>JAWNOI010000135.1:735691-1471383 GCA_035046045.1 Zaprionus bogoriensis
GAGGTGAGTAAACACGACGGTTGCTCTTTTTCTTTGTTGAACCAAGTGATAAAATATGTTTTCATGGGTCCATGATAAACGTAATAACAAAATAAAATAATGAATTTAATATACATAAAGAAAGTTATATTCTATATTATATCATTGCAGGATCTTTATGAAAACGTTGACTATGGTATATTGTACCCACATACAAAAATAAAAGTTAAGGTCAATCCGTCTGGAGTTGTTATGTTAAAAGGAGAAACACAATATCGGAATATTTACTAATATGTATATATAATATGTTAAACAAGTAATAATTGTAAACAATGAGTAAGAATTATTAGATTGAACAAGTAAAAAGTCAATAAGTATAAATGAATTACAAAATAAATTCTGTGCGTTTTATCTTGGTTGCTGTCTGAATTGGGTGAATTTATGACTGCTGCTATTGTATGAACTTTGCAATTGCTGGTAAAAATGTATATTAAGTACCAAAGAGTTTTTCAGCCATATCCATTTGTCCGTATAAACACAATATCCAGCTACATAATGTATTGGCTAATTACTAATTAAGTTAATGTCTGTACATCGCCCTTAGAGCAATTTTATTCACCAAATTCAGAACTATCAGACCACATGCATTCTAAAGTATCGGACAAAGAAATTAGTTTAAAATTAAATCCTCTAAATCTCTAAATCCTCAAGCGAAAATATTTACAAAACGCATAATGCTCTGCCGATCCGAATTCCCAATACCGCAAAAAATACATATGTGGTTTTCCGTTCTATTCCATCATTCCAAGAAATTTGCTTATCTTCGCAAAACAAAAACAACTCCGATATGTGCTATGGAAGGATGGATTGACTGCTGTGTTGTTTCTCAATAGTGACTAACTTTTGGAATTGAGTTAACTTGTAAAGAATAGCATTTTTTATCTCAGTGTTTTAAAACAAAATATACGTTGAGACTTAGTATTAAACAAAATAAACAGAAACATGTTAAGTATGTGTGTTTTCCCAGAATATTACATACACACATGAATACAGATAAACTCCCATTATTCTTTATATATGTAAACCCCAAAAAAGATCCAGTACAAACAAACTGCAAACGTGTTTAACATTCTTATGCCATAAAGTACTTGTTAGTGCAAGTCTTTGCATGTCCATGAATTACTATACAGTGCATACATATGTATATACATGCAGCAGAAAGTAGACTGATACTTATGTTGCCACTTTTTGATAAGTAATTCAAACCATGAATGTGTAAAAAAGTTATAAAGTTTATTTCATGAATGATAAGCGAATGGAAAATGGGCAAAGCTATTTTATTAGACATAAAAGCCCCAATAAAACAAGTTCATATTCAAATATTTCCTATGCAGTTCGTTCTCGTGACAGCTACATACATGCACACATACATATGTACGTGTGCATGATATAGTAATAATGCCTAAGAGAAAATATACACATTGAGCACTTCTAGTTAAATAAATTTAGCAAACCATGGCCGACATGTTGAGGCAGTCGGACCGGCGTGTCAAGATCGACGTAATTCACTCAGTTTGATACTGATAAGGAATGTGTATATATTTATTTCCATCTAAATACATATTTCCGTTAATTAAATTTATTCCTTATCGAAGTATTTCAAGCATTTAACGTATTCTCCTCACTTATTTTAGCGACAATGGACGAAACAGATAAATCGCAGCAAAACATGATATCGAATTTGCCACTTCTGTTTGCAAATGGCTATCCGACATCTCTGGAGAAAATCACAGAATCACAGTTGGAAAATTTCATACCCTTTATGGTGCAATGCTCTCTGGGGCACATCAATTTACCCAAGAAAATAGACTGCAGTGAGCCCGAGTGGTGGCCCGAAAATGCTGCTTTTGGCATTCCTTTAAGGAAACCCAAAGACTTTGAAGGGGTATGCTCGATGTAGAGTCTGTTTGATTTCATTAAATTACCCTATCGCTTACTTTCAGAACTGGGTCGAGAAAATGAAAGAGATCGTCGTTATTTGTTATCAGTTCCACAAGAGTCTTTTTCTATTACGATTTTGTAACGATTTGGCTGGATACGAGCATGCGAGTCTGCGGTTCATCAATAACTACAATTCCACCACATCGTTGTACGATAGAAGGAATAATAAATTACTGGTTACATTTCGAAATGAAAACATGGTAAGAGAAAATATTCAAATATACCTACACTTGATATTTCATATCTAATCTCATTAATTTAAAGATTAAATCAATTCAATTATTAAAGTTTTTTATATTGATTTAAAAAATATTAGTTGAACGTTGTGCAAATAATTACAAATATAAATCTCGATTTAAATCTTCTTTTTCAAAAATAAGCCATAAATCTTGAGAATTGAAAGATATCTTTACAAATAATAATAATAATAAAACAATCCTCATTTTGAACCAATTTGAACTCTTTGATACTCATTTATTAAGCCTTCAAACATTTTATGAAGTTCACATTTGGTTACATTAATAAATTTGGAAAAATGAGCTACGTAATGTCGTAGTATTGATTAATCTGACAAGCACCTGGCTACCCCGAAAAACAACTTTGTGCCAAGACCTTCCTAATGACTCCACGCCCAATTATTTCAAACATTGAGCGCACCACGCACCACTTATAAAATCAATATTTTCGATTTAAAACTCGAGTAGTGAGAGTAGTTACAAATTCGAGTTTAGCTCACACGCACCCATGACAAGTTGTTGTTTATGCGGCCTGTATGTGTGAGAACAGCCTGTATGTGTGAGAATACCCTGTATTTTGAGAACAAAGGAATGCATGGGTCTACTTTGAATTTGTTCAAAATTAAGTAGTAATGTTACAAATTTGTAAACAATATTGATCTGGTATTAAAGCTCGACTCTAACTCATTTTACTTTTTTTTTTACTTAAAAATGTACATTAAAAAATATATATCCATTTCATTATAGCATGATTGATATTGCATTTATTTCAGAAAATTATTTTATCTGTTTTTCGTTTATTTGCAGTCTTATGATCGCCAACTGAAAAACAGAAAATGTTTGCTTTTACACAAAAGTAAAGCAGATACGCATGGAGACGATTCGCAATATATGATGGTCGAGCCACCACCATTTGATATTTATCTGTGCGACAACTGTGATGCTGAACTATATTCCAAGGAAGCGATATTGGTAAGTAATAAGTCGTTTTTAGTTTAAATGTACATGTGACAAGCGCAACTATAATTTTAGCATCTCATTGAAATTTAGTATATTTATGTACACTGCCTTTCACTTGAGTATAAAACGCAAATGCTAAGATATAACTTTCATAAATTCTGAAGTGTTAACTAAACGCGCCACAGCTTCGAAGTATATATAAATATTTTTATATAATAATATATATAATATATACACAGAATTTAATGAAGATACAATTTATGTGGGTCAGGGCAGTGAGGTTGGCAGAGGGCTGCCTGGGCAGCCATAATTGGTTTTCATTTACAAGTACAAAACACCAAATACTTTAACATTATGAATTCGTCAATCAAAAGGACTGTATTTTTTTACATATAGTAGATATTTTATGAGCATGTATCAAAAATGAGAAAATGTATCAAACCAAGAATAATATAAATTATATTAATTGTATTTATTACCTTTGCAGGAACATGAAAAAATCTGTAATATAGAGGACGATGTTATATTGTGCGATTCACCGGAACCCGTAAATAAACTGCAAAATAAAAATGAGAATTCAGAACTACGGAATGCATTCTTACTAAATTTTTGTCTTCAATCTAAGCAAACCGATAGTAGCTTTTCTAAGAAAGCACAAGGAACACATTCATGTAATGAAGAATTAATTATGACGACGTCAAACAGAACTAGACGTATACCAGCACGAAGAAATCGGGCTGTGCCTTCGCTAAATCGATGTTCATTTATCCCAATATCGTCACCAGCTGGACAGAAATTGCTTAAAACAATGAAACAGACAATATCATTGGAGTATGTTTTCGAAAGACAAGAGCGTTTAGATCGCTTTTGTTACACACCTTTGGTACCAAAGTCTGCTAGCAAGTATAAACCATTTGATAAAAAGCTAACGCCTAGTAACGTTCACATTACATTTAAGAAATTAAATAATAATTCGCACATATATGCATTTCCTCGCCGTCAATTTATGCAAAGAAGGGACACAACGCGAAATTTTTTGTTTATGAATTCACCATTGATTAAGCAATGTCGCCCAATTCTAGTTAGATTAAAGAAAATAACGGAAACTATTGTAGAACAACAAACAGTAAACAATACAAAACTTAATATAAGATTAACACGCGATGCTTCGCACAGTTCCCGATGGAGAATTTCACCATCAAACGAAGTTGTCGACACAATTGATTTGTGCTCTTCGGACGACGACGACCAAACGATGAACTCAGCTGGAATTCTCAATACGGATACGTATTCTATAGTTTCTTTATCACAGAATAAAAGAATCGCTTCTAGGCAGCATACTCATTTAATGGAAAAGGAATACTCTAGTATTTCGCTTACATCAGACGATAACTCTCTAAAGCCACTGCAACAGTCTGTGTATATTTTTTCCAATTACAAGACAAACTCAGTCCTTAATAGATTTAGTCATAAGTCGACAACTAGTAGTACACAGAAAGCAATTAATATAACAAATACATATACACATTCACACAACCAAGAAAATTGTAACTTGCCTAAGAAGATAGTGACTGTATCTGAGTGGTGTGCACATTCAACAAACTCTGAAAAAAAAGACAAAGCTACAACTGAGAAAACGATTTCAGCTGTGCAGCCATTCAGTTCTTCTGGCAGGATTATTTCTATTGACTTAACTACATAGTAATAAGATCTATTTTTTAATAAACCAAATAATTATTGTTATTTTGTACAATAAAACTTTTAGTTTACGTTGTGAGTAATAAATTTCTTGTTTCATTTTTACCAATCAGTGCTGAAGTTGTACTTCTCACTTAAAATAGATTACAGCATCTCAATCCCATATACTTTATATTTGTATGCCTACTTATATTTACAAAGACAATTAAGTTTCAGATCGTTGATGGACAACAACAATGCCAGCGATATGCGAGAGAGCAGTTGCCAACTTGCTGTATCGCAGGAACTCGCCCAAGAAATCGTTTCCTTGTATTTTCAACATCGATTAAAACTGATTTTACATGCGTGAGCTTATCAAATTACTGACCTTATCAAATTACGCAACATTTTAGCTTTCGCCATTATCTGCTAGCGGAAGACACGCAAACCTTATAGTAGAAATATATTTGCGCTCAGTGTAATCGAAGTATTTCATCCAAAACCATCGCAAAAAATTTTTAATTATCTAAAGTTTACCAAAGCAAGTTGCAAAGCGTATAAATTGTAGTCTGCCATCTTATGGCTCATAGCACAAAATACTCACTCTGCCATTAGCCATAGATTAATAACGGCAGCGGTGCTTCATGTTCCTGAAGACACCTTAATAATGCAATCGGCATAGCGAGCTCACCAACGCATAAAAACGCGCTGGCGCTCAACCAGCAGATATAAAAAGCCTGGCCCTAAGCAGAAGCGTGTATTTAGCGACAGGTTCGGAGGATACACGAAGGAGGCGCAAAGCAGTTAAAGGCGATTGACGTTTCTGTAAACAGACATAGCACCTGGACTGACATTAGGTCTTTGCCTGTCTAATCTGGGATGGGTATAATAATTTTCGATGGGTATAATAATTTTGGATAGCAGTAGGTAGCATGTCCAACAACAGAAATTATATTTCCGAATCAATCGGTTATGTCTTCTGCAACTGTAAAAAATTCGTATAAAAATTTGAGATCCAGAACCGAAACGCACCGAAATATCATATCGCTCCCATAGCATTTATTGGTAAATTTTTGTAATTTTCAAGATATCGTAACCAAACTCTCCACATTATAGAATAATGCTCTATGCATTCTCTACGGATTCCATAAAAATTGGATCACTATAACATAGCAACAATGGGTTGAATGAGTAAAAAACAACAAATATTTTGTCCTGTAATTATAAGCAAGCTCGCTATAACTTAGGCAGCACCGTTTCCAATATCTTATTTATAATTACGTAAGATCGGATATGCCATAGCTTCCAATTATGTTGAATAACAACCGCTTACTTGATTTTTGTATAATAATGATTTTTGTCGTTTACTTAATTCTTTTCTCTTTTGATTATTATTAAATAATTTTAAAAATGTTGGTAAGTTCCAAAAGTATTCATATATTTACACTAAAATTAAGTCAAATTCTATAAATATTTATATACGTGTAGAATCATTAAAAATAATATATATTTTATTTTTGAATTTAGGTCAACAAGTGCGGTTGCCCCTTGCACTGCAGCTGGATGATCTCCTAAATAAATAAGAAACATTTAATTATATTTTATAAAAATAAATGTATATGTGTATTATTATTTACCATTTAAAATGTGAACATTAACTGACTTGGAGTTTGCGTTTGACGGAATGCACGAGTAGGTACCAGAATCCGATATTTGGGCCCGTTGGATCAGTAGATATGACGTTGTTATGTCACCCTTTTCAGTTATAACTGAAACTCCTCCTCTTGGTGAATCATAGTTGATCTCCTAAATTTATTTTTGTTTTATTTATATATATTTATATTTAGGATTAGATATAATTATAATTAAAAAACGATTATGAGTTTGACAAACCGAAGGATAAATGGCATTAAACTCATTGATACCTGATTATTGTGGGTCCAATGCACCATATGTGGAGGGTCCGGAAGATGTTTGACAATACATGTCAAGTTAACTGTTGAACCTAGATCTATATAAAGCTCGGGTCCACCCGGAATACTTGTTATTGGCTCTGAAAGTTGAATTAATAAATTACTCTACATTTGTTTACACACTTAGTAGAAAGTCTGTTTTAAAATATTGAAATGGACATAAATCTAGCTTGATATTAGTCACTAATTATGCTCTTCTGGGCTACAGCCATAGTAACATCATTTTCAATTAAGAAATAAATACTTACCGACAACTGAGAATATCATTGTATATCCGACGGGAGGAGTCGTTGATACTTGACACTCATAAACTCCAGAATCTCTTAACTGCGGAAATTTTATCTAAAAAAATAGTCAAATCGTTTTATAATTAATATTGTACATTTTTGTTGCTATTTTCAATATGTGCCTTATCTCGAAATTTTGCGTTGCTAAATACATAGTTTCTGATACATACGTTACTACGGGCATATAGTATAGCCATGGCTAATGAAAGTATAAACTGATTTTTACAAGCTATGAAGGTGAGTTATACCCTATATTCAGATCGCCTTAGAATGATTTGGCATTGCGCGTGCAGTCTTTTATCTACTAACACCAAACTAACTATTTTTAAGGGATCTAAATTTAAATACTATATACAAACAACCCACGTACCTGTAATGACCAGTCGCCAGTTTGCTTATTATAGATGGCAGAAAACCGTTGGTCCGATGTGTAAGTGCTTTCTGAGACTGTTAAGAGGTGTAAATCCCTGTGTCGTATCCACGATACCTATAATGTTTGGCGATTATTTGATACTATTTACTTCCAGTGAGCCTTGTTTATATTTTACAAACCGTTTTGTTGCCTAAGTTCTTGATTCGACAATTCAGATGGCCAGTTTTACCAACTAGGGATGTGACATTTTTTGTTGCTGAGGTATCAAAGTATGGACCTCTGTCCAGAGGCTTTGTGTACTTCTCGATGTCTTCCTCATTTAAATTGAATCCATTCAGTCGATCTCCCAACATATACAAGTCCGTAGTATTGACTTTTGGAGTCAAAAAATTGCGTTGGCACAGCGCAGCCCTCAGGTATACTATCAGATGTGTTATTATTATGCATGGTAAGTTATGTTGGCACATAGAAAAAGTAAACACGTTATTTGCATGTAGTATAATTATATTGTGTGGAAACTTACAAATACAAAGTATAATCCATAAGCTTCGAGACCCATTCATTTTAATATTTCTCTGAAAAGTACACAGGCATCAAGCACTTATAATTTTAGTAGATGGTATGCAATTCCTTAAAGGACCTATATCCTTTTTTAATTGCAGACATGCGCAAGAGACGGCAAAAGTAAATGCAAGTGTGCACCCAATATAGTTTTGGTAAACACTTAAATATGTCAAATATTATATAGATCTATAAATATTCACTGCTTAATAAATGTATTTTTAATGTTAGTCAAGTCTTTAAGTCTTATTACCAAAGTGTGTAATTTCATTAAAGCGCGAAATCTGACGACACTTCGACATTTTAATTAATGTTAATTTAATTTATTATAACTACTTAAAAAAAAGTTGATCTATTAGAATTCTATACAGAAAATTTCTGTTTTGTAACGGTATTTTAAAACTTTTGTGCGTCAAATGATTTTAGCCTATTAAAGAAATACAAAATACAATAATTATTGTTAATAATTATTGTATTAAAATTTCAAAATACTTTATTTAAATTTGTAAAGTAGTATATATAAATTCTTTAATTTTATTAAATTCATTTTCTTTAAATAATTTTTATATTGAAGTAGATATTTTCCTCTAAAAAATAATACTCTTTGTGTTTCTTCTTATGGCTTAATAATTCAAAATACTTAGAAAAAAGCATTGTATCGAATGACAACTCTAGTCAAGTATTAAATACTTTGTCTTATTCAAATCAAAGCCTCTATTTTGGAAATACCACTAAAGTCAAAATAGGGGTAACAAAACGTTGTGTTTATTGAGCATGCTCCATGGCGAGCAGAATTTCTACCCTTGTATGAAATTTTTTGTGCAAGAAATCGATTGAGAAATATTTCTGAAGTTTTCTAATCAAACGTGTTTTCGTAAATATGTAAAATAAATAATTATATTGTTCTTAAAAGCAAAAACTGTTTGTTACCCTAAATAGAAAATATTGTGCAATATAAGGATATAGTTAAAAACAGAGAACATAATTATAAACTACATATAGGGTAGGTAAAAGTTTATATTGACGAACGAAATGTGTGGGAACTTGATTTCTTATAAGGACATACCTTCACAAGTTTTCACTAAATAAAAGTTATACTATAATAATCAATACCTTTAATATGTATTAAGACATTTATCAATAAAGTGATTTTAAAAATTATTTACAATAATTATACAAATGAAAAAAAAAATAATAACAAATTATTAATATTCTCCACCACCAAATATGTTTTTAGTCATCATGGGAACGGTTTTAAGTTTTAATCCACGGGAAAGACAACCCATGTATTCGTCTCAGGCAAATTTTCCATACAGTCAATCCGCTGATGTTCAGCCTGAGAAATTGAACGACGCCCCTGGCTCAACTGACTCCCATTTAAATAACTTTTCATACGAGCAATTAAATAACGCTAAGAATCGTGAAAGCAAAAAGACTATTTCACATCAGATATCGAAGAATGGAGCTGGACACGCAAATACTTGCGGGAGCATGCAGTTCAATATGCATACGCAGATAAGCACGCACAACTTTAACAATCTTTCAGTTGCCTCGAAGGATACAATCAACAATGACTTAGACTCGCATAACGAGAACACAATTGTTATCTCCGAAAAAAGTTCAATTGAGAAGAGCCTGAAGAAGCACTCGCTGTTTATAAACGCGTTGACCTGGAAGAAACTATCCACATCGCATAACAAGAAAAAGATTGAGAACAAAACCAAATGTGTGAATATGCCCTCGGCATGTTTCAAAGCTCAACTCCTGGACACATCGTACTCGTGCTCCGCCGACAAGAACAAGAACATCCAGCAGAACTGCAATCACATTGAAGAGCATCAGCACCAGCACCAGCAGCACAACTGCTACCAGAACCAGGTCAATCGGGAACTCCCATTCTACCCATCAACTAAAACGCAAAGGGCCTCTACAGCCAAGGAGTTGGGCCGAGTGAATAATACGAATTCGATAAGCAACCACAACAAACTGATTCAGAAGCAGCCTCTAACCTTAACACTGCCTCAGCAGATTGCGGCCACAGCAATTCAGATTAAGAATACAAATCAAAACCACATTCCACGGAAAACCGTCATTCAGGTATACAAGGCTGGCGCGCGTCCTATTCGATCTTTTGATTTACCCGATACTTATAGGCATCCACATCCGAGCTACTTAAGTGCTTGGGCATGTTTCTGCACTATCGATGCCATCGGTTGAATAACTTCGATCCTGGCGACGCTGTCATGTGGCTGCGAGCCGTTGACCGCAGCCTATTGTTGCAAGGCTGGCAGGTAAATAATAAATAATAATTAATATAAAACTTGCATTGCGAAATTTCCTTCTGAGAGAAATACCATAAGCAGCATTGTGATAATTAAAAAAAAGGGAAACGTTAATAAATGCTGTATGCGACTAAGGGAAAAAGCTTAAAGTGTTTACATGAACTCGCTAAAAAAAAACAAAATCCTTTGATTACAATAAACATTTTCAATAAAATATATACAACAAAAAAAATAAAAAAATAAGTAAAGAAAGTAAAGTTCACAAAATTTACTTGTCTTACAACTTCATTGAAGCTTAAAAACCTTTGAACTTTGTTTGTCAGAGCTTAGCTCAAGACACCAAGTATGGTATTCTGGTAGGCTATAATAAATCAAAACTATTAGGGCGTTCAAATTAAATTTATAGTACATTGCGTATTTTAAAGCAAAAACATTTTCTTTATTTATTGTGCTCTCTTTTAGGACGTAGCATTTATCAACCCAGCAAATGTTGTGTTTGTATACATGTTAGTTCGGGAACTTGTCAATGGAGAAGAGACTAAGGAATCGGAACTTCAAGCATCTGTGCTTACCTGTTTGTACTTATCATATTCATACATGGGTAACGAAATTAGCTATCCCCTTAAGCCATTCCTAGTTGAAGATTCAAAAGAAAATTTTTGGGACAGGTAAGACAATTACACACTAAATAAAAATTCGATTTCAGGTCCTGAAGAATATCATTATTTCGAATTCTTAATGTTATCATTATGCCATTCATCCGTTGAAAGTTTGAGTAAACTCGATTATTTAAACTTTCTCCATGTTAAAACTTTATCATTATCAATATCTTTAAGTCGATGAATGGTATTTAATTGTCGTGTACAGTTGACTGTATTTTTCTTTACTTACATTATATATTTATATTAATATATTTTTGTTGCATATTACAGATGTCTTGTGATCGTAAACAGATTAAGTAACAAAATGCTGAAAATAAATGCAGAGCCAGCGTTTTTTACGGAGATCTTTACCGAGTTAAAGTCATGCGGCCAATATCAAACTAATTCTATTAGAAGATCGTCGTGCGGAGGTGCCTGACGGAAAGATAGTCAAAAAATTGTTCTTCGACTCTCATTGTCTACACATCAGCAGACCTTTCCAGAAAGAATTCAATAAAAACAAAAATAGTGGTAATACAATTAAGCATTCCGTAAATCATTAGAAAATTTCTTAATGTCATCATCACACTGGTTCAAATAAATATGTAAAGATAAAAGCATGGTGTATGTTTTGAAATTAATACGTTAAATGACAGAAATATTCACAATAAATTAACTGAAAGAATTCTAATAAATGAAGCTAGAGTCAAGTGGAAAGGGGGTAAATGGTATGGAAAGTGGGTTAACGGCGAGTGCATTCATTATCACTGTATGGCGTCTGACACCTACAGTGTCATATGCATATGAAACTGCGTTTTTTTAACAACTTTGGAAATTTATTTATTTATTTTGGAAATAATTAATTAATTATTTATTCTGGCGAACAAATGGTAATCTGATGGTGCCAAGTCAGGTAAATAAGCCGCATTGGGTAAGGCCTCCCAGCCAAACGTGGCTACCAATTCCTTGGTGCTTCTTGTCCGGTGTGATGGCGCGTTGCCGTCCAGAAGAATTGCTTTGTGCTGTCTTTTTGCGTATTCTGGGCTTTTTTGGAGCAGAGACTCTTTCAATTCTTTCAATTGTTGCTGGTAGCGTTCGCCATCAACGGTTTCACCCGGTTTTAGGAGCTCATACCAAACGATTCCGGCCTGATTCCAGAAAACGCACAGCATGGCTTTGCGGCCGAAACGGTTTGGCCGAGATGGGTATTGGGCCGGCTTTTGTACCGTTCCAAGAGAATTTCGCAAGTGTTTTTTCTGTTCTCTTGTTGGCGTTCATTGAGCTCATGCCGACCTTTAAAAGGAAGGAATGGCCTAATTGGCGCCAAAGAAATAGTGTTGCCATATCAGCAAATCTGAATTTAATTTTCATTTGTAAATTTCAAATATTCTTTTCATGCATGATTATTTAATTATTATCAGTTTAAAAATATTAATATTAAAATATTTTATTAACTTTAACTTATTATTAACATATATATTAGAAGTTAAATTAAAATGTCAGCTTATTTGTAACTGCTACTTTCAGTATTGGTTGCGTCAGTATGCGTTGAGTAACACTGTCAACACCCAACTATTTGTCATTTGAAATCACAGGTCACGGTCACGGGTACACACCGGTACTGCACATCTCTATTAGAGATTCTTTAAATATTATGTAAGTATATAAGCAGCAATGGCAACTTGTTTATGTTGCCCCTCAAAAATGATGTTAAGGTAATATTGTAAATTTGAGTGAAAACGTGCATTAAATACAATTTCCTCCATAGGCTTGCGGCATGTACTCGATTCATGTCCATGTACCCTTCACATTATGTCGATCCCGTGAAAGTGAGGGACTTGGAGAGCAGTAAAAGGAATGAACTCTATCATATTCCGATTAAAGCTGCTCCAAAATCGACAGACACGATTTTATATGGCGAGCTCAAGCAGAAATTCCGCAACTACATTACCAAGGGAGGCAATGCTGCGCTGTCCAGGGAACTGCTAACGAAAACCTTTGAGGCAATCAAACGGACGCAAATCGAGAGGTTAAATTTGGCTCGTGGCACTGGAAATGAAATTGTCACCGATGCGGAGAAACTGTTAATAGATGCCATCGAGAACTGTCGCCCAGTGCTCCAACTATCTGCAATTAAGCGTGGCGGAGTGAAGTACCAAGTTCCGATACCATTGACAGAGAAGAAATCATATTTCCTTGCTATGAAGTGGATCCTAGAGGCCGCTCGAGAGAAGGACCGCAATGTGAGCCTGCCGGAAAAACTGGCTTGGGAAATCATCGATGCGGCCAGTGGCCAAGGAAGGGTCATTAAAAAGAAGGACGATTTGCATCGGCAATGCGAAAGTAATCGCGCCTACGCACACTACAGATGGAGCTAAGACTGCACAGCATTTCACATCTACAGCATTATTCGAATTACCAAAATTAAACACAAAAAATGTATGCAACAAATTAAACGCCAGATGCAACGTGAAAAAGGCAGCATCCTCGTTCGATCTAAAAGTTATTGTATTGATGCATATGGTAAATTGATCGGCGTGAAAAGCTGAATCTACTCCGCCATATCTGTCCGTCGCTAATCAAATGAGATTCTCTCTTTGTGCGAATGTTTGATCAGTAAGAAGAAAGCGTGGAAGCGGTCAGCTTCCAAAGCTGATCTCTTTGGCCATGTTTATTTCTCTGTCCGTTTATAAACATGGCTCAAATTCAGCTCGACTTTTCGCACTACTGTCACGTCGTCACTTGCGAACTGGGCTACCAGGTTTGCTTTTTTTTCTTGTCAGGTTTTTCAAATATCAATTTCGGGAAAAATATAAGAGCTAAGCGAACTGGACGTTCGCATGTTAAAAATTGCTAAAAATACCTTTGCGCTATTTCCAAATGCATGCAATTAATGGTATATAAACTATACGTCTATAGTCAATCTTGCTAAACTCTATTCGGCTAACTGCCCCGGCCCAACGCAAACTCTTAAATCAGAGTCTGCTTGCTCGTATTTATTTCACTATCGCAACGGCATCCAGTCTTGCCATGTGTTTTGCCGGTTAACTAACCCAACTTTAATGTTTGTGGTGATGGAGGCTGCTTCGCTGAATTCGCAGAGAGCTGAGATTTTGTCTCGCAATCGACGACTGTTCTTACAATGCTATGCTGGAAGAAACATTATTTTTAGCGAGCTTACGGTTTGAGATTAAAATAAAAAGTACTATAATCACGGTTATGCTAAATAATTACTCTTGCCAGCATTAAATCTGCTGCTTTGATGTTTGCGGATATCTCTTCGATATATATCGATGAATTTTCTGATTGGCGCTTTCACGTCAACTTATGCAAACCTAACAAAAATTAATTAATATAGAGTTGAAAATATATATATTTATACCATTTACCCATTGAAAATGGGTAAAAAATGGTATATTAACTTTGTGAAAATGTATGTAACAGGCAGAAGGAGGCGTGGCAGACCATGCAAAGTATATATATTCTTGATCATCAATAGCCGAGTCGATTTGGTCATGTCCGTCTGTCTGTCCGTCCGTCCGTCTGTATGAACACACAGATCTCAGCTATTGAAAGAGCTAAAAGCACCAGATTTGGTGGGAGTGTGCGTGTATTCAATACACACAAGAACTTTATTTCAAACTTGATGTGCCACGCCCACCGCCTCCGCAAATCGATAAATGCGTATTTCGATTTTTTGCAAATAATTCAATAACGAAAAGAGATAAACGCACCAAACATAATAGGAGGGTGTCTTGCAACATTATGCAGAAGTTGGATTTTAGACTTTTGGATGCCACGCCTACCGCCCCTATAAAAATAATTATTTGAATTATAAGAACACCAGAAAACCTAGAAGCACCGAATTTGGAAGTAAAGCCCCTGGTAACATTACGCAGAGTGCGGATTTTCAAATTTTGGATGCCACGCCTACCGCCCCCAAAAATCGTTTTTGTAAATCGGTAAATCAAATTATAGGAAAAGTAGAAAAGTTTCCAAAATTGTTTTTGGTATTATTGTAGATAATAATAATATTGACCAACCTTATAAATTTAAATCCGATCGGACAATAAACACAGAAGTTATAGGCACGAGAAGTTTCCCTTACAGCAGCAGAGGCCCGACGCCGACGCCGACTGCGCACGCACAGTCGTCAGCGTGCAGTCGGCATGTGCCATTAGCGTTAATGCATGTGTATTTGACTTCAAAAAGATGCGAATAAAAGTAATTTATATAAAGAATTATTTTTTTAACAGCTAAAGGTAAATGGTATCTTACTGTCGAGTGCACTCGACTGTAGCTTTCTTCACTTGTTTTTTTTGAAGCTGTGTTATCCACTTTTAAAAGATGTAAAAATTGTCAATCAGAGGAAAATAATTCCTGTCGTATAATCTTTTATGAGAAAGTCTGGCTTTATTAGAGTAAATATCTAACTAGTATGTTCCCTTCGCAGTTTGTCCAAGCTAAAAGTGTTATGTTTGCGATAATAATCAGAACGAGTTATTTTATCATCATGCTGGAATTATAGGAATAAATATTTGCAAAAAAAATTCTATAGCTAAGTAAAATAATGTGTAAATACTAACGCAAGTACTTAAAATTGCAAACTAAAAATATTTATGAGCTAATGAAAATTGCAAGTAATATAAGCATTATAATTTTATTAACAATTCCAAATGTTTTTAAGCACTAAAAATAAACCTTATTTTTATAATATTAAATGAAATATTAGTTGTGTAGTGTGAAAAGCCTTGCACAGTACAAGAAAAAGAAAGAAGTTTCCAAACAGCTGCAAGTTGATTCCATTTCATGTTCAATTCCATTTGTTTCAACTCGAAAAATTATTTTCAATTCCTTCAATGTGAGCTACCGATGTTTTGATTTTTTTAAGGAGAAAGTGAATTTGACGAAAGTAATGTAAGTGTTTACCTTTAATGTTATTCCTGCACGCCCAAACAAATTATTAAATGCATAAACAAAAACGATTTGGTTGCACCCCTGATTTTGTGTACATATGCATGTTTGAATGCAATATGTACAACAATTGGATACAGTGAAGGATAAATGAAGAGAACACGAACGATTGCAATTGATAATGTTTTTACAAATTCAGTTTTATTGTCTGATTGTGCAAAAATATCGATGTATGCTACATACTAGTGTAAACATTAATGCAAGCTTTGCGGATTGTATATAAAATCGTCTATACATCTGTATGTGTGAGTGTTCAATATTATCAAATATTAACGTGTATAAGTGCATGCATTCATATACAATATACTTTCATTCATATGTGTAGGTAAATGCATATGTACATATGCATGTACGTGATACATTCGCTATGGAATTAAATGCAAATTTACTGTAAATACTAAAATATATGCACAATTTCATACATAATGGGTATGTACATACATATCTATTATTTTATATATACAAACATGTTGGCATTTGTATCTGAAGGTTCCATTTACGATTAGGCTCTAAATAATACAACAATAATGCTAAATAAGTTTCAAGCTCTCCAACTGTAATTATATTATTCATACTCTAACATCCCTGCAGTCCACTAACTTCGACCAGATGTTTGCAGCGCAAAGGGGGAGCATCTCCGACCCCCTAAAAGTTTATTTATGTCTTTAAGGCGATAGCATCAGATCTGTTGGGCAGACGCTTCACGCTACCCTCTCTTTAAATATAAATATAAAAAAAATATAAAATTTCATAGTTTCGATTTATGTTGGGTCTGATGAATTGAAATTAGATATTAACATCCCCTCATCAGTTCTCATTTCAATTTAGTTCCGGGTATTAATTAAAAAATTTAATTTTTCTGTTCCTGTTTATCCGCCTTCGACTTCCAAGCCACAAATACCCTTTTTTAAATTATATATATTTTTTTTAATCTTCTTTGTGTAGAAGTCGGATTAGACTTTTTATGAAGAAAATATCTCAAATAACTAATCTAATCACAGCTTAATGAGAGACCGATCAATTTATACTATACTTGTCTATGAAACCACTACGCGAACTTGGCGAAAGCAGCTCGTGGCTAAGCTCTGCTGCTCTATTGTCCGATAGGATTGCAATTTGTAGGGTATGTTTATATTTTTGCTAACCACCAATGGGCTAAAGAGGAATGTTATAGCTGATAAATTTTGCTTAATATTTCACTTCAAAATCAAATGTGTCGACTTTTGTAGGCAGTTGGCATCGTATTTCAAGTTTGAAATAAACCTAATCTGCGTCTGCAGATTATTTGAGCCAAATTGGGTGTTTATGGCTATTGCAATAGCTGAGTTCTGTACAGGCAAAAAACAGTGTTTATACCTTGTATGGTCTCCATCGCACCTAACAGGCATTTGAATGGGTGAATGTTATACAAATTGAATAATTAGTAGGCATAGAATAGTTAAGCCAATAACACTTATTATTTTGCTGTTCTAACGGTTGGAAGGCATATATTCCCCATATTTTTTCAGTTTCATTGTATATACCTGACCTAATAGTCGTACAAATTTGTAACTTAATATTCCAAGTGGAAGTATTTTTCGCCGCCTGCTTCGTACAACATCGTTCACTGTGAATTTTGCCCAAGTTCAGGAACTAAAACCGAATAACTACATATTATACTTAGTCACCGGAGGAAGGATTGGATGAAGTCTATGTAAGCATATGCAAGGGTATGCAACGTTCGGGACGCAGAAGGTAACGTTTCTTTCTAGTCACAAAACAGACAAATGTCTTAACTTCCTGAGTGTGCTTTTAATTTATGGGAAAGTCTTACTACCTTTAACACATCCCAAAAATACTACTCGAAATAAAAAAAGCCTGAAGATTTAATTCTTAATTGGTTCCAAAATGGGCTTGATTTTTTTTATACTCAAAACTTTACCGATAGGCGTAAGAAAGATTGCAAAATGTAGTAAATGTATTATTTTAACTTCTTGCAACCAAACTTGTAAAATCTGAATTTAATTATGATCCGTTTAATTCTGTATTTGTTGAATGATCGGGCTACGATTTGCAGTAAAGGTTAACATGAGATACATTTTTGCCAGCCAAATAATTATGATTTGGATGGTTGACTTTTCGTAATTCTCGAGATAGAAATTTACAACTTTTCTAAATATTCATATACCTAGTTCTAATAGTTGTTGATATTCATATACTATAGATAGAGCGGCATGGCCAAATCAACGAACAAGTGTTGAACAATTTTGCATTAACTGTCCTGTCGCCATCTGCTTATTACAGAAATCTTCACAAAACCTATTACATGCTCCAAAAATGAATAGTATTAAAATAACCTGATCTTAATTTAAAAAAATGCAATAGTTTATTTAAATTTTTACTGTCAAAAAGTAAAGATATTGGGAATAGCATTTTATTATTTTTGTATTATTAGATAAAAAGGGGTCTTAAAGTCTCAACGCAGCCATCAGAATATGCTTATTTTGAGAACGGAAAGGTTCTATTACGTCCCAATTTTATTTAAGCGTACAAAATAAATATAACTTAAAACTGACAGCTATATAGGGTCGGAAATGCTTTCATCTGTGTTTGGCAAACATTTAACGAAAATCTTTACATTTTTATATTAGCTAAATGGTATAAAAAAGGGAAGGGATTGTTGCGGCTATTTTATCGTCATATTTAAAAGCACAAAAATTTTCACAACAATACAAAATGTTATTTAAAAAAATCTTATTTTTATAAAATTTATTGTGCAGCAATGAGAAAATATTGCAATGTACGTCGTGTAACAGTGCCCTATTTAGTATCAAAGTATGTACCTATAGCTGTATATTTCAATCATCGGAGCAACTGTGCGTGCATGTGTCACCCTGTGTTCGCAATAAAAAGGTGTACATATGTACGTAGCGAGCATACAAATTTACATTTCGATGTATGGATGGACATGCAACCTTGACAACTCGTATTAGTTTTGTAAGCAGACCTTAGTGCAGAAGGTGAAGTGAAGAATTAAATATTATAATTGGAAATCCACATAGAAATATGAACAAAACTGAAGTGATTAGTGCATCTTTATGCATATGTATATAACTACAGCACATGCTCGGTTCTAAGTTAGCGGAGTCCCATTGCTTACGCCATTATTTAGATTTTTGGGACGCCTAGGTAAAATTATTGTAAATGGAACTTGGCAAAAAAAGGTAATACATATGTATGTATGTGAATTTATATATGTGTTAACATAATTCAAGGTAAATTTAGTGTGTGTCTGAAACTTTTTTCAAGTTAATATTTATGTTATGTATGTTCGAATGTAAGTGCAAATATATGTATATACTAATAATTACTTCACTGCACATACATGAATACATAATGTATGTACAAACTTGTCTACATAGCTAAGTGTTCATACTCATTAATACACTTAACAAAAACAAGCATTCATATGTACGTATTTCTACGCTTTATATGTATGGGTGCATTTTTTGCAATTCAGAAAAAAAAATATATTTATGTATGTATATTTTATTTTAAGTTAGCATTAATTCACAAAACCAATCACGCATTACCCCATGGACGGAAAAACTTTTTCCTGTGCATGTGTATATATATACATATATATATTTAATTATCAATATTTTCAAAATTGTATTTTTTTGTATGTAAATTTGTGAGACTGCAAGCATCATCCCTTCTATCACATTGGATTTTACATTTTTATATAAAATAATCTGCTTTGTTTCGTTCAAATATGTAGCTTACTTGTAATATAAAACAAAGAAATGGTTTATGCCATTGCAGTAATTTATAATCAATCGTTCCTATGGCAACTGTATTATAGTAACTCAGTAATTTATTAGCAATAGCGGAAGTTATAGAGCTGCAATGTGGAGCGTTTGAGTTTTTAAAATCAGCAATAGAATTAAAATTCAGGCAGCGAGATTTTTGTGTTATTCACCCATTGGAAATGTTTAAGAGTATATTAATTTTGTCAAAATGTTTGTAACAAAAAGATGGAAAGGATTCTGGATCTCGATCAATGGCCGAATCCACTTGACCATGACTTTCTTCTGTCCGTCCGTTTAAACTATTACAAAAGCTAAAGTGCTCTAAATTTAACTAAAGAGACGAGACCTCAAGTTCATTTCAGAATCTTTGACTTTGGGCTCGAATACTATGTAAAGTTTGATAGTCACAAATTATTCAGTTATTGCTCACGTAGCTAGCTATAATATTGACCTTCACTGCAAATTGCAGCTAGGTAGGCCAATATAGCAACTTATTGCAATTATGGCATTACAAAATTTGCTAAACAAAATTAGCAGTAATGCTGAGAAGCTTTAGTCTCTCGGGTCGGGTATGTAACTTGCGGGTAGTGTGTAACTGTTGTGCATACAGTTGCACAAAATGGATATGCCCATGCCCATTCAAGGGGCTGATCGTAAAATAGAATAATGACAAGCAGTGTGAGTATGCTAACCACTTCTAATTCGATCGATGTGAAAGATGCGCTATCTAATCTGCATCTTGTCCCACTTAAATGAACTTATTTATGCTATGCTCGAAATAAATGTATATATTTCTATTTGTCCATATTTTGTATTTTTTTAGGTATAAGGGTGGTCGGACACCTTCAGTTAGGTCCAGTGAAAGGCGACGTCCTCAAAGTATTTCAACATCATCTACGTTATCGCCGCGAGTGGTGTTATCTCGCTTGGAACCCCGAGACTTTGAAAGACTTCGATTATCTTACAAAGTTGCTATTGACCAGAGAAGACCAAGAAGCTGCCGTGGCATGAACATGGGTCAAAAAATTAGTGGTAGCGTTAAAACAGTTAACCGTAATGATTCTCAGGCAACATTTAAACCAATTATACCAAGAGAGTTGCAAGCCGACTTTGTAAAACCTGCTCGAATAGATATTCTGCTTGATATGCCACCCGCAAGCAGAGAAGTCCAACTGAAACATTCGTGGAACTCTGAGGACAGATCACTTAATATATTTGTAAAAGAAGATGATAAATTGACATTTCATAGACATCCTGTCGCCCAAAGCACTGATTGCATTCGTGGGAAAGTGGGTTTAACAAAAGGATTACATATATGGGAAATATATTGGCCAACTAGACAGAGGGGCACCCATGCAGTCGTGGGAGTGGCATCTGGGGACGCCCCTTTGCACTCTGTGGGATATCAGAGCTTAGTAGGATCTACTGAACAAAGCTGGGGCTGGGACTTAGGCAGAAATAAATTATATCATGACTCGAAAAATTGCGCCGGTATTACTTATCCAGCTATATTAAAGAATGACGAAGCGTTTTTGGTACCAGACAAGTTTTTGGTAGCATTAGATATGGACGAAGGAACTTTGAGCTTCATTGTTGACCAGCAGTACCTTGGTATTGCATTTAGAGGTCTCAAAGGCAAAAAGCTATATCCAGTTGTTTCCGCTGTTTGGGGGCACTGTGAGATAACAATGCGCTACATCGGTGGATTAGATCGTAAGTATAGCTCCGATTTATAATATTAAAATTTGAGGTTTAAACACTTACTAATATTTATTAAATTATTGATGTTTACAGCTGAGCCCTTGCCATTAATGGATCTTTGCCGAAGAACAATTCGACAAAAAATTGGTAGAGTAAATTTGGAAGAACGCATACAACAGCTTCAACTCCCGCAATCTATGAAAACGTATTTATTGTATAAAAATCGAAGATAATATTTCTAATAGTTGATAAAGTAATCATTGCATCTCTGCTGCATGTGATGGGGGCAGTCGAGGTAAGGTAGTGTAAGTTAATGAATGTCTTTGAATAAATGTTAGTTTCTTGTCGTCGAGGAATAATGTAAAAGTATACAAATTATACCATACTTTATATTGCCTTTTGTTTTTGTACTATAAATTAAGTCGATCGAAATTATGGAAAAAATTTCTTATACTCATTTATTATTTGCTTACTCCTGGAAGAAGTGGATTTCCAATATAATATAAATACAACTCGTTTTATACCATCAAAAAAAATGCAAATCTCATGGTATGCCTAAAAACAAATTTAAATTGTACCATAGACAAACCTATACAATTTCTTAGTTTACAATTTAATTTTGCGATTTGATTGTGCGTGTTCGAATGTATAATTTAATGAATATAAATGTATATATATACAAGATAAAATAGTTGTGTAAGGAATTTTATGTGTAATTCGAATTATGTATTCCTCAATTAGGACTTCAGCAGAAATGTCGGCTGAAATATAACGTATTCTTTGCTATATGCAAATTAAGCATGTACATATATATGTACCCAATTAGTATCATTATAACGGTTTTAAGGATAAATGGAGACAGTCATTTGTAAAGGTGCAATAAACTTCAAGCGCAAAACCATTGTTTTTGCCTGCAGAACTGATTTGAAAGAATCTCAAAGAACGCACTGTATTCACATGACACATTCATATCCATTATGGAAGAGTTGAATTTTTTCAGCGAAGTAAATGATAATCAATATTTTTTTAAAATTATCTTTAATAATTTTCTTTAAAAGTTAACCGAAGAAACTATTACTTAACATCAAATTAGTTACACAAATATTCATGCTTTAAGTATTCTGTCGTTTATAGTTTCCTTACTCCCATAGTATTTCATATAAAGTAATTGAGGATTATGTATGTCGCGTAAGTCCAAATAATTATAAATATCTAAAAACGTAATTACAGTCACTAATCAATACTTTAATGATTGTTTATGGACAGCTTACATTATGTCAACATATGTACTTATAATGTATTTTAAATTGTTTACGCATAAGAAGTTTATAATTAAATTTTATGACATAAAATAAAGACTTCATTTCAAGGAAAATGCATTCATTTTATAAAATCCTATCTGGTAGATCCTTGGACAAACAAGTTGTTAATTCCTTAGGCACCAATAGAACATGGCCCGAAAGTTTCTATGCCATATTGCATGATCAATTAAATATATGCTGTATAGAGGGGTCAAAATTATATACAAAGTATTGTATATACGTTCCTGATGAGTATCAACAACCGAGACGATTTGGCCTATATCCGTACGTTTGTGTGAACATGGGACTATTTTAGAAGAGCCTACGTATTGAAATTTGAGTGACACGTTCAAAATCACCGTAAACTTCAACGAGATTGGCCAATAAACACAGATGTATGAAGGGAAAGTTTCCAATGTCGAATTACAGCGCTATTACGAACAGTGAAAATAATATTTAGAAAAAACTGGTAACGCCCAAAATGGGTAAGGTAATTAGGAGTTTTTAATATATATTTAAAAGTATATATTGTCCTCCATGCGGGAACCGCTGTCCGCCCAAGTCGCATCACATTTAAAACTACATGAATACTCATTTTCCACATTTATTTAAAAAACAATCAACATAATAAAATAATATGGCTATAGCTTACAATAAAAAGGTTAAATTATTAAATTAAATTAATGAGCCATTATTGGTTCTTTTTGGTTTTGGCAAAGGATTCCAATCTAAATTTGATGTTGTTGGAGAAGACTCTCTATATTGGAAAACCTGTTTATTTATTTTCGATTTTTTAAAGTAACTTTCTTCAGAGCATAAATTATTTTCCATTTCGGAGGTATTTGAAGGGACCTCCTCCATTGGCTGTTCTTGACTAATCGGTTCTATACTGTGTTCAGTATACAATGCAGTTGAATATGTGGTTGTACCTTTTGCTGCACTTTCTTTAAGAAGCTTTTGGCTACGATTGATTGAATCAATTATTTCTTTAACCGATTTATTTTTACCACTTTTTGTTTCCGCTTTTTCTATAATAGTTAAATTATTTTTCAAATTACAGGGTTGCGTGTTTTTCAAAAACTTTGCAGAGGAGCTACTATCATTTTGTCGATTTTCTGGGTTATCTATATTTACAGTACTAGTGCCGGGTTCAATTAGTGGAATATAAGGTTCATTTGGGGTGTCTTCAATAACTCTGTTATTGGCGTCACGATTCTCAACATTAACTACGTTAATTTTATTTGAACATAAAGGATTATTTTCTAATTTAACTTCAGCATTTGCAGTACTACAATTTGCATTTGTTGTTCCAAAACTATTATGTTTTTCAATTGACAATTTTTTCTCATTTTCTAGAATAGTTTCTTTTTCTTTACTATTTTCTATTTTGCTGAAATTAGAATTTCCTGAGTCTAAACAAGTATTAAGTTTTACTATTTGCGATTTGTTCTTCTTTTGTAGGGAAGTTTCTTCTTCCCTATTATTCTCTATTTTACTGAAATTTAAATCTCTTGAGTCTAACCCACTATGATGTATTTCTATTTGCGGTATTTGCTCAGATGGTAGGGTAGTTTCGGTTTCCACTGAAGTTTTGCTGAAATTAGTATTTTGTGAGTCTACAGCACTATTATGTATTTCTGTTTGCGGTTTTTTCTCCGGTGTAGGTATAGGTTCTTTATCCGCATTTTCTGATTTGCTGAAGTTTGTATTTTTTGAGTCTAAACCATTGATGTGTATCTCTACTTGCGGTTTGACCTCCGGTGTAGGTATAGGTTCTTTATCCGCATTTTCTGATTTGCTATTGTTTGTATTTTTTGAGTCTAAACCATTGATGTGTGTCTCTACTTGCGGTTTGACCTCATTTGGTAGGGTTGTTTCCATTTCTTCATTATTATTTCTTAATTCTAAACCATTGATATGTATTTTTACTTGCGGATTTTTCTCGTCTTGTAAGGTTGTTTCTTTTTTCTTATTATTTTCTAATTTGCTGATATCATGCACGTTAACATTCTGTATTTTTTCGGAATTTTCGATTTCATTTACAAATTTTTCTATTTCATTCGTAAGTGTTTTTATGTCAATACTATTAGAATCTATTACTGCATTTTTCAGAGAATCGTTTGATTTTTCAGCATCCGAACTAGTAGAAATTGTATCCACCTTAAAATGGAAAATGTAAAGATAATAACTTCATATTTTTAAATCGGTTTAAAACATTTACCACAACTCTCTTTGGAGGTAAGGGAGCTCTTCTCTTTTTCCGATACGATTTTCTGGGGCTACCAACTAAGATGGAGCTGTCGGCATCAGTTATGTCAGACTCAGCGTCACTTTCAAATGGGTTGGTACTTGATACACTATAAGATCTAGGCAAAATAAATAAATAAAAAAAAAAACAATTAAACAAAAAGTCGAATAATTTAATTTACTTTTAATGTATTGATTTAATTTACATATACATCTATCGCGTGAGCCATTCTCCATATTAGTACAATTAAAAAATTTAATTTTGCAGAATTTCATTTTATGTTATATATAATATAGTTAATTTAGTTTCGCATAAATTAAAAACTGAAATAAACCAAATAGATATTACCTGTGCGACCGATATTGTGGACTTTGTGATGTATAGTGCTTATCGCTTAGAGTGGTATCTTGAAGCTTGTGAGGTGTTTTGTTCGATATAATCTACAACATAAAAATAATTTTTAAAATATACAATGTAATTTATAAACTTTAATTTAAAGATCTAAAATAAAATATTTTTAAATAAATAAATACACAAAATTAAAACAAGCAAATAGACTACATTCTACAATACTTGAGAGATGTTTGGTAGGTTGTTTTATTGCATGCTTAATCAATAAATTATTGGCATTGTTTATTGTTTAAGTGAACTCACCATTGATGTAGTATTAATATCATGAATTGAGCTCCTTAATGGTCCTCTATTTAAATAAGTTGGATCGGCCGTGTGACGAAATGATTGGTAATGTGAGCCAGTATTGGAAATTCTCCGTAAAGTTGGAGGACTCTCTGATGTTTTCTGTATTCCCAATGTTGAAGATTTCTTCTTTAACGAAAACGATTTTAAGGTCCTAAAAAATTAGACAAATTTCCATATTAAAATCATCATCAATTTTATGAGAAGCACTGAGTTTCTATACATAACGCGACTTTATGCGAGTATTATACAATGTGCAAGTGTTATCGAAAAGATTTTATAGTTAGGTGAAATAGACACGATTGATAATATTGATTTAGAGTCCATTAACTTTTAAGTATTGGAGATTAATCGTTCTGTGTATCAGCAAACCTATTGACCCTTAGCAAAGGTATACAAATACTTAACTTACCACAATTCTCTGAAGTTCTCTAATGAGAAACTGCGTCGTCTATTGCTGTTTACTTTTGTCGATGTTTTCCAAAACCGCAAGCGGTTGTGATTATCTTCTTCGTAAAATGGATTTAAGTGGTCTGGATAGTTATATATTGAGACCTGACTAGGAGATCGTAAGTGACTAGTCGACAGGTCATTGTTTGAGTGCATCATCTTGAAATATACTGTGTAAAAATCAAACATGGTAATTTATTTTAATGTTTGTACAACTTGTCTTGATTACAAATAATATCGTCTATCTTCATTATAAATATTTAAACATACAACAACTTTATTAAGATACCCTTCACCCACTTCGACCTTAACAAGTTTATTCACGTCATTTTTTTCACACATACAGCACTTAGCATACGCGAAATAATAAGAGAGATTTAGAGCGCGAATACTCGCTGTTGAACACCCTTCACCCGCATGAGACGTAACAAATTTATTGTAAATAAAAAAAATACTGTTCCTTGAAATACAGAGATTTTTCACTTATACAGTCAAATGACAGAATTGAAGCGACATTAACGAAAACGGCTCGTGCCTGCGCAGGCGGCCCGCTGCCTCGTCGCTACCTTTTCTATGAGAAAATACTCGTCCGATAACGGCTGCGTTTATACCCGATCGCTTTGGAAATTTTAGGAAGATACAAAATGTTAGTTAGCTGCGCAATGCCATGACGATGTTGTAACTTTTCGATTCGTCTAATAGATTAGACGTTGTCTAATAGAAGGGATTTCAGTTAAAAGAGACACATGCACAGACAGAGTCAATTTGACTCATCACTTGCACTCGCTCATCACAAACCTGCCACACCTCATTTGGCTGCTTACAGTAAGCAGTCAAAATTAGGCGTGACAGACTACTCAAATAATATCTGTATGTGAATGTATATATTCTTGATATATTTTTGATTTCGATTGTGTTCTTTGAGTGTTCCATACACCAATATATAATATAATTATTTATTATTTATGATACAATTATTTATTTATTTTAAGTCTCACACGCACCTGCACGAATATAAATGGATTGCAAAAATCACAATTTGGCAAGAATTAGTCGGATTGTCTTTTTATCACACACTCACCGCCCTATCAACTCATTTTGCGCGCAAAGTTATAACGTAACAATATTTTTATTTGGTTTGCATATGCCGTCGATCGTACAGAGAAGGTATTAAATAAACTATGAATACATATTTCGTATGCAGGGGCAGCGACGTTGGCGAGGATTGGCTACGCTGCCGCAATCAGTTGTAGTTTAAGGCGCGTGAACTCTATAGCTTTTGTCTGTATGTGTGAGACCGACAGGCGATACGACGGCGCGTTGTTGTGAAGTCAATAAAGAATTTACAGTGTATTTTTAAACCTAGAAAAGGTATCTCACAGTCGAGTATATCTTGACGTTAGCTGTATTTATTTTTGGTTTAATTTAGATAATTATCGAAATTTATTTTAAACGGTTATGTGCATTTGTATGCTTTTACAGGTGTGTTTGTTTAATTTATCCTGCTTTTTTCTCTTAGCTTTACATATATACAAATATACACGTATGCGGTCATTTATTACATATGTACGTAGTCATGTTTTAAATTTGTTAATGTGATTAATTTTATACGTACATACATACATATATCACGTGTATAATAATATGTACAATTCATTAACACACATACAAATTATAAATATAAAGAGTACATAACGTATGTATGTATATATGTGCGTTAATACGTGCAAATTTGTGTTCGTACGTATGTATGTGTATACATATACATACATACATATGCGCTTTGATCATGCAGAGTTTTTATTTTCGATCACAATAGTTTCATGCTAATAATGTATTGTACGAAACGATGTAGTCTTTTAAAATTACGTACATAAAAAGAAATTTGTGAATTTGTTTTTATTCCTTTGCGGCGATGATCTCAACACGTTATAAAGCTCCGCTGCTCAAGCACCGAGTGAATGTATAACACTAAACAAACTTTTTCTTCGAAGAATTCATAAATGCAGCGAAGCTTTCTGATATAACATTTAGCGAGGGTAATTCGTAGTGTTTATTTTAAAATAAGCAACCCGCCGCAGGTGCGAGTGTGAGCTCATCCCATAGACAAACTGATTAAACTGATACGTATGTACATAGATAGTATGTATGTTTGTATGTCTTTTTACATAGCAATACATTTACATCTGAATGTATGAATGAATTTTGTTACAGTGCATATACGTGTATATAGGTGTATATGTACTTTGTACTGTTTATTATTCAAAGTGCATGTTTTATTGTCAAATTAAATGAAGTAAGCAAAAACTTAGCATTTAAAATCAAAGAGATTCGCTTTTAATTGTACATATATGTATGTACATATATATATCTGTACTGTTCTCGCATTGAAAATGGTATATTGGCTTTGTGCAAATGTATGGACGTTGCTTAATCTAGAATGTATTTATGTACATACAGACAAACAAACAGGGCAACCCTGGCAAACTCATCTAGAACAAAAGCTTCTGCATTGACATGAAGATTTCTGTTTGCATTCCACTGATAAAGTTTCTTTCAAGCCATAAGCATTATGCCCCCCGCCAAAAAAAAAAACTAAAAATACGTACATATGAACATATTTAAATTTATTTAAAATAACGTAGATAGTATGCCATCAACAAATGAAGTCTATTTCAAACTTGAATTGTCACCCCTCCGCTCTATAAAATCGAAAATGAAAAAGTATATCGATTTTTTTTCCCCAAATAATGCCAAATTTGGAAGGGTACCAACTTAACTAGTGACAACAAAGGATTATAGTGACAGGAAATCGTAATTAAACAAAATATATGCAGAAATCTTCATGCCATATATATTTTTTTTCGATAATCCCTAAATGATTCTTCTATTAAAAATATCAATCAGAAGGCAATTTATTTATAATTTGTAATTTAAACGTACCTTTTATTAGTGCGATAAGAATAGTCTTAGCATTACAAAATAAACTGCATTCCCACGCAAATAAAAAATGTCTATTATAATTTGTATAATGAAAATTTTAGTTTCTTATTGTAAATGCTAAATATATTTATATCTATTTCCATAGGTGACTTTCTGAATCAGTATTAACAACTGAGTCGATCTCCAAGGCCTGCGCAAATCAGACTTACTTTTATTGTTTAAAACCGCTCTTATTAAAAAAAATTATTTCTTAGATCATTTTTATCTAATTGACGCAACTGACTTGAAGTAGGAATAAGTAAAATTAAATACAGGTGCTGTAAGTGACAAGGCAACTGAAACACTAAAAATGTAATAATTATTTAATATTTATAAAATATTAAACCATTTCATGTATTTATTATTATTTAATACATTTTTTTTACAATTGAATTATTTATTTCTGAATTTACTATAATAAATATATAAATAACTTGTTATCTACATAATTGTTTGTTTTCTTCAATGTTGATTGTGGGTGATTACGGATACCCGTGATTGCAGCCATATGTAGTCACAGTTACTTTAGAAAACTGAAACTGACTTCCATTTGCCCATCACTATGATTTAATGGGTTGTCTGTAACTGCAACCTTTGCTCTTTAACTTTTGCTTTTCCAAGTTACATGCTTTAAAAGTATTAATTAAAATCAACTTGTACTCAAATTAAGAAAATCAAAATGGACCAGTTTAACTTTGGAGGCTCCGAATTAACAAGAGGACATATGGTGCAGATGTTGCTGCGCATTTCGATTGCCTCAGTGATAACATACTATTCTGTAAAATGGATGATGAATCAGATAGATCCAACAAGTAAAAATAAGAAGAAGGCTAAGCTTCTTGCAGAAGAACAGTTGAAAAGGTTTGTGTTTAATTCATATCAAATGCACACCAAATTAAGTGCTTGGTTTTTAGACTCAGCAAGGAAGATAATTTCAACGTGAATCTGCAGACATTCACTGATTACGAATTGATGATTGCATCACATCTTGTGGTCCCTGCCGACATATCGGTGAAGTGGAGCGATATAGCCGGGTTGGACTCGGTAATCCAGGACCTCCGTGAGTCCGTTGTGCTGCCAGTGCGTCATCGAGATATGTTTAAGGGATCGAAGCTTTGGCAAGCACCCAGAGGAGTGCTTCTTCACGGCCCGCCAGGATGCGGAAAGACATTGATAGCCAAAGCCACAGCAAAGGAGGCTGGAATGAGGTTTATCAATCTGGATGTTGCCATTCTAACCGACAAGTGGTATGGCGAATCACAAAAGCTGGCATCTGCCGTGTTTTCGCTAGCTGCCAAAATTCAGCCATGCATAATTTTCGTCGATGAAATCGACTCCTTTCTACGCGCACGTAATTCAAATGATCATGAGGCAACGGCTATGATGAAAACCCAGTTCATGATGCTTTGGGATGGTCTAAGCACAAACCACAATTCCGCTGTGATTGTAATGGGGGCTACCAATCGGCCGCAAGACCTGGATAAGGCTATTCTCCGCCGAATGCCGGCCCAGTTTCACATAAGCCTGCCGTCTGAGCTGCAGAGAGTTCAGATTCTCAAGTTAATACTGGCAACAGAGGAGATTGATAACAATATTGATTTTAACCATCTAGCGAAACTCACAAATGGATTTTCCGGCTCAGATCTTCGGGAGCTATGTCGCAATGCCTCTGTCTACAGGATGCGGCTTTTCATGCGCGATAATGACAAAAACCAAAAGAGCAGCGGCTTGAACAAAACCTCTATTTCTATTACAATGGATGACTTGCTTAATTCGCATTTAAAAATGAAAGAATCTAAAATGCACACTGGTAATCTCTTTATGGAAAATCGAATCGATTTAGATTAGGTAATTTAATCTGATTTGTATTTTGCCTAAACAATTACCATGTGTTATACAATTACAAATATAATAATATGTATATATGTTTACATTTAAACATAAGTTACGCTTGAGTACTTAGCACCTCCACAGTTACTAGCAACGCCTAAGAGCTTGTATCACACTTGTCAAAAACTACATACATATAATTATTAAAATTATAATTTACATTTATATCAAATTTGACTTGGACTGTGAGACAGAAAACAACATTTTGACGCATTTAATAATTCTTTATTATCTCTATTATTATTGCTAAAATTCTCGTCTGGGATTTTCTTTAGCGAATGTCAGCAGTGAAACCCCCAAAGGGGATTTTTCAGTTTCCTGTACTACGACACCCGTGAAGTGTCGCTCACTAGATTCTTGGACAGTTCCTACGTCGCATTCATACCCAAAACATCAACCAAAATGTATTGAGGCGATCCGGAAAATCCCGTGCTATCTTATAACAACACGATAATTTTCGAGCATTGTTTCTTTTTCGATGTTATTGTCATTATCGTAGGTGGATGGCTCGCGGGAGTCAAGTTATCGATGACTGCACAACCTTCATTGAATGCTTTATGGCACTCAAGTATTTGATTATTTTAAACAATTCTGCAACGTTTTCAACGATGCCGTTGCCGGGATTCCATTGGAAACGCCACATTTTAAGCAAGCTCTTCCTGTCCATTGATAGACAAACTGTTCGCATCGTAAACAAACAGCTGCCAAACACAGATATAGAGATGCAACTTCAAATGAACATACAAAATTTTACAAATCTAGGGAAAAAAGTTTTATCGATTTACATTGTGCGCACAGTTTAAATGGATCACTTGAATTTCATAATATGCTCACATTGTTTTAGCGTATATAAATTTAAAATTCATATCTTAATTTATCCAAAGAAGTATAAAGCAGAATAGTGGAATTTAAAAACTCTGAATGTTTAGAACGTGTATGTTAGAATTTTAACAAAAGCACAATATTAATTTTAGTTTACTGTGTTAGCTCTTTTCAAAACAATACATTTTATCCTTTTGTTATATTAGGAATGTAATAAAATTGTAATACTTGAAAAATCATTTAATGGCTAATGAATAAAATAAATGGATGTCTATTATATTTAAAAATGATGAGCAAGAGAAAATAGTCTTTCATATTTACCAACTTTTCACGAACTAATGAGCAAGACGTTATTGGCCATGTTTTTGTGAGCTTTAATATATAATATATGTACTTTAAAAGTATTTTCACAAAGTTCGGTTTAATTAAAATATTTTTTAAAATAATCGAAACTATGATGAAGCATCTTTCTGCATGAAAAAAGTTGGATTGGATTAACATTAGATTCGAATATATTGCAGCTTAATTCGCAAATACCTACTCTTATTTGTTATAGGCTGGTCGAATATTTGCAAAGATTTACAAAGCTAATTTCGAAGCAAGTAAAGTTAAAAAATTAATTGGCAGCCAAATAAACCCTATGCAGTATTTAGATGGACATTTGTTAGGCCTGGTCGATAAACGAACAAATTTACATACAGATAATTAAATAAATGGATATTTTAATGACCAGTATATCTTTTTTGTTTGTTTATTACATCTTTTTATAGATTCTTAAAATTTTTAATGGTTATTCAACATAGCTGTATTTTTACCTTATCATAAACACTGTAACACGTTTTCAATATCTGCAAACTCCTGGTAATATTCCGATATATGTATGGATGTATTAATAAAGTGAAAAATAAATACTTATTCTGCAATATATTTTTGTTTAGAATATTAAAGCATATCGTCGTATGTCATACGATATTCCTTGCGTTTTCTGCCAAGTAAAAAGTTGATTAAAATATTGCATTTGCGATTTATGAACAGAATACCATTAATCTAAATAATGATACAGTTGCGAATAATCGAAAACTCTGAACTATCGAAACCTAAATTGAACACATCGCTGAAGATGACGCACGAAGAGAACAAAGATGGCGTTCACGATGGCTGCACGAACAAAGCCTGCAGAATACTAGCTCTAAAATTTCTTTATTTTAGTAAAACCTTAAAGAAACAGTGCAACCAATTTTGAAAAGGGCTTGAAGTCTTGTGCCATGTGTAAACTAAAAAAAGAATGCGCAAACTAACCATTGGCCACAGCAGTGGAAGTTTTGTGTAAATCAAAACATACATACATTCACACATACATATGTATGTATGTAGATAAAGTTTAGTGATTCGTGGTCAAAGGAAGTACAAATTCGGTACACACCTTTTGTTATAGTTTAAATCGGTTAAAGAACTTTTGTAAGCGAAAAGTTTGCTGCCCATCGTCAACAAATCTACAACTGGATTAAATTACATTCTGTGCAAGTGAGTAAATAGAAAATACAAGTGAATATGCAAACGTCTGTTGTTGAAATATTAATGTGCATTAATTGAGCTCGAAATACTGTTTTAGAACGAATACATAAAAACAAATGTAGGTTTCCGTTGCATTGCAAATTTTGAAGTGTGTGTCAGTTAAATATTATTATTGCTTCTAGATTGTATTTCTCAGTGAACTGAAAATGTATGTACTATTTTGTTGAGAGAGTATTTTATATGTCAGGTTGTTCACATCCTCGAGTATAATTACCCTCGTATGTTCTACATGTTTGTCAGAGCGTGTTTGTTGTGTTATATGTTCACGCACGCATCCACAATCATTCATGGAAATTTGAATACATATGTACGTATGTATGTATGTAGATACATATACACATGCAATCACAATCGCAATTGAATAATATTGTCACTTTTTATTGAATTAGCATATCACCCATTAATCAGCTGTTTTCAAAAAGGATTATTAAATTAGAATAGTTAGCTTCAGCTTTGTGTACTTTTTAAAACTATTTTACATTTTGGTAAATTTGGATTTTTAAAAGAAACCGATTGTGTTTGGACAAGTGTAGAACCTCACTAAATAATGTTGCCATTTAGATGCAGAACAAATATAACAAATATTGAATTAACAGCTTCAATATACTGCTTCGGAAGTATCCGAGTCGACTTAAAATAGAGCAATACCGAAATATCTTTAAAAATTAGAAACTAGTTTTGTTGCAACAGATTACTTATGCTGTCTCTGCCTATTAAGAAGAGAGATACTAGACTAAGCGAGAGGATTATATAATAATATTAATTCCTGTCTGATCTTTATCAAATTTGGACTTAGTTGCAATATCTTAAATATTAAGAAATATCGTCCTGTACCCACCGTGCAATATATCAAACTTATCTGACTCGTTTGGACTTATTTTTACAGCATGTAGAGAATTTATTCGCACCAAGTTATACTAGGATCATGAACAGATAGACAGAACATTGTGGCTAGGTTGCGCGTTGCAAATTTTTGCAATACCCTATGAAAACATTGTGTTTGATATCGATGTAGAGAACATTTCTTAATTATGCGCAATGTTTTTACAGCTATTAATGATCGTCATGTTTTGCGCAATAGAAAATAACTTGCTAAGAAATTAGGGCAAAAATCTGCTAAAATTAGCGGAACAAATCTTTATCTCTTCACATCCTACTATATGTCATATCTATCCATAAATTAATGAAATCTTTTCGTATTGCAAATAAAGCCTTCACTCAGATTCATATTCTTTTGAACTTAAATAAACAAGCTAATAAAACTATAAACTGTGAGATACCATGCACACGCTTTAGCCATACAACTTTTAATTAATAGCGATGTCTATATTATAGTTCGCAAAGCGTATTTTAAAGATATAGGTTTTGGAGAGGGCGGCTATGTCCCTTAAGTTTGACGGACATGCCCAAATCTTTTCGGCCATTGATGCTGATCTAGAATATTTATATTGTTGTGGGTCAGCCTTCCGTTTCTTGTTTCATACATTATATAACATAATACAATGTTTACCTATTTCCAATGAAAAAATGGTTTATAAATTTGCAAATTTGCCCTTGTTTTATCCGATTATATCTGTCCGTTGTTCGTTGTCCTTTATTCAAAAAGAAGGTAAAGCATTAAAATTTGGTCTTTCTGTTGTATGAAAGGGGTTTTTACTTATTTTTTGCTATATTTATTACACATGTCACGTGTATCACAGATGTTATTATAATATTGTTTACGTTTTAAAAATGGCTAAAAAGTTAGATTATCTTTATGAAAATGTATGTGACAGTTAGATGGACGCGTCGCAGACCATACAAAGTATATTTTTGGTTAGAATCAATTGCCAACTTGGTTTGGTCATTTCGTTTCGTCTGTCTGTCTACAGGAGGAAGTTATGGTCGCAGGAAGTTTCCCATAGATAGTTGCATCGACGCAGAAGAAGGTCGGGGTCAATACGTGGGTTTGGCTGTATGTGGTCTGTCGACATAAATATATAGAGTATGTATTTCTGCGAATTAAATATGGTGTTGCATATCTAAAATATTTTTACTCTGTGAAACTTTAAAATCACGGTTGCATATATTGAACAAAATTCTTTTTCAGTCATTATAAATACATATATAATTTTTTCCAACTTTCAGATTTTTTATTACTTACCGTCCGTAGCATTGAGGAAAAATGGCGACCAGCGATGATGAACCAATGCACTTATATGAAGTGTTTCAAAACTGTTTTAACAAAATAGCAAATAAACAGCCCGCGGGAAATGTTGGGACTGAACGTGGAGGGGGCTATCACTCACCATATGGAGGCCTGGCTGTGGAAAATGGAATGTACCCGAACGACTTTAATTCCATGCACGACGGCAACACGCCCAATAATAGGTTCGCTAATGTACCCACAATTGATCAGTATTTCGATTCCGGGGCAACCAACAACGCCGGATGGTATCAATCCCAGATGCATAGTGCTCCTAATTACATGAGTCAAGCCGCTTATCAAAACAACGCTCCGAATGCCTTAGATCATCAGCAAGTACTTAATACTGAGGGTTTAGCAAGCGGCTCGAGTATTGGAATTCAATTGGGCGCCGAAAGCGGTATTGGTATACACAGCCCGGTTTCTACATCACTTCCGCCAATGAGCTCTTTTCGCGGTGGCTCTGGTAGTTTACCCAACATTGGAGGTCCATCACCGTCAGTGCTTTCTCCAGCTGTGTATAATTCACCACAACACAATCAAGCAACAGTGCAAGCTCAGCATAATTCCATGTCTTCCGCTGGGCAAATTGGCCATCATTCCCTTAATCATACCCCGCTACCTCACGCACATTCCCATCACAATCAGCAACTTAGTCCTGCAGTGCAGAGCGCAGATGGCTTTGGTGGAATAAGCACGGGACCCAATGCGAAGGTCGCTGGATCTGGAAATTCTTCGGCAACGTCATTGCGTCAGCAAATCTATATGTCGGCTACAGCAGCTGACCAAAGTATTAGTAGTTTCAGTTCAAATCCATCGACACCTGTTAATTCACCGCCACCTCTAACGCAGTCTGGAGTTGGCGAAACAGCAATATCTAGCAACGCAGGATGGAGTCATGCTGTTCTAAATAGTGGGGCTAGTTCAAGCTATCCTAGCGACATGGGGCCTGTATCCAATTTACATACCATGGCTTCTGTTTTTCAAGGGGCACGTATGGAAGAACGCTTAGACGATGCACTAAACGTCTTACGTAACCATTGTGAACCAGAAATGTTATCAAATATAAACTCATCTTTAAATTCAATGGATAATTCGGAAACATTATCGTCTTTCGTGGCCAATTCACCAACTTCCCATATCATTGGCGGTAGTTCGAACGGTAACGGCGCACTTGTCCCAAATGCCTCAAGTACACACGCGCATGATGTTCTATCTATGGGTACATCTAGTTCTGGTGTGACCACAGCTCAACCTGTTGGAGGTGCTGGTCTTGTAAATATTAAGATTGAGCGAAACGCATCGACTTCAATATCCACGTCCGCAGCAACAAAACAAACTAAAAAACGAAAAGAACAGGCTGGAATCAGTAATGTTGCGCACGTAGGAGGTGTGACCACCACATCTAATCTATCTAATTTGGAAATTTCTGATACGAAACCAACGAGCTCTGTCGAACCATCAAATAACACACAAATACAACTGGGTCAGGGTCCAAAAGGCTCAAAAAGACCGCGCAGATATTGTTCGTCTGCGGATGATGACGATGATGCCGAGCCGGCGGTTAAAGCTATTCGCGAAAAAGAACGGCGGCAAGCTAATAATGCTCGAGAACGCATTCGTATACGTGATATTAATGAGGCTTTGAAGGAACTGGGGCGTATGTGTATGACACACCTGAAATCCGATAAACCTCAAACTAAGCTGGGTATCCTTAACATGGCTGTGGAGGTAATTATGACACTGGAGCAACAGGTTCGCGAGCGAAATCTGAATCCTAAGGCAGCATGCCTAAAGCGTCGTGAGGAGGAAAAGGCCGAGGATGGACCCAAGTTAAGTGTCCAGCACCACATGATACAGCAGCCATCAGTTAGCACCATTGGAAGTAGTTATCATAGCCAACCTTCGCAGCTGGCTCCACCACCTTCCCAAAGTATGACCTTACCCCCAAATCAGGCTAATAACGTTTTGCCACCACATTTACAACAGCAGCAGGTTATCCAACACCCACAATAGCATGCAACTAGCATTGATATTAAATCGTCACCATCTTCCATTATAACTCCATTGATCCAAGGCTCAACAAAGTACTCATCCACCTTCGAGCTAGAACAACAGTTATTAAGTAATTTCTTTAGACGTCACGCGACACAACCCAATCCTGAGGCCCTTTCCTCTGTACAACATCATCCATTTTAGCGTATCTTATCAGTTATTATTACAGTCTTCAAACATATAATAATATACAGTTCTGATTTACATCAATTGTATATACCTGTTTTTATCTGAATGACGGAGCAAAATCATTAGGTTATTGGGAATTTGAATTCCTACGATAAAGAGTGCGATGTCACAGTAGCCATCTTTTCATATATACTTAATTTTATAATTAGCCCTAAGTAGATTTATTTAAACGAAAATTATAATGCTAAACCCTATTTCACACCTACAGACTTTCTTGTATTTCCTGTATCTTAAGGACTATACATAAGTGTATGCATAATCATTTTCTTAAACGTGTTAAATGCTCGCATGTTATTAAAATTTAATGTAACCGAGTACTTAAGATAAGTATTAGACGTAATCGTTAAATAAGAATAAAAGCTGATTGTTAAAATAACATTTTAAGCTCAAATAAAATCTTTTAAACCGGTTATCAATTATATAATACGCTAGAATAGGCTTACATTAAATAAAATGTATAATTATTTTATGGGCAGCATTCTTTATGTTACTTACGTACGAAATAATTGTATTTGACGGCTAACATTTTTGATTAAAGAGGCTGCCAAATATGATTTATGCTGATAGATAGTTAAACGGCGAGCATAATTGTTTTACAATGTTTTGAAAGCACTTCGACATGATATGTGTAATTCTAAAAATTCAATAAAATTTATTTTCTAAATTTTTCATCATTATGTTATCAAGTAATAATATTCATGCATATAATATGTGTTACATCCAATAACTATATAATTTGTTAATGGTGAAAAGCATTTTCGCTAAATTATTTTTAGTTTCTTGATTCATACCTAATTGCTCAAACATTTCAATTAAAAATTGTATAAATATGAATGTATGTGTTTCTTAGTACACAATGATTGCCACGCCGATAATGATAAATAAATTAGGCAAAACGTAATTTCCATTCTTTTTTAATTTTACAACTTCTGCAATGAAAGAAAGCTACAGTCGATCGCACTCGCTGCAACCTTCCATTCGTGAACTATTGGCTGTTGCAAGTTCATTGAAAATATACTTTTTTATGGGCCATTTCAATAGCTTAAAGTTTCTCATCGGTATCTAATTCGCAACAAAGGTCATCGCTATAGTTAGTTACCCGTACGCTCAATTTTATTTATTTTATAGCTTGCACACTGTTTAATATTTGAGTTAGAAAATATCGATATTTGGGGATGCAACAATAAATTACAAGTTCGTATGCTCCGCAGTAGCCTTGGTGCGTTGATGTTAACATTAATAGTTGAAAATTCAAGCTTTGCCAAATTGCTGTACCGTATCTACCTTTCAATATCTTCATATGTGAAATAAGATTAATTATTAGAGATTTAATTATTAATACTTTTTCAAACGTACAGAATTTGTTAATATTAATATATAGCGAAATCCCAATTTTTGAAGAGCTTTTTGAGTCGTTTGGCTGTTTTTGTTAATAAGTTCATATGCTTTATAAACTTTTGTTGAAAGTGCAAGCAACAGCTTGAGGTCGACTGTAGCTTTCCAAGCTTGTTTTTTATTCGAGAATTTAAGAAAGGAAAAAGCCAAAAAATATCGACTTAAAAGTTTACAGTTTGAGGCACATATTCGCATAAATTCTAAAAAGTGTTCAAGAATCGACAGTTTTTTCAGCAAGGACAGGCTATGCAGTCACCAGCACTTTTGGTTTGCAATTGATTTTCGACTATCATCATTATCATTTAAATTAGGACTGCAAAAATGCCTGGTGGTCTAAGCTTTTCTATTCTTGCGTGAAACTTAATCCAGTTGCCAGATAAGATAATTACAATTTACGAATATTTAAGACCTTTATAATTTGCGTAACTGCGGCCTATCAGATTTGTTTAGCTTTGACCCTGAAATATTTGTCACTTCAGAGCACAAGTTTCATTGAGTTCTATATTCGAAAATAGTGATTTATGTTTCATTCCATCATTCCAACGTCGACGCTCATAGCCTGTCTGACTTCAGTATTTCCTATGCCAAATAGTTTTTATGATGATAGCATTGTTTGTAAAGTCTGGCAGCCTTGGTTCCTTTTCGCGGCATTATCTTTGTGGAATTGAGTGGGAATGCCATGGAAGATTTTGAAAAAATAGAGAAAATTGGCGAAGGCACCTATGGCGTGGTCTACAAGGGCCGCAACCGGGTGACTGGTCAAATTGTGGCCATGAAGAAAATTCGCTTGGAGTCGGACGACGAAGGAGTTCCTTCGACGGCCATCAGGTATTCAATTAATTTTCTAAGACGCTTCAGATCCGAGTTTCAAGCGACGCGTCTTGCATATTCTATGTGTGTATTTCAATTACAGAGAAATTTCTCTACTGAAAGAACTGAAACACCCAAACATTGTGTGCTTAGAAGACGTTTTAATGGAAGAAAACCGTATATACTTAATCTTTGAATTTCTGTCAATGGACCTCAAGAAATACATGGACTCACTGCCACCCGAGAAAAATCTCGATAGCCAACTCGTGCGAAGTTACCTGTACCAGATAACAAATGCAATTCTATTTTGTCATCGTCGTCGAGTGCTGCATCGCGACTTGAAACCCCAAAACCTTCTCATCGACAAGCATGGAATTATAAAAGTTGCAGACTTTGGACTCGGCAGATCCTTTGGTATTCCGGTGCGCATTTACACGCATGAGATCGTAACTCTATGGTACCGTGCACCCGAGGTCCTACTGGGCTCGCCGCGATACTCCTGTCCTGTTGATATCTGGTCAATTGGCTGCATCTTTGCCGAAATGGCTACACGGAAACCACTATTCCAAGGCGACTCCGAAATCGATCAACTGTTCCGCATGTTCAGGTAAACGCAAACTCCTTTATGCCAAATAATCATACGTTTTTTGCTTTAGTTAAATATTGCAAAATGTTTCATAACTATAAGACTGTCTTGTATGACAGCCCGAGTGGCTAGTTCCAGTGCTAATATAAACACAATTGGGATTTTATAGGCATAGCTGATACAACAAAAATACTTCTGAAGCCGGATGCGGCTCTTGATTTGAAGCCAACTATTTATTTTTATTTTTCAATTTTTATCTATATTTTTCATGTTTCATAAGTTGCTAGTTCAAAATATTTTATAATAATATACTGCACACAAGTATTATAATAATATGGTAATATAATATAATACCAATGGTATTATACCATTAATATATTGTTAGTCACAATAATGTCTTAGGCTCTATTTATATTAAAAACTAAACCTCGCAGATTTAAATTAACTTTCCGTGAAATATAATTCTTAAATTCATAGCAGACATGTCAGAAGTTGCGCACGCGCAGTTTTCGCTTTAATTCTTGCGCGAGAACATCATCAATTTTAATCTCCACCTTGAATGTTTATAATTTAATTAAATTACAATTATTACACTTCAACAGTATTGTAGAATTAGCGAAATTAAATTACAAAATTATTTAATTTTATTATGCGAAAATGTAAATTTCAAATTAAATATTTTAAGCCCATTAAGTTTAGTTCCAGTGCAGGTAGTCAAAAACTATTCTATTGTTATTTCTTTATCTTTTTTTGCAGAATTCTCAAGACGCCAACTGAAGATATATGGCCGGGCGTGACTTCGCTTCCTGATTACAAGAATACATTCCCCTGTTGGTCGACAAATCAATTGACCAATCAGTTAAAAAATCTCGATGCCAATGGCGTGGATCTTATTCAGAGAATGCTTGTTTATGATCCTGTGCACCGCATTTCGGCCAAGGACATTTTGGAACACGAATATTTTAGGGGCTTTAAATTTGACCTGACAATTTCAGAATAAGTTCTTACATTTGTTAACTTCAATGCAAAAACAACAATAAATTAAACCTTTAAGACTACAAAATGCTTCTTGTTTGACAAGCTATAAAACTAAAAGTATTTATGTTAATAATGAGAAAAGTAAAAACGATTTACTGCTGTTTAGCTTTAGACAAAATTATAAATATAATGGAACAATGGCTTTAATCTAATTTATGCATCAGCTTTCATCGCGTTTCTGCTGATAAAAATATTTTAACGCATAATTTCAGTTGCCTATTATTAAAATACGCACGTATTAGAAATTAATAATAAAAACTGATGTGCATTTATCGATAAGATATCGCACTTATTGCTTAATCATTGACACCAGTTATCGGTGTGACACTCATCCCTAAGACTCATGCATTAAATTAGCCGAAATTAGTTACCTTCCAAAGATTAATTTAATTTTGTTTGAAACCGAAACTTTCGAAAGAAAATAAATAATGTTGAATGAGGTTGATAATCTCGCCGACATCTTTCGGGGTGGACTGCCATACTGTCTTCTAGTCGCCCTGCCGATATTGATTTTGTGTTCGCCGAGTATGGCGAGTGAATTCCAAGTTATGCCAATGACAAAATATGATGTAAACGGCGAACACTTTGGTACCTATCAATTAAGCATCCCACATTTGTGCTCAATTAAGCCAAGAACTCTGTTCTTTTCCTAAACAGGCAGTCGCTCGTCCGCCATATCTCTAGAAGCCAAGTCCCTATACACATGGAGCACTGGTCGGCATTGTGTGCTAGCAAGGTGAGAGCAAAGAAAAGCACTTGAAATGGTATTATGACAGTAAGCCACATGTTAAAATACCTACAGTGGTTCTCAATATATTGCATATAAAATGGAGTAAATAATTCGCTAATATTCACTCAGGCCAGGGCTAGATTTTAGTTAGACCGGCATGCTCCATTTGGCTGCAGACTATTTACATAAATAATCCAACTTTACTGAACTTTGGGTTCCACGTTCACATATAGCACAAACGAAGAAAATATAATGACGAATTATGTCAACGCATTTATTAAAAGAGGCTAACACTCCTCAGAATGCGGGCTTTCAACTTGTTGATGCCGCACCAACACGAAGTTCGCATTGTTGAATTGTCCTTATAGGGCATATTGCGAACCGATTGGATAATGAGCCCAAAAGTTATAGTTATCTGAAATATTCCCATGAGACTGTCAACCTAAATTAATTAAAAATAAGTATTTTATAATTTAAATGAAGTTGCAACGGATACTATAGAGTGGTGAATTGTATGAGGGTCGTTCAATAAGTCCTTAGAAAATCCGAGTGAAGAAATCCGAAATCCTATTTTTTGGACGGGATAAAAATGTTGGAAAAACGATTGGCAAAGTGTGTAGAGCTAAAAGGGGACTATGTTAAAAAATAAAAAAAAAAATTTCTGCAAAAAACAGTGTTTTTATATTTATTATTATTATTTATTTTTTCTAAAGACATATGTCGTTCAATATGTCTTTAGAAAAAATAAATAATAATAATAAATATAAAAACACTGTTTTTTGCAGAAATTTTTTTTATTTTTCAACATACACGTATTTAATATACCTTTGAATTTATATTATTTATATATTGAAAAAAGGAAATATGGTGTATTGTCTACGTGCAAATGTATTTAAGAAGTAAGGATGGCAGTCTATAAAAAAAATATAAAAAGTATATACATATCTTCTTGATTGGCAGATCTTGCATCTGCAAGATACTTGCTTTATAGCTGAAAGATATTTTTGTATACACGAGATAAATTTCTTGCCTTATGCTTTTTGCTCTCCTTCTTTTACAACTTTTATTTTTCTCCGAGCCACTACTATCAGCTCTCCAATTATCACTTGCTCCAGTTTCAAATTCAGTTAAACCTTCCAACTTTATCTTGACCTCACAACAGATATACATAGATATCAGATTCCATTCCTTCCATACTTCTCTTCAATTACTCACTTGTTAAGATTTACAATTCATATGCTATACTATTCAGAGCATACATATTCCTGGTCAATATAAATAGCCGAGTCGATTTGTTCAAGTCTGTATGTGCACACAGAATTCTGCTATTACAATTATTTAAAATTATTACAATGTGCATATTTAAATGAGTTAATGCACTAAAACACAATTTTTATTCATTTTAAAAATATTAATTATATTATATTAATTAGTATTTTATTTTAAATAATTTGTAGGTTACATGATATTTCTGTAAGTGAACTAAATAAAATTCGACAAAAGGCCGGAGGTCTTATTGTCATGTTACCAAAAGACGTGGCAGCTTTGACGGACGAATTGAAGGAGCATGTATTGCTGCTAGAACAGCAAATGCTAACACAGTCCACTACCGTGCCAGTATTTTTTGCTCCCTTCAATAGCCAGCTGGAAACGATCATAAATGATGTCACACACGTAGCTGCTAATAATGATATTGAAAATAAAACTGCACTTGGCCAAATTTTACTATTAGTTTCGGCTAACGGGTACCATGTCACCGTTGATGGCCAAAATAATGTGGCAAATAAAAACAGTAAGATTCCAGTTATTCAAGGAGAATTTATCCCAAATCGATTTGGCCTTACCCAACTGAATAACAATGAGGACAACAACAATTTGCCACTTATTCTGGTAACAGCAACATTAAAGACCTTCGGAATTGTTAATGTAAGTAGATCAAATTTAATTACACAATGTATAACACTATAGTTGAGGTTCCCAATTAAGATTTTATATAGCAAAATTTTCAAATACATTTTATAATTACAATAATAATAAATATAAATATAGACTAGAGTTATTAAATATTTATATAAAGTATATGATTGGAAGTATATATGTTATTAATTTTATTACAGGTTTATCCATTTAATATTGATTCAGTCGTACTGATGGCGCTTATAGAAATATTCAGTAAACTGCATTCTATGATTAATATGACTCCGAAGTATCGCCTGGGTTTCCTGCTTTCGGATTCCGGCCTGCTACTTAATTTTCAGGGATCGAAAAAATGGCTGGAATTGGAGGACACTATGTCCTTACAGGTAATGAACAAAAATATTAATAATACATAAAATAGTGTAATAATAAAAGACTGCAAGACAAGTTTGCGTTGCGTCTAAGGTGTTTGCTTCTGTGGTTGACGAACATCTGGTTAATATATATATTTTTTTTTTGGCTAATTTTTGCTGATAGAGTATTAATCAATAAATACTTTTTGTTTTGCAGAATGTGGAGTTTGTTTTGTGCTTGGATACTATTATTCAAAGCTTGGCAAGCAATGATCCTAATGTTTTGTACATGCATGTGTCTAAACCGCCAAAAGAAAAAACATCCATAAGCAAATTCTTTAAGGTTCTCAAATCCGTTGCTGGCCAACACGTCGTTAATATGACTGTTGAGGGAGTCCACAAAAAGATCAATTTAGCCGACTCGAAACTTTCCTGGGAGCATGAGCGTTTCTCAATGAAGAGATATCCGGCATTTACATTATCTTCTGTGAAAAACCCTGGTAGTGCTATTCGAACGACAATGTTCAAAGACGACGAATCCCAACTACTAACACAGGCGTGTACGTCGACGAAGATCATTGCAGAATCACTTGCTACGTATATGTATAAAATGGATCCATCTACTCAAGTTTTTGAAGGATATGCGGTAAGTATAATATTATTACAGAATGACAGTCTGAATCTTAATGTTTATGTATTTCGATTAAATTTTTCATTTATAGGCAATAAATGAAGACAATATATTGCCATACTTCGATCTGAAGTCGATTTTGCAGAATAATGATATAAAGGACGCGTTCGAGAAATATCTTAAAAATGTAAAAATTCATTATGATAAACCAGACTTGCGTGAACCCGAGTTCATGTTTTATAATGACATCGATGCCAAATTAAATGTTTATAGGGTTAAGCCAGCTATATTTGATCTATTCCTCACAATTGTTATATCTGTTTATCTTTGCACTGTTTATTTTGCGATTCAATTATTTCCCCGTTTATATGATGGTATATCTACAAGCAATGCAATACGCTCCTATTTTGGAAAGTCACAAAACTCTTTAAAACGAAAATAAATCTGTATAAAGTAAGAAAATAAAGAAAATAGTAGAAAATTAATAGAATTGGCTCAGAAATGCATTACTATTTTTAAAAATTGTCACCTTAAATACAAAATCTATATTATTATACATTTTAAATAAATTCGAACATTTGGAAAAATATAATGCGTTTGTTATTTTAGAGGGTGTTCAACATGTGGTATTTCCTCTAATGGCAGAACAAGTACATACCATAAGTCTGCCTTTTAATAGACAGACAAAAAGGCGTCTGTCTGTCTTTCGATAGACAGTTTGTCTGTCTGTCTGTCTTTGTCTGTCTTTGTCTGTCTGTCTATGTCTGTCTGTCTATGTCTGTCTGTCTATGTCTGTCTGTCTATGTCTGTCTGTCTATGTCTGTCTGTCTATGTCTGTCTGTCTATGTCTGTCTGTCTATGTCTGTCTGTCTATGTCTGTCTGTCTATGTCTGTCTGTCTATGTCTGTCTGTCTATGTCTGTCTGTCTATGTCTGTCTGTCTATGTCTGTCTGTCTATGTCTGTCTGTCTATGTCTGTCTGTCTATGTCTGTCTGTCTATGTCTGTCTGTCTATGTCTGTCTGTCTATGTCTGTCTGTCTATGTCTGTCTGTCTATGTCTGTCTGTCTATGTCTGTCTGTCTATGTCTGTCTGTCTATGTCTGTCTGTCTATGTCTGTCTGTCTATGTCTGTCTGTCTATGTCTGTCTGTCTATGTCTGTCTGTCTATGTCTGTCTGTCTATGTCTGTCTGTCTATGTCTGTCTGTCTATGTCTGTCTGTCTATGTCTGTCTGTCTATGTCTGTCTGTCTATGTCTGTCTGTCTATGTCTGTCTGTCTATGTCTGTCTGTCTATGTCTGTCTGTCTATGTCTGTCTGTCTATGTCTGTCTGTCTATGCCTGTCTGTCTATGTCTGTCTGTCTATGTCTGTCTGTCTATGTCTGTCTGTCTATGTCTGTCTTTCTATGTCTGTCTGTCCATGTCAGTCTGTATAAGCTTGAAACTATAAGTTTGATATACAGGGTGCCAAAGTAAACAGGATTTTAAAAAAACAGAACAAGTGTTTTTTTCAGCAAAATCAATGTATTGTATTTTATTCAAATAGTCTCCTTCTGTTTCAATACAGCTTTTTGCACGATCCAAAAGCATGTCGAACGAGTGTTTAAGCTCGTTGGGCGGTATGGCCTCCAGTATGCCGCGCAAGCCTTTTGAATGGCGTCTGCATAATGCTTTCCTTTCACGAGCTCATGCGTTTTTCTGAAAAGGAAGAAGTCGCATGGTGCCGTATCAGGCGAATACGGGAAATACCATAGTTCATGGTTAAAATATGATTAACCTCGAATGTTGGACTCTGAGCAATTTTAGGTCGTCAGTCAATTTGTGCGGAATAAACCGTACACACGACTTTCGTACGCTCAAATGTTCGGTCAAAATGCGATAAATCGATGTCTTGAAGATGATCAATTCGATTTCCTTAAATTTCAATGATCCTTTCGGCTGTTTATTGATGGATTCAAGCAGAGTTTCGATTTAATTTTCGGTGATCATGAATTTTGATTAGCCCACATGTTGATCCTTATTAGGTCCTCACGACCACTTTGAAGGATAGATAATCATCGCCATAAACTTTAACTTTAACTTTAACTTCACTTAATAACATCACTTCGAATTGATGAAATGGCATAAAATTCTCGCTGGACAATCGATAAAGATAGCAGATTCTAACGGACCAGTCGACATATAGGTCCTACCAGACATATATGTCCTACCAGAGTGCGCTAGATTCAAAAAGTCCTACTTTGGAACGCAATTGTAGATTTGGTTTGCGTTTCTATAGAAGAGACTCTAAAAATTGCTTTGACTCTGGTAAAACTTGTACTTCTGGCAAATGGATACGCAGACTATTCCATGAGAAAGAATAGTATAGCTATGATATAAGTATGTGTGTATACTTGTGCTCTAATAGAATGATCTTACCAAATTTGAAAGCTCCAGCTGCAATTTTCTCCGAGATCTAGATATTTACACGGAAGGACAGATGGAAATATTTAATTGGAATATATATACACCTTTTACAGCCGTTTTTCATTTGAACAAACTCATCATACGCTTGTTTCAATGGTACTGGGTATAAAAGGTGTTAGCAAACACTGCCTGGTCACTACCTAAGTACGTACGTAGGTCCAAGCATGGTGTACATACATACATACATACAAAAGTTCATAGGGGGATAGAAACCACACTGGTACAGGGTGTTAGATTCTTAGCGTGCTTGCATGTGTGTGTGTGTGTGTGTATGTTTATTTCGTTAAGTGCTTGTATGTAGGTGTGTTTACTTTCTCGTATACATACACATGTGAAAATATTGTGTATGTGCAATTGTATTCCTGAAAATACAATTGTACTCCTGCATATACATACATACATACGTATGTGTGAGCTCACACATTTGTATACATTTATCTATCAATTTGTATACCCAGTATCTTTGATAATTGGGCCTATTAGGTGTGTACCTCTTACGCATTTTCAGCTAGTTAATTAAGTTAATAAGTATTTAGTTGAAAGAAAAATCATACTTCTATATCCCTGAAATAGGCACTACTGCTTTAAGTTTTAGCAAAATCAATGTGATTATATGATCTATTTGTTTGTCGGATGATCTGTCTTTCCATTGCATTTGTAGACTTTAAATTAAGCCAGAAAGTCGGACATTGTACAAAAAGACGGATCTTCCGTCTTTGCTTTTTTGACCGTTCGTTCGTCTGACTGTTTATATGAGAACCTTGAATTAAAAGGTAGCTAGTCTGCGTAAAACTAAAATAAATAATACCAAAACTCTAAAATTTGGTGTTAGAGCTTACTAGAAATGTAATGATTACATACTTTAAACTTTTGTATGCTAAGCCTCCTACAATCCCTTTTTTTAGATTATTGGGCAAAGTTTAACATTTTAATATCACAGCCTGATTAGAACACATAAGTTATCCAAGAAAAAATGTATCTAGGTGACTTACGGTCCAACTATGTAGAGTTTATATATTTTATAATTAAGCAATTAGATTTCACAGTGTATATAAGTTGGAACTAACTGATATGAGCCCGCTAATACGGCCTTGACAGATAAATAATGTTTGAGATTTTCGCCGTAGCTATCGGTCTTGTGGTGAGCTTAAGCAAGTCTGAAGATAGCATTTGTCAATATGATATGCATTTGACCATTTGGGTGTAGGGTATCTCGCAGTCGAGAGTGCAGGACTTAGCCTTTCGAAGTTGTTTTATTGGTAAGCACCCGCCTTCAGTTTGATTCAAGAGAGCCATTCATGTAATCGTCTTCAGTATTGTGCGGTTTTATAAGATAAGAAGCGATTGTTTATGTGTGGAAGTGTTTATACATATTTCTAAAAATAAATATTCACTGCAGAAATCATATTCGGGGAAATAAGAAACACAAAAGTCGTACTAAAATTTAATAAATGAGTATTAAAGCTATTTTCACGTATTTAATTTTTAGTTATGTGACCATAAGTTTTAGTTCAACCCGCGGAACAACGTGCTGCAGTCCCGAGTCAATACTAAACAAAATGCGCGCATTGAATAGTTCCAACTTCGATCACTGCAGTCACATGGCGAATGATCTTGGTGCGATTGGGCTTCCTGACAGCAAGGATTCATCGGATAGAATCGAAAGCCCCGTGGGTTATGGCTTGAAAAGTCGCGAAGAATTCCATTCTGATATTAATCACACATTACCAAACTGTGCGCGAAAGAAAGTTCTCAATATATCGGATTTTTCCGTACCCTCCGTAGCAGTGTCTGAGAAGTCATGCCTTTTTATGCTAAACAGCAATCTCATTGCTTTGGCATGCCATTCGAGCAATAATGACACGTTGCGAGAGATCGGTTTTATTAACAAGTGCTGCCCCAAAAATTATACATATAAATCTGGAGTGAACAAGTGCTTCGAAGGTGAACCAAACTTTGATATATACTCTAACATTTTCGATAAACCAACGCTTTTTCTGAACACATTCGGATGTCCCAGTAGCAAGGTTATTGTTGAATATGTAGAAACAGCTGCAACTATATACCTAAAGGAAAACCAGCTTGTTTGGCGAGATGAGAGCAGAGTTCTAAGCAGAAATGATTATTGCATTGAGGCAATCAATGAAATAAGCAGTGACAGCTCAGTTCCTCAGTTGAACCAAAATCAACGATTTCTAATACGCTCCTGCCAACCAGCCCAAGTTTGTGAATCTTTGCCTTGTCTTCGCAAATGTTGTGGCGATGGGGAGATTTATTTCAAGAACAACGTAACAACATATTGTGACAAAGCTGAGAACGATTTAAATTTTCAAAGTGTTACCAGCTGGAGCATTACCGGAAATTTCACCAAGCCATCAGGTATTTATTTATGTATTTTTTTAATATGCCACAACCATTGAAATTGTGTAACTGCTAAAGAAGGCAATAGTGCAACGTACTCGATATCTTTCACACACTTAAGAAATTAATTCGTAATACTGATAACTGCCGGTTATCGAATTCAAAGGAACGCGACGTTGTATTGCTCTTTTGATATATCTCATTCGGTTGTTGGCGCAAGAATTGACGTGCTTCAAACGAAAACCGATTGTATCTGCGCAGTTGACCACCTGGAACATCGCTGTGCGGATCGACAAATATTGTATCGTCAATGACTTTTGCATTTAGACTGCAATTCAAATCATTGGTCAATAATGTAGTTAGCTGAGAAAATGTGAAATTAAAGCATTACAAGCTTTCGAAACAAGTAAAGAAAACTAAGGAATCAAAAACAATTGTTGTTGCTTTATCGCTCATACACATGCAGTTTCCAATAAAACTTCCCGAAAATAATAGAATTCCACTCGTACAATAATACCTAAGTCAATAATTTTGCGAACTACTTCGGAAAAATCGATTTATAAAGGTGCTATGCGTAGCCTAAAAGTTGAAATTCGCATTCTGTGTAACAGATATCCAAATTTGCTGCTTCTAGCTCGCTTTATAGTTGAATTTTTGACAACAAACCGATGTATGCTTTTTTCTATGTATGACGGCGTTAGACGGGAAGACAGACAGACGGACAGGTAGACAGACAGATAGACGAGCAGACAGACGTACAGAAGGAAAGACAGACAGACAGACAGGCGGACAGACAGACAGACGCATGGACAGACAAACGGACAAACAGACGGACAGATCGACATGACATATATTCCTTGTATGGTTAGCTGCGCTTCTTTCACTTGTCACATACATTTGCAAATTTATTACCAGTTTTAAACATTTTAAATGATTAAATGGTATGAAACCCGTTTGTATGGGCTGTTGGAGTGACAGCTAAAATTGTACATTAAATATAAGAAATTAAATTAAATAAATAATATGCTGTATTTCTAAATGTTTTTTACTTGTTTTGAATTTTCTTTATTTCCTAGAATTCGGAATATTGAGCGGGTTGGATTGCCCGAAATTTCGCCTGGATCCAGATTCATTCGCTGACGAGGCCCATACAATAAGCTCTATCAACGGTTCGCTCGTTATTACAAGCACTAAAAAAATGTATTCAAATAAACAGTATTGTATTGAAAAAATAAAAACCGCATCAATGCTTGATCAAAAGGTAATTTATTGTTTATTAATATTGCACATTACGAGTATAATTTTAATAAGAATATCGTTGAAAAAAAACAGATCAATTTCGATTTAGAGTTAAATTATCTTAGTTCAGATAGTATATATTTTCTCTATTAGATTCTATAGATGATTTGGCCTCCGTCTGTCTGAATATTCTGCCTGTCTGTCCGTTTGCCTGTAAGAACGCCTCGTTTTTGGCAAGTACAAATGCTAAAGACAGCTCAGAAGCAGATCAAGTTTGTCTTCAAAATAAGTTTTATAGTAATAGTTAAAATATTCTTCTCACATATATATAAAATTTTGACGCTCGTTATAAATTACAATTCAATCAAAACAAGCAGTAAAACGTTAAACGTTTCACATATAAACGCGAGGTCATGCCGCTAATTAAAGAGCGAAGCAAGAACGCGGGTCAATTAGTAATCAAGAAAAAGTTATCGATCATTCGAAAAAGTCGAGTTATCGAGTCGCAAACTTGCACGAGTCTAAAAAAATGAATTTGCGGAAGTTTTAAAAGTCGATAGAAGTATCGACATCTTGATCGGAATAAACTCGTCTGAGTGGCATCTTGGTTGCATCTCGCGATTCGCGAGCGACTTACCAAATTTGCAGCGAACAGATAAAAAACACAGAAGTTCGTAGTAGTAGGCAGTTCTTTATGTTGAAAAGAATAGTATCTAACAGTCGAGTGCACTCGATTGTAAAATTATCTACTTGTTGTATTTATGATTTTCATGAAGAGAAGACACTAATATTCGAAATTCTTTTCAAAACAGTTTTATACGTTTTTGTGCTTTGACTCCAAAGTTGTTAGCAACGATCGAATACGATTTCGGATGTATCCCATTGGCCTTCTAATATCCTGTTGTTTCTATGCAATAACCCTAGTAGTTTATGTTTCTATTAAGAAATTGCGAAACCTTCCAGGCAAAATTTTAATTTGCCTGGTAAGCAGTCTCCTTTTTGCATATTTGGGAATTGCATTGGGCCAACTGATGCCTACATCCAACAATAACATATGCTTTATTTCTGGTAAGTATTTCCATCTCATCATCTGGTATTTATTTCTATATGTAACTGTAGTTCGATTTGGATGAAATTTAAAGAGAATATATAAAATACTAGACTAGGCTTTATGTAATCCTTGACAATTAATATACAGGACATTGTTCAGAAATCTGTAGATCCTCGCCTATTTCTTATTTTGCGTGTGTTCTTGCAAGCAGCATAGCTGTCAATACGGATGAAAGCTTATACAAGAGTGATATATACACGTTAAGGAATAGTTACAATCGAATACAAATTAATAATATGGTACATGTTTACTATTTGCAGGCTTTGTTGTGTATTTCTTTCTCATGGCTGCATTTTCATGGATGAACGTAACATGTTTTGACATATGGAAGACTTTCGGGTAAGCGTTTATCCAGTTACTAATAAAACAATATGCGGTTCATTTTTTGATGATAATAAAATTTGTGCTGCAGTAAGAATTTAAAATTTTTCTCGATCATTTCCCAAATTTTATGTTTGTTTGGCATACGCGTATAGTTATGTGTCTTGACCTATCTGCATAATGCAAAAGTCAGCTCAATTAGTAATCAATAAGAAGTTACCGATCATAGAAAGTATATGTGTTGCTAGCTGAACCTATTTCAAGCTAGATCTGGCGTATTTGAAAATGGAAGAGCATATATAAATTGAAAATAGTCTATAAGGATTTTAAGGATTGGCTGGATTATATTTTATATTTTTATATTAATCAATGTAATAGAGGGCATCGAGATCCATGTCTTAGCTCTTCGATTGATGTACATAATTTACAACGATTCTCATGCATTTAAAGCAAATGTTCGCAAAGCAGAGAAGAAATAATCTCCGTTCAAATGAAGAGTATATATATTCTCGATCAGCATCCATATATCCGTTTTGTCTGTCTGACCGTCGTTCCTTCGTAGCAACGCAAACGAGTCTTTTAGTTCAAAAGCTATCCCGATGAAACTTGTTACAGATATAATTATTCTTTCTTCAGCATACAATAAATAAATCAGCACCATTCTTGTTTTAGTTTTAGGTTTTTATTACATTTCTATCAAATATGGTAACAATAATACTGAAAAGTTTGAATTTTCCAGTTCAACTAAATCAAAAAATATGCAAAGTAGAGAAGAAAGAAGTCGATTTTTAATATACTCTATTTATGGATGGGGATTCCCAATCGTATTGACAACAATAACTGTCACCTTAAGTAAATCGGATGTTCTACTGGAAAATTTTCGCCCAAATTTTGGAAATGGAAGATGTTGGTTTACCTGTAAGTATTTTAGAGACCTTACAAATAGTTTTTGTGTGCAGGGGTTATTGAAACAAATACTTTGCATATATTTCAGATGACACTATAGGCTATGCGAGTCTGATATTCTTTTCTGGACCACTTGGAATACTATTTATCATAAATCTTGCATTATTTTCATTGACTTTGAAATATTGTAATAAAGTGAAAAGAGAAATATTCAGGATGCAAAGCTCGAACACGGAAAAGCCTGCGTTAAGAACTCGTTTTTTTATGGATAAGACCAGATTTATTATGAACACAAAGCTTTGCTTCGTAATGGGAATTACCTGGCTCCTGGAAATAGCAAGCATCATGTTCTACGATCACAAAAAGAATTTTTTTTGGGCAATTAGTGATTCATTCAATGTACTTCTAGGAGTTTTTGTCTTCTTTATTTTCGTGTTCAAACGACGAGTATGGAACGAAATAAAGCATAAGCTAGGTAAGTCCTACCATATTCTGAAATTTAAATTTCTATAGGCCTAAATACCATATAATATGAAAATAATATTAGTATTATGCTATATCTGATTTTATGACTATTTTACTAGTGGTACCGTAATATACTCTACAGAATATAGAATTTGCTATGCCAAAGTATAGGCAGTTATATAATTAAATGCAAAACGAATTAAATTGCAAATTTAATTAATACCATCAATAAACACTTTTTTCCAGGTTTCCAGACGAAACGCAACATGCAGAGAGATAGGAATAACTTGTGCCTAACGCAAACAACTTATACGGCGCAGACTACATCTGTGAAAACGCACACTGAAGGTGACGATGAGACTTCACTTACTAAATAAGATGTAAGAGATTGTAAATTAGAGCTCTCAAGATTAATATGTAACGTTCCTGTGTCCTTTATCTCAAATAAATGTTAATGATAAACAAATTTGCTGTTTATAATAAAATTTAGCGGGGTATGGTATAGTTATATCAAATAGAGCTCTTTCCTTCCTCTTTCTTCCTCTTAGCTGTTTTGAGCCAATTTTAGGCTGTATTGAGCTCATGTTTAGCTTTATTGGGTTTATTGAGCCCATTCTGACTAGTATTGAGCCTGTTTTGAGCTATGTTGAGCCTATTTCTCTATTGAACTCATTCAGAGCCCCATTGAGCTCATTCTGAGCTCTACTGAACTCATTCTGTCCACTATTGAGCCTTTTTTGACCAGTATTGAGACTTTTTTGCCTAGTATTGAGCCTATTTTGAGAATTATAGAGCTCATTTTGAGCTATATTGAGCTCCATGTATAATTTGGTATCTCTTTACCTGCGATTTCTAGGTATACTAATTGTTTACCATTAGAACGATTGCATTCAGCTTCTTGAATACATTATGTATATTATTCGATCTGGTGTTAGAATTCAAAACAAAGTAAAATACTTTTTATACGCAAAATATGTTTACTTTTCGTATATTACATTCTGTTAAAGTAGGTAATGCACTACTCGTATACCTATCTACGTTCGCATTTGTGGATGTTGTCATTTCTTCCAAGCACCTCAGTTTGTACTGATGTGTACTACAAAATTATAAATATTTTAGACCAGCTTTTCCGTAGCTGGCGAAGCAGACAAGATATATTCCTTAACTATAGAATTCGATCGCACCAAAGCTTGAGTGACCATGTGCTGTTATAGCCGGTACTACCGGGACACTCCCTGCGTTCAATGCTGCCTCGTGGACTGCAGTTATTGCTGCTATCGCACCAGTTGCGCTGGGCCATGTGGACCATGTGCGACCGCCGCACCGGGCTGCTGTGGAGGCGCCTGCGGTGACTTGAATTATAAGTATTCTTTCTTTGGACTCCACTTACTATAACGAATTGAAATCAAACAAAACATATCGCTGCCGTTAAAGTTATGGAATCAATAGTCTAAAATGAATTGTTTTACAAAATAAAGTTGTTATCGTACAGAAATCTACACTTGACAGTAAGCTGCGATTTACCCACTTCGCTTATTTTTACTTAATTATTTTTCAACGTAACGCGTTGCATTTTTATACTCGCACACAGAAGTCCTTTTCGCTCGTGCAGTCAAAACGTAGTGTTACTGAAGCTGAAAATCTACAATATCGACACAAAGTTTGACTTAATTCGCGTATGTTATATAGGAATCTTTAAGGAGGGATAGGTAGAATGCGAACGGGCAGGAATACGGATAGAGAGGCGAATAGGCAGGTAGACGGACAGACAAACGGACATGGCCCTCTACCTCTTGCATACATTTTTTGAAAATTTTCAAATTTTCAAACGTAATATGAATTAAAAATTCTGAAAATTTGACAAATGAAATTTAAAACTTGGATATATGATATTATGAAGCCTAGTTTAGAGTATACTATAGATAATAAACAAAGGCGAATACTTACGTAATTAGTGCCTGGCTAAATTGCAAGCATGATTATGGAAAATCAGTATTTGCTTTTAGCTAATAATAAAAACTCAAAGTTAGTTTGTTGTCCTTTATCTTTTATTATTACTGTTGCACAACATTGGTTTTATGTTAATAATACAATATATATTGAATAATATTTTTAATTCGAAAATTGTGGCCCCTAAGCATTAAAAAGACTTTCTTCGTATAAAGTTCTATTTGGTTGTATGTTTTTTTTTCCATGTTCGTGTCTTGTGTTTTCTGATAATTTAATATAATTAGATAAATACAATACAGATTCCTTTCGAGTAGTGCGAAATGTCCGATTTGTTATATATAAAAATAGTTTCATATATTTTAGCATACACCCATCATTCATGTCTTAAAAATACACATTAAAATAATTAGTATCGCTTACAGTAATTTAGTTATGTCTGGTATTATTTGCATTTATAAAATTACTATTATTTTTTTAAAAAAAATTATACTCATAATAATAGTACGATCTGACAACATTCACGTTAATAACATTCGAATTAGGTATTTAATTTACGCATTTAGTTGATGCTTACCTCCTAAGTATGCACACGTATCTTTATCCATTATACTTTTCGAGTACACACAAATTTGAATGCATAAAAATATATCTTAGTAAATGCGTTTTATATGCGCGTAGTTCTGGAAAATAACCAACTTGCTGTTCTTCGTTGAGAGACTTAAGCCCTAATCCATGCAGCAGCACGAATACATGTACATACAACACCCCATATGGATCCAAGTATATATATATAAATATGCTATGGTCTAAACTACAAATGCAGGGGTCTACTACCTGAATGCTACTGAACGAGAATAGAAGTGTTGGCAGTTGAGTAGTTAGTCGAGTGTCGAGTGTTCAAACCAAAACGATAGGGGAATCCCACACAAAATAGGCTCTTCGACGGGGAATGTTCGACTCCGTAGTACCTGTTATATCTACATATGTATGTGTGTATGTGTATGCATTACATAAGAAACAGCGCATATAGTATGCATTGGTGGGCATGTTTGTTTTCCATGTTGTCAATAATACATATTTAATTTGTAACTCAACGTAAATTTAACAATATCCAAAAAACAGACAAGTTTTTGCATTCTTAACCCATCACACTTGTTGATATATCATTTGCCTTTCAGTCCTTACTTCAAGAGTTCATAATTCTGTCTGCCTAAGCTTTTTCCCCAACAAACTTTCATTCACATCAGAGTTAACTAAAATTTGAGCGAAATATGCGTTATCTAAGAGATAAGCTCAACAGTGCTTCAAAATGATATAACCACACAGAAAACAGTTCTACTCAATAAGGAATTAATTCCCACTATGATAGTAGTAAAGTAGTATATTTATATGCATTAAAAAAGTTGGAAAAAACCCTACATGTACTACAAGTATGCTATGTTCGTCAAAAATGTAACGTGTTATACCCTTGCAGAGAGTATAATAATTTTGGCAAGAAGGAGGCAGTTCTGACCGGCTAAATTATAGTAGATATAAAATTATGGCGAAGTCGAACTAGCCTTGTGCGTCTGTCTGTCCGTCTGTTTTAAACAAACCATAGTCTCAGTCTCGAAGTACTCACTATAGAAAAGCCAGATACTACGACATTGACGTTAATTTTCATTTAAATGAAATATTTGAGTTGATCAAAATCGGACTTCAGTGTCTAAAAAAAATCTAATAAATATTTCATTTAATGAAAAATTCAATTAAATTCAGATTATTAAATACTATGGCCCATTGGACGAAAATCAAACATACAACTATGAATATGACTAAGAAGGACTTGTATAAAGAACAATCGGATCCGTCATACAGCAAGCAACTGCAAGGGCATGAAACCTTCGGCCCGCCGAGGTTAAATTTACTTCAAGTTAAAAAATAATAATAATTAATAATGACTACGTCAGTGGTGAAATGGCGACTGTAAACGTTTACTTAATATATTTAGCTTACGGTAAGTTAACATTTAATTGGTGTTGTCAGATGATCATTATTCATATTTCTGGTAATAGCTATAAAAATAAATATGCACGTTGGCATATCATAAGAAGTTTAATGACGAGATGCCTCCACGATCTACAGCTATTTTAGGAATGGAATTACATTAAATTGAAGTACTTAAATACAACTGGATGTATGAATATTACAAGCGAATTTGGATAAGCCAATAATGAGTTGATATTCTTTTAATGAGTAAAAACATTTTCTGGTATTCCTCAAAATTTGTATACACAATTCTATGTGTGTATATGCAACAGTTGAGTCGAAATCATAGAGTATTTAACTGTTTAGTTAACTGTTAAATAATAATATTGGAATGAAAGGAAGTCTAGTAGAGACTTCGACGTGTTCATAATTAAATTGTTCCATTTTAATTGCTTCATTTTATTGTACGCCTATACACTTTCTGTGTTTTGTCTCAATTTGATTTGCCATTTTGCGTAACACTGCAAAAAATAAAATAAAAATAAATGAAATAACAAAAGTAAATAAACTTTGCGTTTTTCGCAGAATTTAAAATTTCGTTAAATTTTATATAATAAACTGAACATGGCAAAATTAATAAAGAACTTTTAAAATACGAATACTTACAATACACTTTTGATTCGATTACTATGAATGACTGAAAAAAATAAATGCAACGGAATATTTGAAAGGATTTGCTTCCACTAAATCTAGGTATATATTTACTTCAAGCCACAAATGCTTGGATATGCATGTGTGGCCAAGTCTATGCAGCTTACAACTAGTCGAAGTAGCAAAAGTACACAGTATACAGTTGAAGTATAGTATATAAATTATAAAGACAGTGAAGAACATAGAACGTTTCGATACATTCCCTAAACGCGTCGCTTTCCTCTTCCTCGCTATTTGCATTTTGCAAAAAATGTCGTGTAATCGGAATGATTACAATATTGAAGCAGTCTAAGATGTTGTTCTGTGACAAGCAGTATAATATGTGTTATCAAGTCTAAATAGCTTCAAGGTCGATCAGACGATTACCTATTTACATATGCATGTAATACTCATAACTGTGCAAATAAAACGTCGAACTGAAGGATCTGAGATACATGTAGAAAGGATGTACCTGGTATGAAAGTTGCATAGCGTACGGTGTATATATAGAGTATATGTATGTATATAGAGTACATGTATATAAAGAGTATATGTATATATAGAGTATATGTATATCTGTATATTAATGTACAAATATGTATATAATCATGTGTAAATGTTCCTGTGTAAAAATCAGTCATAGTCAAATCTTCATTAATTATGTTTAGTAATCTACATTATACCACATAAATGAGAGCGTTGCACCTTCAATGGGTTCGTGTATGTATAGTATGTACGTGGTCGGACATGGTGTTGGAACGCGAGTGGAATCGCCAATTGCCTGCTGGCAATGGTATCTCAGCATTCGCTGCATTCCACACAAGTTCCCAAAAGTTCGTCCTGCTTTTCGATAATTGAGCATGAGCATGATCATTTCACACATAAGCAATGTGCTGCTGTGTCCTGTTCTTGTTTTTGTTTGTTTCAGAAGCCTAATATGTTGTGTAAACAATCGTTTATGTCCATATTAACAATTTACAACTTAAGTGGTAGGGTCGAAATAATTGATATACGTCTTTTCGCACGCTATATATCTGAACAAAGTACTAGAGGATTATTCCAAAATATCTACTCATATGCGTGCATGTTTTTCCATTGTGGAAAATCATGAAGCAATTAAATAATTTCAAAATCAATACGCAAAAACTAATTATTTTTGAATGAGTATGCAAGCGGCTTTATGTTTATAAAAAATACTAAGCATTTACATTATTATATTCATATTGTAAGCATGCACACACACATACGATAGGTGTACGTATTTAATTGAGTTTACTAACATTTAATTTAACATTATATCGAGTTGAGATTTGTCCCGATTTTTTTGGTTCTAATTTACTCAATACTTAAATTTACCATGATGGCTGATATAAACTTGTCGATTCGCTACAAAGAACATTTTCGAAATCAATTATAACCCAGAAAACACTCAAAAAATGTACATTAAATACACGTATAATCTCTAATCAATATGGTAGGTTTCTTAATAATGGTATAGTATTTAAAAATCTTCTGCGAAGCCGGATCTTATTAGTGTGTATTTTGCTTTTTTTTTTAGTTTTCTGCTGATGCTTTAAAATTGCAATAAAAGTATGTTCCCTACTAATTCGTTTATTTTAGCTTATACACATTACAAAAATTAAATTCCGTAAAAATGGTCAACAACGTATCCACGTCAACATACATACGTAGTATAATTTTTGCTTTTTGCTTTTAGTTTGAGTATCGTTTTAAAAATCAATTTTTTGATTTTGTTCGGATTATTTGTATTCAATAACATTTATCAAAAATATAAACTACATTTAAAATTATATTCGCAGGTCCGTTACATCGGGCTCATCTAGATATTTACATGCATTATGTGCTGACAGTCTCAACCTGAACCTTAACTTCAATCATCAATCATCAAACATCAAACCAAACGATTTCTTTTTTTTTTGTTTTTTTTTTTTTAATTTCTATAAACACAACCATACATATTTGCATATGTAAATGTGTGTGTACATGAATAAGCAGACTTGGACTTCCGAAGTTAAGAGTTTTTGGCCTTACACATTGGCCCAAAACACTGCAGACGCGGCCTGAGACTAGACTCGTAGACATACTTCTGTTTCGACTGAGGTGCACTGGTAGCAGTAAAACAATTGTCTTCGAGTTAGATATCGCTCAAAACTAATCACAATAGTGGTATCTGCATTCCAGCTGCACAAAGTACGTTCACACATGTATGTCTAAGTTGATTGGGCGAAGTCTGAACCGTAAGAATCGTATTTTGTTTTATATTTATAACGACGTTCAGGCTATACGTTTTTACATATATATGTATTTAAAGAGCACAGTAACTTGGCGGTATAAAATATTACATATCCGTAAAATATTCTTTTATATATTACATATAATATAATATAATGTATAACTGGACTCAGTTATATGTATGTAGAATTGCAGAATTATGTATGTCAATAAATAGTTATACGATTAGCGTAAAACGTTAACATTACATGGCTTAGCTTGGTAAACATTGTTTCGGGATATTCATGTAAGCTGCACGACGTAGTGTTAACTCTTTATATATATATAGATATTGGTATAAGCATACATATAACTATGTATATGCATATACATACCAACACAATCATATATTAAAAAATGTTCATATTCATTTTTTACAGTCTATTAGATTCTCAATTCATTTAAAATTGTTATCAACATACGTTTATTTTAAGTATAACACCATCATATATAAATAGATATTTGTTCGGTCTTATAAAGGAGAATTCTAGTGCAAACCTTGAGTGTTCTAGCCATGCAAAGGAATGCATTTAACGCGCTCAAGAGCCACTGCAAATTAAATTGTTTATAAATAAGCAGCAGCTGGCGAAAGCGCTTGAAAATAAATCATAAATAAAAACACAAAGAAACGTTTGTTTGTCGGAATATAAAAAAATTTAATTTTTAACTTTAGGTTCTATTCTTTTGTGGCTGTGTACTTGGTTGTAATTAGTAGGTAGTTTAATATTACAACATATTTTTCTGCATGCTAAGTTTGCTGTTTACTTTTTGTGTTAATATTAATTTTAATGTATTTTCCTCCTCTTTTGTAACACTTTAAAAATTAATATTTAAATGAAGTAGTAAACATAGTAAACATAAAAACGAAAAAGCACAAGATCATCAATAGTCAGCTGTTCTCTATATAACTATTTTGTATTCATTAAATAATTGTTGGTTTTTTATTGCTGTTGTTGTAGTTGTTTTTGTTTGTTGTGCATCTGATTATACGCTAGCATAATGAATAATAATACAATTTAATAGCATTGTGCTTATATATTTTAAGCCATAGTAAATACCATCAATTAGCAATTTGTTTTTGTTTTTCTTTTTGTTTTTTGTTTGTATTTGATTAACAATTTTATGTATATAAAAATTTTCAACAGTTTCAGTTTTGGTGTCAAGTAAAAAGTTCTCACAAGAAATGTACAATACTTTGTTTTACCGTTCCATTAGAGCTACACACACACAATTACAATACATTACATTAAAGTACATTATTCTCAGTTGTTTAATTAAATAATTTATGTAGTGTACAACAAGAAATTTAAATAAGAACTGCAAAGTGCAAAGCACTTTCAATGGATACACTTATCGATAGAGTTTGTCTGCAATCTACAGTTCAATAATCTCACTTAAGTAGAAGCGAATAAACGTAAGATTCAATAAAAATGCAATCATTTCTCACTGTTCATATAAAAACAAGTCAATGTTACTAGAAACTTAATCTCACTAGAAACTAAACTTACGAACATTAAATAAAACCTACTGCACGCACATACAGAGAAGTTATGAGCCCAAGCAATAGCAATAGCTTATAAACGTGTACCGTGTACGTGTACGTGTACGTCGTCGTCGTCTAGTCTATTACATCTTTTAAATTATAAAATAAACATTTTGTAAATGCTGTTCCTGTTACAGTTGCGTTTTTAGTCTCAAAAGTTTATACAGTTGCTGACGCTGGTTCCTTTATTGTTTCCATTTCCTACACTTCGCAACTTATTTTGTATTAAGATAAAAAGCAATGGTTCTTTCGTTTGTAGAATGTAACACATAGAGAATAACGCCACAATTTGAACAAATTAACAAATTATAGTGTTATTTCCTTGTCGCGTTGAGTTGCGAGTTCGAATTTGAATATATATGATGATTGTTAAAAAGTCGGTAGAGATTTTCCTTTGTCCTTAACCCTTCGAAATTCTTCTTAAGCTTACGCATATATTTAGTTTGTTTATAGATAACATGCATGTATATACCTACATCATTATAGTAAATCATTATTAAAAGTACATTTTTAAGTCTTCTGCGCTGATTGCCAACCATTATTTTTTATTTAAATTTTTTTTTGTTTTAGTTTCTTATTTCTTTGTTTTCTGTTTTTCTGTTTATAGCTCGTCTTATGCGTTTCACATTTCCACAAGCAGAAAAACAGCTTCTTCCTTTCTATTAATTGCGTACGAGATTACCAACAAATAAATTAAATTTAATTTTTAACAACAATTACCATATCATATCTTGAGCGTAAAGTCTATTAAGCCAAATGCTTAATAATTCAAAACCTTAACAAACAAAAAACTAAATAAATACATGCAGGTGCACATACTGATGTATGTATGTACATGGATAAGTAAGTATTTCAACAATTAAGAACAACAATTTCAACTATTTTCAGTGCGTTCGGTTTGTTACAAATAAAGAATATGCAATTTCTCGTTTAAAAATAAATTTTTGTATTATTTCGTATTTTGTTTATGAATGCACAATAATAATATAAAAATAAAACAATAAAACATAATAACTAAGCGAGTATAATAAATGTTTGTGTTGTTGGTTTTGTTGTTGGTAAAAAAGCAGCAAACATTTAAAAGTTAATATATGGTAGGTATGATTAATCAATAGTTATAAAATCAAAGAGTTTATCATTAACATAAAACAGTTCAATATATCTGAATATCAAATTTTCTCTTTATGCTGTTGTTGTTTTTGTTGTTGTTGTTGTTGTTGTAGGGGCAATCAAATATTATAACAATAAATTTGAAAAATACTTAAAATTACAGTCGATAGAGGATTCAATTCCCGATATACTTCTGTTGTCATTTCGCAATGGTAATTATCTGACTCTTTTCTCAAAATTTTTTTGTTTGCCGTTATAGAAGACAAGCGAACATAAGAATTGGAGGGATTACATTCTGGCATTTTGTTTTGTTATTAATAACGAGACTTTAACTGTCGAAGCGACCTGATTGGATGACAGTGAGAGACGCTTCATTCGAGTTTCTTTTTTTTTTCAACAAATTAAATACAAACACAATATAAATAGTAAAAGAAAAAAATAAAAAATAATATAAACATTAGGTCTTAACACAGTGTAAAAACAAAATTCAACAATATATTTTAAAAAGGTAATAATAAAAATCGTTTTAATATTATAAGAGAAAGTTCCTGCTATACTATGCTATGCTATGAAAGAGAGACAGCGAAGAACAGCTTAAGCGTGATAGAACTATAGACTAAAGAGAGAGCCGGGCGCAAATCAAATCTGTCAACTTTTCACTATGGAATTCTAAATTCTTTAATTTGGTGATATTTTTTTCTGTTTTTTTCTTGTTTTTTTTTTCACATTTCTTGAGGCTCTCTGCTTACATACCTACTGGCGGCAGCTGCACATAACGATAGATATAGAGTCGATAATCCTTGCTGGCGAGAACCACACTGCCATCATCCATGAGAGCAACGTCAAAGCACTGTGCATGTTTGACCTTCGACTCCAGAGCGGAAATCAATTGGCCATCTTGGGTAAAGATGGTCAGATTGAAGTTGTTGTGATTATCAGCGATGAGAATCTCTCCGTTCGAATTAATGCCAACACCAATCGGATAGTTGGTGATGCCTTCCCCTCCAATTTGCCGGAGATATTGTCCTTCGTAGTTGAACACCTTGACACAGTGTGCCCGGTTGTCGCTAATGAAAATCTCCTGCTTGTCATTCACGACAACTCCATTGGGGAACTCCAGGTGCTTGGAGCAGCCGAACTTGTGCAGCACATTACCATTCTGATCGAAGATGATGACGCGCATCACTTTGCATTCGACAACGATTATTCGACCCTTATTGTCGACTGTGACGCCACGCGGATGCTGCAGTATTGTGGCACCGAATTTGCGCACGAATTGTCCATACTGATTGTAGATTTGTATCTGGTGGGTTGGCGAGCGTTCTGTGACAATAATATCACCAGAGTTCCGCACAACAGCCACACGATTCGGATACAGGAGCTGCGAGTCCCGCTTGCCACACTCGCCAAATTGAAACTTGAAGCGGCCCTCCTTATCGAAGATCTGTATGCGATGGTTGTTCGTATCGGCCACGATGATGTCATTCTGGGCATTAACTGCAACTCCGCTCGGCTCTGTGAACTGGCCCTCCATTACGCCGAACTCGCCGAACTTGCAGTGATAAATCATCTTCTGGCGCTTTATTTGCGATTTCGGTGGATAGATCGAAGCGGAGAGCAGTTTGTTAGTCAAATCGAGCAGCGATTCGCTGCTGACTGTGCTGTTGTTGCTATTCGCATTAAGCGCGACAGACGAGAGACTGGCGAAGGCGTCAACAACGGCGGAGTTGCTGCTCCCATTGCCACCGATAGCCGAAGCTGCTGTTGTGTTAAATAGGTTGTCGCTGCCACCATTGCTCCACTTCTCATACGGATTATATTGGGTCAATGCTGTGGTACGCTTCGGCAGCAATTCCCCGAAGTGCTGCAGCTCATTGAGATTTCTTTCGCGTCCAGCGAGCAGTAGGCAACCGCTACCGTTCGCGTAACTGCTGTTACTGCTGTTGTCCAACAGACTGCCCAGGCCCAGGCCAGGCAGCAACTGCTGTTGCTGCAGCTGCAGATGCTGCTGCTGCTGTTGCTGCTGATGATGATGGTGGCTGCCTGCGCTGCTGGCACTGCTATTACTTGCACTCTGCGTGGGCCTGGCGATCGGCGGCTGCTTGCTGTGATTGTGACTGTGGCTGATGTGACCGTGGCTTGGAGCAAAGCTGAGGCTGGACTCCGAGCCGCTGCCGGTGGCACTAACGCTGCCGCTGTTAGTGGCACGTATGTAGCCAAAAGTGTTGCGAACGCCCGCCTGTATCGACTGGTAGTTGGACATGAACTCCAGCTCGAAGGGCACCTGCATATCCTGAATGCCGGCCTGCTGCTGCTGCTCCAGTGTCTTGCGCAGCAGCAGTGCTTCGTTCAGCAGCGGCGACTGCACACTGCTCGACGCCGACGACGAGCGATCCACGGCCTCGCAAGCTGCCAGGCCCTTCTCGACGAGTTCCTTGGAGCGCTGTAGCCACGCCGCGTTGCTGTTCACCTTGGCCGTGTAGAGTGCATCAATCTCCTTAAGCAGCTCCGTTCGGCGCTCGTCCAGCATCGAGGCGAAGAACTGATGTGTCTCGTTGAGGTCGTTGTGCGCCTTCTGATACTGCAGCTTCACTTTGGTCACACTCTGCTCAGTGCTGTTGGCGATGGCCACAATCTCGCCAATCTTGCTACGCATATCCGATAGCAAAGTCTGCAGAGCGGCCTCGTTGTGTTTGTTGTTGTTCGCAGTTGGCGATGCTACAGCGGCTGCCGGTGATTGCACATTTTCCAGCTCGTGTAGTCCTGTCGAATGCTCGAGGACAATGCATTCCTTGCACACCAGTGTGCAGCATGTGCGGCAGCTGAATTTCAATAGTTCATGCTTGTGTCGCGAACAGAAGAGTTGGCGCTGCTGCTGCTGCAACTGCGTGCTGTAGAGCGTGTCATGTTGCTGCTGCTGTTGCTGGTTGTTCTCCTGCGCATTGGTAGCTGCAGCTGCTGCTGCCAGAACTATTTTGGACAACTGCGACATGGGCTGCTGTTGCGTCTCGCTCAGTTGTGCCGACTGCTGCTGCTGATGTTGATGCTGCTGCTGTTGCAGCATCATGGTGAGGGAACTGGCGTATTTAAATTCGCTCGAAGCTGGATTGTTGATACTGTTAGTTGGGATGTTGCTGCTGCTACTGCTGCTGTTGCTGGTCGCCTCGAAACCCTTGATCAGGCACACGTTGTGGCCATTGAAGCAGTGCATAAACTCGTGCGCAGTCACACAATTGGCGCACAAATAGCTCTGGCAGTCAAAGCACTTGGCAACCGCATCGCTGCATTTGCTCTTGCAGGCGGTGCATCTAGCGGGTGTCAGGCTGTTGTTGTTGTTACCGTTGCTGCTGCTGCTGTTGTTTCCCTTGCCGGAGCCAACAGCTAAGCTGCTGATGCTGTTGCTGTTATTGTTGTTGCCCGACAAATTGCTGCCTATGACTCCGGGACTGTTGTTGGTCATGTTGGAGGCGCTGATAACACTGCTGCTGGTGCTGCCGCAGCCGCTCAGCCCGCTAGTCGATGAGCTGGACGATGAAGAAGAGGACGACGATGAGGAGGAGCACGACGATGAGCTGGCCGACGAGCTAGATGAGACTGATGTCGAAATGGGATGATGGCCATTGAGGACTGTTACTTCCTGGCGCACCTTGACACTGACTTGACTGCCTGCAATGTACTCATCACCGCAGATCGCCAAATCGCTGGCCGGCGGCGAGGAGCCACTCAGTGTCAACGGTGAGTCCGAAAGATAATCGGCGTGTTCATAGGATTCAATGGAGTTGGCGCCGCGCATGGAATCCAACGATGGAGTCGGCGAAGACGCCATTTTATGTAGTGCGTATATATTTGCTTGCTGTTCTTCGCCTTTGTCTTTGACTGTAAATTAAAACAAACAAAAAAAACATTTCAATAACTTGTATTAGTTTTATACCTTCGTTATGATTCACTCGTAAGTTAAATATTATTTGCGTAGATTTCTTATAATACAAATATTAATTTATAATATTTTGCATTCTGCATCCTAATTATTTTAAATGTTACATTTAATTTAATTGACATTTAATTTTTTTTTAGTACTTCCCATGCTACTCCATATCAAACTATTGAGACTTTAAACTCTCATAACTTTGTCAAAAAAGGCAGCGATTTTCTTTTGGAATGCCATTTTGTTCATGGTTTAATATATAATTTGATATTGCATTTAAATTCTATTGAGTTATACCTAGCGTAAAGGTCCACGCCCTTGTTGACATACTCGTATATATTTTTATAGTTTAATATTACTGTTAATAGTAACTTCCACTTTATGTTAAACATTTTTTATTATATTAAAAAAGAAAAAAAAAAAACAATAAAAACAATAAAAAAAAAAAAACAATATCTAAACTATAGACGTGTTTAATTAACATATAAAACTTTGAAAAATCTCAAAACGTCGATAGTAAAACATGAAACATAGTATTTGTTTTTGCTGACGGTGGTTGTGTTTGTAAAATCATATATATTTTGTAGTAGTCCCTGTGTATCGCCCCGGGTATATGTCCGGAGACGCATCCTTTTGCTTAGCATATATCACAACTGACGACAATTTATTGCTTGCAGCTGAACATAAACCGAAAAAGGTTAAAATACCGAAACGAACTGAAAAGCAACCCTCGAAAGAATCAGCCGGAAAGCGACGCAAACGCGCGCACGAACGCGTCCACCCCTTTTGGCGTTTAAGGTAACAAAGAGGTGAAAATTTTGCTGATGCAACTGTCTAGACGGAATACACACATACGAATACATAGATGAAGAGTGCATTGACTTACCTGTTATTATTATTTTTTTTTGTGATTTTTTTCCTATTGATATTGTTTCTTAATGCTGTCGCATCCACTGTGAGAATACTATCAAAAGCCGATTTGGCGTCTGTCTTATGGTTTCTTCGGTTCTCGAGATTGGCAATAACACTTCCTTTCGTTGTAGTTGTTGTCGTCTACGCAGCGGAAACGAATTGGGTATAGTTTTATCATACTTTTAGGGTGCTGCCAATGTATATTGTCAGTGAATTTCGTTGTTCCTACAAAATACTGCAAATAAAAAAGGATTCGTTTGAATATGACGTTGGTCACGTTAGCCGGAAGAACTACTAACATTAAGATTTATATTCAATTACAATATTCAGTATTTTTAGATATGCACTTTTCATTTGAACTGCAATACACCGATGCGACACGAACAATGCGAAGCGTATGCGATGCAGCACCCTGCTAGACTAACTTGCTCATTTTTCAGCGACCCGGGTAGAGCTATCGTCGCGACGAAGGCCGAACCGCTTCGGCTGCTGCTGCTGCTCCTGCTCGTCCTGTTGCAGAGCAGGCACATAACAACAGGAGCGCGCCGGGGCAAAACATAACAGAAAATGCAACGCTGCGCATTCCCCCCCATCGACAGGGGCAGGCAAAATTCGAGAAGGAACAAAATGATTATCAATTGTCCGCTCTAGAGAGAGGCATACAAACAGGAGCAGTACTGCCAACATTTTTTGAAATTTGAGGGCAAATATGAGCGAAAAGTATTTTTTAAAAAGTGATTTGGTTAATTTTATACAAAAAAGGACAAAGATGGAACTGAATTTTTTCGATTTGACTCCTTAAATAAATTAGACATCTAAGAAACTAGGGAAATAAGAAATTATTTGCTACAAAATTACTCTAATCAATCATGAAATTATTATAAATACTAACTATACTTAAACATTTAAGCAAATTAGGAAAAGCTTTTAATAAATGCGCCACGTTTATAGTTCCAGCAGTTTATATATGCGCAAAATGTGTTGATAGCCAAATAATGGCTGATCGGGCAGCACTGGACAGAAGCACTAAAAATCAATACTCATATTTACCGTGTACTCGGGAAATACAGGCACACAGCACACACATCACATACACAGGGATAGAGATAGAGGGTAAATAATGCCGAACTGTTGAATGCCGGCTCAATCACCCCTAGGCAAGTCTGCAGTCCCCGCACAGAGCAACAGAACAACCCCAAAAACAATATGGCGACCGCTTATCGCCCACACCAACAGCTTCAAGCAACAAATTTTCATGTCTGCTAGCCAGTGCTGCCATATCAGCCGTTTGGTTGCTAGCTCTAATTATTTTCTAAACATTTAATGATTTCTAAAATGTATGAATAAAGAGTTAGGAATTTCGATAAATTAATCACAAATAATAGTTGCAATTTTAAAATTTCCAATGGAATTATAGACATTTTTAAGAGGCCTAGTATAAGTTCTAAAGGATATGTTCCCAACTTTGCTAATTTCGATTCAACATGAAATACATATAATGAATCTGCAGTTCTTATGTTTGGTTCCAAAATTCTGGCAGCACTGTTGCTAACACAGACGCCGCCGCCGCTTCCGCCGTCGCCGTCGCCGTCACCACCGCAACCGTTCTACGAGCGCTACAGGTTGCGCGCTCAGAGAGCAGAGTACACACGCATACATGATACATACGTATCCATGTACAATACTCGTACATGGTATTGTAACAGGAAGCAGCAGTGAGCGAGACACACCGAAAATATAGTTCTCTCATTTCTCTCTGCAGTCCTGTCTGCGCATGCTTTCGAGCAACAATAAAATGTCCTCTCTCTCTTATTTTTGTTGTTTTTGCAACAGAGACCGATGCGGCTCCAGAATTTTCGCGGTAATTTCTGGTAGCGTCTGGTTCTCACCAGTAGGAAGCAAAATTTCAGTCATACTGAAGGGAGTATGGACTAAAACTAGACTCAACAAGCCGATAAATTTTAATATTTATTTTTTGGTTGTTGTTGTGGTGAACCGGTTAGGTATATTAGCTTTGTCCAAATGTATGTAACACAACAGACAATATATGTATAGGCTCTCAGAGGCCTCCAACTATGCCTGTCAAGCATCACGCCAACGATTTGCAAGATAAACTCGTCACAGAGTTTATAATTATGTTTTTTCCTTTTTGTATCAAATGGAAAATAACGTATTTCTTGAGTCGTTCAACAAATAGCAATACAGACTTTCTAAAACATTTTTAATTAGACTTGTTTTTTTTATATCTTATCTGCTCTATGTAGTTCGGCTCAATGAGACCAAGTATTTCTTAAGCAGGCAACAGCAATGGGTAAAAGTCTTAGAAATAAAACTTTAAAAACGATCTTAATACACATTTTGTAATAGTTTTTAAAAACTTTAAAACAATTCTATTTTTTCTCCTATACAACATAATAGAAATTTAAATAAGTATGCATTATTATGAAGAAAACAATGAAAAGATGCATAACCTGCAACCGATCCGGGTTCAATTGAGCGAACATATTCAGAAAGGTCATTCAATAATCTCACATACTTATCAAATCGTTCAAAAAACAGCTGTGCTATATAGAATTCGTCAAAATATGCTATTGTTAAAGCAGCGACAAGTTTATTTATAAAAGATATGATGAGTTTTGTTGCGATACATTAAAAGTTATCATAAATCTTCTAAAGTTCTATAGAAACTACCCGATCCAGCTCACCCAGACAGACTGGTCGTCACAACTACAACGATGATTGTTTAGCTGATTATTAATATTAATAGTTTACACTATTGAACAAACTAATCAGTGCAAAAATAAATAGGTTCGTTTATTAGAAGTATTTCCACTGTAGGAATAGGAATTTATTGGAAGTTAGTAGAAATGATGTTATTATAATTTTAACCAACTTTTAATTGATCACAAATTCGACATTTAAATTTTAGTACACATCTATTAATATTTGAAACGCATATAAATTCAAAAAGTAAACGCGTACTTATTAAATTAGTCAGTAGTGTATGCATTTTAAAGTTTCTTTTAAACGTTTTAACCTTTTTCCAAATATAGAGCTGAGGATAGGCTATACCAAAAACACTATTAGCCAGCACAAAATACAGTTCAGTCACAATTCTTCATAACACCGATATCTATTTTTTTCCCAGCCACACACAAAAACTGTAACTCTATTGACACTGTCTTCATAATTTCAAGAACTTGTTACTTTTAGTATTTTTTTTTTTTTTTTTTTGTAGAATTAAAACAAATAGGTGCAGGTTATTACAGAAACACAATTATTCAAATGCGCAGAGTGACAATGGCTAAAAAATAAGATTTCTGCTTAAAAAAAAAAAGCAGTTTACTCTTCCGCATCGAGAGTCTCGAGTGTGCCCCCATAGCATCGGCATTAACTTTTGATTATTGTTTATACAGTTGCTGTCAAACAAACATGCTCAGCACAAGGTCACGCCCCCGAAAGGTTCACGCACCTTACGCTATCGCCGTCTATTGATTTTCGTGTGTAGAGCAGCGTACAATGACATACACCTGACAATATATTTTAGTTTATTCCATTTAGTTATTATTTCAAGAAACTGGAACAATTCGCTCTGATTGATTTACAGTCTTGTCACGGTGTCAATATTTCACTAGTTTAGTTTCAGTTTTGAATTGGAAACACATTAAAATTATTTTAAAGCTTTTAACTCTGGTTTGTGTGGTGTTTTTATGGCTCATTAACAGCAGCAGGGAAAAGCATGAGAACACAATAAGAAGCAATGAGATAATAACGAAAAACGTAACACAAGCGAATACACAAACGCGCGAACAAGAACAAACACGCAGTGAATCCAAACAATAAGCACTATGTTTAAATTCCTGTTATTATTTGTTATTGTTGTTGTTGTTGTTGTTATTGTTGATGTTGATTCCGTTGCGCCGTATCATATCCCAAGAAACAACTACAACGATACGTATGCATGTATGTGCATGCATGAAGAAAGCAAGTAAAGGCGGCACACACTCATAGATAAATCAAACGCAAAAGGCAAGAACAGAACAAGGCAAGAGAGCACCACAAGCATATGCATGTATTGCAACAGTATACACACACACACACACACGCGCGCGCATATATATATGTACATAACATAAATGCATACAAGCAAACGAGTCAGCCACGCACTCACGTACCACGTACTCAGCGCGGCGAATCTAAACAAGTTGATGAACTCTGCGACGTTGACGCTGCTGCCGCTGCCGCTGCTGCTGCTGGCGTCGTTGGCCATGTATTGGGAATCAGGAAAACAGTCGTTTGCATGTACACACCGTATACGTGTGTGTATGTATGTATGTATGTAAAAATAGGTATGAATTTTGTATTTTGTTTTGTTTTGTTTCGTTGTTGTTTTTGTTTGATTTAGTTTAATTTAATTTGTAATACTGTATATTGCTTTTGATTTGATACACCCAGAGGTAGGTACATACAGTGGTCTAGACGAACATTAGCAACGGGTCGAATAATGATAGACGCGACGACAACGAATACAACGAGGAAGACGACACAAGCGTGCACACGTTGTTAATGCGGCAAGCGCAAAGAACCGAATGAGAATGAGTAAACATAGAAGAATTTTACAAGATACAAGCAATGGCGTGGAACAATGAGCTCGGAATGGCATGGAATGGAATGGAAATAAAATAACGAAAAACCAAAACTCACTCTCACAACCAGTTCGGCGTGCACAAAACGCAGAGACAAAGAACGCAGAAGCGTGGTTGTGACAACAGTTGAGCGGCGGTACGATGGCAAAATCTAGTCCCACACCGCAGCATGCTTGGTATGAAACGAAGTGGGAATGGAACACTGAAATGTATATACATACATGCACACATATAAACCTATACATATTTGCAAATGTGTTGAATGTATTGTACATACATAGGCCAGAAGCTACTGCGCTGCCAGCAATGAGACTGACCTCTGACAACCTCCTACAAACACACACACACACACTACGCCAGAAGTACAAGAAGTAGTCATACCATGCATACATATATACATACTTATTATGTAGGTACATACGCTGCTCACGTTTGTACATGCATATAGACATTTACGTGTGGGACATATGCATATGTATTTGTATGCATGTATGTGGTACATAAATTGCAAAAGGGAGCACTGCACTCACTGCAGCAGGAAGTCTGTGTGTATCAGTAAATGAGAGAAGGGGAGAGAGAGAGCGAGTGAGCAAAAAAACGAGTTGTAGCAGCGGCAGCATCAAGAAGGAAGCATGAAAAATTCTTTAAGTTAATTTATTAGCAACAACAACATTTTAAAATTATAAAAATAATTAAAGTAAATAATAATATATGTATGTATGTATATATATTATTTATGTATGCACCTAAACAGAGAATACAATACAATAAATACATACATACATGTAAATATGTATTTACGAACATATGAACAATAAGAGAAGCAAATAAATACAATTTCGCGCTTGTTCCATCGAGTTTAGGCCAAATTATGTTGGCTATGCTTTGTTACTACGTTCTATGCGAACGTGGTAAAATTCTATAATAATACGCGGGATTCAACAATAATACATACTCAAATACATGTACATAGCCATGTATACATGTTGCTGTACATATTGATGCAATAGAAAAATGTAAAAGTCTGATCTACGCCAGAGCACACGAACGCTTGCGTCATGTGCGTTGAGCAAGCTTAAGAACCGCGCGCGACGGCGGCTCACAATAAACCAGTCTAGCTGCTTGAATACAATACATCTACATGTATGTATGGCTAAATGTATGTATGTTTGTGTGAGTATCGAGTGGTTATTCACATGTATGTATATATGTAGTTATGCTGCTTTTCTACACGCGTTTTTGTGTGCGTGTGTGTGTGTATGTGTGTGTGCCTATGCTGGCAACTAAAAGGGCCTTAAACTTTGTTAAAAGTCAAGGTCAGTGATTTCTTGCGTGCTTTGACTTTGGCCACTGTTGCCAACTTTGATTGAGTCTGCACTGCGTATTTGCACACACACACACGCATACGCATACGTACGTCTGTCAATGTATGTGTGTGTGTATAAAAGATATTCTGGTTGTCTGCCTCTGTGACTCACAGGAGGTAGCGCTGTCTGCTCAACAGGAACGCAGAGGAGTCTGCTATGTGCATCTGCTTTGTTCGCTGTGCCCGGTCTCAGACGATCTCACAGTGTTGTAGTTCCGAGAATTATGGGTTCACGCGCAGGGGAAACGAATGGGATTGGACACACGGAATTTCGATATCGTGTTCCGTTTTCAGATTAAACCTCTGTGATCGATCAGCCTGCTGCTTCGTCCTTGCAAGCGGTTCATGACCCGCAATAACGAACGAGACACACTACGTGCCGAAGTAAAAACACATGCACTTGTGCATATGTACATCCACATCTATGTATGTATTACGCTGCAGATGCAAAAGACTATGGCAAAGATTGAAAACTATAACTATATAAGCCAAATAACTAAATAATACTGAACTCAGCTATTGTAGGACCTAGAGACATCAAATTTGATATGAAGAATCCACTTAAGTCATCTGGCATCTATAGCTACAATATTCTTGTAAAGCCTAAACATAGCAAATGAAAAAGTTCAAGTTCTAAGGATTTGAGAATAAAGGTAGCTTACAATCCAGCGGATTGCTATTCCCTTACTAAGCGCACTTCATCACTAAAATTAGCAGAAAATTCAATCAAAGAGAGAGAGAGAGAGAGAGAGAGAGTAGCTCCTTGACTGATCCTTCCTAGCAGCTGTCACCATCGAGCCAGATGTTTGGCTTGGAGTCGTACAGAAACGAACCCCAAAAACGATAAGGCAAAACAAGAGCGAAGGCCGCACGAGGAATACACAGAGACACACACATTATGTTATTGCTCTTTATACATCAGGAGGGCTAAACTGACATTTGAAACCGGAAATTAGCCTGCTTCGTCCCTGAGCCAGAATGCAGCTGTCGTCCTTTTCCTCTCTTCTTCCCTTTTTAGTTCGTAGCTCTCGTGTTTATGACATGCGAGTCGTCTCTGAACAAGTAATAATAAAGATATTGTCTTCAGGGTGTTAAAGGCTTCACGGACACGTACAAGTTATCCAACGATCGTTTTTTGGCATCTATATTGTGTTGTGTAGATTTTTATAGAGCTTAGATAGAAAGTATAAGAGTATAAATAATATACATCATTGTATTCCTGCTTATAAAAATTAAATATCGATTATAAAATCTGTATTATATATTCTGATGACTTCAATCAAATTTGAAGCGAATATGGGGATAGTTGTAAAGATATTCACAAAATCTGAATAATAAACCTTATAATCTGTCTGTATATTGAAAACATTTATTATTTCTGAAACTACTTGGGCTCGACTTTGGCGCTCCGTGAAAATGTTTCGGCGATCCTATGACTAATTTTAAGAAGTAGTGAAGGCATAAAAGAATTATATTAATGTAAGCTACGATACACGACTTCTGTGAATACCTGCCTTAGGGGTAAACGAACGTGGCGAAAATTCTTTCATACGAGTATATACCATAGTTGGCTAGTACATACGTTATGTAAAGATTAGAATTAATATTCTGTCCAAATGATGTCCATATACATTAGACAATCTCTCGTAAATACAGAAACGCATACATACACACACATACACACTGATTTGTTTCTATTTAATATCTACTGGGTTATACCCATTACCTTGTACGCATGGGAAGCTTAATAGCCAGAGACAAAAACGCCGGTAACAAAACGAAAAGTCAACGAACGAATAATTTCGCAGAAACTTGAAAAAAGAACGGCGTAGACATCGGGCAGTGATGTCAACATACCTAGTTACTTCGTGTGGGTCTTATGCTAGTCGAAATGCGAGTGGGACATTTAGAAAGATGGAAACAACGGAAACAGATCCATCCAAAAAGAACATGGGTCGACAAACTTCAAATTGTAACCTCTTTTAGTAGCATTCACCCATAAAAAATGAGTAAAAATTAACCAACCACAGATCTGTGGAGTTGACTTCTGTGAACCTTGTTTTGGCAAATCCTCAGAGCAAGCCAAAAATTTCAAAGAAAAATATTGTCTTATTGCACGAATCCCTCAAAAATATTATGCAAAACTTAATAACTTTAATAAGTTTGCTTTAAAAATTCTTAGTAAATTTAAAAGGATCGAACAATATCTTGTTTTGAAAATCAGGTAGTTTTTTAACTGACTCATGTTTTAATACGGACGTAAAGTATGGCGCACCCTGTACAACTTTAACCTTCGAGCAACACACAATCGCACCAAGTTTTCCCGTTCTCGTGATCCTCACGCGCTCTCCTCAGCGGAGGGGGAATTGGGGGTAAAGCGTCTGTTCTTTTGTTTTAAACTCGTTTATTAGCTTGATAACTTTGTTGTTGCCTAATCTTTGCCTAGCTGGTTGTTTGCAGTATTTTAACTTTCGAAAAGAGACAGTCAGCGCGCCAGGTTACGCACACACACAAATATTGTACGAAAGACTCTTGCTGTTGTGTATAAATGATTCCCTGGCTCTATTACTCTAAGAATGCTGTTGAGGGCCTTGAGTTTGGTTTTCGTGCAATATATGTCTACCTACCCTGCTGCTTTGACTTTTAATCTCTATTTGGGATAAAAACCACTTCTTGAGCAAAAACAAAAGAGCACATACATAATTATACTATACATAAGAATTCTCGCCTGCCTTTTGTGTACGATTCTTAAAGTGAACTTTAGCTAAAAGGTCAATCCACGAAATTGTTTTAACAAACCAGCATTACAAAATGAGCATCGGCGGCTCAATTAATTTTTGGATGATGTCTTAGATATATTACAGACCTCAAAACATTCCTAAGATGCGGAAAACTATACCACACTTAAAGATGAATAAAAATACCGATTTAATTGAAACGTTTCAAAAAAGTTTATAACGAGATATTGAAGAAACTGTTGATTTGTATTATTGCATAAGATTTAAACGATCGGTTGAGTTTTTGTATGAATATATCAATATTATCTCACATTATTATAACTAAGCTCACTACAGCTTAATGAAATAATTTTAATACCATGTCTGAAAGAGTATACAACTTTCGGTAGACCAACAGTAACGTCGGCTTTTAGTTTTGCACTCCTATGCGCAAGTTAATGAACTCGCGACTTGTGCGCTGATCCATCAAAAGCTAACTATCCCAACAACAGGAACTAGGTAGCAAGCAAATGGAAGAAAACCGACGAGCATTGACCTTTATCAAGAGTTAAAGAGTAGAAAATTCTCGTTTTCTCAAATTTCAAAAAAGACAACCTAGTTTTCCCCAATGAAATGGTCACTAACAGGAGTAACCCAATAGGAAGTGGTAACTGCATTAGATTACATCCGAACGGACGGACAGATTAGGATAGTCATGTTAATGTACCTACGGCGTCACTTTCAGCTCGCTGCAAATTTGTGGCCAAAATAATGATACCTATACCTTCAAGGGTATAGAAATCAACAAGGGCTGGCCGTCGTTTCGCGTGGTTTGTCTGTCTGTGCGTGGGGTCAATGTCCAAAAGTGCGTAGAACGTACGCCGTAAAGCACATACAACGAATAGACAGACACTCGTACAGCGGAGGGTAAAAGAGAATAGGAAAACTGGTCTTCGCTTCAGTCTTGAATGGTCCATCGATTTTCGCACACATGCCTCCACGAGATGGTGGCTTCCAAGTTTATTGACCCCACCAACACACGCACCGACGCACACACAAACACAGACAGAAGAAACTTGAAATAAGTAAAATTTGGGGGAGGCTGCGGTTATTTGTTTCTGTTGTAGTCGTAGTCGTACAAAGGGCTCTCCAGGGTTGATCTTAAACGGCGCTCCCCCAACATGGGCTTTGCACCACCTTCTGCTCCGTCTGGTCATTACTATGGATGACATGAATATTCGTTCGCAACGCACTTTCCCCTAAAGTTCATTTTAGGGTTGCACTGCCGACGCAGACATATAAAACGTACAAAACCCCATAAGGATCAAGCGAAACGAGCGTTATTAATGTTTACTTTGTACGCTTGTCCGTTTTGAAACATAGGTAAGTAGTATTCCACCCCATGCTTTAAATACAAACCATTCCCAGCAGAGTTCTGCATCGGAAACGAAATAAACAACTGGCGCATACATAGTCCAATAGCAGCTGTACCCCATATAGTAAAGCTGTAAGCTATGCAAAAAAAAAAAAAAACAAAAACAAAATCTATATACCAATACATTGGAAATTTGCAACATAAAACAACGAACTCGAACAATTTCCAGCTCTAACTGAATGCCTTAGTAGCGATTATACGTAGGTCGTTCAATATGTCTTTAGAAAAAATAAATAATAATAATAAAAACACTGTTTTTTGCAGAATTTTTTTTTTATTTTTCAACATAGTCCCCTTTGTAGAGCTACTACACACTTTGCCAATCGTTTTTCCAACATTTTTATCCCGTCCAAAAAATAGGATTTCGGATTTCTTCACTCTAAGGACTTATTGAACGACCCTCGTACTTGTTGGTTCTTTCTTTAAAACTATACCTAAATATATGTATAAAAAATTAAAATGGTCAAAAAAAATATGTAATTTGCACCAATCAAATATACTAAGACATAAAAATGCAGGCATATTGTTTTTTTTTTTTTTAGCGCAGTCTGCTGCCAAAGTTTTAGGAAAAAACGACTACAAAAGCAGATGACAGGTTCTTCCTTCCATTTTGCTTTGTCTTCTTCTTCAGAGTTGCCACAAAGGACGTTGCCGTCGCCTGTGCCATTTGCTTGTCTGTTGAATGTCGGCTCGAAGGTATGTACATATACATATACATATGTACATACATACGTACATATACATGTAGAAGTTTATATGCGCTACATAAATATGTACATATTTTTTTCACATTAAATTTAAGTTTTAATTTTATAAAAATATATAAACTTCGATTACTTATTATTTTATTTGCTTATTAGTTTATTAAATTACTTATTAGTTTATTGCACAAACCAATCAAACATGACGCTATGTATAAGAGCGTGTATTTCTACATACACACACACATACACATACACATTTATACAAACACAAATTGCAGCCGGCAACTGCGATCGCACTGTACACAAATATATGTATGTATGCATGTATGTATGCGCGTTCTCCTATGTATACGTGCGCATTGAAAACATTATGTGGCTGCACATACAAATGTTTGTATGTATGTATATATAATAATGCAATAGCATGCAAAAGGGCTCACAGCATTCTGGGGAAAACGAGTGGCAAACGAAACGAATAGGCCAAAATAAAAAGAAGCAGCCGTCATAGGGTCGAATGGGAAATGGAACATAAGCGTTAACAGCGGGTACACGAAACCAACTATTGCAACCAAAGCAACAGTGTGGGTGTGGGTCTGGGTCTGGCTCTGGATTAGACCCGGGACGTGGGAAACGTTTCGAGATAACGGAACACGGTTTCGCGTTAGTCACCACCAAACCAAGAGGCAGGGAGGAGAAGCAGGCGGCAGCCAGACAGGCCGCTTAAAGAAACAACAGATGTGAACGACGATGACGATGACGCCGCCGCCGACGCCACCGCCACCACCACCACCAAACAAATGAGACGCAACGCAAGGCTACACCACTACATGGCAAAGTACAAACAAAACAAAAGCAGAATAAAACAAATGAAATTATATACGGCGTGAGGGGGAGAGAATACACACAGATATATGTACATGTGCATGTAAAGAGCGAGCTAAACAAACACATACATGTATACAAATGTATATAAATACAGACACAAGAACAGTAAAGCTGCGCGGTCGCAGCGATCTGTTCTTCTATTTTATACTACCACTTCTGCTATACATGTATGCGTGCACATACACACGAAAACGTTCCGATGTATGTATGTATGTATCAGCGTACGTACGCTTCCGCCTTTGCGCACGCTTGATTGTAGTAAACCCAACTGCTGCCTTTGCGCATGAATTTGCATAATTTCGTATTGTGTTTGTAAAAAATTCACACATACATATGCATAATTGCATGTGTGTGTGTGTGTTTAAGAATTAGCATTTACACAGTTCTGTAAAGCATAAACGATAACGATTACTGAAATTTCATGAATTTAAAATATATTTCGATTCGTATGTATATATGTATGTCTGCCTGTCCGCATGTCTGTATGTAAGCACATTCAATACAATACCCTATTTTTTTTTTTCTTTGGTTTTTGTTTTTGCACAAACCTGAACTCCAAATGCTGTCGCGCTTGTTTTTTGTCGAGTTGCGAGTTGCAGCAGTTTATTTTTGCTGTTTATTCCCGTCTGCACTGATGCACAAAACAAAGTGTTGCGAAAAATTGTTGCTCTCATTCGTTTTGTTTCGTTTAATGTCTGTGTTTTTAGAGCAATGCGCTGAAGCAGTGGCACGTTGAATATATTGCACAAATAATTATGTTTGCCGATGCAATTTTTGCCGCCTGACTTTACATATTGTGTGGTTTTTTATTTTGGTTCTTGTTTTCTTTTTACCGCCTTTTCTGCTGTTTGCGACGTTTTGTTATTTTAAAACACACACTCATTTATTTGTGAGCACACACACACGCACACACACACACATGCGCATATGCATAAACAAACTTACTAACACAATATAAATCCGCACCGCTTGCTGTATGCAACACGCTATTTACCTGATTTTGTTAAGTTTGCTTTAATTCGGCTTAACTACACTAAAAACCACTGTAAATTCCAATTAATAATTGCACCACTTATATTAATTGCAACAGTGCTGAATTTGCGGATTCGCAATAAAATAAATATTCGAACTTGTTCTTATCGTCATGCCCAGAACACGAGAGAAGCTGCATATCGAAAGCAGCAGCATTAATATCGATAGTGCGTGTAAGCAGAGTTGCTCAGCAATCGATAGACACGCTGCACGTTTCTGCTAGCACTTATAGCTTGTAATAGTTTATTTTGGTTAAAATATGGGCGCGTTAGCAGAAGTGAGTATTGCGAGTAAACAAATATTGTAAGGATTGAATCTAACTATGTCTTGCAGCTGGCAGGTGATGAAGTCAACGGCGACGGCTCGCGCACGTTCGTCTTCATAAACGAGGGCCACACGCTGGGCAACGCGCTGAAGACGATAATAGCGCGCTATCCCGAAGTCGACTTCTGCGGCTACACGATCCCCCATCCCACCGAGCAGAAACTGCACTTCCGCATACAATCGCACCGGGAGCGCGCCATCGATCTGCTGAAGCGTGGCCTGGAGGACCTGGAGGACTTGTGCAGCCATACGATTGAGACGTTCGAGAGCGAATTCAATAATTTTAATACCCAAGAGGCGGAGAGAAATTAAAGATAAAGACGTATATTTAGACAACGCTGCGCGGTTTCTTTGGATCGAAGTTAGGCTTCCGCAGCCGGTGATAGTTGGGCAGCACCTTGCGCAGAAAATCGATCTGTAGCGTCTGCGATACCTGCTTGTCGATGGCCTCACGCTGCAGCGCCTGCTGGCCGTACACTATGGTACTCTCGGGCAGTTGCTGGCGCGTGCTCATGTTTACGCCGGCGCCGATCACACAGCCGCTCGACACAGCCACGCCTCTGGCCACATAGCACTTGCTCTCAAAGACGTTCTTGTCGCCTATGCGCGACGCGAACACCTTGCAGCCGACCTCGAAGACGTTGTGACTGCCTATGCTGAGTATGTTGCTGGCATCCCAGACTTCGCCCTCGGCCAGCTTGTGCGCTATGGTCACATACTCCTCCACTATGCAGTTTTCGCCGAAGATGATTGGACCAGCTTCGGCGATGACTGTTGCGCTGGGATGGACGACGCAGCCCGCTGAGAAGGTGATGTCACCGTGCAGTATGCTCTCCTCGCAGACAACAGACTTGGGAAATATTTTAATGCTGCAGCGTAAAGAATACGATCAACAACAACAATTAGTGTAATGCTCGAGCACATCTTACGTGTTTTCCGTCGACATTGCTAAAACCTATGCTTAATTTTAACAAACAAATCGATCCAAACAAACTGTTGATGCACATAAACAATTTATCGATATATCGAACAGTTAAAAGTAGTACATACAGTTTTATAAAATGTTAAGCACTGTCTTAAAAATATATATACTTCAAAATATTGCATATTGTTAAATGTTTCTTCACAAAACGCATTTTTAAAATGAATTTAACAAAACTATTTTGCTGGGTTTTGCCGAAACAAAAACTTGTAATTATCTTATTAAGCATGGGTAAGCCCGAAGACCTAATTTCCTTTGACTATCAACCTCAAATTACATTCTAGAATTTAATTTATTGCTACAAACACATAAATAAATGAAAATAAATAAATAATACATTTTATTTGAAAATCATATTTCATTATAAATTGCAATCGATACTTTTCCTCATCGCAACTAATGTGAAGAGGTAAGAACTAGCTTCAAAAAAATTATCGTTATATTTATAGATTTAGCATTTTAGCTTTGTTTTCTCACAAAATCCAGAAATTGCTATTATCTCTTGTATTTATCATTATTAAAATTTTACTAAACGAAATCGATATATGCAACTAACAGAACTATAAGCGTAAACAGCTTATTGTCATCTCTTGTATTTAGCACTGTTTGTATAAAACGATGAATATTATGAACGCAATCGATACTCGATCGATGCTCTTATCGGAACCACTGTGAACTTATGTAGTGCTTCCGTTACACCTGGCATGCTCGGCGGCACTGTTAAGCCTTAAGACTGTTCACTAACAGTTCTTGACATTCTGATGCAATTGTAGGAAAACTTTCGGACCGACATCAGCAAGCTGCAAGACTCATAAGTTCTTAAACAGCAAACAAAATGACTGCAGAGCAGCTGTCGGAGTTGACCTTGAGTGAGTCATAGCTATAATTTTAGTATTATATATTATATAGACAATATATGAAAGAAAAGCTTTGCAATATTTCGGCCGGCATCCACGTTGTCACGCTCGAATATACAGGTATGCATATGTGTGTGTGTGATACACATGCATATGCATGGCATGCAAGTAAAATATTTCAAGTTTTTCCCCGACTTTCGCAGATGCGCTTTTCACCTCGGAAAAACGTGGAAATGACGAGTCCGGGGATGGCAGCAAGGAGAAGCCCTTTAAGACAATCTTGCAGGCGATGCGTCACGCTGGCAAGGAGCCCTTCCCCACCATCTACGTGGACAGCAAGGACGAGAAGGCGAGCGATGACTACGAGCCGGCGGCCAAGTCGCAGCTGAAGAAGATTCAGAAACTCTTCGTGCGCGAGGGCCACAAGAATGCAGAGAAGCAGCAGCGCGAGGCGGAGGATGCTGAGAAGCGCCAGCAGAACCTGGAGGAGGCGCGCAAGGTGAAGATCAGCGAGGATCCCGCGTGGCCAACGGCCAAGCGCATTCGCATTTCTGATGGTGCCGAGAATCGCGGCGTGCGCGTCAAGATCTACGGCTGGGTGCATCGTCTGCGCCGTCAGGGTAAGGCGCTCATCTTCATCACGTTGCGCGATGGCTCAGGGTTCTTGCAGTGCGTCCTCAACGACGCACTCTGTCAGACATATGAGGCGCTCATGCTGAGCACTGAGAGCTCCGTGCTTCTCTACGGCACGCTGAAGCCCATTCCGGAGGGCAAGACGGCGCCGGGTGGGCATGAGCTGCATACGGACTACTGGGAGCTCATTGGGCTGGCGCCACCAGGCGGCGCTGATGCTATACTCAACGAGGAGGCGCATCCCGACGTGCAGTTGGACAACAGGCACATCATGATCCGCGGCGAGAACACCTCGAAGGTGCTCAAGATGCGCTCCGTGGTGATGCAGGCGTTCCGGGCGCATTACTTCGCGCGCGGCTACAACGAGGTGACGCCGCCCACACTGGTCCAGACGCAGGTCGAGGGCGGCTCGACGCTCTTCAAGATGAAGTACTTCGGCGAGGACGCATACCTCACGCAGAGCTCGCAGCTCTATCTGGAGACCTGCCTGCCGGCCTTGGGCGATGTCTTCACTATTGCGCAGAGCTATCGCGCCGAGCAGAGTCGCACGCGACGTCACCTGGCGGAGTATACGCATGTCGAGGCGGAATTCCCGTTTATCACGTTCGAGGACTTGCTGGATCGCCTTGAGGATTTGCTTACCGATGTGGTGGATCGAGTGCTGAACTCACCCTGGGGTCACATTGTCAAGGAGCTCAACCCGGACTTCAAGCCCCTCAAGAAACCTTTCAGACGCATGACCTATGCCGATGCCATCGTATGGCTGAAGGAGAACAACGTGACCAAGGAGGACGGCAGCTTCTACGAGTTCGGCGAGGACATACCGGAGGCGCCTGAGCGCAAGATGACCGACACCATCAACGAGCCGATACTTTTGACGAAGTTCCCGGCGGAGATCAAATCATTCTACATGACGCGCTGCAAGGAGGACCAACGGCTGACAGAGAGCGTCGATGTGCTGATACCAAATGTGGGCGAGATCGTTGGCGGCTCCATGAGGATCTACGACAGTGCCGAGCTGATGAAGGGTTACGAGCGCGAGGGCATCGATCCCAAGCCCTACTACTGGTACACGGATCAGCGTGTCTATGGCACAATGCCCCACGGTGGCTACGGCCTCGGCCTGGAGCGCTTCATCTGCTGGCTGCTCAACCGCTATCACATTCGGGAGGTGTGCCTCTACCCTCGCTTCCTGGACAGATGCCGGCCTTAGGCTGCGCCTCCACTACTCAAACTGCTGCATTTTTATGAATATGAATATACTGAATACTGTAACCAACTTCAAGCTTATCCGAGCACCCTGTTCACCTACGCATATTAAATAAAACTAGAACGAAGCGTACGTTTCGGCATACCGAAGTTTGCATACTCTTCCTTATTTCAACTAATATATATATATATATAGTTATGACGTAGATAGGTAGCATATTTCTAGTTAATTTTCAGACTCGAAAACAATATTCAATGTGATTGCAATTTTTATAAATTGAATTTGAAATTTTACATTTTCACTGTCCGTCTGTCTGTCCGTCTGTATGAACACACAGATCTCAGCTATGGCACCAGACTTGGTGGGAATGTGCGTGTATTCAATACACACAAGAAGTTTATTTCAAACTTGATGTGCCACGCCCAACGCCTCCGCAAATCTATAAATGCGTTTTTCAATTTTTTGCAAATAACTCATTAACAATAAGAGATAAACGCATAAAATTTGGTAGGAGGATGTCTTGCAACATTATGCAGAAGTTGGATTTTAAACTTTTGGATGGCACGCCCACCGCCCCTATAAAACGAATTTTTTGAATTACACTAGACACTAGAGAAGCTACAAGCACCAAATTTAGTATAAAGATCCCTGGTAACATTACACAGAATGCGGATTTTCAAATTTTGGATGCCACGCCCGCCGCCCCCAAAAATCGATTTTGTAAATCGATAAATCAAATTCAATGAAAAGTAGAAAAGTTTCGGAATTTTTTTTAGGTCCCGATGGGACAATAAACACAGAAGTTATAGGCGCGAGAAGTTTTGCTTTTGAAAGCCCTAACAAATTAAAAAATCAAATCCTAATTTTTAAAACAAAAGACTTAATTTATTTTTCATTTTTTTTTTTTTTTTTTCATATACATACATAAAGCAATGCATTTTATGCTTGAAAGTCAAATTTGCATGACTTTTTGTGAGAATAGCGCATATAAACCTTATATACATGGTCGGCGATGCTGCCTTCTGTGCGTTGCAAACATCTGTCCAGAATAACCATACCCTGCCATACTCTGCCAGCTTGAAAATATACTTAGGACTTGAAGCAATTGCTATCTGAATGTCAGTTCAACTCGTCATTTTATTCAGCAGCTGCTCGATGTTGTCGTCTGCGAAGCACTGCGTGCTGCTGGCCGCTTCGTCCAGCTCAGCGTCCTCTTCTTGCGTCTCCTCGTCCTCGGCGTAGTACTCCTCCTCGGCATCATCATCGACATCGGCCTGCGGCACGGCCTCCACCTCGGCGGTCAGGTGCTCCTTGCGATAGTGATTGCGCAGCAGTTCGCTGATGGTCGCGCAGACAATTTGACGCACCTGCGCATCGAAGCTGGGCGGCAGCCAGCCGGTGCGTTCGTTGCACACGGCGCCCGTCAGCGGCGTGGGAATCTTCTCGAGCATCTCCTGAATCTTGGCCAGGCGCACGTCGCAGTAGCGCAGCATGCACTGCCTGGAGCGCGGCAGCTTGTGCTCGTCGAAGTAGGGATAGTCGATGTTCTGCACCAGATCGGACTTGGCCTCATCGCCGCCGCCAGCTGCAGCTGCGCTCGGCCCCGACTTCTTCTGCCTGGCCGACTTGCGCGAGTAGACGAACTCGGAGACGCCGGAGCCGAAGCGCAGGCGGAAGTCGAACGTCTGGTAGAAGCGGCTGGCGAAATCCTTGCGCGGATCGTAGCCGTAGCGCACGTACAGCGTGCGCCAGGGCCCATTGCTGAAGTAGAACGCCACCGAGGGTATTATGCACTTGAGCTTGTCGTTGTTCACGCCCGACTCATAGAGCAGCGCGATGCGCGTCCAGATTGGTACCTCGGCGAAGAGCTTCTTCACGCGCGTGAACTGCTCGTCCGACACGTACTTCACCTTCAGCCGCTTGAGTATCTGCGCGTCCGGCTGCGTGGGGAACGTGTCCTGCATGTTGAAGGTGACCACGTCGTGGTTGTCGTACGTCGACTTCGCATACACGCCCAGCACCTCCTGCTGGCCATCGTCCATGCTGTCGATGCGGTAGTTTCCGCCGTGCACGGTGTCCACGCGCGTAAAGAGCTCCGGCAGGCACAGCAGCTGCGCCTGTTCGCGTCTGCAAGGAAGAGCGAGTCAGTCACGTTAGGCCCTGCGATTGCCCCTCACTCACTTGAAGTAGTCCAAATCAGTGGCGTCACGCGGCTGCACTTGCTCCAGCGCGTAGGTGAGCTCTTCCGCAGCGACGGCGTTCTCGCTCGCGGGTGTATACCAAAGTGGCAGGTACTGGAAGTCGCAGAGTGCTACAAATTTAGACAGATTAAAGTGTGCGCCGGCAACTGGGTCAACTTGCTCTTACGCACTTTCAAAGCAGAACCTGCGCCTGCAATGGCCCAGCACACGCACGTAGTGCTGCGCCGGGCGGGACTTGTCGCGCTTATGGCGTCGCACAGTCACGGAGAGGAGGACGCCCGACTTCTCTGTGCTGTCGCCGAATGCGGGCTTGTTGTACGGATTGGTCGGGTGAAAGCGCAGCTCCAAGCGGCGCTTCTCGTCGTCCAGCACCTGCGAGCAGACGGGCATGAGTTCGATTCATAGGGGGACCATGCGTGGGATTGAGCCTCTTTTACCTTGGATATGTTCACTATTCCACCGAGAGTCGTTATCATGCGATCTGTGTTGATCACCCGACCGGGATACTCGATTAGTTCATATTTAGTTTGAGGATTGAAGTTCAATTGGCGCGACATGCTTGAAATTTCTTTTGTTTACATATTTCTGTGCAGTTTTTTCTTTTGGCGTGCTTGTACGTCAGAAATATCGATACGCTGTGACCTTTTACTGTGACTGGCAAAACATCGATAGCCGATAATGGTAGTTTAATTTTGCGTCGTAAAAAACTGAGAGTACTTCGCAAAAACGATTGTAGTCTTACCGCAGCTTAATGTTCTAAATTTTGATATAATCAGTTAAATTTGATTTGATAGGCAAATTTGCAATGAATGTGCGTGTTTAAAGTTTGTTTTAAATTTTTGAAAAATATTTAAATAGTGGCAGCACTGACGATGACGATATTTATATCGATGTTTACGGTGTCATTGCAGTATGGTGTGTTGCCTAACACCGATATCGATATAACAGTAGCGACTGCCTATCGACGCCATACACCGAGAAAAGGCGGAATAACTTGAAAGGAACAAGAAAAACAACGCTTGCTCATTGCACCACAGAAGAGAAAACGCTAAACATATTGTTGTAGAACGCGCTGCAAAGAACAAAGAACAGTTAAAAATGCCGCGCACAAAGATACCAAAGAATTCGAAGAGGAACCGCGAGGCCGCCAACCGCGAGGAGAAGATACGCATCTACGAGCTGAAAGTGGACGCCGTGCTGATGGGCCTAGACGACATTGAGATGCGCTACAAGTCGATTGTGGACACGGGCATACAGCTGATCCAATCGCGCCTCCAGTCGGAGCTGCGCACCATGAAGATGTGCGAGTTCCTGGAGCATCTGGCGCAGATCGACCGCTTCAGCGACTTCAAGGCGAGCGACCAGACGCAGATGTTCGCCTCGCACTCGACTTGCAGCAACAAGACACTCGGGGGCGGGGGCGCCGCCGCCGGATCAAGCGCCATCAGTCGCAACGATGAAGGTATTTACCGAACCATGCACATACATACAGATATATCTCTCTATATAGTTTGTAATCTGCTTTTGGTGGCGTGTCTTCTAACTGCTCTACTTGAATACCCTAACATCGTCACGCAACGTCATGCAACGCACGCTCGCTCGCACTTTCACCCTCTCACACACACACACACACACATTTGCGCATCGGGTCACTCTATTAAGGCTACCTTACAGAGGACAGTGGCTTGAGCGGCGGCACAATGTCCGCTTATGGCGGCGGCTTGATATCGGGCCCGTTGCACTCGGCACGGGCACGTCGCGGGCGGCGCAGTCGCTCCGCCTGCGAGGGCGGCCAGCAGTTGCACGTACCAACGGTCAACAATCCGCCGAGCTCCGCCATAAAATCGCAACGCAATTCCCGCAACAAGATGCGCACTCCGATGGCATCGCGCCACAAGGCGTTCAGTGCGGAGCGAACGCCGCGCCAGAACCGCTTCTCTTCGCCACCCATGGCCTTCCTGCGTTGGCCCAAGCCCGGCGAGACGGCGCTCTCGAAATTTGGCAGCCCCATTGTGGCTCAAGTGTAAGTAACACTAACACATTTGCCATGTGGCGCGCATGCGATTAATTCCCGCTTCTTCTTCTCATACTCCACACAGCATGCCCGACAAGTTTGCGAACGTAAACATACCCCTGCGAAATGGCGTCATCTCGCTGCGGCCCAAGAAACTGGCCGAGGTGCAGACCGATCTCATCGAGAACCTGGACGCGGACACATTGAACCAGATTCGGACATTGCACGAGAACCTGCAGATGATCGTGAATACCGCCAACAAGGCCGGCCTCAAGTAACAGATACAGCGGATATATATATAGTTGCATATATCCAAATCGGTCTGCATAGGCACGCTGCATGTGCTCTTGTTTAAGTAAGAGACTTTTCAATTGCGCTTAGTTTAAGTTTTTCTATATTATTAATTGTACACGAATGTTTTCCAGCAAGCATCAACCTAATAAAAATTCAAATGTTCATTGAAACTCGGGGCGTTGCTTCAATCAATCGAAACTCTACACTTAACCTTATGATCAGACCATTTAGGCTATATTGTTTTAGGCTCAAATTAAATCAAAACATCTTAATAAATATAAAGTATATATATTATTGATCAGCCTTAACAGCTAAGTCAATCTGGACTTGTCCGTATGTCCCGTCTGTCTGTCTAATCTACTATATTCTAGGACCAAACGAAGCTTTCAAAATTATTGCAATATCAAATTGAATATATTGATCGAATTCGAAAAATATCAGTCTGAAAGCTACGTTAAAACTTTTTTTTTTTCTGTAACTGAGGTAATAATTCAAAAAATTCGTTTTATAGGGGCGTTGGGCGTGGCATCCAAAAGTCTAAAATCCAACTTCTGCACAATGTCGCAAACACCCTCCTTCCAAGTTTGATGCTTTTATCTCTAATTGTTATTGAGTTATTTACAATAAATCGAAAAACGCATTTATCAATTTGCGGAGGCGGTGGGCGAGGCTCATAAAGTTTGAAATAAACTTCTTATGTGTACTAAATATACAAACACTCCCACCAAGTTTGGTGTCTCTAGCTCTTTAAATAGCTGAGATCTGTGTGTTCACACAGACGGGCAAGCAGACGGAAATGACCAAATCGTTTCGGAAATTGTTGATGATCAAGAATATATATACTTTGTATGATCTGCCACAGCTCCTTCTGCCTGTTACATATATTTTCCCAAAGTTCCCAAGCGTTTGCCACCTTCGCTATGGCGAACGTAACATTTGAACATTCCCAAAAATTTCCCCAGCCTTCTTTGTCTTATTTCATTAATATTTTATTTAGTCTTTTTCCATTTCTCGTTTTTCATGCTTTTCTGTGTTTAGTGTAGCAGTTGTTGTTGTTGTAGGTTTTGTTTTTGTGTAATATTATTGTATATTTTATTTATAATTAATTAATAAATTTAAGTACAAATAATTTCCATCAGATACAAACAAACGGCGCACCAAATTGTTGAATTTTCGAAATTCAAAAAATTGTTTCGCTTGCCGACACGATAAATACATTCACACATGTACACATACAGCTTGGATTATGCTTGATTATATGTTCTTCAAACCGCTCAATATCGGTTCTGCCATAACGCGCAATGCCGTGTACGTAGTCGAGACAAATCGCACATATATTAGAAGTAGAGAGTGCATAGCAGAGGTACGTGGACCAACATAGACCTATTCGAATTTTATGTTAGCTCTTCGAAGACAACAAGTACGCACATTCATAGTAAGTAGAACGATAAGTGACAGCAACACAATTTAACAATAGGTAGTATTATATGCTTGAAGGTATGGGGTTTACTTTGCAGCTCTACGATTTTTCCTTTTTTCATATGAATATTTGATAAACATAAAACCTGTCAACATTTTTTCTGCATATTCTCTAGTGAAAACAAACTGGGGAAACAGTGTACAAAAGGTCGATGCTTAGGTAAATAGATAATATGGGGAGATTTGAACTGAAACATTTGATTTGCATATAGTCCGACGCTAGCTAAACTGTTCCCATTTCCAACTTTTTTGTTTTTCAAACTTAAACATAATTCTCTGCCTTGCATTTTCCACGACTACATCCACATCCATTTCATGTTTTTTTTTTTTTTGTTTTCATTTTAACACAGCCAATCACCAGTTTTAACCACCCCCCGATGTTCCCAAACCGAATCGAATGCCAATCGTATATATGCAGAAATAAAAAAGATTTGAATATCGTTGCAACTGTGAGATGTCTATGATAACCTTTGTCCTTTGTTTGTGAATCCGTGACCTTTGTCTCAAAAGTCCGTATTGTAATTGTGGAATTACTGACTTCATCTTTTGTTTTTTTTGTTTTTTTTTTACAAAATTGTGCTATTTTTTACTATTTGTTCTTATGTCTAGTTGCTTAGGCTGTTGTTTCAGAATTCGTTATACCTTGTGTAAATGCTATTTAGTAATTATATTTGATTTTTGTTTGTGTTAGTTCCTTTGGGCACTACTCATTACGGTTCAGGGCTTCTTTGTATGCAATTAGTAAATAGTATTTGTTTTTAATAATATTTTTAACAATTTGTGTTTTCGTTTTTTTTTTTTTGTTTCTTTTCATATAGGCTTATGCACGGGTACAGGGCGTTGCATCTTGTTTTGTAACGGTTGTATGATCATTATTTTGGTACAAATTTATGGTACTAGGTTGCATAAAGTGAATACTAGGTAGTATGTATGTACAGTAGAACCGATAACTAAGGTTAAATGCATTGCTTAAAATTAAAATGAGTATGTATAACGTAGACTTAGGTCAAAAAACGTAAATTCTCTGTACGATAACTTATGGATACACTTTAAAATTATTTTCTTTATACGAAAACGAAGGTTTTTCATCATTTGGTTATTAATGCATGTTTGTAAATATTTATTTGTTGCGATGTATGCGCTTCAATCGCTATTATTAGTTAAATATATATATATAATTTTGTATGCTTATAAATTAATTCATTTCGTTAAATGCTTAAATTCATTAATGCACTTTATATGTACTTTTTGCGTTGCTGTGTATGTGTTTGTGTTTGTGTGTGTGTGTGTGTGAATTTTACTATAATCTCTATCCAAGTCACTGAACCATACATATGTATATACTATATATGGTGTGCACTGCAAGTATCGTAAAGTACTCAAACCTATGCTAACTGTAGTATACCGTGTGTATATAAATAGTATAATTAATTAATTGTTATGCTGAGGTTTTATTCTGTGAAAAGAAATTATGAAACATTTCCTGAACCGCAACTGATGCAAAAACTCGAACGCAATTGAATTGCATTACAGGCCATACAAAGTATAGTATACTTATGTATATATATTTCTATTCTTAATCAGCATCTGTCGGTGCCAGCACATACCTACAACTCAAGCTTAAGGGGTTCCTGTAGTATATTCGAATTTTGACTCATATACAAATCATATTGTGCCAAGATATAGTTCTCTAATTTGTTGCTACAGTTGTCGGAAAGCAATAGTACGGCGTGTTGTTGTGAAATCGTTAAAATAAGTATTCAGTCTTTGGTATGAACTTGTTACGGTTTTTCGAATTGGGTCAAGGGTATCTGAGTGCCGAGCGCGCTCGACTTTAACTCTCTTTACTTGCTGTTTGCTCATCTTGCAGGGTATTCGAATTTGAATTGTATTTCTAAAACTGTGTGCAGGGTATACCAAAGTCGAGTGCGCTCACATTTAGCTTTCCTTACCTTTTCTTTGCTTTCATATGCCTGGTACTGTTGCATACATAATTCAAGGGTTTTTATCTTTTGATCGTATTAAATGAAGCGACTTAAAAATAGAAGATTGAACTAACAGTACCTAAGCACTTGCTTATCGAATAAGTATGTAAAATTTGCAACTAATATATTTATTTACAGACATGTTACTTGTAGTATTCTTCAATTGTTCTGCTTGCCTCAATCGTGTGCTTCAACTAGTACTTATTTGTGTTTGGATTTTCGAGTTTTATAAGTATATAAATTTGTATTGGAATTTTTTATAATTAATTAATTATTATTATAGGTTATTTGAACTTAACGAGAGGTATTTATATTTTCTCAAGTGTTAATATCGCGATTTGTGTATACACAATTTAATTATTTTACAGCGTTTTTTTACTTCGTTTTACTTCCTTTATCATTGTTGTTGTTGCAATTGTAATTGTTTACACAACGTCACATGTGGTAGTACCAAAATACAAGTAGTAAAAACATAGTGCATGTATATAAAAACCAGAAAAAGATGAAGCTTTTATTATTTGATATAGCTTTTTATTTCGCATTTTAAACATATTTAATAAAATTAAAAAAACTAATGATATTATAGATATATGAATCTGCATAATGCATATAGTTGTTTTTTAAATATTTATAACGATTGAGTTGTAGACGAGAATCGTTTCAGCAAAATAAAAAACAATAATTAATATCGAATAGATTTACACAATCATGAGAGGATACTAAAACCCGTTGATTTTGAATTCAATTTTTTTAGCATACTGCAAAAACATAGTAAAAAACATAAGTGTAGCATATTTTATAGAAGAGTGTTACAAATTAATTAAAACAAAAACCTGTAAAATAGCCCTCACATTGAATTACGACGCCGACATGTTTAAACCGATCTTATCTTTCTTTTTTGTTAATAATAACAATTTAATAACGTTAAGAGCATTAACTAAGTTATAAGTAAAAATTAAGAAACAGCAGAGTAAAGTAAATGAAAGGACAATTATGCAGTATTTACAATTATACACCCCGGTATAACGATAATAAAATAGTGAAATTATAATACATATGTAAATGTATATATATTAAAAGTATTGATTAAACGATTTCAATCAATCAATAGTCTTGATTTCTTGAATTCTATTTCAAAAATTTGGTAAAATTATATTTTACTAATTATAAGTATGTAAGAAAGGTAACCCATGGGTAAAGATAGAAACAGAATCGAATAAAACAGTCTAGGAAGACGCTCTATAGCAACATATAAGCAAACACTAGTATATTATAAAGTTTAACAAATTATCACACTGAAAAAATTTCAACCCTAAATTCAATATGTATAAATGTCATTAATATATATGTAGTATATAATATATATTTATGTATATATCTATATAGATATATATATATTTATATATATATGCAATGTGTGTATTATTTGCTTGTATAGTTAGTTTTAATTTATACAATTGGTTAATTTCTTTATTACATCTAGAATGCGCTTAAACTAGTTGTTCTCTCTAAAAATTTCAGTTATACATACACGTGTCAACACTGAACAACATGGTTCAATGTTGCTCCTGCCAGTATACAAACACATGCACCTTCTTATAGATACATATACGTATACAAATATATGTTTGTGTGCCTGTGTTTGCTTACATACCACTTTAGCCTTAGCAATGTACGTTATAAAGATGTTCATATAGAATTTGTAGCATTTGTTTTTGAAATTTCAGCTACGGTATGTCTCATCGTATCTATTCTTTCTTTTACTTTTAATTTGTTATTTCTTTATTAGAGGTTTTCGTTTTTTTTTTCATTACAATTAATATTTGCTAGTGTCATATATATATATATATATATATATATTTGTGTGTATATATATAACGGTTTGGCTTATTAAATAATGCTTCTATTTACTTTTAGCTATATATTTTCAATTTCCCCTTTGAAAATGTATTTTGCCTGACTTGAAATACGGCAGTTTTTATCAATGAAAAGCTGTCTGAAAGCTATAAATGCGTTTCGCAGAACATAATCTAGATAATTGTTGCGATGTCAGCAGTATTAGACGCCTTCGGGTCACCTCGTAGTGCTGCTCGTAAAGAAGTCCGCTGTGGGAAATCATTCCATTAAAAGCGTGCCACATGAAAGTGATTCAATTGCAAAACTTACGCGTCTCAAAGCTAAAGCCAAGCGTTTGATCCGACGATGCATTGAGCATAGAATTGCCGCTGCCTCCAGTGCCGGGTGTTGTGGCGTTGCCCATTGTATTTGTACTATTCGCACCGCCGCCAATCATGCCACCCTGCAGCAGCGGACTCTGCGGGGTTTGTCCTCGTTGCGCTACACCCGCACCACCGCCGGCTGTGGCTGCTGCAGCCGCCTGCTGGGCACGCCCACTAACCACCGCCCGCAGCTCCTGCTTCACAAAGTCCGAGTTCGCATTGCCGCCGCCCGTGCCGACTCCGGATGCAGCTGAAATAAGTCAAGCAGTTCCTATCGATTAGCCCTCGTTGCGGGATTCTAAGATTTCAAGACTTTCCAATAAATTAAATAAATACATTTTAGTCACAATTCTTGTGTAGCCGAGAATACACAACAAACAATAAAACACAACATATAAACATAAACATTATTTTACAATAAGTAACCGTCAAGGTTGTCGTCGTAGTGTGAGAGAGAGAGCCCTCAGCGTGACCCCTCATCATTCTTTTAACGCTTGCCCCACAGTTCCGCTGATGAGTTAATGCCACTCGAGCATTTCGCTTTATGGTAAAATATAATATATATATATATATATAGTAAGCACAAACACATAGATTTACTATCCCCATTTATATAGTATAGTATTACGAGTATCGTTCATATATATAATAGTATTTCTATTCTATTCAAGTGGTTAATAGAGCGGGTGCAGTACTTAAGACTAGCCTTCAATCGTATATGTACAAGAAGCCATAATTATGCTTTGGATGGTTATATACAAGATATCATATACATATAAGTTGACAATACAATTATTATAGGGTGGTACGATTATACAAAACACAAAAGTGGTTAGGCAAGAGATGTGTTGTTCCAGGGGCTTAGTTTGTATGTACATAAGTTATGCGTGTGCATCATCGAAGCGATTTCGACTTATTTCTAGGCACACTCATCGTGGCATTTGTATACCCTTGCAGTATATAAAGTATATATATTATTATACCATATATATTATTCAGCATGAGTCAAATCTGTTCGTCTATTGCAGTTGTAAAGTTATGTTCATGAAACTTGAAGTCTAGGACTAGAACTAGAAATATATTGAAACTTTCCGATTTTTTTTTTTATTTTCCAAGATATCGTTACCATTGGACTATAACATATTATATATAGATATAGCATATCGCTTACATAGGAAAATTCGTTACAAGTATGAGTTTTATTAGGTTTGTTTTTTTGGAAGTATCTCAGCATTACAGTCGTTATTGTATCAGAGTTGAAAAATATAATATAAATATCAGATAATCTACTACAATTATATATGGATAAATCTACTGCAAGGGTATGCAACCTTCGGCATGCCGAGGATAACGTTTCTTTCTAGTTATTATTACATATGTATGCTAACAGCGAGCACAGATGGAGCAGAAATGGAGCAAGAGCGAGAGCGAGAGCGAGAGAGGAATTGGAGTTGGAGGTGTAAAGATGAGGAGGAGAGAGTTGAAGTGTGAGCACACGGCTTACCGGTCTGCGCTCGACCATAGAAATCATTCGTCGCCTGCGATTGCTGAGTCTGCCCATAGGTATAGGCAGCCCCGCCGCCGCCACTGACGCCAGTGCCGCCACCGCCCAGCCCTATGATGCCATTGCCGCCGCCACTTGCCATGCTGCCCACGCCCATAATGGCTGGATGGGGCGACATGCTCATCCCATTTATCAGTTGCTGCTGCTGCTGCTGCTGTTGCTGGTGCTGTGGTTGTTGCTGGTGTTGCTGCTGCTGCTGCTGCTGCTGCTGCTGACTGGCAACATTGTCATTGTGGTTGCTGTGGCTGCCGCTGTTGTTGCCAGGCGACAAGCCAAAGCGAGTTGAGCCTGTTCGGTTAAGCGTTTGATTTGTTTGGCTTTGGTTAAAAACTAGGCAAAGATTTTTCAATGGTGTTTTTCTCTTTTTTTTCTCTTCTTTGTGTATGTGTGAGTTTTAATAAGTTTGTGTATGTGTGTAAAGCTGTGTATGTATTGATATTTAATTCGGTTATCTTAGAAAGCTGTACTAGCTAATACGAGGAACAGTCCAATGTTTCAGAAGAACAAGCTGACCCTGATTAGAATAAGCTTTGCTTCTATTATAGACCAGAAAGTATTACAACTAACTCTCAACTAGTTAAAATTGTGTGCTTATATGTATATTTAGTCTTTCACTATATTTAAGAATTTATTATTTTAAGAATTTGAAGTGGAAAATGTTTTGCTTTTTAATTTACTACGCCTAAAGCGTAACCATTTTCTTTTCTATGCGATGAGCAAACTTCAAGGATGATAAGAAGCCAGTCTTTCGCGGGGTAGCGACTGAAGTCCGCGCGACATAATTCCGCGCTTGCAAAGTATCTTAATTTCGCGCGATCTACTGATGCCAGATCACACATATCTCTGTGCGAAGTTATCACATTTTAATACTAAATAATTTTAACTTTTTAAAAACGACATACTTTCACTGGGCGGAGATATGTCGGCGGAATTATGACGCTATGCCTGTTGCGCCAACAAAAAGAGCGCAGCACTCACCTGGTAAATGCTGAGTTGCCTGTGGTACACTGCCCTGGCGCTGTAGACGCTGCAACTGTTGCTGCTGAAACGGATTGGCCGCTGCGTTGCCATAGGAGGATTGTGGACCGCTGCCGCCAAAGTTCAAACCGCTCTGCCCCGCATTCTGGCCGTCAGGTGTGCCCGCGTTGCCGCCTTGCGCTTGGAAGGAACTCTGGCGTTGCAGCGCCACCGCACTGCCGCCCACACTCACGGGCGAATTGAGACCGCGTCGCTGCTGCTGCTGCTGCGGACTCTGCTGCTGGCTCTGCTGCTGCTGCTGCTGGTACTGGCGCGCATTGTAGTTGCTCTGATTGACGTCGTAGCAGGAAATTAGTTGCAGCTCGCTTGATGCTAACAAGTCTTTGCCACTCACCTGCAGCTGCGCTATGAGCAGTGGATTATTGTGCTGCTGCAGTGAGCGTCCCGAACCCGCACCTGAGCCGCCTGGCCCACTGCCACTAGCGCTGCCACCAGCTCCGCCTGTGGGCCACTGCTGTGGGTTGTTCTGTATGCCTGGCGATTGCAGCCCCGATCCGCTGCCAAATGGCGTATTCGCGCGTCCTCCATCTGCTGTTTGCTGCTGCTGCTGCTGCTGTTGCAAGTAGGCCAATTGCTGCTGCTGCGTATTATTTTGTTGCTGCTGCGGCGAGAGACGTTGAGCGTTTTGCGCGAACTGCGAAGCATAACCTGCAAATGATAAAAACGTTGCGTAGATGAAGATACTTTTTTTTTTTTGGGAGTTCCAGTTAATATCAGTGTTGCCAGCAATTTTATGTCACTTTAAAAATACGAGAAAAAGTTATACTAAAAACTGAACATTTTCTAAGCCAAATGTTAATGTCTTAAAACTTTTAATATGACATAGCACAATTTTCGAATTATAATTACAAATAAGTAAATGTTTTTCCTTTTTTCCCCACACTCTGACTGGCAACAGTGATTTATATGTCTATTGCCTAACGACTGTCACCTTGGTTCGGCTGTGGACTGAACGGTGCACTGCGTCCCGGGCTGAGCTGCTGCTGCATTAGCGTCTGTGCAAAGCTGGGACTCAGCTGCGCATCTGCCGGCAGATTTGTCCGCGAAAGCGACACATTAGGCGCGACCGTCGTGTTCAACAGGGAGCCAATGTTATTGATGCTGCTCGCATTGATGCCAGCTGAAAGGAAAAAAGAGAAGTGTGTGTGTCTTGTAGCTGCTCATGTCTCCCAACTCTCCGCTTCCGCTCCCGTTTCTCTCTCTCGTACTTACTGGCATTTTCGGGAACGAGCAACTGTTGCTTCTGCTGCTGTTGTAGTAGTCGCTCCTTCTGCTGAGCAGCCAGCTGCTGCTGCTGCCGCATATTGCGAAATTGCTGATTGGGCAGCACCACTGCACCGCCTGGTGTAGCCACCGCATTCATGGGGCCGCGTCCGCGAACCGGATACATTGGCGGCGGACGCTGAAAGCCGTGATTGCGCATGCTGTCGATCAACTGTTGGCGCTGCATCATCTGCAGTTGCTGATTTTGCTGTTGCTGCTGCTGCTGTTGATGTTGCTGCTGTTGGTGCTGCTGCTGCTGCTGCTGTTGTTGGTGTTGCGACAATCCGAGCATGCCCGGATAGGCAGGCGGATGTAAGTGTGTCTGGCGTTGTTGTTGCTGCTGCTGCTGTTGTTGCTGCTGCTGCACAAGGAGCTGCTGCTGCTGTTGCTGCGAAATCAGCAAGTGCTGATTCATCACATGCCCGAAGGCAGCAGACTCAACATCGAGCATCAGGGACTTTTGTATGTCATTGATGGCCGACGCCTCCGAGGGGGCAGTGAGCACAATGGGCGTGTCGTCCGTGTAATAGTCCATCACGCTGTCCAGCAGCTTGGACAGCTCCGTATCGGCAGCTGCTGCAGCCGCTGCCGCTGAAGACGTCGAGGCCGCTGTGGTAGTTGAGGTAGTTGCTGTGGTCGCCAGTTGGTGTTGCTGCTGCTGCTGCTGTTGTTGTTGCTGTTGCTGGTATGCCAGTTGCTGCTGCTGCTGCTGCTGGCTGAGGTAGACATCGTTTTGTTGTGGTGTTGACTGTTGCTGCTGCTGCTGCTGTTGTTGCTGCTGCTGTTTGCGTGTGCGGTTTGAGGCCGCTGCTGCTGCTGCCGCCGCCTTTGGTCCAGTACTGCCGGCGCTAATTAGATTGCCCGGCGCAGCCAGCGAACTGCTTACGTTGTTCACGGTGGAGCTGGTGATATCCGGCAGCGTTTTTACCTGCAGCGGATGCTCCGGATTGGGTGCTTTCGGTAGCTTTGGTGGATTCTGCAACAGTTTCGCGAGCATTCGGTTCTGCGTGCACAATTTGCTTGGCTTATCCTCGGACCGCTTGGCCGAAATGTCGTCATCGGGCTCGTTGAGTGAACGCTTGCGGCTCATAGCCGGATCACTTTGTATTTTCAGCATACGCTTGAGATCTTCGTTGCTCATGTTGTTCCCGCCACTGCCCCCCGCGGGTCCACCACTTAGCAGGCTATGCCCGTCGTCCTTCTGCAGTTGGCGCATCAGTTCGCTTGTGCGTGCATTGCTAATCCCCGCAGCGCCTGCGGTGCCAGAGCTTCCAGTGCCGTCGTCCTCCTCGTTCCTCTCGTTCAGCAGCTGCAAACAACGAGAGCGTGTAATGCACAGATGTTTAAGGAAAGCTCTTCGCTTGCACTCACCTTCAGAAGCATGGGGTTTTGTGAGTTGCCAGCCTTCTGTAGGAGTGCTGTGTTCGCACCGCTCGTCCTTGCCATCGGCCCGAATATGCCGATTTGACCCGTCTGACCGGTCATTTTAAAGCTGCCCCCTGGTCCGCTAACCGGTCCCGGATTAAGCTTCTCGTCTTCACTGCAATCCTGCTTGAAAAACTAGAGCGCATAAAAAATGTGTTAAATTAAATAAAACAAGAGAACATGTTACCTTGAACATGCCGAAGTTTGCATAAAACAATGTTATTCATCATATCATAAAACAGTTATCTAGTTTTAACGTAGCTAGCATGTAGCAAATTGTCAAACTCGTATTTTTGTAGCTTATCAAAATACCCGCTTTAAAAATCCCTAGCAACTAACCCTTGCATATTCGAAGCTATATCTTTGTATTTGGACAGTCATCCTTGAATATATGCTAAGTTTATTTTTTACATACTATATATGTATATATATAAATATATATATAAATATATATATATATATATATATATATATGCAAAATTCAATATCCTATGTATTATTAAAATTTCTTTAATTTTTGACCGATTGTTCCTATACAAGATTTAAAATTTTATTGATCTGATTTTGTGGAAATGAAATTATAATTATATAAATTATATTATAAAAACATTGTTTGCCGAAGATATGGATAGCTGGAAAACTGATTTTGATGAGGTTTTGAGAGAAAGTTGGGAGCACTATTAAAAAATGAATTGGTTAAGATATTTTAAAAATTATAATCAATAAAAATTATAATAATATCAATAAGGAGATTTATTTAGACCATTTCCTGTACAATTTTCTAGATTTTATTCAACTGTTTTCCTAAATCAAACTTTTTAAGTTTTTAGAATTATAAAAATAACAGTGAACAGTTTTTCATTTGAAGTTATCTGCAGTTGACCAATTATGGTCGACGGTTATTTGTATTATATAAAATCAGTTTTAAATTGACAAAATTAAAGGGTACAAGAATACCAACTTTGGAGATTTATTTAAAAAAAATAGGGACAATTTCAATATTCAAAGTATGCCCCTTTAGAAGCCACAAATTTTGCCCATCTTTCGGGCAATCTGATGGAGCCAAGTCAGGTGAATAAGCTGCATGGGGTAAGGACTCCCAGCCAAACATGACTGCCAATTCCTTACATTAGAAACATTTGCACAAAGTTAATATCAAATTTTTTTACCCATTTTAAATGGGTAAATGGTATAAAAATTTTAAGTTAATGTATGCTGAACTTAAAGAAAGGACTTCGTTTAAGTTTTTGTAAGCTTTGCTATTTTGGTTTAGCATGAAGTACATGAAATACACATATATGTGAAGAAAGTCACTAAAAATGTCTATACATATTTTCGCAATGATTTCAGCTTTTTAGTGCATTTTTTTCCTAGATATTTGACATGCTTCCAAAATTCTGGGAAATGCTCACAACAAGATAAGAGCTTGTTTTAACCTACCTTTTCTTCATTGCCGAGTGTATTTGCCGCTACACTGCTCGCAAGGCTCTGCGCTTTGGTCAGCAAATGACGCAGTCTCTCAGAAGATTCCTGCAGTGGAGGCGTCAATTGTTGTTGTTGCTGTGATTGCTGCTGCTGCTGTTGCTGGTGCTGCTGCTGCTGAGTGAGTAGCAATCCTACACCGTTTGGCAGTCCGACACCAATACTGTTGCTGCCGCTGGTGGTGTTATTGTTGTTGGTTAACTGTTGCTGCTGCTGCTCTTTGTCCTGCTTGTTGTCCGCCGGATCGAACGAATGGAAATTGAAACCGTAGCTGCCGCCGGCGCCGGCGCTCGCATTCGATTGTGGCGAGGGCAAACTGGGCGCCGAGTGCGAGGATAATTGATACGGTGTGGCCGGAGAAGCGCAAACAGCCGGACTGAAGCCATGACCCGACGGCGGTCGCGGCGTACTCACCGGCGTGGCCACCGAGGCACGCGAATTGGGACGCGAGTCCGACCAGGCGCCCACACCGCCACCGGGATCCATATCGAACGAGGAATGTGGAATATCGAGTTCAAAGGCATCGCTGCCATAGAACGAGTTCTCTCCGGGAGCCGGAGAGGGGGTGAATGCATTCACCAAGGTCGCCATTGACGAGTTCGTGGCCGAAGCGCTGCCAGCGGCATTGCCCAGACGCTGATGCATACTGCCACCATTGAGGATGGCCGAGCTCATGAGTGGCCCGCCCACATTGGTGGTCTGTGTGTTGTTGTTGTTATTATGCTGGCCCCCGCCAATTAGGCCACCGAGCAAATGCGTCGGCATCGATGACGTGGAGCTGCCGTGCCCCAGTGCCTCCATGGACAGCGTGTTCACCAGTGAATTGGCCAGCGAGGCGCCCGGTGACATGGCGCACAGTTGACTTAGACCCAAGCCACCGCCGCCTACGCCGATGCCGCCGCTTCCCGTACCCGTGTTGTTGCTGTTCATATCGTTCTCCGAATTGAGCAGTGTCTGCACGGACATGATGAAATCACTTTCCCCGGGCGTTTGATTCAGAAAGAGTCTCGAGTTGGCCTTCACATGCACATAAACATCGGGAGCGCCCAGGCGCAGCCGAAAAGGACGTGATATAACATTTGATATGGGCGCACTGAGCGCGCTAGAGCCGGCATTTGAGTTCCCAGCGACGCCACTGGTGGAGCTACCCGGCGAGTGCACCGCGGCCGAATCCTTTATGTCGCGCAGATGGGATTTGAGCATGGACAGATCGTGCGGATGGCATAGGTCCTGCCACAGCCGACCCACCCACGTTTGCAGATGCTGCTTGAAGGGTTCCCGCAACGCCGTCGCGTCCAAGCTGAGTATTTTGCCATCTCCATCCAGCTTGAAGGTCATCTGCTCGATCGGCTGCTGCTGTACGTGCTGCTGCATGTTTATTTCCAGCGGCGACTCATCCTCTGGCCGGGTGATCAGACACAAGACCGAGCTACTCGCATCGGCGTCGTCTGGAAGAAGAAACTAATTTTAATGCAAGTTCAAGAAATCAACAAAAAATGTCTTAATCTTAGCATATAAAATAGAGCTACGAGTATGCAAAATAAGACCATTGTAAGCTTTTAAGTTTCCCTAGTATCTAAAAAATGAAAAATTGGTATTCTTCAAAATGTAAGCTGCAAATTTCCATGTCAAAATTGGTAGGTCTCTAATACCTCAATTATTTGGTTTAACTTGGTACTCCATTTTCGACTTGTTGACATGCAACTGATAATAATTGTTTCTTAAATAACTTCTATAAATTTAGGTTTAATTTTAATTTTATTTTATTTTATGCAAAATTATAACGTTCTAACTTTTTAGGTTTCCCTGCAATCTAAATATTTTAGACAAATTCTCTAGCTTTGGTAACGGGTGTAGTTCCGGAAATCTATACTAGGACTTGAACAGAAAGGCAGATGATTATTTATAGGTAACTTTATAACGTAGGGCAAACGGTTCTTTCTGTACAATCATATAAATATTTATATATTTTTAAACGTATTTATATATTTTTATATTTAATTATATATTTTTATATTTATCTATATATTTTTATTTTTCTTTATATATTTTTATATTTATTTATGTATTTTGTATTTAGATTAGATTTTATTTTATTTTATATTTACTATATATGTATGAACCATACAGAAAGAAGCGTTTACCCTACGAAATAATGTTACCTATATCTATAATATTTAATACAAACAATAAAATTCGAATGCATGCAAATTGACAAAAGTATTTGCTGTAATCGTGTAAGCCAACGGCGTTTCAATTAGCAATACAATACGCGGACTCACCCTTTACTGGCGCCGCAATTAACACGACTTCTTCATACTTGTCCTGGTGTCCTGACTGCCTGAGCGGCTTCTGATCCATGCCATCGGAGGAGGAGGTTTGCGTGGCGGGCCGCGTGTCCTTAACTAACATGCGCACTTTTGTCGAAATGCTGCGCTTCGGCTTGCCAGCAGCCCCGCCTCCAGCGCCAGTGGCTCCGCCACCTCCCGCGCTCGAATTCGAGCCAGCCGAATGCTGCGATGCATTGCCGTTGTTCAGCTCATCGAGGTCGCCCCAGCTGCCAGTTGAAGCATTGCCGGTTCCTTGCCCAGATCCAGACCCAGCACCGCCACCTCCGCTCGCATCTTTAGTTCCTACGCCGCTGCCACTGTTGCTGCTGCCGCTGCTGCTGCTGCTGCTGTACATGTTGTTTATGATCGGCTCCAGCTTGGCGTGATCCCCCGCATACAGGTACATGTAGAGCGGTTGATGGTACAGCTCCTGCTTCTCATAGCCGATAAGTTCGCGTATATTCTGTGTGCAGGACTCAATGATGCCGTTCGCGTTCACCTGCAGCAGCACCCAGCCGACCGAACTGATGTAGTGCTCGAGCGCTTCGAAGTAAGCGGATATTTCTGGCACCTGCCCGTTCAGCAGCGAGGGTTCCGGCAGCGGTGGCTCCGTGGAGGATACTTCGCCTTGTTGCACCGGGTGTATGGAGCAGTTGTCAGTGGCGCAGCGGGAGCAGCGTGTTGAGGTCGCTAATGGTTTGCTATGATTATTGTTATTGTTGTTGTTGTTGTTATTCGTGGTTATCGTGGAATTGTTGTTGTTGTTGTTCGTAGATGTTGAGGATATATCACGACTTTGGCCTTTGTCACAAATATCACGATACTGCAAGCATAAATCGAAATAATATATTATTATTATATATCAAAAATGGAAAACAATTGCTAAACTGTTATGCAGAAGGGCTTAAGAATATTAGGATTTTAGGTTTCTTTGTCAAAGTTAAGCTTTAACTGCCTCAATATCTAGTAATAAAAACAAGTGAAGTCAGCTACACTCAAGTGCATTCGACAGTAAGATACCATTTATCTTTGGCTGTTAAAGAATAATTCTTAACGTTAATTACTTTTATTCGGCGAACTAACAACAACGCATCGCATATTTTCGAATTCTGTAGCTTTTCTATTTTTCTTATAATTCAATTTATCGATTTACAAAATCGATTTCTGGGGAAGGTGGGCGTGGCATCTAAAAATTTAAAATCTGCATTCTGTGTAATTTTTCCAGGGAATTTACCACCTAAGTTGGTGCTTCTAGCTTTTCTAGTGTTCTTATAATTCAAAAAATTAATTTTGTAGGGGCGGTGGGCGTGGCTTTCAAATGCCGAAAATCCAACTTCTGCATAATCGTTTAAGAGACCTTACTACCAAATTTGATGCGTTTATCTCTTATTGTTATTGAATTATTTGCAAAAAATCGAAAAAACGCATTTATCGATTTACGGAGTCGGTGGGCGTGGCACATCAAGTTTGAAATACACTTCCTATGTGTATTGTATACACGAAAACTTCCACCAAGTCTGATGTCTCTAGCTCTTCTAATAGCTGAGATCTGTGTGTTCGTCAGACGGACGCACGGACATGACCAAATCGACTCGGCTATTGATGCTGATCAGGAATATATATACTTTGTATGGTCTGCCACGCCACCTTCTGCCTGCTACATATATATTCACAAAGATATACTATTTTTTACCCTTTTTCAATGGGTAAATGGTATAATAATGTGTTTCGGTTTTTGGGATTAAATAAATAAAATAAATAAACCTTCTACTCCTTTCGAAGATGTCCTTCAATTAATTATTTTTGAGGAGTAATTCATCTTCTTCTTATTCCCTTTAGAGCTTTTCTCTTTTGTTTTGCTTCGTACAGCAACTTATGTCTCCTTCCACTGCACTAGCTACCAGCACAATAATTAAAAGTTGCACCAAGATCGGAAAGCTTTTGAAAAAGCACAAAGTCACACGCACACACACACACACACATGCAGCTTGCGTCGGCGTTTACACAATGAAGAGCAATAAAGCGCATTTCATCTCATTTCCCATTTCTCATTTCGTCGCACTGGCAGCAGGAGCGCTTTATTTTTACTCCCCATGCACGCATATTTAGCGCGCGCGTTAAAGCTTTGAGTCATTGACACAGACAAAACACGCAGGCACACTCATACATGCAATCATACACATATGCCATACATACACACATACACATACATGTATTTGCACGGCATAAACAAAACTTCACAGAATTATTGCAATCACACACATCGCAAATTTCGAATATTGTTTGAGTCCGAAAACTTTTAAGACGTAGTTCACAGCCTACGAATTTCACAAATTTTCACAAAAATCTCAAGGTCAATCAACTTGGGCGCGTGTTGCGAGCGTGTGTCAATGGCTTCAGCGTTTGTTTTGCTCGTTCTCCAGCTCGCTCTCGCTCTCGCACTCGCTCAGGCTCCACTCTCTCTCTCTCTCACTCTGTCGCTCGTTCTCGTAGTTCGCAATGCACTTACAGAATTTCGTGTTGCCCTTTGTGTTTGTTGTTCCTGTACTAATAACTGTAACTGTTTGTTGGCCTTTGGTTTATATATTGTCATCCGTACGTTTTATACACTGGCAAAATCACAGGGACGTCGCGCACACTCAGCTCGGGCACAAAGTTGCCGAAATACTAAATACAGTTTTATGCAATTGTATTATTGTATTTAACAGTCCGACAACGAAAACGAAAACAGCAATAAAAAACGCAAGCTGACGAATCGTTGCTCTCTTTCTGGCGCTCTCACGCGAGTGTGCGAATATGCGAATTCCTCTCTCTTTGCATTTGTTTACCGGCTCACGTGTGTTTGTGTACTTGCCTTTGTGTGTACGTGCATGCATGTGCGCGCGTGAGTGTGTGTGTGCGTGTATTTTGTTATCACCGTTGCCTTTGCACCTTGTGCGAGCAGAAGAGGGCGTAAGAAGTAACAGCCGTGGCCATTGCTGCTGTTATTGTTGTTGTTGTTGCTCTTGTTATTACTCTCTCGCTGCTGTTATTGTTGCTCTCGCTGCCTGCTGTTGCACTCACATCATAATGAAATTTGGAACTGAGAAGCGCGACGTCATCGCAGTTCGCTGATCTGGCGGAGAGTTCAGAGCGAGCTTTTGCTGCTGTTGTTTGCAAGGAAGCTCACGAGTCTTTGTGTGTGTGTGTCTGTCTGTGTGTACATGAAACTGAGCAGCGAGAGAACACTTTTTTGCATGTGCGTGCATGTATGCGTGTGTCAGCCAACCAGGAAAAGTTGCTCAACCCAATTTTTGGGGTGAAGGCACTCCGAAAATATCGCCAAATGTTAAACAAGAACAGCACTCAAATCGGAACATGAATAATTGCCTAAAACAAGTTTCATCCTTTTGTTTTCTTGTGCATTTCTATGAATGTGTAGGTATAATTTTGCGCACAAATACACACACACACCAACTGTACATATACGCGCATTTTTCTGGCCGTTTCTGTATTGATCATATCAGGTAATTTGCGAATTCTTTTTTGGAATGCACGAAAAGAATGTTTGATTTAGTGTTACGACACGATCGAAGCAAGAAACCAAAAAATTCTGCTTTTGGTAACTTTCGACCGTAATTTACCGAGTGGGTCAGTACCGCAGTTAGCAAGTTCCGATTTAAATATTATTTAACCGTTGAAAATGGGTAAACATTGAAACTTGGTGCAAACAGGCAAAAAGGGCGTGACACACGAAGTAAATATATATATATTCTTGATCCATGTCTGCCAGTTACAAACATTTCTAATTCACTTTAATAGCTACAGACACTGAAATTTGTCATGTAGGTTCCTGTATAGCACACACAGGCAAAGTTCTTTTTCAAACTTTGAGTGCCACTCCCACCGACCCCAACAATCGATACTATCGATTTGAAACTCAAATATTGAGCAAAGTTTTTAAGATACAACATTGTCATTTCATACGTAGGTCGCTCAATATGTCTTTAGAAAAAATAAATAATAATAATAAATATAAAAACACTGTTTTTTGCAGAAATTTTTTTTATTTGTCCCCTTTTAGCTCTACACACTTTGTCAATCGTTTTTCCAACATTTTTATCCCGTCCAAAAAATAGGATTTCGGATTTCTTCACTCGGATTTTCTAAGGACTTATTGAACGACCCTCGTATTTATATTCACAGCAAATTGCAAAGTTGTACGGGTAATAAAAGTAACACGCAGAATTTTCTATGCAAAATTAACAGGGACGAATAGTTTTGTGTGAGAACGCAGTAGTATATGTAAGAACGGGCTGTGCGTGTGAAGACAAGGGCAACTAGTACTTTCTTTTGGCAAATTTCTGTTCTGTTGGCTTTTCCTGCGACTTTAAGAAGATTTCGCGGGGTTGTGCTTACCGTTCGAACCACTTGATTTAATATAGCCGCTTTGTCCGGTTTCGTCGAAGTCATGTCGCCGCGCTTGTTGAGCTGCAAAAACTCGGAGAGCTGCTCGATGTAATTGTTTTCCATTTCTCGCCGGCGTTTCTCATTGTTGCATTTGTTTATTTGCGATTGGGGCTGTGGAAATGTGCAAATTGTTTAGCACATGGTAGAATAGCTCCATAGCATGGATATTTACCAGATTAACTTTAGTATCAGTTTTGCGTCGGATTTTGCGAGCCGACGTCGCTGAGTTGGCTGGAATAGGCGATGCCACCGCGTTCATAATGGCGGCCGAGCGTTGCAGCACAGCTGCAATATTTCCCGTTGCCGATGATGCCTTCGAGTGATGCGAATGGTGCAAGTTGTTGAGGTGCTGTTGTTGTTGTTGTTGTTGCTGCTGCTGCTGTTGCTGGTGATGCTGCTGTTGGAGGAGCAGCTGCTGCTGGTGTTGCAAGCTGAGCGGATTCGCCGATGAGGGTGAGGCGCCTAAGATGCCCACAGCGCCAGCGTCTCCGCTCGATGCCGGTATGCGCTGCAGCGGCGTGCTAGGCGCCAGTCCGTGATGCAGCTGCGCCACCGGGGCCGGAATCGGGCCTGAGCCAATTACCACATTAATGCCAGCGCCCGGGATTGTAACAGCTGCGGTCGCAGCGGCCGGCGATGAACGCGGCAGATTGCAAACTGCGCTGCTGTTGAACTTGTTGATCGGAGCGGCTGCGTCTGGTTCGTTTGTTGTTGCTGTTCCTGAGACCCAATGATCTGGTATGTCACCTGGGCAAAGCCTGCAAATGGCAAACAATTTTTGTTTGTATTAGAAGAAAGCTTTTTATTGTTGTATGGTAATTGATCATCTTATCTTCTTATATATATGGTATTACCGATCAGTATTAACATCCTATAAGCTGTCCAAACCCAAAACTAGAAGGAGAAGGCATACTTTGAAATCTGCTTGAATAAAGCTTATGCTATCTACAAACATAGTTATCTAGTCGAATGCAGAATTTAAATTTTTCCAGCTTGGACACCATTTTTACCTAAGTATTAAAATGTTTAAATGGGCATTAGTTTTCGCCTGATTTTCCAATGGCAATTGAAATCGGTAATAACCTCATTGACACACTAACCTCTGGCGATTAATGTAATAATATGCAAGATTTGAAAAATTTGAACATAGCCAAAATGACACTTTATGGAGAGTATAGTACAAGTAAATGAAACACGTTTGAATGTAATGTTTAAAAAAAACTAGTCTATAAAGCAACTATACGATATACCAATTCGATCTGGCTAGTTTCGACACATTTGGTACAGATCCATTCTGATTCCCGCAATTAAATTTTGATTGTATCGTATCACTATAGTATATTCTAGTATATGTCTCGATGGGAAAATTAAATTTAAAGTTATTCAATGTAATAACAATAATATAAACACGTTTGTACAAAAGCCTTTCAGATGGAAGTTTATAAAAGTATTTATAAGGGTATGCGATTTTTTAATTAATTTGTACCTTTTTTTTATATATTATCAAATATGCTGGCGCTAGTTAAATTGTACATGTTTTAACACCAATTATTTGCAAGGTATTATAGGAAAAACAATGATTCAGAAACGAAGATAAACCTAATCAGCGTATTGCTTATAGAAACTTTATCTGTGTATTGATTACAGAAATATATACTTAAATATATGTATGTTTAATCTTGTAAAAATAAATTTTTTCAGCGTAGAATTTACAACAGATTTATCAGAAAAGAAACAAACAAACGATTTCCATTGTCGTAGTATGTCAAATGTTTAGCGTGTTTATGTTGAGCGAAAGTTGGTAAAAGCGACCACGTCGAGCGAATCAAATGTGTTTTTTCTCCCATGAATAGCTACGTACGTTGTACATAGTTATACATACATATACGTATAAATGCGTATGTAGTTAACTTAATATGTATGACGATTAGTTGCACAACATAAGTACGCAAAGTCATAAAACAATGTAATTTTATAAATCAGTTCAGCTTTTAAACCGTCTTTCAAATGCCAACTGTTGCTATCGGGTATATTGGCTATATAACAGACCATAGAATCGAATACCACCGAGTGAATTTATTTATGTTTGTCTGTATTTACTCACACAAATCAGTTATTATAATTTTTATAATGGTTTTTATTATTGTATTAAAATCCAAAATTATTTAAATAAAACTTTGTGATTTATCAAAAGTTTTCATACATCATAGAAGCTATTTTTAAGATCAAACATATATGTATAATACATATTTCATGCTATGAGTCTAATTCAAACATATGCAAGGGTGTGCAACCTTCGGCAAGTCAATGGTAACGTTTTTTTCTAGGTCTGGTTCCATTCATTGTCAAATATTCTCTCGACTTCATTTTAAAGCACAGTCGTATCTATACCCATTACTATGGACTTAGGGGTATGATATATTTCTGTAAATGTGAAATTAATTTAACAGACAATCTTATATAGTTCATACCATTCATTCTGTATGTATAATGGATAACTGGTAGTCACGTGCGCTCAACTATTGTCGTTTATATTATTATTTTACATAAATTTTTGTAAATTAAAAAATTAAATATTGTTTCCAATTTTTAAATAATTTGAAATATTATTTCTTTCATTGCTTTCATATTTATACCATTTAGCCATTGAAAATTTGTAAATGAAAATGTATGTATGCATCAATAGCCGAGACGATTTGGTCATGTCCGTCCGTCTGTATGAGCACACAGATCTCAGCTATTAAAAGAGCTAGAGACACCAGACTTGGTGGGAGTGTGCGTGTATTCAATACACAGACCGAGTTTATTTCAAACTTGATGTACCACGCCCACCGCCTCCGCAAATCAATTAATATGTTTTTCGATTTTTTGCAAATAATTCCATAACAATTATTAAAGCAGTAAGGCCGACCATACTCGGTGATCTCTAGTGCCACGACAAATACAGTTGATAAAACCATTCGCTCATCGAAAATGCGGAAAAAATTATATAAAGGTTAATTTAAAAATGTATATAAAACAGAGAAGACGTTCTCTTAGAGAGGTGTCCGTTAATACGTACGGGTAGTACGGAAAATGAAGGACGCGCGCCGCTCGTCAGCTATGATATTTTGATGCTGCTTTTAAATATATACTGTAATGCCCACCAACGCATCTTTATTTGCACAAGTATGTACTACCCTTGCACCTATGATATAGGGTATACAAATAATCAGCGAATAATAACAAGAGGCGGCAATCGAAATACACTTGAACGTGAGTGAAACAAAATTCATGACCCACTTTATAAAACGCTTTTTCTTTCATCCATGACCCACTTTATTATTTGTAGCAATAATTGAGCGAGAGACACTACGAGAGATAGAGAGAGAGAGGAGAGAGAGAGAGAGGGGGTCAACAACTAAGTAGAGAGAGAGATAGAGAGCGCAACGCACGCTACTTTGCGTTGGAGCATATATGCACATACGAATACATAGACAGACACTCATACATTTAATTGCTGAAATGCACGGTTACAACAACAGTAATTCTAACAACAACAACAACAACAGCTGATGAAGTGAGAAAAGTAGTGGAGGAGGTGCAGCGGAGAGGAAACCCGCTCTGAGCTGGCTGTGGTGGTGAAAGAGAGACAAAACACAAAAAGGCGGCTTAGCAGCCTAGCTTTTTAGTTGGGGGCCAAACAAATGCACACGCACTCATACATGCATACATACAACTATATGTATGTATATGGTTGTTTGTTAGTGATCACGCATGTCACCTGGAGAGAGACAGACCCAGTAGGAAACACTCAGAAACACTCACAGCAACCTTGTGTGCACTACATTCGCAACATTATTTGCCTGCGACAAATTATACCTGATATAGTTATATGAATATATATGCTATAATGTGTAACAGGTATGCAAGTAGGCGTGTCTGCACATATATATTCTTGATCATTAGCCGACTCGATTGTCGTTATGTACGTCTGCCTGTGTAGTCTATTTGCCTTTTTGCCTGTCTGTCGGTCCGTCTGTCTTTGGCTGAAACTTCCTTTAAACCATTTGCAGATCAAGTTTCTATTGAAACTTAAATTATATTTTTTTAAGCTTAAAAAACTTGATCTGCGTATGGTATAAATAGTTGCTGAAATCGACGGGTTTATACAGAAATAAAGATACACGGATATGGCCAAATCGACTCAACAATTTGTGCTGAAGAAGAAAATATATATACAGCTAATAGTAAGAAATGTTTGCCCATATACAAATACACATTGGCAAAAAAAAAAAAATATATTGTAAGGTTTTGTAGATAAAAATTCAAAAGTTCGACTATGTTTTTAAGCTTAAATTTAAAGAATACACCTAATATAATGCCAGTTTGTCTTTGATTTGATTCAAAATCTTAAAAAAATACATGACAAAAATCTACGACGCTATGAGATATATTAGTACAAACGGGTCCAATCCTATGTGCACCAGTATCGCGAGGCAGACTGACTCGTTTGCTGATTCTAGTAAAAATATATACTACACCCGTAAGCCGAAGACGCCACCTTCAAAATTGCTGTGTAGCTTGAAAAATTGAATAAATGTACAATGCACCTCGAGCTCTGGGGCTCTCTCTCATTTTCAATACCTCCATATATCTGACTCTGTTATACCTGTCTTCTTCATATCTCTCTTTCCATGTTTCCATCTTTTTTGTTGCATTGAAACTTTGAATAGCTAGGCCAAGAAATCCACCTGCTGAGAGCTGAGAAATTGCAGTTAGCTTTGTTGCTGCCACTGCTGTCTGTGCGTCTGTGTGTCGTTGTCGTTTTAGCAAAATAATGTCAGTGGGTCAGAGTCGATTAAGCATTTTGCAGCAGTGTTTGTTTTTTTCTGTAGCTAATTTAGCTGAGGTTAGAAACAGCTGTTTCGAACATGGTCACAGTTAAGCAACTGTGAATTGGTAGCACGCCTTGTACGTATACGTTTGCTAAATTCGAAGCTTTTCAAATGAAAATTTCTAATTTGAGAAACACAAGATTAACAACAATATACGCCTATTGCAATTCGTTTAAACAATAAGCCTTAGAGGATATTTAAGCCACTTTTTGACAGAAATCTTTTCTCTTTCATCGCATTATTTTTTTGAATCTAACTTAATAACTATGCGTAGGTGCGAGCGCTAGTCGTAATCGAGAACTGGCAACCAAAAGTGTTTTTTGTTTACTTATGAATCGATTTTCAACTACATTCGAGCGTACTCTATTGTTAGCACCGTTCACTCACTTTGCTAGTCAGAAATTCATGCTAAATTTTAAATACTTTTGCCTCATGGCACGATAACAACGTGTCGTTTCATTGCCTTTTTGGTCTGACACGCACCGGGCCATTCTCACACTCATAATTAAACCAAGTAAGAAATAGTAGTTTTGCACACTCGAGCACCCTTTTATTGTTGTTCCTAGTTTATCAAACTACCCATTAATAATTTAATTTGTTCAGTACATCGGAACACTATTATTATGAGTACTTACTGATTTCAAGATTTATTTGGCGATCATTTGCATGGGCGGAGGGCAACGTAGGCTTAATTTATGTATATGTACACTACTGGCCAAATTAATAAGTACATTAATTGAGTCATCTCGAATTTATAGCAACAAATGGTTTATATTTGAATGGTTACATTGTTGCAAACCTTTTAATCAATAGTTAAGGCTTAAACCGTTCATACAAATTTGTATAAAATAGTATGCCAAAAATAATAAAACGAATGGTTGTCTTATATCGATTTTGTATAAATATTTCGGGGTTGGGCTATCCGAATAAATGTACATTTTTGTATAGAATTTCTTTCGATCAGAAAACTGAAAGTGAATTCAATTTGTTCTATAAGACTAAATGTTATTAAAAATGCGAAACACGTGTAATTATTAAATTGTTTCATGATAAATTTGTTTCGTCTGTTATTGCTGTATATGTATATATAAATATAGTATATATATGTACATGCATAAATATTCTTTCTGCTTGTACAAACCCACAATGCCTCAGTGTATACAATTCATACATTACTGCAACGATAGCGACTCATTTTGGTCTTATCAAAAACGCAGGCCAACGAGTCGATGTCAAAGCAAAGGTCTTCGCTATTTTTAAAACAGCGCTTAAAAACAAAACCAATATTATAAAGCAAGCAGTGCTTTAAATATCAAAGCTGTACTACAAGCTTTCAAAGTAGTTTAAATAAATATAGATTTTATTTGATACTTATAGGTTAATCATCCTTCGTGATATTTTTAAATAATCAACGATTAGTTTGGTGTTCAAACAAAAAATATACTAATTTCATATTTGGAAATAATATGTATAATTAGTTAATTGCAATTTAATTTATACATTACAATACAGATTAACTAAAGGATACTTCCATAAATATAATGTTCATGATGCAGCAATATTGTTTAAGTTTTTTTGTTTTTATTTTCATCTGTTTACAAAAAAAAAAATACTACATTATTTTTGTGCATCAAATATGATTTTCGATACAATTAATTCGAAATGATAATTTATAATTGTTCGATTAATTGTGCTGTTTATTTTCATGCCTGCATTTACCTTTCACATTTACACAAAGTTAATATATATTTTTCTTTGATTATTGATGGGTAGAAGGTATACCAATTCGATCATTATGTGGGTGGTACCAACTTAACTAAACTAAATGCACATTAGCTAACTGAATACAAAAAACTCTCGCTTTGGTCAACGCACTATTGTCCTTCGAGGCTTTTCCTTTTCTATTGTTTTGGTCAATTGTTTGCTTTTAGTTCCTGCTGCCGCATTAATATTAACCCACTTCAGACCCACATACGCATTTTATTTGCATATATTTTCCAATCGCAATAGAACTGACAAAGATTCCTATACCATTCATACTCTGTCTTGCTTTGTCAGCCTTACATTTCTTCCATCGCCCTCCAACTGCGTTGTCAACTGTGAGGCACGCGTATTGTTCATGTAGTTTTTGCGTTTGTTTCATTGGAGTTACTGATTGTGTTCATACCCTTTACTCCCTAAGAATGGTTTTGTTTTTTTGACTGTTCACATGTAGTTCTGTTAGCCCATCTGTGTTGCTTCATGCACCCAAAGATTTACGAAACGATACTCGATATAAGTTGTACAGAATTTGCGCAGATCGATTTTATCTATAACTTATAATATTATTACTTAAAAACCGAGAAAAATTAAATAACTCAATTTTTATAGTTAGAGATTCAAAAATTGTGTATACAAATGCAAATTGATCTTTTGCAGATTTTCCCTGTAAACCGTTTTTATTTTTACTAACAACAAGGAGCGAAAACTAGATATTTTTATGTAATACTTCGGAAGATTTTATAATTGGGTTTTCAAAGTGGGTGTAAGGTATCTGAACGCTGAGCGAGCATTACTGTAATATTCTTTACTCGTTCCGTATTATTTTTGCATTTTGTTCATAGGTTCCCCTTACGTCGCATCGTCGTCATCTTACGTATGCATAGCCGCTGGTCTGCTTTCGTCGGTCGTGTCGACTACAGTGCTGGCGTCGCCGTTCTGTATCTTGATTTTGGTTTCAATGGTGAATGAACTCAGGATCTGCGGACATTCAACCGTCAAAAAGTGTGTTTGGTTTTTTTTTGCTTATTTGTTGTTGTTTTGCTACTGTTTTACATTGCTTTCATATTCTTTGTTGTTCTTGCTTTGCTCTGGTTATCGAGCATGCGTAACACATATCTGTTGTATGGGTATATAACACATTTCTTTGATACTTTGTCAATGTTAACAAAAAACAGTCATTTCCCGCACCTATTGAAAATTAATCAAAAGTATTTGTGTGAATGCAGACTACAAACAAAAGCTATAATCCAATCAATCTGTGGGTATATAATTTATATAATACCAACATCATTTTTGTAAAACCTGGATTATGGTTTATGAGCCTCGGCAAAGTATATTATATATAAATATATATTTTATGCGATTAGAGCATTGCAAGCATCAACAACAAATAATAATACAAATCATTTCGCAATGAACATACAATTTTTTAAAGGCTTCTATCTGCTAATACTACACTGTTTAGAGCCAATTAGATTTTATATCTATCAAGTATTGCAACTCGTCATATTTGATATTGGCAACTCATATTTGTGCCTTTGGAATGAAACATTACATTTTTCAAAATAGACGTTTTCCGTTATCAGACATGTCAGAATGTTCGTACTGACAGTAATGAGGAAAATAGTTTAACAATTGATTGTGAATAAATCGGATTATTGTTAATAGTACACATGAAAGTGCTCGAAAGTCTTCAAAATGTCTCTCTTTTCCAGGTATTGGAATACTCGTCGAACTTCACACTGCTTGATTTACAGGGCTGTATATGTATGCACTTATTTTTGGGGCGGTGCTGCATTAGCAGCCCAACTGCGACGAGTTGTCTATTACGTGACAGTAATACCCGTTTACTCGTAAGGTACATATGCTTTTCGTCAGCTACCGAGCCATGTCATTTGTATACCCTTGCACATGGTGTGTTAGTTTTGGACTGATGTTTGCAACAAAGAGAAGAGAGCACATTCAACTATATAAACATATATAGCTAAGACTCCTATAAAAGGACATCGATCGTTTAGAATGATTTTTAAACAAGTAGGGTGAATGGTATTTAATAGTCAAATGCACGTGATCTTAGCTTTCTCAACTTGTAATATCTTCTATTCTGAATATTCCACATGGTATTGCAATTGAAAAATGCAATGCAAATAAGATTAGTCAAAGAAACAAAAATTGCATTCTACAAAATTTCTAGTTTTATTTATTTTCCGCGTTTATTTCATAATTAGCATTTTATTTAGTGCGTATAATGTACGCATCTGGTCTAGAGGTTAAATTTAAATAAGAAGACAGCTAGAGTCGAGCGTATTCGACAGTGGGATACTATTTACTCAACTCGGAGAATGATTACAAATTCTTAAAAGTAAATACTACCGTTTAAAAAATTATTACAAAACGCAGTATTGTTTTCTCGTGCTAACACATGCAGCCTATAATGTATCTTTCTGTCCAATGTTATGATTCTAACTTTTCTATTTTTCTTAAAATTAAAAAACAATATTATATGGGCGGTGGACGTGACATTCAATATTTGAAAACCGATTATCTGCGTCATGTAACCTTTTTAAAATTAAAAACAAAAAAATGATTTAAATGGGCCGTGGGACTGGCATACAAAATTTAAAAATTTGCATACATACATTCCTACCAAAGTTGGTGTTTCTTACTCTAATTGTACTTGAGTTATTTTCAATAAATCAGAAAACACCTTTTTCTTTCTTCGATGCGGTAGGGTTTTTGGTACCTCTAGCTTTTCTTATAGCTGTCTTCAAACCGACAGACGGTCGACAGACGAACATGGCCAAATCGACTCGGCTATTGATGTTGATCATATTGATATATTGATACTATATGTATACATAGTTTGCATGGTCTTCCACGCCTACTTCTGCCTGTTACATGCATTTTTAACACAACTAATATACCATTATTTCCCATTTTTAATGGGTAAATTGTATAAAAAATAAAAAAATGGTACATATTATCTGTTTTATTTTATTTACTGATTTGTAAGTCTTAATATAGCTAATAAGAAAGAGATACTAGGATGGTTAGGCGATGTAGAAAAAATGAGTGCCCGTACAATGTTTCATCAAGATACTTTCAAAACTAAGGGACTAGTTTGCGTTGCAGGAAATGGATAGAGTATGAAAATATATTAGTTATTCAAAAAAAAATTACATTTACCATATATTAATAACAACATGCTAGGATAAGCAGTATCAACGGAAGATAAACAAAATGAGCAAGGGAATAAAAGACAGCAGCGTTAAATATAAAATCCTCACAGTAGCATGACGCCTCTTGTACAAACGACCTGCCTTACAATAACTCAATAGTATCGAGTCAATACATAAAATATGTTTACACATACGCACACACTCGTATACGCAACGTATAGAGGACCAGCTAACGCGACACTGGCACGTAGGTGGAACGCTATGGGAATGGAACACTGCGTCGACTCATTGCCATTTATTTGTGTTTGTTTTGCTCCAATTAGCATAGTCGCTCAGAGAAATTGCAGTTGCTGTGTGCTCTCTTCTCTCACAGTTCTAGTAGCGCTGACGTCGAGTTATTTTATTTTTGCAAAAAAAAAGTAAAGAAAGCTACAGCCGAGAATATACGACTGTTAGATACCATCCAACCATTTTTATAATTTAAATATATTTTTTTTAGTAATTGATATGAAAACTGCTGAATGCGACGCGCCCATACTGACGGAAATGGCCAAATCGCTACTGATCAAGATTATAAATTCGTTGTACTACCTGCCACGCCTTCGTTTTTCTTTTACACACATGTTCACATAGCTAATATACCATTTAAACAATTTTTATTTATTAATTGGGAATTTTTTAACAGCTGCTCCTCACAATGTTTCAATGTAAATGAATAAATCAACTGGATATATCTTTCTAAAGAAGAATCAGTCAAAAATTCAGTTTTTCTGTCATTAGTTAGTCTTTGTGATTTAAGAAAGAGCCAGATCCGCTATATATCCGACAATAAATTTAAAATCCATCTGCAGCTTTTGTTTTCAATATTCATTATGTTGTTTTTGATTGTCCAAATTACTACTCAAGGACAGAAACCTTGAATACTTTGTTTTATCAATTTTAAGGGTGGAAATATACATGGATAGTTAAAAACAATCTTGATTAGCAACATATGATGTAGATAAAGTTCATAAAGACAGAAAAAAGATAATAAATCTATTAATTAGACTCCAAATGCTGATTTCTTCTGCCTATTATATAAATTTTATACTTTCTGAAACTTATTATAAGTTTGCATTAGGCAAATAAAAAATTAATAAAATTAAGCAAAACACCTCTAACTCTCACCTAATTTAGCAAGTTATTCTGAACACCAAAATATCATTTTATTTCTTTATTTCTTTAGGTTGACGCGCATTGATAGAAATATTTGACAATTTATTGGAATCTGTGGAAAAACGCTCTTAGTTTAAGCTGTTTAAATAATTAAAGTTCGTAGCAAGTGTCGCATAAAACTCTATGGGTCTTAAAGAACGAACTGCCGTCGTTTATTATTCCAAAAAATGAAACGTGGGGAACTACAAAAATACTAGAAAGCACCGAAGATTGCATACCCTTGCAGATACTTGCTTTATTGCATTTTTTCTTCCAAATTTCATATTTATTTATATAAATATATTTATCTATATATTTAAATGTATTCAATTATAGCGAAGCTAATGTGAATCAGATTTTGAGCCATTTATTTGACTGCATAAAAATATTTAGTAAGGCTCCAAAATCTAAATACTTGACCGATCTTTAAGTAAAACATATATATATGGGTGTGATCCATATACGTATAGGTGTGATCTTATTTACAGCATAAATAAGTATCTGTTTTCTGTTTTATTAAGAATGCTTCGAAACATAGACCCGAATTAAAAGACAGTCATGGCGAGATCGATTTCGTTGTGCATGCTGATCAATAATATATATATATATACTTTAAAGAATCAGATCGAACGTCTGCCATAAGAAAATTTACCATCAGCAAGGGTATACAAAGCAGAAAACCGAATAAAACAGCGGCTAAAAGTTATTTCTTTTCAACACGTTGGCCGTCGGCCGCTCTGTTGGCTCGTTGGCTGCTTGGCTCTCTTAGCTGGGCGAAACGAAAAATGCTAACGAAACGAAAATGCAAAATGTCAATGTCCTCCACTGTACAGTTCAGCGCCACAATTGCGTCGCAGTTTTCGTAGCAGCTCCAAAAGCGACAAGAAACGTTCTCGCGGAACGCTGTGGCAATTGGAACGTATAGCTTTTGCTCGTAACTTTTGAAGTAAGCTCAGCGTAGATTGTCGAATGGAGCACACTGGCATTGGAGTGTGGAACCAGGCAGAGCGAGAGATACGGTGAGCAGCGGATAGAGACGGCCGAATGGATAGAGATAGAGCTAAAGAGAGCGACACTCTCCATGGTTCTATGTGTGTGCGTGTTTGTGTGCGTAGTACTACGTCTACGTCTTTGATAGTGTCTCGAGATCCACGACTGCCATAAATCCAACGCAAATACAAATAATGTCATTTGGAATTTTCTACTGTTATAGCTGTAGTTGTGGTTTCTCTTCGTGTCTTGTCATTTCTTTCTAATAAGCTCTGCAGCACAAGATGGAAGAAGTTTTTGCTGCCAATAATTTAATGAAAAAGCGGAAATGGCATATTAGATTGATCGTCTGATAACCGGGCTGAGCGCATTTAAGAAGCTGCTAGCTGTAACGATTTAATAGATACATACATTAAAAACTATAACACGTACACCGTCACAAACAAGAGCTGTTTTACTGTATTCTGACCAGTTCAAATAAGCTTTGAAAAGGTACATAATATATAATTTTGTATAATATATTATAAACCTTTCATAGGCGCTATAAAACCAATTTTTTACTAAACTTAAAGGTATAAACTTCTACACAAACATTCCAGGGAACGAAAAAATGTTTTATTTTATGACCGATAGGATAAGAATTTTAAGCATAGATCGATGATTAGTAAATTCAGATTATGGCAACCAAAAAAGCTTGTTTAAATATTGGCATATAAATGGGAAAAGAAAACAGAAGATCGTATGTGCTAAATTGAAATTTCGCTTTCTGCTAAAACTGTTCTATATGTATATAAATTTATATGGCCATACGTATATGCATCCGTTACAAACATTGTGTATTTCGGTTAGGCTATAATATATCCGCATCATTAGTAGGCCAAGTAGAATGGGTAAAATTGGTATATGCAGTTTCTGTTTGCAGTAGCTAGAAGGAGATGTGGCAGACTATTTTAAAAACATATATTATTGATCAAATTATGATATTAATAACAAAACTACATATTATATAATGACAATATTCTTTCCGGTTAGTTAATTGCTCGAACACTAAACTTTATGATTACTTAATAAATTACTTTGCATAAATTAATTCAGATAAATAATAATAAAAAAAAATATTTTGAACGAGTAAGTTGCAATTTCTATAATCTAATTAAAATCGAACGAGAAGTTATTTAGCTGCTAGTTATAGCTATTTATAGCGTTCAAAAGAAATAGGTATTGCATTTCACAGATCCAAAGCTGAGTAAGTTGGCATTGCAAACAAGAATATATACCACACCACATTTGCACAAATTGAATATTCTTTTTTTGAGTAATGCTCAATGGGTTAAGGGTATTCAAAGCTATATGAGGCGCTATACAACACAAAAGAAATCCCACAAATGGCCAGACAAATTTTGTTGCTGTCGTTGTTGCTTTAATTGTCGTTATTGTTGAGACGTAGGTCTCGCAGCAAAACATGTGTAATCAAACACGGTAAGCCATAAAAATTTCCATAAACTAGAAAAATTGTTGCCTTTGACATGCCGAAGATTGCATACTCTTGCAGATGCTCACAAAAAATTAATTCGATTGCTATTCATCAGAATCATGATTTTTTTATAATCTCTAATGTGGTAATATATTGTAGTTTGAAAATCTCATTGAAAATCGTGCTCAATTTAGTTTAAATAGAATATTTATTATTATATATTTTTAAAGCTTTTACCAAAATGCATTGACATTCGATTTTGAAGGAATAAAGAACATAATTTTCGTTTGATTGGAATATAAATCAATACCGACAGATAGATGGAATCGACTCCCACTTTGTGGGGTCTTCCACACATCCTTCTACCTAAGGCCAATAACCATATTTAATGGGTGAACAGTATAAAGAAATAATTGAAATCCCTTTCATAGCTATTCCTTGTATGCCTCTTTATACATTACTAGAAGATAACGTGATAAAAATACTTGAAAACACCGAACAAGATTTGTCTACGGTCTATGAGGTATTTAAATACCTTGCTTGGTCGGCTTTATACCATAGACGTTGTTTCTGTTTTAGTTTTTCAGCTTGCTGTAAAATTTGAAACAGCTTTATTTCATTGTCAATAGTCCGTGGTTGGAAAAACCAGCCACCTTGAGACCCGAAAAGCTAAAATAGCAAGCCAAACTAGAAAATGGAAATAAAACCAAACCAAACGAAAACGAAAGTGAAAGTAGGCCAAACTCATTATTGTGGCTGAGAGTCGCTCGCTGAGGCTTTACTGTGTTTCTTCGATTCGTTTTTGTAGGCCTAGGCCCAAAAAGTGTACTCTCGTAAGTTTATCTCTGACTTGCCTCTCTCGCGCTCTCACTAGTTTTTGTTTTTTCTTCGGTTTTTTTACTTTCGTTTTAGCAATGGCATCGAAGAAAAGTGAAAATTATGAAAGTGAAAATCTTTAACAACTATTGCGTTGATTAAGTCATTAAATATTGTTAGCTGTAGTGGGAAAGTAAAATATAATTTTTAAAAACTTTACACTTTACCTAAAGCTGTATTGAACTAGAAATAAACGTTGCATACTCTAACAGATGCTTATATAAGAGCTTGATCGATCTATGACTGCTATAGGATACAGAGATCTGATCTGCTCATTGAATGGAAATATTCCTTCTAGCAGTTTTGGCATATTTCTCTCCCAGGAGTTTTGAATGTTCTACTATCATCTGAAGATTGCGATTATTTTAATTCAATCACATTTATGCTAATTTTAGTATATTATGAATCGAAAGTTCAGATATTGCAAATATGTCCTAAACTCGGAAAAGGCTACGTATTTACCGTATTTACTTTTACTTTTTAGCTATTAAAATATCAGGGTTGACAAACCATGTTATTATATTTATTAATAGTTCAATTACAGACCATTGAGACTATTAACTTAAATTATTATATTATATATTTTTAAACCGATTGTTGGAGTCAATTTTCCATGAAAACAGCTATCAACGAGTTTATTTGTTCGTTTACACAACACTTGTACTGTAAACCTGTACACCATATACACGTAGATTTCGTTTAAAATGTTGGTGCTCTCTCAATTTCATATTTGGAAAATACATTCAGACTTACAACCGAGTTAGTCACCTACTAATTGCTGCAAGTTCAAAAACAACTAAAGGTGCCTGACCCTGTAGTGTATTTAAGTAAATGTATATATAAGTGTCCGCATTTCCATTACTTGTGAGCTTTAATATTGGTGTTCTTACCCTGCATTTTCGGCTGCAGCAATTGACATCTGTTGATGGGGCTCATCTGTTAGCCGCAGAGTTTAGAAGTTCTGGATGTGGTTATTGTTAATTTGAATGAACCGGTCTTTTATAATAAAATTTTACAACACGTAGTAAATAACACTGCAAGAAGAAAAATTAGAAAATTTGATAAGTTTTTATTACTATTTAAAATTGATAAATATACAAAACACATATGCTCAAATGTATTTATTTATAGTAATAAACAAAAATGGATAAGGCAAGCCACAGTATATATATTCTTGGTCGTCATTACCAACCGAGTCGATTTGGCCCTGTCCGTCTCATGTTCATATTATCTTTACTCATACAATATTTTACATAAAGGTATCATATTTGATAAACTGATTACTTTATAAATCTGATACATACAAACATTTCATTAAATTCAAAAAGCTTTAAAAATAAATGTATCTGCCACAGGTATAATCGACAAACATTATTTTATTTTGTTTTAGCTGCATTCTCTCCGAATTTAAACGATGGTTGTGAAATCTTTGAAGAAGAGATTGTGTCGAAGATCATAAACGCGTATAACTTTAAATAGTATTTAATTGCCTAAGGAACGATTAGATGAATGTTATGAAAAGTTCGTTGTATTTAATACTTATACATGTACAGAGTAAGAGTACTATACTTCAGCACAACTGCAGAGAAACGGGAGCAACGACAAGAGAAGTATGCGATAAAACGAGAAAAACAATTTATTTAGTACGATATGAACATTCCGATAAGTTCCTTTCAACGACAGTAAACCGATTTGTCATGCTCTGTAGCTACGGAAATGTAAATAAGCGCACCGCTGCGATATTTGTATACCATTCACCCATTAGGGATGGGTAAACATGGTGTATCAGCTTTGTGCAAATGTATGTAACAAACAAAGTGAAAATTTATGCATTGAAAATGGGTATAAAATGGTATATTAGCTTTGTGCAAAAGCGGGTTATAAAAAACATCTTGAACATCTAGAAGACGGTTTGGACCGACTAACCATCAGCAAATTTGTCTTCAAGAGACCTGTACTGGAGTACCACGCCCTAGTTTTTAAAAATGTTTAATTTTATTAATTTTTATTTTTCTAGAAAAGTTTAGTACATATATATTTAGTACATACATATATATATATATATATATATATATATATCTATAATGCTGACATTCGTTGCCAGTTGCAACACGATCGGACAAAAAACACGGAAGTATTTTATATTTCAAATGAAGTTGCAATGACTAAATTGACTGAACGGTATCTAACAGTCAAATGCGCTCGACTGTAGCTTTCTTTACTTGTTTTCTTTGGCTATTTGTTTACCCCCGAAATTTACACGCAATAAATAAATACGAGGCGTACAAAGACAACTCAAGAGATTGTAAAAGAGAAAGAACGAGGTTCTCTCTTACTATCAAAATAAGTTTTGTTTACGTTTTGCCTGCCACTCGATGCCTCAACGCAGTTTTCCTTTCCTTCGAACGCTGATAAAAATAAAACAGAAATAACATTAGAAGCTACAGCAACGAACGACACCGACCAAAATAAAACAAACAACTTCTAGACTTTAAAATATCTCAAGCGCAAAGAGGCAGCGTACATAAGCATATGCATACCTATCAATGTAGAAATATACATGTGGACACACATAGCTACGCTAAAGAGAAGCAGAAAGGAATACAATTAAGCGCAAGAGAGATCGAGTTCTCTTCGTTGTGCTTGTATTTCTCAATTTTTTTTAATATTTTTGAATTTAATTTGATTAAAGGCCGTGTTGATTAAGAGTTCCTACAGCTCTAATCCCATGCCCGCATGCAGCATACATATTGTTTATATTGAGTTCGAATGGTAATTAATTCGTTATCAGTGCTGTAAAGCTTATCTTAATAATGATTAATTTTCAAAAAGGTGCTGCACTCTGGATCATCAGTGTACATATGTTTGTATGATATACATGAGTATATTTGACAGTTCCATAATCTCGACGCTAAATCTACGCCCCGAATATGTGATATCTCTGGGCGCAGAGTATAGTATTGTCTTTTAAACGGCAGATCTTCGCCAAATTAAAACGGAGATATGTCGTTCTCTACTGTTAAGATCACGTGAAATTATGACATTTTTGAAAAGCTGAATGATGTTCTTTTAAAGCGACATATCCCATCTAAAGCCGAGATATCTATACGTCAAAATGTAGTTTTATTTTGTTTGTAGGTTTAGGGCACGATATTATGCCGACCTCTAGGATCATGTGAGGCTTTGATACTTTTGAAAACCGGAGGTACATGTATATAGCTCGGACTTAAAACGCTAACTTGTCTATGTATGAGTATCTTACCACATAAGTTAGCTAGCTGTAAAAAAAAATTGTTAGCTGAACATTTTTAAAGGCTCTCAAGCATTTTTCTTTTGAGGCTCTCAGTATCTCATAACGTGTTTATGAAAATGCAAGGTACATTCGATCAGTATCAATTTAAGAACAAACAGAACTCAGACATAAAAATACCAAATATGTCACACAGCTCCTATTCAAGCAATAAAATAGTTACATATCCAAATAGGTGTTAAAATAAGAAACAGTTTCATCTTGTACCATTGATTTTGATATTTTCAATTCGGATCTCGCATATTTTATGTTTAAGGGTTAAAATTGAACTATAATTGTACTATATAATGTAAATTGTATTCCGATCGAAAAAAAACGTCAAAGTTATTCAAGAAACTAGAACTGATAAACTCGCCTGTAGTTTCTTTTGGCTTTTTTTGAAAAACCATTGCGTGTATGCTTAATTGCATCATTACCATAATTATATGAAAAAGGAGCAATCATATTTTGTGTTTTATGTAGATCGGTAATAATCTTTTTTTTTTTGGGCGATACACGAAAATGCTAGGCAGCCAAAAAAAATAATTAAATTCAAATAGAGTACAAATGTATGAATATGTATGTATAAATGTATCTTCATGGCGTCTCTGGCTCTTATAATTGCCGAGTTAAATGAGGAAGAACGATCTAAATGACGGCTTAAGTTTCGACAAAAGCTCTCAAAGGGCACCCTCTGATTTGGCTTACGCTCTCACCGGATCTCTCCTCAGTTAGGCTGTTGTTAGAGCGCTCTTGCTTTACTTTTTGGTCGGCTAGTCGTTTTTTCGTTGATGACCTTGATAAAGCTGTTTCTAAAAATCGAGTGCAATCAACTCACACACAAACAAAGTGCTGAGAGCCTCTACCCCACACACACATTATTATTATTCTTAAATTTCTCTTATTTCACACAAATACACACACACACACGCACACACACAGACGAGCACTACGCAAGGCCCAGAATGTTAGGTAAAGTCTTAGAGACCCAATCCTGTTGTCTCTTTCGCGCGCGTTCTCTTGATGTATGTATGTGTGCTTCCTATGCATATGGCTGTGAAGTCGTGAGTGTGTTTTGTTTTCGCCATTGTTGTTGTCGTTGTTGTTGTTGTTTGCGTCAAAGCGCTCACAATTATTCTAAATTCTGACCAGTGTTGTCAGTGTTATGCTTCTTCTCTGTTTCTTCCTCCTCTGCTTTTGTCCGGTTTTATGGGATAATATGGTAGTACAAAAGTGCGATTAAGCAAGCGAAAAACAGTACAAATCTGCACAGAGTTTATGCATGCTTCAAGGCAATCTCCCAAGCTTAAGCTATAACTAGATACATACATATGTATCTAGTATATAATGAGCAAAGGCGTTACAAATTTCTCGTTCAACAGTTGCTAACAGAAGCTATGAGCTAAAGTGGTCAGATTTCTTTGAAATTCGGATAAATTATTTAAGTTTTCATACAAGATACACCAAAAAGATACATCGGCTTCACTTGTCTCGTTTGGACTATTTTAAAGCGAGTCGAACAGAGAAGAGATAAGATATATAGCAGAGAGTTTAGCGGATATATGGATATGTTTATATTAATATACTTCAGAAGTTCAAAGATATTTCTGTCTGTGCAAAGAAACTTCTGGCCAAAGATAAGGAAAGATACAATCACAATAATCTCAATATAATTTGCTGCAGCTTTTCTAACATCGATTTTGTGTGAATATAATTGTATATTTATATTAAGGTTTTCTAAGCTCTCTTCCGATCATTCTGGTAACAACTGATCTAATTCAACCTTAATATAAAGGCTATTTTCAAAATAAACTACCAATTATTATATATTATTTATTTACCATCTATTGATATTTTTTAATAGATTGTAAGTGAAAATTAAAATATATTAACCCATTGAATACTTTCAATTATTAATCTTCAGGACATAAACACACATAGTCAGCCAAGCATACAGACAGGGCTTAATAAAAAAGACCCAGAGTCCCTTTACTTCCAAATACTCTACTTTTTTGCATACATTTAAAATATAATTTGACAAAAAGAAAGACAAATGGTGAAATTAAATTTTAACTTACAAAAATGGACAAAAATTGTCTTGTCAGAAGGCTACAGAACAATATCGACTATATGTCCGCTTGTCATATTCTTAGGACTTGATACCCGCAGGTCTTGATAGACCCCGCTCCCACCGGCAGCCCATCTATTAACAGGTATTTCCATATTGCCTACAATTTCCAACAGCTGTTTAATGTGAATTTTCTAGGTCATCTGAAATTCGAAATATAGCTCTCAATATGTGAAGGGTAAATAATTCGAGAGAAATTGAAAAACTATTTTGTATTTTTTAATTTGAATTCAACAAGTGAATATTGAGAAAATTATATTTCTCAGAAATGTATTTAGCTTTCATCATTTGGTTTTCATTATCCAGTTAATTAATCACAAATTAAGTGTTATATTTTATTTTGGAGCGTATATCTAAAGAAATACGCACACTCTTGACAACTGTCTGTTTCCTATGTAGCCGCCAGACCGCAGCTCTCTTTGACTGACTTATCAGGTCTGCCTAGTTTTCTCTCTCTCTAGCTCTCGCTCGCGCGCTCTCTCTCTAGCTCTCTCTTTTGGGTTTCAAACAAAGTCCATTTATTATTGTTGGGAAATACTTCAGAGTACAGTAAGACAACATTCAAAATGCTATTATCTAATCGTTGCTATGCGTGTTAGTGAGAAAGAGAACGCACTTGCCTTGGCGATAAGCCTCAAAAGTGTTTAGTTATTTTTATTAAATTATGAGTAGGCAATAAAGTTGAGGGGCACCCAAGAGACCCTACAGAACTTATGAAAAAACTATTTATAAAGAAATTCGTACGGCTTGTTGGCTCAAAACTGGTTTAACTTGTTTCTGAACTGAAAACGAGCAAAATTTAAGCAACAATAAATTTATTAAATCACACTAAAATACATTGAGAGAGCGAGAGAGGTAAATAGATTACAAAGACTGAGAAAAATATCATATAAATATTCACATACATGAAATGGTGAATATACGCGGAAAATATCGTATACGCGTGTACATATGTGTATACATTATGTTTATAATTCCTCCACAACGTGGTAGACCACAGCGAAAATTAATTTACTATCAATTATGCTTGTGCAGAGATTTCGGAATAAATTTTTAAATTCAAGAAACCCTATAAAACATAAGTTTGTTCAGTCTATGTCCGTTTCTACCGGCTTTAAGATTTCAAAGGTTTTACAAATTGGTATTTTATGAATTATCCAATAATGCAAAAAATGTTTCTAAAATGGTTTCTTTCCTATATTTTCAAAAATAAGTACGTTATTTATACCGAATTCTAACTGTGGCTTTTCTTTATATTAAAGTAGTCGAAACAATTTGCACAGAATTAAGTAAACAATGTTAAAGTAAGATGATGGCCTCATTATCGTTTAATATATTGACCACTTCAACTAGACATTTTTGAAAAGTTTTGAGTAAGAATTTTGTTTAACTGTTCCTTTTATATGATATTTAGCTGTGAGTCTGACAAATATAACGCTACATTTAACTAATCATACTGGCCTTAGCATATATATTATTTAAATATCTATACCTTTTTTAACGCAAGTTGAACTGCAATTTAATTCCGTTGTAAGCCAAGTTTGTTGAGATTTTTAAACTGCATTTTTGGAGCGGTCATATCCTAATATTTATGTATGTACACTTATTATTATTTATTTATTATTATTTTTGCACTTATTAACAATATGCGTTGTCGTCGTTGTTGTATTTGTATACAATTTGCAAAGTGAAACCGTAGCATTTATAATAATATTTATATATGTATGTATATATATATATATTTGTACACAGTATGTTTACCTATGTAAATATGTAAATATCGTATTTAATGTATCTTTGAGAAGCCATGAATTTATCTTCTACTGATTATTTTGTTATGCTTTTATATTTCGAAAGACGCACTTAATTGATTTTTAATTATTCTTCTTATATATTCACAATATTAAATTTTATGGATTATATTTTGTATGTTGAAATCGTAGGCATATGTTTATTTTTTTTTTATTTTTTTTTTTGAAATATTTCTTTAACAAATTAAATAGTACTTGACGTAGAGGTCACAACTTTATGGTGCATTTTGAGAAGAGTAAGTAAAAGTAATACGCTATTAGTAACAACAGTTTGTTGGGTTTCCACAGGAAGGAGGGAGGTGGGTAGGCAGTGTAATAGATTGCAATAGGCGACTAGGGAACGGAGTGGAACTGAAACAAAATATAAATAAAGATACGCGAATGCCGTTCGAACACGACCACAAAGCAAGTGGCAATTGGATTATGAAACGCGGCTGAGGCGACAAAGCAATACACGCGATTAAGAGAGCCCAAGAGAGCGAACGCAAGAGTACGCACACACACGCGAAGAGAGAGCGCGACCGAGAGCGAACTGGGCGAGACGCGTTGGCAATGAAACGCGACACAAAAATTCCGTAACCGAGTTGAAAATTTTTACTGAAATATTCATGCAACTTTTGTGCTTTAACTGAATTTTATATTATTACTTTTCAGTGGAATTTGGTTGTACTGCCGGGAAGCATAATGGTTGTTTGTTTCGAGCTATTTGCGTAGTTGAATTGCAGTAGACCGAACACTAGCTCAACACACACGCACACACAAATACACACACTCATAAGCGAAGGCACTTTGCTTTATTTGGGCTGCGCCAACTAATTTGCTTTTTGCGCACATTCAAATTGGAGGCGAAAAACTTTGATTTTGTATTTAAATTGTTTAGGCATTTGAATTGAAATTTGAATATGGGTTTAACTCGCCAGACACACGCGGCGTGCGGGAAAAGACACGTCGACAGCAGGGACAGCAAGGGCCGACCTTATTTATTAGTGTGTGGGCCCAACTAAACAACCTCACCAAACGAAATACAAACTCGAACTGAAAAACACTCAAAGACACACCAGCTGTGTGTTTGCTATTCGCGTAGTATGCGCTCTCTTCGCTGCTCTCTTACTGGCTGCATATGTCAAGTGTCACACAAGAGAGCAGAAAAACTTGCTGGCAGTTGGCAACGCTTAGCGGTGCCAGCACATAGTGCGCATCTCTTTCCACCAGCGGCTCAGTGCGGGCAAATCAGAGCGGGACGCAACGAGCACTGCGCTATGCTTGCTGGCGCTCTCTGGAGGCCACTGCCGGCGTTTTCATTTTGCGTTGTGGCCCCACAATTAGCGTATCTGAGAGATACGCGGCGCTTAACGACAGCAACGACATCGACATCGACATCGACATGGACAACGAGAACGCGCTACGTCAGAAATGATACGCTCTAAGCATTTTGCTTTTGTTGTTGTTTTTTGCAGAAATTCAATGGCGGCTTTTAAATCACAAAAAACTACAAAATAAAATAGTTAATATGCAAAAAAAAAACAAAAAAAAAAACCAATTAAGATAGGTTTTTTTTTTGTTTTTTTATATACATGTATACATGACTTAATACTTCATTACGGTTTTAATAATTATATTTTATATGTACTTGTACTTATATACACACAAAATGATTATATTTATACGCAAAAAGACTATATACACAATTAAATATCTATACGTATACAAGTCAATCGAATTTTCCGCAGCTTTTCCGCGAACAGACAATTAAGCATCGATCACATAGAGACGTAGGAACCCAAAACAAGAATCGACTTCAAAAATATAACCAGACAAACCCGACAAATGAAACAAAAACAACTTTTGATGACGAAACACATGCGTTTGTGTGGAGATGAGCGCACACCCGAGCGCTTCCAACATGTGAGAGCGCTAAGAGCGAATTCAATTACATATGTATTCTCATTTGCAGCTTTGTCGCGCTGTCAAACAGAAAAAACTAGAAAGAAACGAAGGTAACTTTGGCATACCGAAGGTTGCATACCCTTGCAGACCTTTGCATAACAAGATTCCTTCGGAAGCTTAGATCAGAGATAATACAGAAGCTCCACTTCGTCTGATAGATCCGGTTCTACTCAAATTGTATTAATTTAATGAAATTGAATATAGTATTAATTCTTTAGTTATTGAGAGACAGTTGTCATAGTTTTGACCAGTTTATATTTTATTCTTTGAATAGTACTTAAAGCCTTTAAGAATAGGATCCATATATCATACAGATGCAACTAATTGACATTCCGTCTAAATCAATAACAGACTTCTATATGCTGCCAACACTTTCATGAAATCCAGTCAAGAACTATTTGTACTAAGAATTAAATTAATTAAGTTTCTTCTTAAAAAGATTTGCAATAAAATTTTAAAATTGATATTGTCTACAAGCTTGAATGAATAAAATTAATCTAAACAAGTTGGCTTCTTTCTAGATTTAAATTTGGATGGATTTGGAATTGGAATTGGGGAACTGATTATTGATTTTGGTTTACATCAAATTTTATATATTTTTTCTATTAAACACAAAATTTAATAGTTTCCAGTAGGTAACCTCGACAAAATATTGATGAAAAACAAGTAAAGAAAGCCGTAGTTCAGCTCACTCGATCATTAGATACCATTCACCCAATTTAGCTATATCAAATTCACTCACGTTTTCCTTGTTGGTACTTTTTATATTCTCTGCTTCGCCCCTTTATGCCTGCTAAATACATTTGTAAAATAATAATAAAATATAATTTGTAACAATTTTCAATAGGTTTATGGCATAGACACTGTCTAACGTCTCGATTTGAGATACCCAGCATGATATCTTCTTGCCAAACAACTTTGTAACTACAAAGCCAAGTGTGCTACTTTAATTGCTGACAGTTTAAGATTTTTTGTCATTTCCTTTTGACTTTGGCTTTGGTTTTTTTCACCACTTTTTATTGATAATATCACAAACAATTAGAGACAAAATGACAAAAGGCAACTGTACCATAAATCATAAAGAATAATAAGAAAATGCCAAAAAAAAGATACTCTGATTTTCACTAAAAATATTTTAAAGCAATACATGCTATATAATATAAATAAATCGAAATAATAGAATTTTACTTCGGAAAAGATAATTGTGAAATATCTTCTTCGCGTTTTAAAGGTAGGTTTATGGTACTGGAAGGCGAAGTAGCTGGCACAACTATTTCTAATGTTTTCAAACCACTGACATTACTACGGAATGTGTGATATCTGTAAATCTAAATAGCGATAACATCAAATCAAGTATCATAAAGTATAGATGGCGGCTCTATAAACCTTCTACCAAATGTATTCGGACATAGTTGTTTATGGACCCATCTAAGAGCTTCAAAGCTCATGTAAGACGAAATAGCAATGAATTTAATATATAAAACTTACGAGTTAGACTGGAATGGAAACAACATTCTTGGTGTATTATCAATCTTGATATGATAAAAACAATGATAACTTTGAAACCTGCAGACCAACATGATTGAGGTATTAGTTATGATATGGGAAACGAATTTATGCTCTACGACAAATTGATTGAGTGTCCTGGTTAACCTAGCAATGACAGCAGTGATATTTACATGTTAAGAGCTGCCTGTAAAGCACGAGCTTGGCCTGAGAAATATGAAGCTCGCATAGCAACGAGATTTATTTGCCGAGATTGTGGGCTTGATTGAGAAATGTTCGTGGGCCGACACATGTGTGGCGACATCAGCGCGCAACAGGATCCCAATCACAGAGCAGCATGAACTAACTATCTTGCCATTCTGCGACCATGGAAATGCGAGTGACTTTACGGACAATTTGCCAACGACATGTTGGTTTTGTGATAACAACAAAAGCTTATGCAAAACTAGAATGTCAAACTCGACAACGGAAGCCTCTTACCCTGTTGCTCAGCTATCAGAGTTGAGACAGTCAGGACACGCATCGGTGCACGAGGCTGCCATGAATGGAATCCATCAACCGCCTGTGGCGCGGAAGCCCCCAGCTGACAGTATTCAAATGTAGAAAAAAGCAACTAATGAAAGCTATGGTCGTGCGTGCTCAATTAAACAAAAGAAGAAGCGATTCGCATGCGTTAACCAACACTGGTATTTGTGGATAATGCGCCACGCGTTATACATAATATTTACTCTCTTAAGCTATGGCTAAACTTTGGTTTTTGTAAACTTAAAGGTTTCTAAATTGACTTAAATTATTGTCAAATTAATAAATTGAATTTGACCAACAATAAAGACTTGAAAGTGTATGTCCATATAAATACATAAATCAATGAATGTGTGTATTTGACATTTTAATACCCGGTATACCACAGTTGAGAGACGCTGAGGTCGGCCAAAACCCGAAATGGGTTGTAGTGCCACCTAATAATAATACCACAGTTGGTTACCCTTGCATGTAAACTTTGCTATGTATCAACAAAATCTGGCACTATAAACGTTTTTCCTAAACTACTATAAGGAAAATTAAAATTCCAGCTTTGTTATACCTTTCACACATTGCATGTAAATTCAATTAATTAATTTAAAATTTATTAAGCTCAGATAGGCTATATAGAGGTATGTATGTTCTTGAGTCTTTTAGGCTTGTTTCTCACTCTAATAGAAACACAAAATTTTGGATGAAGCTACGTATATATAGGACACATGTAAAATTTCTTGCAAGTATTGCAGGCATTTAGTATTTCAAATATTATACATAATTTTATTTATTAACTATAAATATATCTAAATAAATAAATCATTTCCCTAATATTATAAAAAGTCTTTTGCTCTTGTTGCTTCCGGAACTAACGGACATATGGGCACTACTAAATAGCTTCCTACTGGCTGCTACAGACACAAAGTAGCATTACTAGGCATGTACACATGGTAAATATACCTTTACCTAGTAAATATACCTATACCTAATATACCTATGTACGTAGATATTTATATAAATGTATACACAATTAAATAATATATATAATTATATATATTATATATAATTTATATATCTGTATACACATTTCTTATTGTCCATGAATTTGAAGTTGAGATACTCGCGCTAAAATGTAGTTTTTGGAACCGAAGCTTTGTCATCGAACGCATAAGCTGAATATTTAGGCAGACAATAGTAATTGACACATATGTATGTATGTACACACATATGTATGTATTACTCACCTGCATGGCTAACCTGAGGAACTCGCAATCGCAAGTTTACTTCTTGAAAAGTGTTTCGAGTCCGCTTTGTATGTACGAATACGAAACCTATATTTCCACCCACTTGTTGCTATTTGCAGCTGCGCATATTTTGTTGTATTGATTTTGTTTATGACGCCCTAACAGAAAATAAACAAAGCCTTAGTGTCGTGTGGGGTGTTGCTTGCTGTCGCTGTCGCTGTTGGTAAAACTTCACTCACAGTAGGAAACACAGACACAAATAAACTCTGCAAGCACACACACACACACACACACACGCAGGCACGCACGCACACACACTCAATTACGCACTGAGCATTACCATTGACAAAGTTAATATATAAAGCATGAGCTTGGATTGAGCATGAATTTTGTTGTAATAAAATAAGCTGTGCTGTGGCTAGCAACAACGAGCATTTTAGAGAAATGCCTACCTTGGCCTGCCGACGTTTAAGGCGATGTGAGCTCGATCAACAACATCATTTGGGCCGCTTACTTCGGAATTGTATTTAATTGCAATGTTTTAATGTTGAAATGTCAGCACAAAAGTAAATAATAATAAAATACAAAGCCCTTTTTAACACTCACGTCTACCAGTTCACAGCACTAGTCACACTTAACTGTGCCATCGAGCTATCGATAGCTTGTGCTTAATCATCGATAGGCACGATGGTTTAGTTATAATAATTCGTCTGCAAATGTATTACAAATCATGATAGAAATAAAGTAGCGCATTTGAATTATAATCTTGTGATATATTATTGCAAGCAGATCTATTTTTATATTTAGCTTCACTGTACTGTACTGATGTACTTGATGCATCACGGTATCGTTTGAAAACAGCTGTTCCACAGCAACGTTTTACAACACTGCACGCATGCCTTGACAAATTTGGTTGTAAAAGTTTTGGGTTTTTATTTGCCTTGGATTGCACACAGTTTGCTTCAACATGGGCGAATTCGAAACTTGGCTCAACGACCAGTTGAGGCTCATCAACACAGACGAAAACGTATTTGGAACGTACATCATTGGCATCCTAGAGGGGGAGGAGGAGACGCAAGAGGAAAAGGTTGAAGCACTCGAGGGCATACTGAGTGAAACGGGCGTAAGCTATAGAGACACGTTAGCAGCGTTAAGATCACTAAAAACTATATTTACAATACCCTGCAGGCCTCGCGCATCGATGAACTCGTTGCAAACATACTTCAGAAGTGGCTGCAGAGCCATCCCAGCGCCGATGATCCGCCCAAGAAGGGCCTGGACATCGACGTCAATGCGACACTGTCCAAGTTGTTGGAGAAACAGAAACTGCAACCCGCCGCCGCCAAAGAGCGCGAATACACCGAGGAGGAGTTGCGCATCAAGCAACAGATTTTGGCGCAATATTCACAGGTATACTAAATACTATAGCAGTATAATAGAAGCACGAAAAGAGGCTAATTCCATGTATCTGCGTCTACAGACTGCCGTCAGCGAAGAGGAGGACGACGACTCGGACGGGGAAGCTGCTGAGCCAAGCCGATCTGGTGTCATGGCGCCGAACACCAACAAAGCCGATGTGCTAAACCTGGCCAAGGAGAAGCGGGAGCAGGCGCGCCTAGACAGTGCGGCGAAGAAGCAAAAGGATAAGGAAGATCGCGAGAAGCAGAAGCAACTGCGCGAGGAGAAGAAGGAGAAACGCAAGACGGTCAAGGGCGAGCGCCGCCGATAACCACATCAATTTCCGCCCGACTCAGTATAACTCTCGAGGCATTCAGCAACTCCAATAAATTCAGTCAAAGTATATATATATATACGCATATATGTATATATATATATATACATATATATATATTGCGAAATAATAACCAAAAATCTTAACAGTCGTAAGGATCAATGTTTCTTTAATTTAATTCAATGTAATATCTATAATTGCTTATCCCGAACTAACTTAGGCCTATAGTCGTTTCAACGTGCATATTTATAGCTTGGCCACAAGATCATTGCGCTTATTTAACTCATAGTAATTGTGGACCAATCTAAGCGTTATCGTCCTCCACGGTATTATCGTCATTTCCGTCAGATTCCTCGGAGCTTTGCTTGCATTCAGCAGGCGCCTGCAGCTCTGCTGATAGTTTCTTAAGAGCCTCTAGATCCTCCAGTTGGATTCGTCTATAGTTGGGGTCCAGGCAGGTCACCTTGACGTCGATGAAATCGCTTATATGCTGATCATCCCAGCTGGAGTACTTTAGATGTAAATATATTAGTTCTTGATCTTATCTGCTTGGCAACTGAGGCTTACCACTGAGCTGGAGGTGAAGAGCAGCTGCTGCTCACCGGAATGCTCGGCATCCGCTGTGGTTTTAACGCGTAAATACTTCTGCAATAGATTGATCTTCTCATCCTTGCGCCAGAGGCACAATCGACTGTTCTGCAGCCAATCCTTGTCGCACAAATCACGCTTGTTCAGCAGCAAGTCGAGCTGGGTCTGTTTTTTTCCAGGCAGGCTCTGCGGCCTGTGAGTGCCGGATGAGCTGCTGGCAGCTTGGCAGCAGTCTGAATCCTCATCACTGGGCTCCATTTCCGGCTCATCCTCATTATCGTCCACGGACTCGAAGTCCTCATCGCACACCTTGGTGGCATTCGAACGCTTCTTGGCCTTCAATGGCGCAGACGCATTCGTCTTGCGCTTGCGGCCAGGTCCTGCCTCCGCGTTGCTGCCATTGCCATTACGTGATTGCTTCGGCTGGCGCCTGGAGTTAGGTCGCCAATCCTCCTCGGAGTCGTCGTCATCGGGACTGAACTCGTCCTCGTCGGAATCTAAATCGAAAGTCGTGGTCACCAGTTCGGTGCGACTACGCATTGTACTCCAGAAACTTATTGAAATTCTCTATCTGTGAATGCGACTGGAAGCTGCCTTTGACACGAATGCAACTCTCACCTCTCGTTGGGGGTGGATTGTCCATAATTTACATAGAGCTTCTCCCAAAAAGCTTGTTGTGCCTTAAAGCTCAGGCAGGGTTGTATCGCAGCTTCGAGGGCTTGTGCCTTCTGTTAGGTTTGTCGTGAAAATTTAGCTCTAAATTCAAAAACTAGAAATAAACTTTGCATGTACTTGTGATATTTGCATAATATTCATGCGATTATCCGAAGTAATTCAGCTTTATTGAAACGAATATGTAATGTTAAAATATACTGAAATATGCAATGTTTTATATACCAGCTATAAGACATGCTTCACATATCGTACTGTGTACATTTTATAGAAATCCTAGTAAAACCTGTACTAACATTCTTAGCCGGAGTTGGCCATTATTCGCTAAAGGACAAAATTTTTTGGGAGTAATTCCACAACAATTACAGATAAAAGCATCAAATTTGGTAGAAGGGTGTCTGGCAACATTATGCAGAAGTTGGATCTTAGAATTTCGGATACCACGCCCACCGCCTCTATAAAACGAATTTTTTGCTTAATAAGGACACTACAAGAGCCAGAGGCACCAAATGTAGTATTAAGGTCCCTGGTAATATTACACAGAATGCGTATTTTCAAATTTTGGATACCACGCCCACCGCCCCCAGAAATCGATTTTGTAAACCGAATTATAGGAAAATTGGAGAAGTTACAGCATTTTTTTTAGGAATTATTGTAGATAATAATAATATCGACCAACCCTATACATTTATATCCGATCGGACAATAAACACAGAAGTTATAGGCGCGAGAAGTTTTCCTTACAGAGACCCGACGCCGACGCCGACTGAGCACGCACAATCGTTGTGCAAACAGCGTCCAGTCGGCATCTGCCATTAGCATCAATGCATGTGTATTTGACTTCGAAAATATGCGATGAGTTGTTATTAGTTCGCCGAATAACAGTAATTAATATTAAGAATTATTTTTTAACAGCCAAAGGTAAATGGTATCTTACTGTCGAGTGCACTCGACTGTAGCTTTCTTCACTTGTTTTAGTTTATAAGATTAGGTTTCACTATATGTATATACAGACTTCCCATTAGCAGTTCTAAGTTCTTCAATCATAGCCACAAGTCGGAGCCCTATCGACTGATTCTTCTAATAAGCATAAACATTCCTGACACGCCCAAACTATGAAGTTACAGAAACAATATAAATAATATTCTAGAGGCTTTAGTTTATTGTGTCATTTCTGAGCGTCCGGCCACTTTGGGCATCTTCTTATTAGTGGAATCCTCCAGTTCCTTAGCTTTGTAGTAATGCGGTGCCACTTCCAGCAGCCATTTGCTTTCGATTTCGATGACCTGCCGCATGTACTCCTTGGAGGTAAAGACCAGTTCGTGGTAGAGTACCCAACGCGGCAACTCTTCGAACAGCGACGAGTTGGGATGTATCATAACGGTCTGATTGTGCTTGATGGTCTTGTAGTTGCCTCCTTTGGAGAGACGTGCCACATGATAGAAATACCCGGCAGTGAGGGCCTTGCGAATGTTAATCGTCTCCGGCAGACAGCTGACCATTTCAATTTCGACGCGCTGCATCAAGCCGACCAGCTGCTCGCGTACATCCCGCGCCCGCTTCATGGAACGATACTGAATGAAGTTCTCGTAGCACCACTGTGTGCTGTAGTCCGTTTCCGCCCATTGGTTGTAGACCTGCAGCAGACTCAGATGGTCGCCGTGTATATGATTGAAGTTCTTCCGCGCGGTATCGGCATGTATTATCTTCTCTTTCGGCCTGTAGAATATCGCACTATTCACTGAAAGCATGGCAGCTATTGTGACCATTTCCTCAGAGCATTTGTATCTGCAATAGAAAATCATGAAAAATTAATAGGTATCTTACATTACAGGATGAGACTTACTTCTCGCTGGCCAACAGCATTTTACCCATCATAGGATCGACGGGAAACTCGGCCATACGCCGACCCAGCTTGGTCAATTCGCCGTGATGATTGAGCGCGCCCAGCGCATAAAGCTGCTCCAGCGCTAGAACCAGGGTCTCGTGCGGCGGCGGATCGAGAAAATCGAAATGGATCAGATCGTTGATGCCCAACGCCTTGAGCATGAGTACCGCATTGCCAAGATTGATGCGACAGATTTCGGGCACTGTGTTCTCCTCCAGCTCGTGTTTGTACGCCCAGGCAGTGTAAAGGCGGAAGCATTTCCCTGGAGCTGTACGGCCTGCACGACCGGCACGCTGATTTGCAGATGCTTTCGATATGGGAACCACCATCAGGGACTCCATGCCCGTGCGCGAGTTGAAGTTGTTCTGCTTGGCGAATCCCGGATCGATGACGTAGATAATGTTGTCTATGGTCAGCGAAGTCTCTGCAATATTCGTGGCGAGTATAACTTTGCGGGCGTTCGGAGGCGTCGGCTCGAATATTTTCGCCTGCATGTCGCTGGGCAGATTTGCATAGACAGGAATCACGATAAGCTCGCGGATTTTGGAGCCCAAGCGCTTGACACGATCCTGCAGTACTTCTTGGCAGGTCTCGATCTCGTCTTGACCGGTCAGAAAGACCAGGATGTCGCCAAGCGGTTGCGTTGCATGGATCTGCAGCACGGACACACAGCAGGCGTCTATATAATCGGCTTCTGGGGCTTTCGTATAGAATATGTCCACGGGATACCGTCGGCCGGGTATACGGAAAATGGGCGCATCATCGAAGAAGGCGGAGAACTTTTCGGCATCCAGCGTGGCACTGGATATCAATAACTTCAGCTCTGGCCGGAATCGGGCTATGTCCTTGACCAGGCCAAACAGAATGTCCGTGTGCAGCGTCCGCTCATGCGCCTCATCAATGATCATCACACTGTAGGAGCTCAGATCTGGTTCCGAGAGGAACTCACGATGCAACGTGCCGTCAGTCATGTACTTCAGTATGGTGCGATCGGATGTGCAATCTTCGAAGCGTATGCTATAGCCAACCTCGTTGCCCAGCTTTACGCCCATTTCCTCAGCGACGCGTGCCGCCACAGACATGGCAGCCACTCGACGAGGTTGGGTGCAGCCTATCATCTTCTTGTCTTCAGTAAAGCCCGCCTCCACCAGATATTGGGGAACCTGAGTGGTCTTGCCGGAGCCCGTTTCGCCCTCGATAATCAGTACTTGATGCTCCCGCACAGCGGCTATAAGATCGTCCTTGAAGGGATACACAGGCAGGGATTTACGGGTTTCTTCTATCGTCAGGCGTTTGCGTTCCACTTCAGTTAATTCCGGTGCCTTGGCTGCCTTCTCGCGATTACCGTCGAGTGTAAGGGCCTGAATGAAATCTATCTGATCATCCAGCAGCAGCTCGTATTCCTCCTCCGCTTTGATGTCCCTGGCGCCAAACTGAAACCGCGCCGAGGCCAATTGCTCAGCTTCCCACTTCTTTTGCTCGGAATTGGGCTGCTTCTCAAATTCATCGACCTCAAGGTATTCGGCTGAAAGAGGGATTTGTTAGAGTGGTGTATTTTGGAAAGACTAAGCTAAGCTCTTACAACGCTCTCCCTTTTTCAGATCCTGTGGCATGTGATAGCGCTGGATGCGCTCCAGCTCGCGTGCCTTCTCATGCTCCTTGGCAATGCTCAGCAGCTGCTGCTTGTACTGACGCTCCTCGCGTTCGCGTTTGGTGAGTCTATTGGCGGCGCAATGAGAAAATTAATTAATTGGAATCATCAAAACTAATGAGAGCAATACCCACACACTATCGTCGAAGAGATACTCGTCATCCAGGATATCCGCCTCCAGCTCGGCCACTTTGTCGTCTTTGCGCTTCTCCAGATACTGTCGCCGTGATTGAACCCGTAGATGTGGCACAATCTTATTGCGATCTTCATGCTCAAGCTTCAAGCGCTTAGCCGCTTCTTCAATGGCCTTGCGGCCGCCGATGGCCTGGACAACATTTCGTGTGCGCTCCTCGTCGCGCTGCTTCAGACGATTGGCAAACTCATCGCGCTCACGCAAGTCCTTCAGGCGTGACTCCTCCTCGCTATCCGGCTCGTCCTCATTGCTGCTGTTGTTTCCCGCTGTGCGTTTGCGATTGCTACTCGACATAGTTGCAAACAATTTTAATTCTAGACAAACGGCAAATCTTTGTTGTCAATAATGTGCATTAGTGCTGGAAATAAATTCGATGTAATATCGGTACGCCGATGTTTAGGCAATTATTCGATTATATCGATAATATGTGTACATCATCGATACTTCACTGCACGATGAGTTGCGCATATTATTAAGATTATATTATTTATTATTATAATTATTATTATTATTATTTTTATTATTATTTATTTAGCGAATATTTAACTTAAAACATTAAGTAAATAAAATATATATATTTGATATTAAATCCTAATTTTAATTATTTCGCTTCTGTGCTATGTTTCGTTTTTCAAGCGATGTTTTAAAAACAGTGTTAATGAAATCACTATCAGAGCTGCCAAGTTAGCTTTTTTTCGTTATACCTACATGTATCTGTGGAATTTACTTGATTTTTTTAGAAGCCGAACGACATTCCAGTGGTACCCACCTACCATGTTACTTTTAACCTAATTCAAACATAGAAATCTAGCTCGCTTAAAAGGAAAATAAGAAATTTATCTTAAGTAAATAATTAACTTTGAATTTATCAAACATATTTCAAAATTGTAAACGGTTTTTGTTTTTTTTTTTTATTTTTGTTAAATAATGAAAAAAAATAATATTTTTTAAAACTCAATTTATGGATATGTCAATTTCATTGCCTGTTCTTTAGAGTGAAAGGAACAGTTTTATTTCATTTCTGTTCAGTTTGGGTTATCAATATTCTACTTTTTGATTTGATATATAGATATAGATGCGATTTATAATCTTATGCATGTTACTTGCAAAGTCTAGTCCAATCAAACAATAAATATAGAAGTTATCAATGCCACCATTTAAATAGTTTTAAAGCTTTGAAATCACAGAAATCTGTTAAATATAATTATTTATTAATTAAATAATAAGTATAAGTATATAAAATTATAAATTAATATTATTATATTATAAATAAATATATTATAAATAACAATCTAGATATTATTTTTTTTTATTTTGTTCTGAATGTATTTAATTCTATTGAATTCCCCTCAATAATTGAGTTGCAATGAGTCTATCTAAATGCAATAAATTCAATGTTTTTATATTTCTAATCGACTACGCATGTATTTACTCTCATCGGCAAAGTGAAACTACCCCTACCAAAGTGGGCCAAATGCAGAACTGTGGGCCTTTTAGCTCAATTAAATTTCCGTTTAGTGCGATACGCTTGCACCGACTGCTAACCTTAACCCTAAGCGCTGCCGTATTGACTTAAATAACATATGTTACGTTGAGTATAACACATGCATGTTATTACTCAATGCTTGCTATCCTCTCTCTCTGCCTCTCCCTCTGCCTCTCTCTCTCTCTCTCTCTGTGTTATACTCAATACTGCAAGTTGCACTCGAAGCGCTTCGCATCGTGCCATTGCCGCGCGTTCCACTGTCGTTGCGCCTAGGAGTATGCAACACATACAAAATAGTCGCCTGTAGCAGCGCTGCAGCAGTTGCATTCCATTCCATTCGAGCGGAAGTTCACAGTCAGCAGCTGGGACAGAGTCCTGCTCCTGCTCCTGGTTCTGGTCTTGGTGCTTGCATCGTTTGCGCTCAGCACATTGCACATTGCACATCGAATCCCACAGTTGTACTTCGCCTTTGCTGCTTTCTTCGTATTTGTTTTCGTTGTTCCAATTCTTGTTGTTGTTGTTGCTGTTCTCGTGCCATCAGTTCGCGTCTGCTGCGAGTCAAAGAGCGACATAATTAAATTAAAATTTGCCCACCACACAACTTAACACTCACACATATGTGTAACACACACACACACACAGTTAGAGGCGCACGCTAATTGCATTACCAACCATCAGTCATCAGGCATTGACATCGACGGAGGCAGTCGGCCAACAACACGGAGCCAAGACGCATTCAAGTTTTTCTCGCATAGTTTTTGGCGCGCGCAATATCCCGCATACTGCATAGGTCTGTTGCACGAGCTACCGAGTTTCCCAACTTTTCCGGCTGGTAAGTGGAAATATATATTGTAATTCTATCAATAAAATATACCTGAGCTGCTTTGCCTCTATAAGTCTATAGACCTATTGACAAAAGTGTGACAAAAGTACGAAAAGTATACAAAGTTGGTGCAAATATATGTGCGTATGTAACAGGTAGATGGGGGCGTGGCCGACCGATATGACCATTCACGCGGGCAGCTCGAAACGTTGCTATAACAGTGACAGCTTCAAGGAATATACCAGTAATATATCAGAATTTACAATTCATAAGGTAAATAAATGTAGTACGTTCTCGTCAAAATCCCTTTAACTCTAGTTCTTATAATTCTCACAAAACGATTTTCTAGTGACGAATTTATTTAGGCATTTTTTTATTCTACTTCCAATAAAAATTATTCGAATACTATAAGGACTATATTTCAAATTTTAAAAAACGACAACAGAAAAAATTTTCTTAGTAAAAAATTGAATAGGTCTAGAAGCAATAAAGCGATGTGTTTTTTTCTAAATTCAAGAATCCTATGCTTGCCAGAAATCCAATACTCTTCGAAAAGAAATATAAAAAATAGTTAAGTTTTTAAGTATTATGAGGTTTTCTAAGTTTTTTTTCTTTGGACACTGCAATAATACGAGTAGACCTCGATCCCAACTGCCCAGATTAATCGTTGTAATAGTATTGGCATGCCCTTCATACAGACATATGAGGTTACTGCCAATACTGTGCGTATGGTCTTTGTTCATTGCAAGTTTGTATTAATACTACAAGTTATAGCCAAGATACTCAAGCATTCTGTGTAAAGTAATGTTTGGTATAGTGAAAACAGATGAGTATTGCCAACTATTTTCGGCGCTACGATGATTTTGAGTGGGTTGATTTTACAAGGAACTTGTAAAAAAAAGAAATAAAATAATAAAATTATTATAAGTATCCGACCTGCTTTTAAATCTTGGTATACCAAAATCAGTTTGGAAAATGTTAAGACTAACGCTGCCGCCGAGAAATACTTGCAGATTGAATACTTTTCGAACGGACCTCGTATACCAGAAGACCATAAGTGGATAACTGTCGCGCGTTAGCATTAAGATGCAACCGTGTTAGTTCTTTTAAATTGAGTGCTTAGGATGAATTTGTAATGCTTGTGGTGAATGGTATCTAACAGTTGAGCGTGCGCGACTATAGTTTTCTTGACTTGACATAGTTTGAAATTTAGTTGTTTTATTTCATATATCAAATGTATTTTTTTTTTTTTATTTATTTATTTAGTGAAGAATCTGTACAGCAGAGAGGTACTTTAACATCACAGGGATTATATCATATGTATTAACTAAATAATCTAATTTATCTATTGTTGATATTATTAAGTTGAACCAACTCGACTGTTAGGTACCATTCATCCACTACACCTTTTCAAATTAGTTTTATATAATTAACGAACAGCAGTCCACTGCTGTACCGCTTCTTCTTTCAGCTTTGTTTTTATACTTTGATTAGGCTGTAGTTTGCAGCAGTTACTTGTGTTTTAGACAAGAATATTGTAAACGGTGCTTAATATTGTAGCTAAAATAAACCATCGTATTGCATGGCGTCTCTAGCACTTGCAGTATATGAATTCTGTGTATTGAAAAAAAAATAAAATATTGGTGTACTATTTCAATCCCAATTATTAAGTAAAGTCAAGCAGTTATTTTAATCTCATTTAGCATTCAAGTAGGCAATTATAATGTTGGTATTCGCTGTAAATTTTAGACCAATCCGTAAAGAAACATAGATGTTAGAAAACAAAAGAATTTCTCATTATAAAGTAGCAGCGGCGCAGCAGGCAGCTACGCAGCCACAAGCAGTTTGTTATTTGTGCTGTTCACATTTTTATGGGAGTGGGTCTAATGCATGCGAAACCGATAAAGCAGTTAAATATTTAGATGACTTTGTAAGAGCTTTGTAAGAAAATTAAAACACTCGACTTTTAAGTATTTGTTAAAATGCCGTGAATGGTATTTAATAGTCGAATGCATCCGAGTGTTTGTCGTTTCTGCCAGCTCTTCGCGGCTAGGGAAGGTAAATAAGTGATTTCAGGCACGTTAACATCGGATTTGCAGTGCCAACAAATGTTGTAGCAGTCTTTGACGCCACTCTCTTGCCTCTGCTCTCTTTCTATTTGGATAATTTATTCGTTTATTTATTTATCGATTTGTTTTATATGCCGTGCGCAGGCGTCAGTTGACCTGCAATTTCCAGACACTGTCCATTAACTTTCAAACACTGTAAGCGCCCGAGCAACCCCCATAGACAGTGTTTTGCAGGAAGCATGACAGAGAGAGAGAGAGAAAGTGAGAGAGAAAGAAAGTCAGAGAAAGAGAGAAAAGAGAGCGAGAACTGTGCAGCTTTTATAGCATCTCGGTTTTGGCGTAACAATTTACTCAGGCTCTCAATTTTGGCTTTGCAGGAGTGGCATGTGTATAAATTTTAACCGACATGGATCCCAGTGCTCTACAAAACATGGATCGGGACGCATTAAAGAAGCAAATCGAAAATATGAAATACCAGGCCTCGATGGAGCGCTGGCCGTTGTCTAAAAGCATTGCAGAGTGAGTACCCAGCTCACACATAATTTTAATCAATATATAAACGTGCTAAATAAATGTAAAACAAATTTAAGAATATTTTTTAAAATTTATACAAAGTTTTGCTGTTCATTACACACCTTAAATAAGCGTATGTGAAGCTTGAAAAATATAAAATATGAACAAAGTGCAGGTCCAGACGTTTTTGTAGGACTCTAAAAAAATATTTAAATAAATTCACAGTTATTGTTTTTTATCACGGCGCCTTTTGGTTGACACCCATCTTTGGGCCTGCCTCTTTTCGCACAACTGTACAGGTATATGTGCACGTTGCGGGCGCGGGTGTAGAAAACGACTGCACAAAGTAATGTTGAAATGGCAAATCTAATCCGCAAAAAGACTGTGAGAAAAGAACAAATCCGTTAGCCCAACAGCTTCAATTTTCGTATGTCGAGATAAACATATTATTGTTTAATATGCTATAAAGTACATATATTAAGTATGTATTTTATAATCTGTATATATTTTGGATAAAGCAACATTAACTTAATTTTTTGGTAGCTTCAATATTATTTTACGATGCGTAGAAATCAAAGGAGACTTAGGATTTGCGCAGTTTGCGCCCAGCTAAATTTCAAAAAATAAAAAACCATGCCAAAAGTTAGTATCGTTTTAAACGAATTGTATAGTTGCTTAAAAAAATACTGCAGTACATATTATGGTAATATATTACGTCTATTTACTATTTTTGATAGCCGCCGTGCGGCGAAAAGCATTTTTCTTTGTACCGCGTCAACTATTCTGTCATCATAATCAGCTCACACATCTGTTTTAAATGCCAAAGTTGAGCTTAGAAACGTATATAAAAACCCAAGCAATGGGCGTGGCAATCAAAGAAACCTTTAAGCCAATAACCCTTGTAAGAGCCGAGCACCGTTGAGCTGAGTTCATGATTTATCGCCGCCGAGTGCGCTCGACTGTAAAGTACTTTTGTTTTTACACCATTCACCCGATAAATATCGCTAACAATGGTATATTAAGTTTGTGCAAATGCAGCTAACGCGAAACAGGAGGTGAGTCAGGCACACAGCGACAAGCAGTTCTCGTTTATGTCGCGTAAATTCTCGTGCGTTTAACTGTATGTACGGAAACATGCTGTGTGTGTGAGGCCTATAAAGCAGGGAAACGATGCATCATTATGAATTCTTTAAGTTGAAGTACTCAAAAGTTTATAATTCATTTTTTAAGAGCAAAGTGGGTGAATGGCAACTAACAGTCGAGTGTGCTTCACAGTAGTTTCTTTGCTTAATTCTATTTCATCTTTTGCGTACATGCGGAAAAGGAACCATTAACCACAGCGTTGAAGTGCTCTCTCAATATTTGAGCTGCAATTTACCCAAATCTGAATAGCAAAGTACAAAGTGGGCAGCCACAAGCAGTTTTTGTGTGAGAACAACTGTGTGTGTGTGTGTGTGTGTGTGTGTGTGAAGTGATTAAGCGGCACAATGTTGCAAGCTCGTTAAATAGAAACGTTTAATATTTGCAATGAGTTCTTAGCACTCAAAATGCCTGAAAGCTGGCTAACAATCTGATTAATTCATTAATTATTCCTCTTTAGATATTAATTGCTACTTTTGTGGTTGAAGCGATAAGAGAACATTGTGTGTGCCTAAGACCAACTTATCTCTACCGTTTCACACTATTTAGTTGGACATGCTCTCCAAATTGGATCTATTGTTGAGCTTGCCTCAGGCCTTTGCCAAACACTTGAAACAAGCAGACAATAATGATAATGATTGTGGCGATGATGACGATACTAAAGTCTCGGTTCAAGTGTTTTGTGCACAGCTTTTTTCAATTTAACAAAAGTGAACCAAAAGACCTTCAAATCATTTGTAGTGCAGTTCTCATTTCTTTGCCCCTTCTTCAGACTTAAGCCCAACGAATGTCTCATCGCTCGCTTTGTCCTGTGCAAAATGTATTGTGCCAGATTTTAGACCCTGTACGCATTGAAGGTGCACGCAAAAGTTTGTGCGAATAGTTATTATGGCATGAATAAGGCCCGGTAGATCGTAAAATACTATTTCTTTTCAATGTTAAAAGTTACGTTAGTAATACCGTTTTTTATCAATATTAAAAATAACAGTTTTATTGGGCATTATAAATGTTCTATAGTATAATCTTCTTTGTTCTCTAACTGTGCTCTTGTAAGTTTCATTCGATGATTCCATTCGAAACCATATACATATATACATCATAGTTATCCGGTCTTAATAAAAATATAGGGAGTGGTTTTTTTTTTAGTTCTGTGAGTTGTACGTTGTTGAAATGTTACTAAAAGTAGGTAGCAGGAGGAAGAAGGCTTAAAACTGAAATACTTTCAGCGATTTTCCAGTATAATCGAATGATTTTTCTCAGTTATATTCTGCATGGTCTGCCACCTCTTCTTTTGATTGCAACATAAGCCAGTTTATAGCATTTTCAGCCAGTTTCGTTTGGTAATTAATGAAAGAGTACAAAAACCGCAGAGTCACAATCCCGTTAACCTCAGTGAGTATTGTTTTCCGTATCTCCATGCTCCGTGTGAGGTTTTTGCTGTCACACAGAATATTGCCTTTTGCTCTTCTGGCTGTAAACCAGAAAGGAGATATGCCCACCACACATACACACACACACACACACACAAAAGATTAACAAGGACAACCGAGTTGGCAGTCGGCTTCCGGCAAGGTCTTATTAGCAGAATGATGAATAAATGCGACAGCATGAGTTTGCGTACCTTAGACACCTGCCAAGTGTACTATGTGTGCATACGTACATATATATTTCATTGTCAACCACACAAATGCTAACACGCAATGCCCGGATTGCGTAAACCATGATGGAAGTCGGGGCCAAATGAATGAGGCACAAATTTATGCAAAACTCTCGGGCATAAGAATGTTAACTAGAAAGCTGTGTTACCTTCAGTGGGCACAAGGTGCGATGTGCACAGAAAAAAGGGTAAACAAGTGTTGAGAGGAAAAGGTGGTTCAGAATCATGGAAATGTCAGGAACCATACACACAAATGGCATACATATTTAATGTTTGGAACGAAACGAAAGAAGCCATAACATAAAACTTAACGGCCGCACTTTTGTTATACGAAATATCTACCTCTAAACATATGGGAATTTCATCAGCATTGGGTTTTTAATTTTTAGAAATATGAATAAAATATATATATAAGTCCAAATAAATTTTACGAGCCCGATTTATTTAAGGCAAATTCGAAGAACTTCAGATAAACGCTAGGAAAAAGGACTTTAACAAAACTAACCTTTTAAAAAATGTTTATTATTTTTTTTTTATTATTTTTAAATCGTATATCATTACCTATTATCCACTTGGGTATTTTCAAAATCTAATAATATTCCTTTTCATTCACAGAATGCGCTCGTTTATCGAGGAAAATGAGAAAAATGATCCGTTGATAAATGCTCCAGATAAGAAGAACAATCCGTGGGCTGAGAAAGGCAAATGTATCATCATGTAATATTATCGTAAACAACAGAGATTCCGCAATGATGAACAGCCTCCATCAAGCAACAATAATATCAATAAACCGAATATAGATGATACAACAGCTCAATGCCAACACAGTTACAACACAGTTTTAGAAGACGGCCGCCATTTAAGATTGAATTCCAGCTGCAATGCTAACTCCGTATTCCATTCCGGTACCCACGATCTAATCGATCCAGTAGAACTTAAGCATTACAACAACAACTACTACTACTATTACAACTACAACTTGAGCTATGCACCACCGCCGGCCGCAGCGGCAACACACGAGTGTCTGCAGCAACTGAAGCTTCGCACGCGCCGTGAGCTGCAGCAGTGGCCGCTGCTGATGCAGCTCATCATGCTGCTCTTTTGGATGTATGGCAAGATCTGGCAGATCGTCAACAAAAACATTCCCATGCGCAGAAGACGCTGGCATTGAAATTGGGATGAGATTTTTATGCTTTATATTAAACTGGAAACAAACTTATTTTTTTCTTTCAAATTCAAACCTAATAAATATAATCAAAAAACTCTACTGCAAAATCCAACAAAACACATCTCAGATAACCATCGGCTGTAGAAGCGGCAACCTCATTCGAACAAGCATTCGTTACTAACTTAATTCAACGTTTGTCTTGTTTCTATCTTAATATCTCTTATCTCTGTCTATAATCTTGTATTTGATCTATTTGCAGCTTGTGTTGCTTGCTCGCTCATCGTTCTATGATATTTTTTGGCTAACCAATAACGTTACAACTAGCCTTGAGTTTGCTATATTTTGTTCTCGATTCGTTTTCCTCTTCTTTTCTTTCCCTGTCATCATCAAATCCGAATCCGAACCACACACACCACATGCAATTATATCACAATCACAATCGTAAGCTAGAGATTAGTAACTTTATTCGATAACTGTAACCCACCCACATCATGTAAGGTCAGGAAATAATTGCAATGAACTCTAATCAATTTTGTTAGAACTCCTAGCAGTGTATATGTTTATCTATGTGTTGTGTTTTACCTTATGACAAAAATCAAACAAATCCCAACAATTTTATGGGCTGCCGTTAGCAAAGCAACAACACAATTTTGTAATAGTTTTGTACCTAAAATACTGCGACTTCTTAGATTGCAGACGTGTAGACGTGTAACAGACGATCTTAGTTTTCTATTCGTACAATTTCAGCAAAAACGAGACACCTTTTTCGAAAAAGATATACGCTGCTAAGTTTCGATGTATGTAGTGCTTAGTGCTCCTAGCCAGAAAAATGCAAAATGATGAACAGTTTTACATATTCTTTTCTACCAAGATAAAATATATACACAAGACACGCAAAAGGATATATATTTATAAATTTGATTTTTAAACGTATACAATATACATTTATTTAGGAACAACTATAACCTATTCAAAAGGCAGACGCTGTAGCTACTCGTTGATAATATTGTATTTATATTGATCTAGTTTTAATTTTGTATTAACCTTTAGTGTTAGTCAGATATTATTATATACGCAGAACACACACTCAACAACACTCAAAATACACTTGAAGATCACGTATTCACAGCTTACGCAGTGCGATTCAAACGATAAATGATAAACAAATTGATTCTCTTGGAAAAAAGAGAGAAAATCTAAAGAAGCAATTAGTATTATATACACATAATAGATATAGTAAACTGCGAGTGGACTTAATGATCAGTTAAACAACTTATAGAAAGGATGCTTAGCCGCAGATCTTACGTTCACGACTTAAGTTACGATATTACTCATATTAATGGTGCATAAAGCTAGAAAAGGACAACTCGAAACATGAATGATGGTGTAACCAAAGTATAGAAACCAATACTTATCACTGAAACAATAGCATATGAAACATTTGAAGCGTGACTTGGTTGCCTTAACGGTCCAGTCATGCGAACCGAAAAGGTAGTAGTATACCCATGAGAAAAGCTTAAGCAGTACTAGTAGTACTAGAATAGATCAAGAAGCCAACTCCGAAATGGCATGGAGAAATGCGAAAACATATTATGTCAAACAAGTTGAAGAAATCGAAATCGTATAATCAAAAGAGCCTTTAAAACCATACATACTCATACATATTACAAACGGACATAGAAACAATTGTCAATCGTAACATGTAGTCTAGCTGCAAATCGCACGTGAAACGCTTTCATGTTGTGCGTTAAGAAGGCATGAAATTCGAAAATATACCGCACTTATGCGTCTAGTACTTCAATCAATTGTGCACCGACTTTTGCGGAACCCAGATGTACTTTGAAAAATTTTTAGATGGCTTTCGACTGCCCAAGAGCGCATTAAGCACGCTGAGTAGTTCAAGGAAAAGCTTGGGCAAAACGGGTGTGAGGGTGCCACGAAAATTGGGCAGTGTTTTGACGATTTAAGAACGTAATATCATACTTGTTTCCTGGACAACGCTTGAGTGGGGCATTAACAAATAGCACACACGTTTTACATAGTATTCAACCAAATGGTAACGACACTTAACATTTGATTTCAAAATAGTTATAGCCATATGTGGGAAGCCAACGGAACGTTAGGAAATACTATGCTACCAACACGATTTTAGTGAAATTTGCAAGAACGCAACTTTATAATTGTTACATTTAAATAAAAATACAAATAATTACTACAAATATGAAAACAAGCAAATATTATATATTAAAAACTCTAATATACTACTCAAGAATCGATGAAGAAACGAGCATGTTGATGCTTATTTAACCGAAACTCAATTAATCTAGATGTTAAGTGATGTGACCGACGAAACCGGTGTTGAAAAACAGTGTTAACAAGCAAATAACCAAAGTACAGCATGTGCCAAAAGTTGGTTCACCATAGTTGACGCGAAAATAATGGAAAACAATGAATTCATTGAACTACTACGTAAGTTGGTGTTAAATTTTATTCGAAATGTTTAAACTCAATAGAGTATTATACGACGATACCAAGATATAAAAGGTATACATACAAATATTACCACTTATTACAACGTGTATTCATTTAATATGTGTAAAAGTTACCACAACAAAAGTATAAGAAAAAAACTTATTGTTACAATTTAGGCTATTAAGTGACGATAACCTTAAGATATTTGGATATATTGAAAAAGCAAAATTTTAATGGAAATGATTGATTCTTAGACTTGTCGAAATGCGAACTCTTAAAAGAAAAACTACTCACGGTGCCGCTCAACATCCCAGGCTAAACCAGAAAACAAAACAAACCAGCTAAACAATTATACTTTAGACATAAAATGATAAACAAGTATTTCTAGTTAGTAAGTGAATTTTAACGCAGAAAACAAAATCTCGAATACATATTGTCATATTAACATGTATTTAGCTGCTACAACAACAACAACTATTTAACAACAAAGTTTTAAAAAACAAAGGACAGCAAAAAGTATAAGTATGATTATCATTAAAGGAAATTCTTTAAATAAAAGTAAACTTTAAAAATCTTTAGTGGAGACAAACTACCCTCTCTATAAACAAACTTAAAAAACAAACCAAAAACTTCACTTGTGTTTTATTTTAAATACACATAAGAATCCCCTCATAGTATACACACTAATATAAGAAATACATATGTAATCTGTTGTTGCTTTTAATCCCTATATAATGATGATGATGCTTTATTTCATTTTGGTTTTAACTGCTTTGACGCTTTGCTTAGTATTGTAAAATTAAAATTTTTTTTGTCGTAGCTTCTAGATCAAAACGCTGAGAGTAATAGCTGCTGGTTATGGTCGACTCATTTGTATTCTATTCTCACTCTCTTCAGAAAGCAGGTACTCAGAAAATGATAATATTTGTTCCAAGACGGAAGTATACAAGGCGAAAGTAAGAGAATTTGGAAGATTGAATTGAGGATTGCCTGGACTGGTGTCTGTTTTTTCCAAAGGAATCACTGGGAAATACTTGGTACTGAAGCACCAATGAAAAAATACCATGACCGACTGCGGATTCTTCAAAGCTTAAAACAAAATTTTTTTTTAAAACTTTTTTCATTGGGATTGTAATTCGTTAAGGTTTTCTTCGTGTATTTCGAAAAATAATTTGTTGAATGAGTTTTAAGTATTAACTGTTAATCAAATTTTAAAATTGATAGCCGTGGTATCTGTATTTTTAAATTAGTATGAATCGCGAAGATTACATATTCGTGCAGAAGCCTGAATAAGTTTCATCCGATGGTAACTATATGCTTATTAATGTTAATGAGGGGGCTTGATGAAAGTGGAATGTGGAAGCAAGAATTGGCTGAGAGGTTCTATGGAAGCTTTAAGATATTTGTATCTTCAGAGCCGGCTCATTTCGACTTGCAGAAAAACGAAGTATCTTTGTTAAGCTTTATCTATATAGCAATAAAACAAAAAGACTAGTTAGAGTTCAAAGAGAATAACGAGGGACAGGCCATAGTATACAGTGTCAGAGTAGTCTCGTTCTGAGCATAGTGAACATCTTGCTAAAAAATGTTGCCTGCTGTAGGGACATAAAAATAGAATACACGAAGAAAGCGTAGAATAGTGAATTGTCTGTATGTGACATGTTTCTATTCTCGCTAATCGTCCAGCCTCAGACTTTCTGGCTTTACTTGAATTTCGCTTGCCATTTGACAGCGAACAATTAAAGTGGCCACAAGGTCGGCTGAATTCAATGGAATAAAAAAGAGCAAAAACGCTTTGTGGAACGTACGTACATATAGTATATTTCTTAAAGCGGAGAGCGAAACTTAACAGTGCACTGTTGAGTCCCAGACACTCGCATGCTTCTTCATGCGCATTTTTTATAGCAGAGCGTAGAATCTGTCAGCTCTCCGAAAAGGTTTCTCACCGCTCTCTCTCTCTCACAAGCTGCTAAGTTTCTCTGTAACCCGGTAATTTTTGTGCATCTGTCAGATTCGTATTATTAACATACCTAGTCTCACCCAAGTCTGCAAATCTAACCCTCAACGTATAGTATATTCGTGGAGCTCTTTAAAGTATCTCAACTTGCTTAACATTTAACTAACATTTGACCGAAATCCCTGCTAACAATAGTCTAGACACGAACCTGCAAAGCTTCAAACTGAATTGCTCAACTTATTTCAATTCAGTCAGGAATATGGTTACATTTCAGAATTTCTTATGGCATATATAAATATCACAGGAATACTTGCAATTTTTAATTTTTATACTTTTTATCATTTTTTTTTATCATTGTCAATGGTTGAATGGTATAACAACCAAATGTAGTGAACATCGAATCCAATAGCTCAACTCCAGTATTCTAGGTAATATTTTCCGAAATGCGATAAATTAATATATGTATGACGAGATTGTAAGAGTTTCATTTTAAATTAGACTTTTATGCCATCTGAAGAAAAATGTGGCTTTTTGAATATACCACTTCTGGCACACATAATCCAATTCTCAATCGGCTCGACAGCCAGAAGGAGGCGTGAAAGACCATAAAAAATATATATATTCTTGATCAGCATCAATTTTCGAGTCGATTAGATCATGTCTGTCTGTCTGTCCGTTTGTCTGTTTTTCCTTCTGTCCGTCTGTCTGTCTGATTGTATGAACAAATAGACTTCAGCTATAACAAGAGCTAGAGACACCAAACTTGGTAGGAGAGTTTGTACCATACATTTAGAGTCGCAAATCACTCGTTCCACGGTTCGAATCCAGAGCATACTTTTATTTTGTTTGTTTTTTATTCCATTATAACTTTGAATTGGCTAAATGATCTCTTACAGTCTCGCACTCTCGGCTATAGCTTTCTTTACTTACTCGAGATGCTCTTTCTCTTGCAATCGTAAGCACATTAGCCCTATTGCCACTTTTATTAAACATGACCATAGCACACCGGGCTATTCTTCTTCTTTCAATCGTGAAAACAGACGAATTGATTTTCGAAGATGAGGAACGGTGGGTATCCGATCTGATTTGGAAGTTGAGGAGGAGATATTTAAACTACGCCAGCACTGCACTAAACTTAAAAGCCAACTGAAGAAAATGCTTGCATTCCGAAACTGTACGAGCGCAGAGTTGAAGCTGTTCTTCTTCTTTCAATCTCGAGAGCAGTTACACGAATTGTTCGCTCAATCATGGGAGCACAAACAGATGTTCTTCATATTTCAATCGTGTGAGTAATAATACAGCATTTTTCTTCTTCTTTCAATCGTGACAGTAGTAAAACAGAATTTGTATACCACTTATTCATTGTGCAATATGCGATGTGATGCGTTGTTATTGTTTATTCGACGTATTAAAAATCAATTATTTATTTTTTAAACGGCCAACGGTAAATGGTATCTTACTAACGAGTCCACTCGACTGCAGCTTTCTCTACTTGTTTTAATTTTCCAATAGGTAAAAGGCATAAAAAGTATAACCAATTTGGAATTGAAGTTGTAAACTTCAAAATCCCAATAATTTGTTGAGAAAATATATATACATTTAAGGAACACGAATACATATTTAAAATGGCCAAATCTCCTTGCACGGGCGTCATAAAACCCATGCCAATCTATCAAAAGTTGATGGTGGAAAACCTTACCGTTATACGACCGCCCATTCTCAAGCTATATTACTGGGAAAGTTTCGACATTACAGGGTAAGTTGCTGACCCCGAACTACAAGATCTAAATCGAACTCCCACCTGGCAGTCTCAACAAGAAACTCAGATGCAACCGAAAGGAACACGAACATATACTCGCCGTCCCTGTGCGTCAGATACAAAGTCAACCTCTGAAAATGATCTTCTGGCTTCGCAATTTGTCCGCCAAGCCACTCGAGCTGAAACTGAAGCGCATCCAGAACTGTCATTGCCAGCCGATGCAGACGCGCGTGGGCTTTAATCAGTTCCGACAACTCTTCCATTGTCCACACCGTCGACTCATCCACCTTAACCAGGAGCTTCTCAATTTGCAACCCGATGAGGTGCTGCCGTTGACAGTAACTGCATTCTTTTTTCTCTATGGCGAACATTATCTCACCTTTGAAATATGGTAAGTGCATAGGTTGCTTATTGTTTTCGGTTTCCGCCTATCTAATTATCTCGTAGTACTGGAGACGAACGTAAATTCCTGTGGAACTTCAAGTTGGAGATTTCAGCTTTCGATCCTGAAAAATGTCTGCTCACCAAAGAACTGCTTCCTATAAATATCAAAAATTTTCAACATGTTACTCAGCCGATTTGGGTGCAGAATATAACCATGACGCACATAGCCTTCGCCTTCTCCTCCCGGGAACGTAACTTCAAGTTGCACAATTCGAACTTAACGGTTCCCAGGCAAAGCGTTTGGCCCCTGCTTGTGGAATATCGGCCCCTTGACTACGAGAACGAGGTATATGTGCACACAGACTGTGTATAAACGAATTGAAAATCATGTATAGTACTTATAAGCTTTTTTATTCCAGATAGAAGTGTTGCTCACTTACGAGAATTCTAAGGCGCGTTATAAGATCAAGGCACGAGGTGTGATCAGTGATGACGACGAGATTACTGATATGCCACTGAAGGACAGAGAATCTTCTGATTATCTCTTTATCATTTACCCGAACCGATTGAATTTTGAACTCTGCGCCAAGGAACATCGCACTCAACTTGTCAATGTCCACAATTATGGGGAGAAGTGCATGGAATTTCGGTGGCAAAAGTATGACCTAGATTCACATATTATATTGGAACCCCTTCGAAAGAAGCTAGAAAAGATAATACTAATTTTTTTTTCAATTTGTCTTCGTTTTAGCTACATTATTAGCGACTTTTTTGCCGTCACCTTCGAGCCGTCCGATTTTCGTCTAAAGGGTCATCACTCGAAGCTCTGTGAAATTAGGGTGAGTGTCTTCGAGCGTCTGATCTTCTTTCGTCGTATTCCTATTGTGCTGGAGGTGCATCGATTGCTGGATCGTGCTACGCAAATAGCCAAGGCCGAACTCTCCGAAATTGAGTCTATAGACGATCCCAAGTGGAAGGAGGATAGCTATGTGGAGCATGTTTTTCTGCACCTCAATATACGCGTCCACCAGAAGATCATCCAAGCTAAGGACGACAGCATTGAGGAGGTCGATGGCACTTGCGTGCCATGCGGTGGCGTTGGCATCAATGCAGCTGCTGCCGGGGATGCTGGTTTGCCCGCTGGTACCACAGCGGAGGCAATCGAACGCGAGGAACTTATCAAGGAACTGTCCATCAAACGGAAGCTGACCTCGAACGAACTCATCGAACTGAGCATGGCCATTGATCATCGCATCACCATATTCGAGAAGCTCTTCTGGAAGTATTTGTCCAAGTCAAACTACATGCGCATTAGCGCGGAACGCAGCAACACAAAGTTCAACAACACCTACGAACAGTTGGTTGGGGGGGAACGCACCCCGGCCGTAACTACTCAGCGCTCATTTGTGGACCACAAGTAAGTCCGTAATTTGCATTACCGGCCATCGAGTTTCAGTTTGATTCATTCGCAGCACAATTTTGGCAATACTCAATCGTTTGATGGTTGAGGCTATCAGCGACCTGGCGAAAAACTGGATATTTATACCGGCAGAGTATTACGATCGTGCCAATTAGTTAGTTGTACATGTATTCAACTGTTTAATGAACAATACAAAAATTCTGCTTATGCATTCATGATCAAGTATTTAAATTAATGCTATTTGAGGATTTTTAGATTTTGTTAGATTTTTTTAGTCGAAATTTAAGAATAGACGGCTTAAAATCTAAAGCTCGATTTTAAGAATTTCGGAAAAGCTATCAAAATCTATATAGAATCTGGCCTTATTATAGCCCTTCAAAGGCAAATAAAATAATTATAAATAATAATAATATAATAATAATAAAATAATCAATCAGCTCTCCTGCCAAGTTTGGTGTCTCTAGCTCTTGTAATAGCTGAAATCTATGTGTTCATACAGGCAGACGAACAGAAGGACAAACGGACAGACAGACGGAAATGATCAGCTCTACTCGGCAATTGATGCTAAACAAGAATATATATATATTTTTTATGGTCTGCCACGCCTCTTTCTGGCTGTTACATACATTTTCACAAAGTTTATATACCATTTTCAATGGGTAAATGGTATAATTATCAGATTATAACCGCCCAATATAAACCAGTCCATATCAAGATAGCCGATTGCATTAAGAACAGGCGCTTTTTAGATTTTTTAATAAATATAATAATAATGATTGAAAATAATAATAGTAATAATTAGCAGAGACTTTTTAAACACATCATTTCATAGCTTTATTGAATAAATTGTTGTTTCATTATTTTTTTGTATGATCGCTTGTATGTTGTTATATGCCGTGGCCGCAAATCTGAGTCAAAATGCTTCTTAATAATTCTTGCACATTGTGCTACTGAAATTTGCTATTAGTTTCCTTATTTTCAGTTTCATTTAATGTTGATAGAATAAAAATTCATAGAGGAGTATTTAAGGAGTGTATGTGTGTGTCGAGTTTATTATTAAATGGGATAATTCGACAGTAATAATTCAATGGCTAAATATGTTTTCGATCAAATTGGAATAATAGTCTCTATTTTCGAGATGATTAAGTTAAATATACCATATTTGCTACGACAATATAATAAATACCACCAATAAGTTTACTATGCTTATAACGACGAGAAAAAAAGGAAAATACATAGCATTGGTTATACAAACACGTTAGATCAAATCGTATGTATAGTATGTTAGTATCAAACACTTTATGTAAGATAAATAATAGACGATTGAAAGTGCAATGAAGGATAGCTACTGTCTGTTCTCCTATGCTAAATGAAATACGCTGGTTAAATTATGTCTATGTTGAGCTTGAACTAGAAAGAACTGAAGCCACTTTGCTATATTATTCTGCTATTCGCCTATCTTTCCCCTTCCGACCGGTTGAATTTGTTAATATATGTATATTTATGCACCTTGCTTGGCATTCCACTAAAGTGCTTTGAATTACCATTGACTAAGTATTTTTTCTTTTTGACTAAGGTTGTTTTTTTACAAAGACAATAATTAATTTAATATGTTGATAGTTTTCATGTTTTGGTTTGACATTTAGAGTTACCATTTAGAGAGCATATTTTGATCTTCATGAGCTACGAAATTGGATAGTTTTTTAATTCTTGCATTGCCAAAAGTTTTGAGAAGAATTTAATTGGAATATGCTTGGTTCTAGCATGAAACTCAATGAACTAAGTGAACTGGAAATCTTGATCATTTGGAAAAAAGGAGAAATTTGCTTCGTTCACCAATGAAAATGGTAATAACAAGGGATATACGTATTTTAATTTGATGCAAATGCTTATAGCAGACGTAAGAAGCGTGGCCAATCGTGTCCGTTAGCATTGTCCGTCTAAATGAACGAGCTACAAATTGGAAATTGGTATAGTATATAATAGTTGGTTGTTTGCAACAGCTCTTCAAATTGAGTGAAGGGTATTTAACAGTCGAATGCGCTCGACGCTGCATTCTTCAGTGGCTTCATTTCCGACCGAGATACTCAATATAGCTGAGTTTTAGTTTTCAAAAGGTAGACTTTATCGGTAATATTAGTACTAAGTTCTTCGATTTTTTCCGTTCTCAAAATCGTTCTATGAAATCAGAAATATCAACTTGCTGAGAGTCGCAAATCATGCAATATGAAGATTGTGCTATTAATTGTGAATATTTTGAATAACAACTTTTGTGTAATTTGTGTTTCTTTCAACATTCGTTTTGCATTTCGTTAGTGATAAGTCAAAGAAAGCGTGTCTTTCGCATTCTGTATTCTGTTTTCTGTTTTCATTTGTGTTTTGTGACTGCATAGACAGACATGTTCTATAGAGAGATTATAGAGAGAGCGCTGCGAAGTGTGCCGGAACCAGTCGCTAATGATGGCGGCTTCACTTGCAGACATTGCACAACCTTTTGTTGGTTTAAAACGCGAATGTGCCTCGAAACGACGAACAAAACGCGACGACTATCGAACTATCCTAGTATTTTGTTGTGTAAAAGTATAAAAGTGTATCATACTTAAACGTCGACTGTTACAGTTTCCCTTCGCTTTTATTTAAAATTTGTGCTACCTTTTCTTGTTCTGTTCGTGTGTCACTTTTATAAACGCCTTCAATATCAGCATCGATCTCCTTTCATTTTCGTTCTCAAGATATGCTTTCTGTTTTCTTTATGCTGTTATCCGTCTTCTTGAACGACAACATTATTGAGTTCATCAATGTACAAATTATAAATTTGCTCGATATCAAGGTATGGTTATTTCGCTTTATTTAAGTCTTGTATCTTTAGTTTTACTGTTAACAGATTCATTTCGGTTTATTATTACGTATTCTTATTTCGTTTTGTCCGTCTTTCTCGCTTTTTGTATATTATTGTGCGGTGTTTTGTTCGTTACCAATACCGTAAAGTATATAATATGTATATAATATACTGTATATATAGTATTCATGTATATGTTTAAGTTTTTAAAATACTTTTTCGGTTTTTATTATTTTTGTTTAGTTTTACTTTTTTTTTTAAAAACGTTCTCTTCTTAAAAAATGTATATCGATTGCTTTTTGTTGTTCTTCTTTTGTTGCTGTTCTTGGTATGATTACATAATTGCATTTCGCATTTCGCATTCCGAATTTCCGTTTCTCTCCTAAATCACACAAATGCACAAAAGTGTATGTGTGTGTTTCTTATTATAAAATCATTTTCATTTGGTGTTTTACTCTTGTAGTTTTCATCAACTTGATTCAAAATGAATGGAAGGTCCTATTCGTATAAATCGCATAAGACACGCAACATAATTCATTTTGATTTCAGTCAAGCATTTGCGCATGATTATGGCCACAAGTAATCTTCGAACATTTGCTCAATCGTCTTAAATTAATGTCAATCAAATCGAGTGATCCGAGAATGAAGTATTGAAAAAAACAAGACATTAGATCTTCCTATTCACTACACACATACACATACCCAATAATCGTAAATATAATTGTATTTTTAATTTTCGTTAATTATTTTTAAATAGTAGCATGAATGTTCTTTACTTGACGTATACATGAAAGTGTTTTCTGTTTTATGCCATGTGTTTAATATTTATTAATAGGTATAAACATTTAAAATTGTCAATACACAACATCAATATATTGTTAAACATATTTAATATTTACTATAAGTTATAGAGTATATAGTGTGTCTATAGGGACTAGGGATATAGACTGCAAAAAGTTCAAAAATAATAACCTTCCCAATTCCCACTGCATACAGTTTAAAGTAAATCGAATATTTCATAATAATAACTTCGGTATTAACTTAAAAAAAAAAGGTGCTTTCAATTTCAGTTGGTTGAAGGACTTATTTAGCTTATTTCGGGGAAATCTATCAAGCACCATATTTTATTTCAACTCTTTCCAATCGTTCTGGTAATATTTTTTAAATGCATTATACGTTTATTATATTTTTTTCATTTCGTTTCATTTTTCCCATCACTTGTCACTCATAGAATTTTTCCTTAGTTTTTGTATTTGTAATTTTTATATGTAATTTGGCAAATTGATTCGCATCAATTCTTCGATTAATTATCATATTTGATTTTTGTTTTAAAGAAATTCGTTTTTTTGTTTTTGAAACGCATTTTTCAATTCATATTTTTAACGTACTTCTCGGTTCAACTTTTTAGGGAGGGAATACATTTTTGTATGTTCTCTTTAACTGTCCGCGGATGACGTGCACGCTTATTTTTAAGCTGTTCAATGGTTAAATTTGTTATAGATCGATTCTGAGGTCTGTCATATCTGTTTGTTGTTTCAATTTTTCTTAAACATTTATTCGTTGTATTCGAAAAATTCTCAATATTTTACCTCTTTTCGGATTATATTCTGCTCTTTATCTGCGTGCTCTCTCGATTTGCCTGTGTTTGCAGCTGCTCAGGGTAAGTGTTTAACGAGTAAATATGATAATTGAGTGAAAGTAATTTGTTTAATATAATGTGTTCGTGTATTTTTATATTGAAAACGATCTTTATTCTAACAATTTTACGGATGTTAGCATAATTTAAACATATCGCAAATATATGTCGTAATTTTGTAATTTATTATCGTTCTTATCTAATTTCATTTCTCGCATTTCAGTTCAGTTTAATATCGTTCTTCTTTTCATAGTATTTATACAGCTATCAATAGTTATAAATATTTTCTGGTGGATTAGCTTTTATAATTCATTTATCGCTTGCAAATCGTTTGTCCTTTTCCATTTCTGTTTTCATCAAACAAAATATTCACCTTACATTCTGGGGGACTAGAATCTGCTCATAAAAATAAGGACACGTTTATGTGACTAATTTCAGAATTTATATTAAATAATGAAAAACAAAATATAAAAAAAAAAAAACGATATTTAACTTATTCAGTTAACATTGGTTGGATAAAGAAGAATCTGAATTATAAGAAAAATAAGTTTCCGTTCTTAAACTTAAGGCATATTTCACAAAGCTCTGTTCATAATCAAAACAATTTAAAACTGAAAAAACTCAACAATTTAAATACACAGATTAGAAAAATTGTAATTTCAAGAGTAATTATTTGATAAGAATAAGAATAAAAAATGAAAAGGGATTCTTCACAGTTCCTAAAAGAACCAATTTGACCAGGAAGGCATAAATGAGGACTGATAGTTGTTGTTGCTGCTGCCCTTGTTGTTGCCTGCAGCTGCTGTTGTTGAGCTAATCGCGGTGTTGCTGTTGCTGTTGCTGCTGCTGCTGGTACTCGTCGTAGTGGCAGCGGTACTTCCTGCTGCAGTGTTGGCTACACTCGTAAGGAACTGTGCGAACTCCTGTTGTAGCTGCAATTGCTGCTGCAGCAACTCAAAATGATTTTGGGGCTTATTGTAAATGAACTTCGTGGAAGTCTTTAGGATGCTGCTCGAGTTTGAGGAAGAAGCTACTTCGCTCTGGGGCGTGGCATTGGATGAGGTGTTGCTGTTGTGACTGACGCTGAGGCTGTCCTTCTGGATGCTGCCGCTCTTTGTGGATGCTGAAGTCGTCGCTGATGTGAATACTTTGTTCTGACGGTTGACACTGTCGCCTATTGCAGTTTCAAGCGAATACTTGCTGTGGCAAGCAGTTGCATGTTGCTTCTGTTTGTTAGTGTTGTGCTGTCTGTTGTTATGATTGGCGTGTTTGCCAAACTGAAACGCAACGCTATCCTCGCAGTTGCTGTTGATGTTATGATTGAGCACCAAAGTATTGGCAGCCAGAGCCGCTGCCACCGCATTGGCATTGACAACAGCAGCCAACTTCGTTAATAATTACGTTTGCTTATTCTTGTTTGTCTTGAAGCTGACCTGGAGCACCCGATTGCCCAGTGTGTAACCGTTGAGCGACTGAATAGCCAGCACAGCCTCCTCGTAGTTGGTCATCGTCACGAAGCCAAAGCCTTTGCACTTGTTGCTCTGCAAATCGCGAATAACCTGCCAAGATAAAGGTGTCTCAAGATTATTGCGAAGCTAACATTATGCCACGAGAACGCACCTTCACGGACTGTACGGCTCCAAAGGGTCCAAATAGTTGCCACAGCACATTCTCCTCAGTCTCGGGCGCCAAGTTATAGACAAAGATGCACCATCCAGAGCTGGTTATGGTATTCCCTTGGATCATGCTGTTGGTAATTAAGTCACTGGTCAACGGCGAGTAGCGAGAGATCACAGAGCTGCAGAATGTCATAACAAGATCCATGGCAAAATGAAAATAGATAATAAAATAAAATTGTTGAAAATTCATTTTGCGCAAAGGCAAGTCAAATTGTTAATATCTATTTACCCATTAAAATGGGAAAAAATGGTATATTAGCTTTGTGCAAATGTAGTCCATATAAAGGTTATAGCGGATCGCTAGCGGAGTCGATTGTATCATCTGTCTGTCGTCTGTATGAGCTATTACAATAGCTCGAGACACCAAACAGGGTATGAGGGTTCGCGTATACCATACACATATAACTATAATAGGAAATAAAATTATCAATTTTGGTAGGAAGGTCCCGCCGAACTAAAAGACAAGTAGAAAAGGTGCAATACATTTTTGTTTTGAATGCGGTCAATAGAAGTGGGTAAATGGTATCTTATTGTCGAGAGCTTTAGCCTGTAACGTTGCACATATGTATATTAAAACTGCTATAGTCAAGGGTTTCAACTCCATGCCACATTTTTTATCATATGTATAGCTGATATAAGCATATGGTATATGTATATGTTATGTTCCTTACCTGTAACGACCCGCATTTGGATGTATAGCCGCGGCTGCAGCTGCTGCGGCGGCTCCAGCTGCAGCATTCGTGGGAAAGGCACGTCCTCCTCGAGTATTTTGGGGTGCTATGTAGGCGGCCAGAGGCTGCATGGTGTTTTTGTTGCTACTGGGATTGTTGGCAAACTTAACGGTTATTGGTTCGGTGGAGTTTTTCGGTGTGGTTCCGTTTAGCTCTTTGATCGCGCGATCCGCCTCGAAGCGCTGATCGAAACGTATGAACCCAACGCCTTTGGAGAGACCTTACATAAGATATAATTAACAGAATTAAGTCAAATTAATTATCTTCCCATAAAAACGGACACCCACAAAAAACGATAAACGATTGGGATGGCAGTTTTGTACAGCCAGTACTATTTGTACCAGAAATGTAATGCCAGTATGTGTACGTTTTAAGCTTGGAACGCATAAAATGAGGCGCATATATAAATATTCGGGCGTATATTAATATTTCTCGATGTTTGTCTTTGTGGACATGAGATTAATTTCACTATAGTATCTCGTTACTCGTGTGCTCGACGTAGTTCCATATAACATGTTTATATTTTTAAATTTTTATTACAAGCGTTAGCATCGGCAAGCCGAAAATAACATACCATTGCAGATATATCTAATGAGTAAGATGCTTTCTGAACTCTTACACAATATGTGTTTTTATTAAATTTTATTTCGGACAGAATACAGAAGTCAACGTTAAGATGGGGAAGATTTTTTCAATATTTTAGATAGGTATATGTGGTTAGAGTAGGATATTGTGAAAGTACGAACAAAAGGTTGCCAATAGGTCCTTTAACAGTGACATATGACATATGTATCAGATAAGTCAGATTAGATCTATAAGAAAGTTTAAACAGCAGGACTTCTGTAATAAACATCTAGTTAATATTAGTATACGCCCTGCAAAGTTATAAATAAAACTATGAACGAAAAATAGAAACATAGAAATTGATAAAAATGTTAAATATACATACTGTTCATTGATTCAGCGCGCGTTTCTATTATTTCAATTTCAGTGTTAGAAAAAAAATACATTAGTACAAAATTATAAAATATAAATATAATAGTAAACACTGAACAATACACTTATTAAATAAAAGTGGGGAATAAGTTGTAGACTTTAAGAATTTAAGAAACTGAATTGGCGAAAGTTTAATCAATCTAGATGGTAAGGTTAGTTCTGACAGGCCGAGAATCTTAGGAAACAAATAAGTATGAGATTAAAAATGAAATTAAAATGCTAGTCTAAACCTTCATTGGTATAGCCTCGAAATAGTATATTTTAATAATGTTTGGAATTGACAGGCATACATATATGCACAAAAATATAAAATTTAATAGATAAAAAAATTAAATGAATTCCAAAAGGAATATGCAGTTGGTTAAGTAAAACGTATAAGGATATACGTATATATAAAATTGGCCAATCAGAAACCTAACGGCGTGTGTTAAGTATAATACTTCAATTCCTTAGCTCTATGAACTTACCAGTGATATTATCACAAAGTATGCGCGAAGTTATGATCTTTCCGTATGGACTAAATAATGATTCCAGATCGGACTGTGTCATATTCTTTGGAAGACCCGATACATACAGATTAGCGCCCTTGATGCTCTCTGAGCTGGGCCGCGCAATGGAGACCTAACCAACCGTCACTCATAAAATCATAGTATAGAGTTATAAATAAATATTTTTATTCAACTCACCTTTATGGTTTTGTTTTGCAGACGGAGGCCATTAAGGGCATTTATAGCCTTCTCAGCATCCTCTTGCTTTACGTAGTTTACGAAGCCATAGCCTAGACTTTGACCTTAAGAGTAGAAAACAAAAATCATAATAATATAAATAATATTAAATATAAATCATAATATTAAATCGTGTATATCATTATTTTAATGACTATCCCAATCAATCAGCTGATCAACTTACCTGTTACCTTGTCACGGATTAGCTTGCAGCTCTCCACCTCCCCGAAGCTAACGAATAGAGAACGTATTTCGTCCTGCGACATGGTCTGTGGCAAATAGTTTACTATTAAATTCGTCTTTGGGTCCGGTTCGTTGTTGTTGTTGTTATTGTTGTTGGTATTGTTATTATTTGTAGCTGCAGTATTGTTGTTGTTGTTGTTATTATTATTATTCGTTGAGGTATTGGCTGATGTAGTGTTCTGATTGCTAGCAGGAACACCCGCAGGAGCAGATGCTGCAGCTATGGCCGTCGATCCGCCTGAGCTGCCATTTTGTTGAGCCTGACTGTTAGTTGCATTGCCCGAGGCAGCACCACCAGCACCCGAAGTGCCACTTCCGGAGACCACGTTGCCACTTCCTCCCGATGGTTGTTGCTGCTGCTGTTGTTGCACTGCTGTCTGTCCCTCCACCATTTTGCCGCTGGTATTGCTGCCAAGCGAACATATTAATTTGTAAATATCTTAAGTATCTTTAATAATATTATTTTCAATAATAATAATAATAATCTAAAAACTGATCAAATTGTGAACAGAACTGGAAATCACCACTACCTTCGGCAAAGCGAAGGTTTCATACCCTTGCTAAGTCTACGTACTATATTAAAATTTGAAGGAAATGCTGATAATGTTTGGTTAAGATATTTAAAAAAATAATACCATAGGTTCTATGGAGGCTATACGATACATCAGTGCGTACTGGCTCATTACTTGCAGAAAAAAGAAGTACATATGTGTACCAAGTTACACCAAGGTAACTCAAAAACTGAGATACAAACTTGCGGCGCAAGAGACGACGGACAGTCAGGCGGACATAGTTCGACTAAGCTGTTGATACTGTGCACTGTAAACACCTGGTCCTCTGCAAGGGTATTAAATTAAATCACTGCAGATTATGTGATTTCAATATATGCTTTGATAATTCGCTGGTGTATACTCCCCAAAAAAGATGATAATTCACCGCAACAGAAAATACATATGATATGTCATATTGATATTGATACAGATCAAGAATGTAAATACTTTAAATACTTTTTTTGTGGACCCCATCTCCCTTTGCCTATTACATTAATTTTCTCAAAATTAATATTCCATTTTTTATATCTTTTAGTATGGCAAGTTGAGCTTATAGGTTTCTAACGTTAAATGTGCTTGCAAATGTGCTCATAAGATTAATTCAAATTGTAACCATATTTAATACAGGTTTAAACCAAATAACGTGTGCAAAGCTTTTACAATTCGACAACATTTAATAGTTTAGAAATGATTTCGAACTATTGAATATACTGATTCATTAAAACTTGAACATGTTTTATGTCTTTTGGCAAGTTTAGTTATAATAAATTAGTATAATTCCACACAAAACTATATTTGTTCCTACGACAGCAGTATGCTACAGTAATCAAATATAAAGTTGGTTATAAGAAGATGTGTTCAGAAAAAATATTTTAAATATTTTTATATTTAATCAAAATAGCTTCTGAACTAAAAGTCTACTAGTTTGCATTGTATCAGAAATTGTAAAAGTTGTTGAGTTGGATAAGCTTTCTTATGTACCCTAACAAGGGTATAAATGTCTCGTCTACCACGTCTCTGCTCTTGTATGCACTTAGTACAATAACTTATTTTGCAAGGATTGAATGTTGCAATTAAAATGAAGAACATATTCAATAATCTTTGACTAACTAACATAGCACTCATTAAAGTTATACTCTGCGTCTACTTTAAATCTGGAAATGAAATAAAATAGATATTTAGGTGAATGAACGTAGTGATAATCACCACTCACTTGCTCCGCACGATATACAAGATGAAGCAGAAGTGTTAAAATCAATTTGTGTGGAGCTCAGAATTTGTTTTATAGCCTAGTTATATGGGCCAGAGTCAAGATGTTTGTCGCAGTTCCACTCTACGTATGAGTAACCTGTGTGGGTGTGTGTGTGTGTGTGTGGTTGAAAGTTAACTGAAATGAGAAAAATCAATTATTTTAATTTAATTTAAATTACACAGAGGCAGAGAAAAGCGAGTGAAGAGAAGGTGAGAAAAGATATTGCAACGTTTTTAATGAAACCATAGAAATGACCAGATCGAACGAAAGCGATTCAATTGAAATAAGCAATGTCTAAATAGATAAATAGTGAAATGGCAAGACATAGTAAACTTTTCAAATTATATATATGTAATTATAAGTAAGTATAAATAAAATGTAATATTCTATACATACACAATAACTAAAAAAAATATACAATAGTTATTTGGAAATTTATAAATTTTTGACCTAATATTACTATAATGTTGATAATTAATGCTTTATCCAGATTAAGATATTTACATTTGGCCAAATTTTTCCTATTCTATTCTCAGACATATTTTCCCTTGTACAGCGCAGTAGCATCGTGCAAAAAAAAAAATAGTATTTTAAAAATAAACAAACAATTCACAGAGCATTTGGGAAAGCCTCTTGTACACAGAGAGGTGAGAGAGAATGAGAGCCGGCATAAGTCGAAAGAATTATATTTTCGAAATATTTTTAAAATAACAAACCGAGTGCGAGACGTCGCCACGATGCGACGTCGCTGTGGCGACGCTGCGCGTCACGTTTGAGGTTAAGTGGCGGAAAGGTTAAAAGAAATGTATTGCAATTTTCAATACTTTTTAAGAAATCACAAATTAATTAAATTAATGCGAAATAAATCACATGTTTTACCTCTAATTTGAAACGAAAAGAAGTCGAATTTGTAGTGCGTATATTATCTTATTTTCAGGGTAGAACTCGATTACGAAACAATTTGTTTTGTTCTTCTTTTTTAATAACCAAAAACACAAACAGTTCGTCCAATTTCACCAATGCAATTGAAATTCTTATTTTTATTGATTTTACGTTTTATGAAAATTAAACAACGGCGATAAACTAAACGAAGATCGAAAGCGAACCGAACCGAAGTGAATGCAAAAAGAGGTTTTACAATTACGAAAATAATAATAATTATAATAATAAAAAATATTTATAATAATAAGGAAATAAAATCAAACGGAAAGTAGAAAAGAACACGTTCCTGCAACACAACAGAACAGAAATAAACTGATTCAGCGAGCGCCATGAAAAGTATTTTTATTCCGTCGCTGCACTCGCCGCCAAAGAGTCTATTGCCATGGATGAAAGAGAAAGCAGCAGAGTGAGAGAGAATTTACATGTAGCACGGAAGAGTAAGAGCCCCTCTCTACTTCTTAGCGGCGAAAAGCGAAGCGAAGAGTGCGCACACGGCGCCGAGCATATGGTTTTATAGATCGCAAAGAACAATGAGTGTGTAAGCACAGCACAACACAATAATTGGATTATTGGAAGCAAACGAATTTCTGATAGACAGGTACATATTGGTATACCATAACAAAGGCCCAACATTACAGAAGAGCTTACAAAAAACGATTGTAGCTGAAAACAGCTGTTGACATATGGGTTTAATATATTTTATATATTTATAGCATGTATATGCGCGTGGATTTACCCAAAGACCAGCTGTCTAAATTGGATATAATGAACGTTAGTTCAAAGACTGATTATTTTTGGATCTAAAAGGTTTAAAGATATCAAGCTTTATAATGCATATTTATATATTAATAAATATACACTAGCATTAACACATTTAACTGAGATCAGGAACTTTTCCATAAATGTTCATAAAACATAATATAATATATAATAAAACACTATCTAGATTTTTCATTGGAAGTTAAATAGTTAAACATATTCTGGTATTTTTCATTCATAGAAATTCAAGCTTTAAAATGCTTATTTATATATAAAAAAAATATTAAATAAATAATTTACCATTCTTCAAGTTAATACACTATCATTAACACATTTAACTGCGATCCAAGCGATCCTAATGAACTTTCCCATAGCTGCTCAAAAAACATAACATAATATATAGTACACTATCTAGATTATCCTGGAAATTTTCATTCATAGAAATTCAAGCTTAATAATGCTTATTTAAATATTAAAAAATATTAAATAAATAATATAACGTAGTTCAAGGTAATACATAATGCATTTACAAATTTAACTGTAATCCAAACGAACTACAGGAACTTTTCCATAACAGTTTAAAAACATAATAAAAATAATATATAATAAAACACTACCTAGATTATTCATTGACAGTTAAAAGATAAAACATATCCTGGAAATTTCCATTCATAAATCGAAAATACACTGTATGAACGAAGGCACTTGCCACCTGCCCACGCCCCTCGATTATCCTTAGCCCACGCTCATCATGCATGTTGCATGAAACTCAAACTATCCAAAAACGCAAGAACAAAACAAAAAAGTGACACACCTTGCAGCAGAGAAGAAGCTGGCAAAGGAAGCAGCAGAACCACCAGGCAGCAGTGAGAAGCAAGCAGAAGAGGAAAAAGAAGTGCTTTGGGTGCGGCTGTAAGCTCAAGAGAGCCTAAGAGTAAGAGTAAGCTGCAGCTGCAGCGCAGTCGACTGCAGCAGCGGCAGCAGCAGCAACAACAACAGTCAGCTGGCCGAGCGCGCCTCAAGATATGCAATTGCTAGAGGGAGAGAGCGAGCGAGCGAGAGCGAGAGAGAGAGAAAGGAGCCTAAGAGTGCGCCGTTACGCTGCAATCTGTGACGTTGACATTTCTCATTTCTTTTTTCGTTTTCTTTTTTTTCTTTGTAAGCTGCGGTTGCAGCCGGTGTAGCAGTGTGTGTGCAGTATGCGTGTATGTGTGCATCTGCTGGTAGGCGGCATTTCGCAGCAAAGTATAGAGAAATACTCTGCGCTCATTGATCCAAGTTTTTACTATCGTGAATGCGCAAGTTAAAAACTGTGCATGTGCATGTGCATGTACTTGCGTGCATGTGTGCGTGTACGTGTGCCAACATGTAGATGTGTTAATGCGAAAAATCGACCATGGGTGTGTGAGCAAACAAAATAGATTTTCATGCTTATGTTTATGTTTCTTAACTTGGAACTTGTTACTTTGCTTTTGCTCGGCTCGAGCTCCAAAACGATATCCTTCTCCACAAGACTTCTTTATATTTAATTTATATTTATATTTATTTATTTAATTTTTTTTTGTTGCAAATGAGTTTTGGAAATACACGCACAGAATGTTACATATGTATATATACGCGAGTCGACACACACAATGCATTTACATACATTCAAAATAGATGCGCCTCTGTATGCGTGTGCGTTCGTGTGTGTTCGTATTTGTAGTAGTAGTTATGTGTGAGTGATGTGTGTATTGTACCGATATACAACAATTTATAAACGACGACAATTCGACGATAATCAAAAAACACAACTTGCTGCCGGAGAGTGCAAGAACTAAATGATTAAAGTGTTCAATTGCCGCCAGGATAAATGCAGCCAGGACGTCGGCGGCACCAACGTCGACGGCGACGGCGACGCCGACGACGACGTCAACGTCAGCGTAGCGTACTCTATTTTTGCATTTCTGCAGCGACTCTCTCCCCATTGGCTCGTACAGTTGAGTGCCGAGTCTCTTGCTCGTGGGAGACCGCGGGAGAGTGAGGTAAAAGCTAAAGCCCAATTGCGTAGTTTGTGCAGAAGCATTTACAGTGGAGCAAACTAGGAAATTAATTATTTATATAAATCTATGTAACTGCATGCAAATTGCATTTAATTATAGAGAAAAAAGTTATTAATTATAGTATTTTTTGTGTAATTGTAAAATGTAATTTAATTAAATAATATAGATATTAATTATAGTATTTACTGATTGTGAAATTGTATTGTAGTTTATTTAAATATAGTTAAGAAAGCAACTCGTCCTTATGCCTGTTACATACATTTGCATAGAGTTAATATACCCTTTATTAAATAAGTAATTTGATGCATGAATTTTAATTAGTTTTCGTAATTCTCCAAAGACTTGATCAACCAGGGCCGAAGGTATGTAGCATTAAACAAATTAAAAGTAATACTGTTTTTTTTTTTAGATTTATAAGAATAATATTAAGAAAATAATTATACAACTATATTTTATACTTTTGAGGCTGGTTCTCTTACATTATTTGATATGTGGTATATATTTCATGTTTGCCTACTTGCTACATAATCTTTGTATTGATATACAAAGCAACAAGCAAATAAATTTGATGTAAAGACCGAAAAATATAAAAGAAATTTAATAAAATTCCTTAAAAAACTTCTATCAAATATTGTAAAGACCAAAAAATATATAGTTTCTTATAAAAGAAATTTAATAAAATAATATAAAAAAACAATCGAAAAATTGTAAAGACCAAAAAATATATATATATAGTTTCTTCTAAAAGAAATTCAGTAAAATTCCATAAGAAAACATCTAATAAATATTGTGAAGACCAAAAAATTTATAGTTTCTTCTAAAAGAAATTTAATAAATTCCATAAGAAAACATCAATCAAATATTGAAATATGCCCTGCTTTTTAACTTGACAGTGCGTTCGCAACCCCTGGAAATGTCAAAACGTGCACATGTATGCATTAAACACGGCAGGAATAGTTCCATTTTGTTTACACACACCAGTGCAAGCCGCAATAACAATAACAAAAAGATGCAGCGCCAAATGCGCAAGTTCAGCAGTTCTGCAATAGCTAAACGACTCTCTCTCTCACTCTCTCTCTCTCTCTTGGCTGGTGGCTCTCTCTCAATGTGCAGCACTTAGCCGAATACCCTACATTTGAATACAAAAACAATAAACAAGGAGGAAATGCAGCAATGGCGACGCCGACGACAACGGCGAACACGAAACGAATTGCGGTAGGTTCTCTCTCTCTCTCTCTCTCTCTCTGCGAAGAGAGTGCAAGAGAAAGCAGCAAGTCGACGCGCCGCGACGCGACGCTGGCCCAACAGCCAGAACGGCACCCAAACAAACAGTTAGGGCAGCTGACTGAGGCAGCAGTCGGGAGAGGCGAGTGGAGAGCGACGAAAGCCCCGAGCCGAGTGCTTAGGCCGAATGCACCAGGCACAAGCAGCCCAGAAGCCCAGAAGCTCAACTTGACATCATTTGTGTCAAAAGACCATTGAACCCTGTGCGGGAGAGGTTCCTCTGTACTCCCCCTGTACCGCTCTGCACCTCCGCTCAGCTAGCCCCAGTACATGCAATACTGCTTGTTGTTATCTGTGCAAAGTTGATGTGAAAATGCATAACATTCTTGAAAGCTTGGGTTAAATGCAATTGAGAATGCAGCAAATGGCTAATTTCCAGATTTGTTCTATAGCTGGTTTTTACATATGGTATATTATAGCTGTTGGGGATTTTACAATACTGTTGCTAAAATTTTATTTTTTTTAATAAACTTCAAAAGCAACTTAAAATTATGAAAAAACAAAAAAAAAGTATAATGATAAAGAAAAAAGCCTGATTTTATTTCTTTATCATCATCCTTTTTTTTAATATGCTAAAAAGCACCATTATATTACTATATAATTAAATTTTAAATATGATATGAATTGACAAATAAATCATATTATTTTATATATATATTTTAATTTTAAATATGATTTGAATAACTTGTCACTTCACGACATTGAAATCGAAGTTAAAAACTTATATTATTAAGTTTGTAATCAAAATAAATACACAAATATTGAAATTGTTTGCTTTACGCAAGAAGAGCACAATTAACACAATTATTAATAATTTTATTACTTAATTACAGTTAATGAATGCAGTCTTTTTTATTATTAGGAAAATAAAGAAGTGGTGTACAGTGTGTTGGAAGTTTTGGGAAATGTTTATAATTTGAACTTCAAGAAATATGATTTCTATGAATTAAAATTAAATTAAAAATGGATTATGATAAAATGAAACTATTTTTATTTTAGTTTGGGGAATCTGTCACAATAACTTATGTTAGGTTAATATTTCAGAAATGCTATCTAACCAATAATATTAATAATAATAAATAAAAATCAGTTGAGCCTACCTTACGTTTGATCTGGTCCGCTGCGCTCCTGAAATCTGCGCTTTGGCTGCAGCACTTGCTGTGTCTGTTGCGTGGAAGCGCAGCTTATGATGCTACTGCTACAAAGCACGTGTTGCATGTAGTTGTGTGCCTCCATGTAGCATGTCTGCTCGCAATAACTTCGCTGCTGATCGTGTTTCGAGTGCTGTGCGATCGATGCCCACTGTGCGACACGACTTTTCCCTTCGACAGCAGTCTGCATGCTCAGGCCGGAAGAGCGCTCCCGCTTCACTTGCCAGCGCTCTGCTAGCACCTGGAAAGACTCGGCTTGATCGAAATTCATACAGATCTGATCCTTGATCGGGGTTTCTCGTGCAGCATTCATTAGCTCAGATTTTGATGTAGTTGATGTAGATCTACGGACAGCAGCACGTTTTCCTTGACTGCGACGCCTGCTGCGCTGCTTCCTCTTCTTTGCAGCTACTTCCGTCTCTTTCAGCTCACTGCAGCACGCGATCGGCGCACGATCTTCAAGTCTTAATTGTGCGGCATGGAGCTGCTTCTGACACTGTCGCTGGTACCGGCGACGCCGTGTCGCGGAAAGACTGCGCGATATTATAGAATTTCCTGATTGCAATTGTTTGTGCTTGTTCTCGTTCGGTTTGCTCATGTTTTTAGGCCGAACCACGTGCAGTGCAAGTGTTGGCTAAACACTTACGACAGTCAAATTGCCAAACAGTGCAAAAAATTAATAATATTTACCAGAGTCACAAAAATAAAAATCAAAAGATCGCTGCACTTTTAAACTGTCTAAGCAGTTTAAAAAAAAAAAGCTCTAATTTTCTGCGCGAAGCACGCAAATTGCAAAAGCTGCAAGTGCTCGAAAATATTGTCAGGGCAAAATGTGCAGGCCCTGCAACACAGGAAAGGGCTACAGTGGTTCAATGCCAATGCTGTTAACTAACAGAGAAATGTTAAGCTGCTGTAGGCAATAAGAAAACGTTATTATTATTTAATGTGACAATTTTGTTTTTTATTTTGATTTATCAACTACGCTACGGTAATTGCATATTAAATTGTTTGTTGGTTTTGCTTAGATTGTAATAAGTGTACTTGGTTTTTGCTGCTGCGGTTCTTGGTTTACTCATTTGTCCTCGTTATAATTATATTTGTACAAAATATATGTTTATGTATTTAAATTAATATATGCTTCTCTTTCTACTATGTTTATAAACAAATTTGCTTTGTTGTTGCTGCTGCTGCTGCTGCTACTGCTGTTGCAGTTGTTGTTGTTGTTCTTGTTGGTGTTCGTGTTCAGCTTATGGTAACTTATGGTAATTCTGCAGGGTATCTCTGTTCTTCGCTTACATTTGAACTAGAACAACGCTTAACAAAATATAATTATTAACTATACTTCGCTCCTCAAGTCCTCGACTCGCGCGTCTTCGATTCATCTTTGTTGTTGCTCTCTTTGTTGCTTGATTCTATGCTATATCATATCATATCATTCGTAACAAGATTAATGCTCTTGCTGCTTATTACGCTTCTTCTTCTTCTGCTCGCTTCGTTTGAAAAATTTTAACTATAATTAAAGGGTTTCTTTTAGTTGTATATATATAAAAATATATATATTCTATGCGCATGTGTGTATAAATTGTAATTATCGAGGCGTGTCTATGGCTGACTTATGAGTGTCCCTCGGAATATACTATACATAACATATGCATGTACATACATACATACATATGTGTGTAAAAAGTTGCTCGTCATTTACAGCGGTTTAACAGTACATTTACATACGTATATCTGTATGCATCTGCGGATGTGTATGTGTGTATGTATAATTCATGATAATTACGATGGTCATTTAATCGTATCGTATGTAAAATTGATTTGATATACCCCGGCAGAGACCTCCTCAGCCAGCCCCAGCTGGACCTCCACTGCATGCACAGTGGTTACAAAGCATGTATTTGCCGAAGCATTCTGCCAGGGTATCAGAAGTTCGGAGCGCCGCAAGATCGATGTCAATTCTGTTAGGTTGTGACTTTAAATTTGACTACAGCGAAACTTAGGGTTTCTTTTTATTTTATTTATTTTGTTTTTGTTTTTTTTTTGGTTGAAAGTTAATTCTTTGTTTCCCCGGAACCACATATTGTTTGATATATGTACACATGTAACTAAATTATACTTGTCAATTTTGAATTTGTTCAATCGATTTGATTTGATTTAAGTTGAGTTCTCTGCCAATCAATCATTTAGCATATAATGGCACAAAAGTGCTGTCCATTTATTGCATGAAATCAACGACTTAAAGTAGTTTATTGCATTTGGTTTTTCCATTGTTTCGATTCGTTTCTCGCCTTCTCCGTACAACTTATCGACTATAGCTTGATTTTTGCTTTCTTTTGGCATATTAAAAATATATATTCATATGTGTGTGTGTGTGTGTGTATATATATATAGGTGTATGACGACTATATGTACAATGTATATTAATATCTTGTTGTGGGAGAGGAGGCAAGTCTATTTTCATTGATTCAATTGCTGCGTACTTACTATTTCCTTTTGTTTTGTTACTTGTTTAATTTGAACTTCTTTTAAAACTACTAATGCACTATTAGTTGTTGCGTCTGAGTCACGAGGCACCAAAAAGAATAAAAACAAAAAATAAAACGAAATCATACATTTGCATTTATATGCGATATATTTTAAATATATATTTTTCATTCTTGAAATTTTGTTCTAAAAACACTCTCTCTCTCTTTCGCTTTCTCTTTCTGTCTGCCTATTTTCAAAACGTTAACTTTTGAAATCAATATTTAATAATATATTATAATTTATAAACGTAACTATTAATAATATAACTATGTGTAAGTGGTTTTCATTATTGTTTGTTAATTCGTTCTCTCATGTTAAAACTTACGAAACTGTAAAAATTTGCATACAAATTAATGTTTAAAACCCATACTCTTATTTCAAGTTTAGTGTTTCTTTTGTGTTCTCTTATTTACATAGAAGTTTGTTTTACGAGCTTTCTCTCCTTGCTGTATTCAAATTTGTGGATTTTATTTTTATGGTAGTGCGGAGCATTAACAATTTGGCCAGCGAGAAAAAAAAACGACAAATGGAAACGAAAAATTCCCCTAACTTAAATATTAAAAAAGCCATTTGTGTGTGTACAAAATCTCACCTCAATTGTAACTAAAGTTGGTTTTGGGCGCATGTGTGATTGAGTGCATTTAATATTAATTAAAACAAGGCATAAATATAAAGCTAAACATGCCTAGAAACGAACTAAAGATTGAGCGTAAGGAAATAAGTAAATGTCGTGCATTTCATTTAAATATAGAGTACTAATAAAAATAACTAAAAGTTAATAACAAAACATTTGCTGGTGTTGCTGTAGATGTTGCTGTTCTTGCAGTTCTCATGGAAGTTTCTCTAAACTAAACAACTCAATGGGTTGCTATCGCTTTTTTGTTTTATTAATTTAATAATAGTTGCTAATTTGGCCTGATTTTCATTTAGACACGTTTGGTGGTGATAGTGATAGTGATGATAATATTGTTGAGGCTGAGGCTGAGGCCGAGACCGAGACCGAGTCTGACGACGTTCAAGCAATCGCTACTAAGACTGGGGATACGAGACAGCCTCGCGCAATGTCTTGAGACCCGCTTGTACATAGCGAAAAACCTCGTGCATCGTACTGTGCAGCGTTAGCGGACCATTCTCATGATCCAATTTGCGAATGAAGTCTGTAAAAGAGTCGAGCGATTATTTTCTTGTCTTACGAAATACACTGCAACTTCTCTATGTAGCTTACCTATATGATTACCGGTGCGTACCAGTCGGTCGGCTTGATCCCACAATTCATGAGCGCTATTCACATACGTTAGATACTCATTCTGCCTAGCCAGCTGATTGTGTATGTCTTGAGGCACTATTTTCCCAGGCGGCGTATTTGAACCGGAACCCTTTAAGCATATCATTGGTAAATAAACATTTCGATGATTTAACAAAACTACTGCATTTTTACCTGTGAGCCCACCGAATTGGATGGTGATATGGAGGACGGCGTATTACCGTTCATGATGTCCCCCCTGCCACTGCGAAAGAATTCTGAGCAGCTGGCAATGATTGCGCGACAATTCGCTCGTCGCAACTTATAAAGCTTTAAAGAAATCAACGATTGACATCGCAAACTGAAAGCAGAGCAGATGAAAGCATTTTAATGAGTATTTCGCATTTGCGCCGAACTGTTGCTGACCTGAGTATAGCCACTATGTTGTGGGATTCGTGCTTCCCATTCGTTGATTGCTGATAAGGTCGATTCTTTGAGGAAATATATCTGTAAAGTAAAAAAACATTTTATTATACTGTAATCTTGACAATAGGAAACTAAATACAAATAAAAGCAATTTTTATTTGGCTAACAAATCATAAGACTTGTTCCAGTCAAGCAATCAATCAACATTGATACATGCCAGTCGGCAGTCGACCGTAGTGTGCTTTACTTTACTCACTTAATTAGCGACAGTGTGTCCTTGTACATGGTCCACGTGGCTTCCATATTGCAGCGTTCCATTGCGTCGGCGGTTAGCAGAAAGTAAACAATAGCTTCAAGGTAAAGCGTCATCTGGTTGAAGGAGTCGCGTTCCGAATCAGCTGCACGTTTCCTTCGGATTGCCTCCTGCAGCAGAAAATCGTTTTTCCTGTAATTTAAAGAGATGAAAGAGAGATTAATAAATGATGTACATTTTAAATGCAATTATTAAATATGTTTTAGCAATATTTCAAAGCATAAAAAGTGGAAAAGGAAGCTACGGTTATCTTAGTACTATCATACTCGAATACCGATTCGGATTCTATCAATTGGATTTAATTAATCGAAATGAATTTTTCAATGATCAATAATAATTAATCGGCTTTAATCAAAACTAAATCTCTAGACTCTGACTCCAGCAGTTCCCAAAAATGAATCATACTCTCTCTTACTGCTATGATTAAAATGTTAATTCCAACGATTCAGTATCAATATCAACGCAGCTCTCTGGTTGTCATATAATTTGCCTGTGATACAGAGAAAAACAATGACTCACCTGAGGTCATCACTGGCATGCTCCTCCTCATTATCAAAGTGGGAACGATAAATGAGACGTGGCGCTGGCGGTGCTACCGGTGATAGTGCTGCTGTAAGTGAGGTCGTAGTTTGTACCGCTTCGCTGCAGGTGGTTGGCAGTTGGTTGACAACAGCAGCTGTTGCTGGCACTGCTGCTGATGCTATAACCGGCTGCAGTTGTTGCTGTTGCTGCTGCTGTTGTTGTTGTTGTTGAAGCACAAGCTCCAGTTTGTCGCGGGATAATCGCTCGTGGTTGTTGGCAGGCAATAGAACTGGTTCCGGTAGGAACTCTTTCTCTTTTTTTCGCTTCTTCTCCTTGTAGGGGCTGGAACTGGAGCTGGAGCTGCGTTTGCGTCGAAGCACGGTCTTCTCCTGCTTTAGTTGAAACTCCTGCTTCACACTGTTTGGCTTGAACTTGGATTCACAGCCGCCATCCATTTCTGAATCCTGCACTGGCTCCGGTTTGACACTTGGCTCATGCTTAAGACCAAGCTTCGCTCCTGTTGCCGCTGTGCCACCTCCTCCTACACCACCACCACTTCCACTTATGTACCCATTGGGCGTATAGACAACACTTGTATCCTTGTGCCCATGTCCGTTGTGTTGCTGCTGGTGCTGATTCTGATGCTGATTATGTTGGTTTTCCGCAGGCGTGGGATAAAGCTTATAGCTATTCTGGTACCATTCCGACGGCACGCGCGACAGCTTGCTCAGTGATATTTTGCACATCAGAGATATCAAATGCGGTGTTGTCGTGCGTGCTGGCGACGCTAATGCGCCGCCCAACGCATGTGTGGGTGTGCTTCGTGACTTGGCGGGGAACTCCTTCTCCTGCTGCGAGAGCTGTTGCTGTTGCTGGTGCTGTTGCAGCTCCTCGGCCTGGTCAATAATGACCACCTGGCCCTGCTTCTTAGCACCACCTTCTTTGGGATTGAAGATGCGTGTGAGTGTGCAAATCTTCTTCTTATCACTTTTTCGCTTGCCACTGCCCCGATGCGGATTGTCGTCGTCTTCGCTGCTGCTGCTGCCACTGCTGCTGGCGCTGCTGTTGCTGCTACTACTGGCGCCACTGCTGCAATCACTGCTGCTCAGGGGTGTGTTACTCGCCTGCACCGGTTGTAGCAATTGCTGCTGCTGTTGCTGCTGCTGCTGCTGATCGACCAGGGACAAACGCTGTTGCTGTTGTTGCTGCTGCTCCTCGGTTTCACTGCTGCTGCTGTTGCTACTGCTTGCAGCGCTGTAGTGCTTCTTCGCACTTTGCTTATTGATCTTAACTATTCTCGTTTTGGCCGGATTCTGCGATGACGTCGCCGCTGCTGTTGTGCTTACGACTGCAGTAGCAGTGTCTGCTGTTGGTACTGTCTGGACTTCCGTGTCGCTGCCACTACTGCTACTGTTGCTGGATTTGGTGCTGCTGCAGCTGCTGCTGCTGCTCTCCTCATCGCTGGTGCTGTTGTTGTTGCTACCGCTGGCCATTTTGCTTGAAGCAACTGTTACTGCAGCTGCGGCCATTGCATTGGCCTTTTTGGTGGGCGTGGTGTCATTGCTGCTGTTGTTGTTGTGCTCACGCTTCCGACCGCCCGTCGCTGTTGCAGCCGTGCTGTAGATGCTGCTAGTTATCAGCAGTTTGTTCCGCGGCTGCTTGGCTGCCGTCAGCGAGGGTCCCTTTGCCTGGGAACTGCTCTGCTGCTGCTGCTGCTGTGCCAGCTTTCGTGGCCTGCCACGCCCCTTTTTAATGGCAGCCACGGGCGCCTTTGCGGTCGCCGCTGCGGCGGATGCTGCTGCCACTGAAGCTGCCAGCTCGAGCGCTTGCTTCTTATTGTTACTCGGCGGCTCGTCCTCATCGCTAGAGTCGGGCGGCGGTGTTATTTGCTTTCTTCGCTGTTTCTTTGCACGTTGCTTAGGCGACGCCGGCAGCGGTCCGATGGGCGTTAGCGTGATACTATTGGGTGGCGCCTTCTGCTGAACGGTGGGAGGTATACGTAGCACTGTTGTAATATCTGCCGGCACTCCAGGAATTTGCAGTTTTTGTCCGGGTCCGGGCATAGGCAATACTTCGCTGCCGCTGCCGGCGGCGCTTTCCGAACTGCTGCTGCCGCTGCAAACGCTCGCCGAATCCGAGAGTCGCGACTCCAGTTTGATTTGGCTCGCCAACATCTGCTGCTGTTGCTGCTGCTGCTGTTCTAGTGATTCCTTTTTAACGCTGACACTAAGGCCGACCCCAAAGCGCTGATGCTGCTGTCCATCCGTCATCTCGTCGTCTTCCTCCTCCTCTTCGGACATATTGCGAGTCTCGTCGTTCAGCTGCTCGTTCTTCACAATGGCCGTGGTTACCTCAATGGACTCGGGTATGATTTGCGCCCCGCCTGGCAGGATGCCCGGCACCTTCATACTAACGCCAGGCGAGACACTCTCTGTCGCCACTTGATTCGCGGGTTTCGGAAAGAAACGACTCAGCGTCCAAATATTGCTGTCCGGCGGCGATGGCGTCTTGTTCGACGAACTCGAGCTGCTCATTGTGCCCATGCATGATCCGCTGGAACCGCCGCCTCCGCTAACACCACCCATCGCGTTGACACTGCCAGTTGAGTTGACTGTGGCTCCAGCAGCACCACCAGAAGCAGCCGCGGCTGAAGTCAGCAACCCGCTGATTGTATTCGGCCCACTCGCTATTATTGTTTGGCTGTACTTTTTCTTCTGCCGTTGTTGCTGCTGCTGTTGCTGATGCAGAATTTGCTGCTGCTGCTGTTGCTGCTGCTGCTGTTGATGGTGATGCTGTTGTTGTTGCTGTTGCAGTAACTGCTGCTGTTGTTGTTGTTGTTGCAGTTCGCTTTTGCTGCTCGCCTCGCTGCCCGATTCGCTGGTATCCGACTCCGAACTGTTGCTGCTATTGCCAACCGATCTGCTGGGCAAAAGAGATGTTTTAATTTATTGTCATTGCCTATGGTTCTTGCCAACTCACCCATCTTTTCGGCGTTCGTCGTCGGACTCGGAAAGCTCCAGATCGTTTTCAAGGCTATGTAAATTAAATGCAAGAAAATCGTACATTAATACACTTTCAGAATATACAGTAACGTCTACGTACTTCTTTCTCATTTCTTGATCTAAGTTTACTAAGCCAACTGCGAAGTATTCATTTAACTATTTCGTTATATTGACTTTAAGAAAGCGAATGCTTGGATGTTTTTTAAATATTTTCTTTGCGTTATAGGTAGAAATATTTTCTTAAGGTTTTCTGATTTAAATGCGCCTTACTACGGCAGATTTTCTAAAATTCTTCATTTACTCTTCTTATTTTTTTCACTTATTATTTAATTCTAAATATTTTGCAAACAATTAATTTCCCACTTTATTTATTTTGTTCTTGGCGACAAATTCTACACCTGATTAAGGCATTTTTGGATGTAGGCTTACCACGAGTCTTGCTTCTCCAGCGTATGGCTCTTCTCTGTTTTCAGTGGCTTTATCAGCGGCGCCGTGGGCGATGCTTTCGGCGGCGTCAGCATTGGCGTCGGCGTCAACTGCGGCATGGGCGCCACGGCCGACATAACGGTCTGCGTGGCACCCGAGAGGGGAGGCAGTGGCAGCGGCAGCTGACTGGCCTGCGGTGGCGTTGTCAGTAGCGGGGCAATGGGAGACGAGATCGGCGCAATTGGCGCCAGCAAAGGCACCATCAGCGATGAGGCCCCAGGGGCTGCGGGCGGCGAGTTGAGGGGTCCGATGGGATCCACCGCATCGAAGGCATACTTAAAAGTATTGGGCCCATTCAGATTGTAGTTCTCACGGGTTGGCGCATGGGGCGTCGCCGCAATAAGAGTCAGTGGTGTCACGTGATAATTATTGGTCATTTCGGTGATAATTTTGCTAATATCCCTCTGCAGAAATGAAAAGAAATAAATCGTTTTCGTTATTATTATGTACATTTAATTGTAGGAAAGGTTGAAATAGTTTTTCCATGTTTGACATTTTAGTATTATTCTGCTTGGCACGTGAACTAAGCTCGGAAAGCTAAATGCCTCGATAGATTTATACCACGTACGATATATATAAATATATATTATTGTACGTGGTATATTGACATACGACGATAGGGTACATCTACTAGGCTACATTGCTGATTAATCTCATTCATTGCATCTGTCTTTAACACAAACTAATACCCCTTTTCAGCCACATTCGCTGGGTGTAGGGTATGTCGCTACGTTGTCTGCAAATTGTTTAGGTTCGTTCAGTAGTGAATCGGTTTCAGTGCTAACAAAACAACGAATAAACTATGTTATTGTCCATATCGAAATGGTTCAGATTCCTAATGGACTTTGCGGTCCTGTACTGTAATAGATGTTATATACATGGCTTGCGTTACATAGTGCAGAATAAATTCCTACTTTCGGAAAGGTAAGGCTCTATTTTCCATGTACTTTTGTAATAATATTGATAATTTAAATTGATTAGAATATTATGGCTCGTATTACTGGTGGTTTCTATATACTACTGTATTATTTCTTGCTTATCATCGGTGGATCGATTCAAATTTAAAAGCACTCACATTGGCATTGAACGCAACTCATATAAATGGAATACTACTTTTCCCAGCGTAACAATGTAAGTAACTTGCTCTAACTTGCACAGATTTAATAATTTCATAGATAAGCAAGTATCAAATATTTGAAAAAATCATACAAAATTTATGTTTCAGATGTCCATTGCAACGTCTAAACAAAAGTCTTTTCGACATCTTTTGCCGGTATGCTTATTATTGTATGTAATTATTAAATTTTATATTAATTAACTTTTTTGGATATCCATTTAGTGATAACGCAATTGAGGGAAATAATAAAAGTGATTTTGAATTTTTCTTGGAAACTTTGGCTAATTCGACATATACCAATTTTCAAAATATACCCGAATTTCCAAGTGTGGATAACATACTGACTTCTCTGAACATTGAGCCCAAGCACTACATGGAACTTATTTATAATGTAACGTCTGACGGCAGCTACATTTCGGGAGACGCTTGGGTCCATTGCACAGATGGCATATACGAGATCAGAACAATGCAGATCATCACCGAATTCGGCTTGTGCTATGTGTGTAATACATTTTTAGGGATGGAGTACAGTTCACGCTTTGTACTTTTCGGAGAATACCCAAAACTAAGAGACGACTTAAGTCCAGCATTAGTTTTAAATAACAAAGACGGAAATTTTCAAGATAAGGAAAAGGCGATCTCTTTTTATGGATTTGCAGTCAGTGCTATTGACGTATGTATCTTGACAACAATGAATTAAAGATTTTCATTTTCAAGCTCTATTTTAGACTTTTATTCATTCTCCATATGACGTAATGAGGTTGACTAACAATTTTGGCTACACATCAAAAGGCTCAGCATATGAACTTGAGATTGAATTTATAATTGCCGAAGCAAACTTTGAGGCGTAAGTTTAAACATTCACGAAAAGCACATCCAGATATAGACCAATATGCTTTTCATAGACAATAGATACATAATTTTGTATAGAAAGGATCAGATGAAACTTTGACAAGAAACATGCTACCTACGGGTCGCTGAAGCAATTGTCTTTTCTAATTTAATTTAATTTATTGTATACTATTTATTTAATCATACGACTTTACAGCTCAACTTCCATTTCGCAAAGAAAATGTCGCTATTTTCATGAGTCCAATCTGACTCATTTTCCATATTATACTAAAAATTCGTGTGGTCAAGAGTTTCGACTTAATTTGGCATACAAAATATGTAAATGTATTCCTCACTTTTATCCAAACCGAAGTAAGTGAACGATTATTCCGTTTGCAGCGGGGATTTATCTATTAATTATTTTAGTTTTGAACCCGAAAGCGGTTTGCTCCTATAGAGAATTAAAGAGATGCTTTCCGAAACACGCTGGTTTGTATATGGCACATACATATTCCAAATTTTTGTATAATGTATAATTTTACATGTAGACCTTTTCCTTAAAAACTACGAAAAAAAAGATCAAAAGTTAATATCGAGAGCCACTTGTGAGCAAAATTGCTTGGACTCAGTACTTCGCATCACGAAAAAGACGGTAATATTTTTTTCCGCTTTCAATCTTTCGCAAAAAAAAAAAAAGTCTGTTTCATTTCTCATTTTATCTGTCTTGGTCCTTATAATAAAATAAAAACATATCCTCCTCCAATTTTGTAAAACCAAACTTAATACAGCAAAAAATTCAATTTTCTTATGAATTTTCTTTTTCTAGCCTATGCTTAACGCAAAGACCTTACTTGGAAGTCTAGGATCGACTGTGATCATAAAGTTTTGGCCAAAGAGGCTTATCAAACGACAGGTTATATACTCTATAACCGATCTCTTGGGTACGACATATAGTCTTTAATAAAATATGAATATTAATCTAGTAAATACAATTACAGTTTCTATAGGTGGAACTGCAGGACTTTACCTTGGTTTCAGTGTTCTGGGCCTAGTGGAATTCATATACTTTTTCACAATACGTTTACCTTGGCAAATCTATGGATATGAATTCTGAATGGGCAATTGCCTATCCTTATCCTAAGTACACTCTACACGTATATTCAATTAACAAACAAGCCACAATAATTTTTATATGTAATACTAATTTGTAGCTCTTGAGAAATATTTCATGTCACGCAATGAAACGCAGAGATCAACTGCTCGACTATTGCATTCCACGTAAACTATAAAAAATACATATCAATTTTCGATAATTAAATGAAAACTTCTTTTTAGTCACTATATTTTTAAATAAAAAGTTCCCAACATTGTATTTTCTATATAAATAAACCTAATTATGCCATATTCAATAATAAAATGGGCTTTTATGATTTGACTGACTGTAAATAAACTTAATAGTCACTCCATACTTAATATTCCCCGTCTCAGCCGGGCTTACAGGTAATATAAAGTCAAAAAGAGTTTTATTAAACTTTTGCATACTTTTACGATTCATTTTCATTCGGAATATCTAAGCGAGAAAACCATGTTAACAAATATCTCTTCATCAAAGTGGCTCAGATCGATAACAAATTTTGTAGTTCTCTATTTTGACAATTGCTGTATTCATGGTTTCCGCTATTTAGTTCAGAGTATGTTACTTATAATTGAAAGGTAAGTGTTATGCAAATTGTAAGATACAAGAAAGGTTATTTACAACTCGAATTTCATTCAAGATTATTGTGGCTCTTGCTCCTAGTGATTTCTATATACTACTGCATTTTTTCCTGTTTATCTTCGGTGGATCGCTTCAATCATAAAAGTACTCATATTGGCATTGATAGGAATTGGTACTACTGGAACATAACACTTCCTAGTATATCAATGTGAATACCGAACTCAAAGATACGAGTATATCAATCTAATTAACTAACTAACTAAACTTTTAGATGCGAAATGGAACGTATAAGTGACAATCTTTATGGAAAATTTTGTCGGTATGCTAGTAATTTCTGGTTGCATCTGAAAAAAAAACCTAGTATATCCTGCATTTCCATTCCAGTGATAATTTTATTGTTGGACAGGATAAACTAGAGTTGAGGGAGTTTCTGGAAGCTCTGGCCAACTCAACATACACGAACTTTGAAAACATACCCGAATATAATAGTGTTGATAAAATTCTGGAAAAGTTGAATATAAAGCCCGAACAATATATGCAGCTGATCTATAACTTGACTACTGATGAGTCCTATGTGGAGGATGAGCCTGCACCAGTGCGATGCACCGACGGCAGCGAAGACTTCAAGTCAATGCAGATTCTAACTGAATTCGGCTTGTGCTATGTGTGCAATTCGCTTTTGGGTCTGGAATACAGTGCACGTTACGTTATTTTCGGAGAGTATCCAAAATATAATGCAGAGACTTTTGAGCAGTTCAAAAAAGCCAACTTTCATGAGAAAGAGGTTTCTCTCAGTTTTATTGGATTTCAATCTAATGCAATTGATGTATGCACAAGTGTATCTAAAGTTGATTAGGAAGCATTTACAATCGTACTTAATCTTTCTTCAAGGCTTACATGCATTCGCCCTACGACGTCTTAAGATTGGTGAACAACTTTGGCTATACAGAAGAAGGCGCTGCATATTCAGCAGAAATGACATTTACCACTGCCGATTCAAATTTTCAAATGTGATTTATCTATATATTAAATTATATATATACATAATATCTAAATACTTTTTCCCTTTACAGGGAAACTACCGTTTCGCAAAGGAATTGTCGTTATTTTTCCGAATCAAATCTCACACATTTTCCATACTATACAAGAAACACATGCACTCAGGAATGTCGGCTCAATCTGGCCTATAAAATTTGCAAGTGTATACCACATTTCTACCCCAATCGAAGTAAGTTCTTACTATTTAGCTTCAAATTTGCTAAATTTCGTAAATATTTTCAGTTGCGAATCCGAAACCGGTCTGCTCTTATAAAACTCTGAAATCTTGCTTTCCCCGACATGCCAGTAAGTAGTTTGTTGTACATATAAGAACTTGAATCAAATATGAATCTTTTTAAGGTTTGTTTTTGAAAATGTACGAGAACACAACCAGCAATATTGAATTGCCAAAATGCTATTGTGAACCAAATTGCCTTGACGCTGCTGTTCGAGTACCAAAAGTCGAAGTGCGTCTGTCAAATTAATTCTAATTGCCCAAGATATTAAACATCAAACTAACTGCTTTCAGGCCATGAAAGGTGCCATGAAGTTACTTAAGGGTCGGGGAGCTACCATTACAATTACAACTTGGGCAAAGGCGCAGTTCAAAAGACAAGTAATATTCTCCTTTACAGATCTTTTGGGTAATCATTCTATCACTATAAATATAACATAATGAAAAACAAATATTATCAAATAATTTCAGTTTCAATTGGCGGAACTGCCGGACTATATCTAGGCTTCAGTGTTTTGGGCCTGGTTGAATTTATCTACTTTTTCACAATGCGTTTAGCTTGGCATATCTATGGATACAAAATCTAAACACAGTGCTTACTCAATGTTAATTAACAAAGCACTTTTGAATCCTTTGATAGTATGGAATATTACAAATTACTCTCGTTTGCACAATTTCACTTCTTGCATATTTATTTATTTTTAAATAAATTCAATAACCAAACCTCTTTTAATTTTTATTAAAATTACTCATAAGTATAAATCGAAAACTAAACCTTTTGTACTTACCTCTGGTGGCGGTGGTTGCAGTCCCGAACTGCTTCCTGGTCGCTTGCTGCTGGCCGCAGGTGGTACGAAACGTCCTCCATTGGAAAGCGCCGGAGCCGGTGGGCCCAGAAACGATTTCTCGCGGCCGTTGGGCATTTGCGTGGACATAGGAGGCCCGAGGGGGGATGACGTTGATGTTAAAGTGGACGTCGCTACCGCGGTGGCATTGTTTGTGGCGCTGGACAAGTTGTTGGAACTGCTGGAGGACGATGATCTGGGTGGGCCACGCGGTGGCGCCATACCACTACTGGAGGGTATGTCATTCTTCATGGGCTGCCCGGGATAACCACCTCTGCCATTGTAGGGTGGTTTATTGTCTGCTTGCTTCAGATAGGTAGGCGCCCGCTGCTGCTGTTGATAGTGCTGCTGCTGCTGTTGCTGCTGCAATGTCGGCAGCTGACCAGGTACCAAAGCAGACGCGGAGGAGGAGGAGGACGACGGGCAGGAAGTGGTGTTTGGGCTGTTGCTGAAGCCCTTTGGCGGTGCCTGCAGCCGAGCAGTAGACGCACCCGGCGCCTGACGATATATACCGACTGTGGAGGCATTCATGTGATCTCGCGCGTCAATATATTCGCCAAGAGCGGCGGTAATTTCCGCATCGCCCTCACTGGGATTCAGACGTCGCGGCTCCCCGAATAGACTAGTTTCACGATCGTCGCTCTGGATACCCTGTTGCCGTTCGTATTTTTCTCTTTCGCGTCTTTTTCGGCGCTCAGGATCCTCCATGCTGAGAATAAAAAGAAAATAAAATAAGTCAACTAATTCCATATTCCATTTTTTTTAGAACAATTTATAAACAACAACAACATAAACAACAACAAACAACATTCTCAGCCGATTGACATGCTAGTGCATTGTAAAATTGGCGTCATCAATAAAGACATTACTCAACACTGAATAATATTGTGGAACATAAAGTCGTGACCGCAAGCCTTGATAATATAAAAATGGAACTATATGCGTGGCATTTCATACCTCTTAGAATATGGCTGTTCGGTATCAACAGTATAACAGAAAAGTCTATAACAAACATTCCCCCAAAGGGAATCTTATATATATTATTAAACTTTTGCAGTAGTGATAATAATTTGATCGAAATATTTGCGATGTATAAAACATTTCTTCAAGGTTATTAACATAATGAAACTTTGGACATAGGTATATCAACTCAGCTATTTATGATGAAAGTATTTCTTCACCATTATTAAGTACTTCAATCTGTCCATATTTTAAAATCTTAAAATTTACATGAAGCTTCGCTGATAGGTTGTTTTAGTATTTGTCTGCATTCATTATTATTATTATTTGCTGGTGGGTCTACAAATATATTTAAAAGATAATCAAATAGCTTCACTTAGTTTCTACCGCTCCGAGCAGCGGCAAAGCAGAATTGATATGTACTGCGGCCTATGGTTTCCTTTTGAGCCTTGTTTAGGTACTTGCGCACACGATTTACCATATTTACCATATATTTGAGTAAGGACTGCATGCGTTAAAACGACAAACACATATAATTAATATTTAAAATGAATTTGAGACAAATATTCAGTGTAGATGAAAGGTATCTGACAGTCGAGTGCGTCTGACTGACTGAAGCTTTCTACACTTGTTGTACATATCAACAAATTGGAAAACATGCTAATGCACACATACAAATGCAAGTACGTACAATTAACGAGTGGGTAAACCAAGCTTGGACAACGCAACACGATGCAATCAATGGCTCTAAAACTTACTTAAAATTCAGGTTGTACAAATTGTTATTGTACTGCAGTTGTTGCTGTTGCAGCTGCTGCTGCTGTTGTTGCTGATGCTGTTGCTGGTGGTGTTGTTGTTGTTGTTGTGCCATAGCGTGCGCTTAATAAAAATATGTTCTTAATTAGTGGGTTCAGCGATCATACATAACATTGATTCAAACAGTCAAGACACATTTAAGTACAAATCAAAACCTCAAAAATTAATTGCCACTAAGAATACTACCTTTTAAATTATCTGTACATGCGAAGGCGATACCTATTTAAAACGGACAACCCGCTAACAAGAGTTATCGCTGTACTTTGACTATCTGTCATTATGCTCTCTACAGGGAAATAATGATACATTAACATCTTTATACCCTTGCAGACTGTTTAATCATTTTGGCCAGCTGTTTGCAACATACAGAAATAAGCATCCCCGATCTTTTAATATATATATATTTATATAATTTATCAGAATCAACAGTTGACTCGATCTAGCTACCTCCGTCTGTCTACCAGCCGACATGACTGTTGCCACGCAAATTAGGAGCTCAGTTTTGAAGCTATTTTCAACAAAACTTGGTACACATATTTCTGAACGCTGTAAATAAGTCGGAACGAGCCATATTGGAGAAATATATTGTATAGCTGCCATAGAACCTACCGACTGAGTTTCATTGTTTTTCTAATAATGCCCTCTAAATTGTCTTCAAATTAAAAAATCGGTTTACTATATTGCAAGTGACTATAGGCCAACTATCCATAAGGTTATATTATGATTTGTATAGCAAATCCAAATTTGAAGTTCATGTGGAGGAGGCAGAACAATCATATTATATACAACAATATCATTTACTTTTATATACAATGACAATACATGGTAAGCAAAGGAATAGCCAGTAATTTATTCTACAGTTGTGATGTAATAGAAGCAATTCGGGAAGTTTAATATGCTTCACCTATTAAATTGTTCGCAATCATGGCTAACTCGCAGGGGAAGAGGCACTGTTATAAAGCTGCTTGCGAGGTTGTCCTATAGATTGAATTAGAAAGGGTACCAGACGCACAGAGCAAGTAAAAACGGAAGAGCGACGGTATAGAAAAGATGCCAAGCTGGCTCCAAGCAAAGAGTCGCATGTTGTGATTGGTTGCAATTGAAATTGTACCAATCTCGCAGAACCCAGCCATAGGCATTAAACCAACAAATCGGCTGTAGTAAAACAGTAGATAAGAGAGTTGCACGTGCTGAAATATAGCAAAATAAAGCAGCACGTACTGGACCTGGATTTGGTCTCGATCATGTGGAAACAAAACTAGAATCGAAAGAAATGCGCCGAAGTTTGCATACCTTCACAAATACACGCATAAGTTTCACCGATTGTTCATTCTATTACTATATATATATTTATTTATTTTTAGGAGCCAAATGTGAAGGATTAGACATTTTTATTTTTCAAATGTTTAAAGTAAGCTTATTGGTAGTTCTTTGATTTGGGACATATCATAGAAAACGTTGGTGATTTATGTATGACGAGCTTGGCTTTAATCACATTGTAAATTCACAATAAAAATCATTGTTGGATGAACTTAACCGTTAATGTTGATTTGCAAAAAGGTTTAAGAACATTTTTTACCTAATAATGTTTTACCATATATATATTCTTAAACAGTTATTAATTAAAAAAAAAGAAAACATAATAAAAATTTAACTTATATTTTAATTACGTTTTATGTTAGCTTTAAAAAAGATTTATTTTTGTTCTGCAATCTGTATTCGTTTATAAAAATTGAATAAAAATCCCAATTTTAGTTATTAAAAAATGTTTGTGATTCTTTCAAAAATATGCCAAAATGTTTCATTTTCAAAGCTTCAAATCCAACTTTTTCATCTAACTCGATAATTGCGAAAATATATAATTTAGGGAACACGGCTTAATCCTAGATCATACGGCAAAAAAAGGTTTGGGGAAAGAGTTTCAAAAAGAAAATGTATACCTAATTTAATAACATACAGGAGAGATTATAGAGATAAGAGTTTATAGTAGTTTAGACACTGCAGTTGTTGCACTAAAAGATTGTTCCTGAGATATATGCTACGTTATCATCATCATTCAAAAAAAGTGCGAATATACATGTGTGTGTGTGTGTACACTTAAAGCTAATCGATGAAGAATTCTACAAAACAAACATACATATGCATGTGTATTTGGAATCTCAAAATATTTGTCCCTTGAGAATGCATGCGCAAAAATATGCCCTTGCCCTTTCTCTTTCCCTATACTTCTAAGGGGTTTGTTTCGTGCGATTCGCCCTTTCATTTCAATGCAAATTTTCATTCAATAGCAACAACAGTTTTACAGCACCACCAGCAGAGACATACGAAATAAACGCACAAATAAATTTAGCTTTGCACATGTTGTTATTATTTCTTTTGTTGTTGTTTCTGCTGATGTTGTTGTTCTTGTTGCCGTCAGTTGTGTTGCTATAAATAAAACAGCAACAAGCTGCTCGCAGCTCATGCACGCGGCTTCGAAAATAGACGACGAAGCCAACTACTGAGAGAAGAGAAAATAGAGAAAGATGAGGAGAGGAAGCAGCATGCGCAGGAGAAAGTAAAGGCAGAAAAGATGCCGCGATAAATTGACGCTATTTGAGCTGAGCTTGTACAAAAGAAATCTCTTTAAGACCGTAAAGGTTTTGGCCAAATCCGACTGTAAGATACTCATTATATACGATGATAAAAACTTATTCGGCATTATTATAGGCTTAAGATTCTGGAAACACTTAACAGTGACTGTCTCAAATTCATCCCAGATATTAGAAACTTTTGTTTTAAGAATTAGCTGTAATAAATCTTTTAAATTTCACAAGACGAACATGTCAAAATTGGCTCAGCTATTTATGCTAATCAAGAATATTTATATAATATACGTCACGAGCCTTTCAATCTACTACATATGATTTCAGAAAGCTTTTCAACTCTTTTTACCTATTTTCAATGGGTATTAAAAAAAATAACTCAAGATTCAGAAGTGTTGACAATATATCTTCTGGTAGTTTTCTATTAAAGCCTAAATTAAAATTAAGGAATCTATACATTTTTTGCATCTTCCTGAGGATATTGATATTTAAGCAACTCTTAAAGTCCCAGTATCACACTATTAAAACCTCTTTAATTATGTGTTTTGTGTAATGGTCAGGCTGAAGAATCCAAATCAATTTTACTAATCATAATTTCATAATTCAGTTTTACTAACATAGAGTAATATGGATTTTTCCTAATTATTGCCAGAAATTGCAGTATAAGGTATCCGCGAACCTATGTACTGGCCCTTCGCCTATGTATGGACAGCAAGCTCAAGCCATAATGTTCGTTTATACGTATTTTAATATTTGAATGGAGGAATATGCATATATTATTGGATTACTTGAAGTCAAGCTCGATTTTACCTTTATTTTTTGCAAATATCAATATCAGCAAAATATTTGTATTTCTATCTAAAAGGCAAGGAATGTTATATTATTGTCAGATCATTACTATGACAATTATAGGGAACAGTGATACTTGTCAAACGCTTTCTGTTGTGTGGCTACTACCATTTGCTTGAGAATTTATTCTTTAAAGATTCTGTAATAATTGAAAAATCGTATTAAATTTTAAATTTGGTATGTGCAGCTCTTTTATTAACTGCGTGTTTATACAGACACACTCACAAACAAACGAGCATGACCAAACGAATTCAACTAATAATGCTGATCAAGAATATATATATTTAGTATGAGCTTATCAATTTTAATTATTTTTAGTATTTAAAATGAATTACAAAGCATGCTGAAGGTTGCATACCCTTGCTTGCATAAGTTTTGGGAAATTATTCTTTTGTATCTTAATTAATAATTAATAAATTAATAATTATACTAAATAGTTATCTAGATTTAACAAGGCTGATGTAGAAGACGTCGTCAAGCTTTGATGTATCGATATTAAACGCTATAAAAACTATGCGATATAGTTAGGCGGTTTTATAAAATATAAGTCGTGTATTGTATTGTATATCGTATATTCCAAGTTTAATTAATATAGCTAATTAATAGGATCGAAAGATGGAACGACGGACGCTAAATCAATTCCGTTAATTATGTTGAGCAATAATTCGTATTCCTTCTAGAGTCCCATATATATCCTTCTATGCGTCGTTGCAAACATCTGACCAAAAATAATTATACCCTACGCAAGGGTATAAGAAGGGAGCTTGCTGCAATTGCATTCACTTAGTTATTCATAACTGACACATATGTACATGCGCTCACAACGTGAGAACACACACCTACAGATTTAAATAATTCAGTGTAAGAAATTCGTTTCCAGCCGCAGTCAACGGTTATAAAAAGGGGTATGTGGACAGAGTGCTGTGAGCAAAAAGGCACAGAACCCATGAACTTACAGTTCTTTGTATGTGTGTGTAATGCCCTACGGCAACTGAAGCAGAACATGGACAAGGGTAAGTCTAAACTAAAAGGCGAAGAGTTACCTTCGGGGAATCGAATCTTCCATACCCTTGCAGATGTCTACGCGAATTTTGACCGATCATACGCTCCATCGATAACTAAATAAAACGCTTGATTTTTGGGTTTTAATAATAGTAATTCTGTGTAGGATATTGTTGACTTATATTTTATGAGCTGGGCACAATAATTTTTGTATAATGTGAAAGTTGAATTTAGGAGTATCTACAATTATGGGATCCAAATCTATGAAAGCGGTGAGTTTTGTACTAAAAAATATATATAACTTTCTATTGGCAATGATCTTGAATTCCATCGCTTTGTATACCATTGTACATTGTAATGGTACATTAACTTTGCGAAAATATATGTTACAGGCACAAGGAACTGTGGCAAACTATACAATTCCCTAACAGCATGAATTGACGAATCGATTTGATGATGTCCGTTTGCTTTTCCGTCTGTCTGTCTAAACACACATATTTTAGCTATTATAAAAGCTAGAGACACAAAATTTAGTATGAAGGTTCGTGTTTAGCAAACGCAGATCGAGTTTATTCTAAACTTTGTATGCCACGGCAACCGCCTTGAAAAATGCACATTTTCTATTTTCAGCTTCAATATTAAGCAAAATAAAAAGGCTCCAACATTGTCATTTGTTATACAAGTAGCTTACTATAATATTGATATAAGCAGTTGATCGGACAAAAAACAGGCGAAAGAAGTTTTTTATACAAAAGTAGCAGCGACGCAGCCGAGGACCGGCGTCGCAACTTTCGTTTGACTTTACGTGTGCGCCATAAGAGAGATGCTTCGACACATACACGTTGACTGAGAAAATGTGCGATTGCGACGTATTGTTAAGAATTCTTCGAATAAAAGTATCTTTTATTAAAAATTAATTTCAATGTCCAAAGTAGGTAAATAGTATCTTCACTCAACTATAGCTGTCCTTACTTGTTTTTACATAATTTTATTGACTATTAAATGGAATTCTTAATAGCTTTATTGTCACTTGTTGACAAATAATTCTTTGTTTTATTGGCATACGCAATCTTTTAAGTTGTAATCCATTATAAGTATATATATTTATTGACTAATATTGAACAAAACCTTTTTTTTTTTAATATTTAATAACAAAATCAATGAACCTGATACCCATCATTTCGAAATAAGTTCGATGTATTTACAATATATTGGTTTGCCAATTCAATTTGGAGTTAATATATCTTATTCTAAATCAAGAAAGAATACAAATTATATATGCAAATATTTGCGATTTCTTACCGTGGTTTCGTTTGTTTTTTCATATGAATATCCATGACCCGCTGCGGTAATCGTTGTTGTTGGTCTTTTAATTCTCCTACATGACCATCAGCATAAGTAGATGACGAAGAAGAAGGTGGGAGACTAATCCAATGTAAGAGCAACAACAGCTCCTGAGAATTCGCAAGACTGTGCTCCCTTCAGTTTTGCAACGTTGTTGTGTTGCGGCTTCTGCAATTGATGTTCGATGTTGCAGGGGTTAACTTTTGCAATGTCTTTGGGGCATCGCATGAGTTGGTGTTGTTGGCAGTATGCTGGTTTTATTGGTGATTTTGTTGATAAATTTTTCTTTAGTTAACATTTAACAATTAATATTTAATAAATTGTTATGAGTAATATTGCTTGATTTACAGTGTTGATTGAGGTTTTGTTGTTTTTACATTTTTGTTTTTGTTATGGAAAATTTACTTGTTGATGCTTAAGCACTTCGGGCGCATAGAAATAGTTTATATGTTTTATATATAATTTTAGAATATGCACTTTTATAATAAATTATTTTGTTGCATTTTAAAGTAAAGTTGTTAAAGTAATTGCGTTGTTGTTTGTAAGCGGGCTAATAAATTTAAATTTATTTTCAATTCGTTGCTATTAGTAATATACACGATATATCAATTATGTATATATTTATATATATGCATAATTTAATATAATTCAAATATTGTATATATTATACATACGTAAAGTATAAGATTTATTTAAATACGATATAAAAGTTTCAATTTTATATTTTACAGACTTGCATTTTTTAAATAAACCCACTCTGGAAACTCAGAAAGCAATCCGTTAGCTTTATACAAATATAGTGCATTGTAGGTTTTAAATGATCTTTATGATTTTAAATTGAATGTATAAATATTGGAAAGCGAACTCGTACATAGTGTTCATGTTTGTTGCTCATAAATATAATGCGGTTGTTGATTTTTCTTGTTTCTTGGTTGAAGTTAAATAATAAAATTTAATTTATTTTTTATTTCTTTTTTTATTATGTTAAGTTTTTTTAATTTTTATTATTGCTTTTTTGGTGAGGTGTTTTTCAATTTTGTTTTGCGCTGCAATGTGAAATTGATAGGTAAAACGTAAATATATATTTCCAACAGCTGATTAAAATGTACCGCGAAAACTACCATACATAAACAATTGTAAAAACAACAAAAATCAACTCAATCACATTGATCTCTAGCAGTACCACACACTCTTACTCTCTTTGCAATATTTTCAAATTTCACAACACTGGCAGCAAATCAAATCATAATATAATATAAAATTTACTGCTTTTACTTTTGCCATCTCGCTCTCACCCTACAGCTCTCGCAACAGCTGTAGATCGCAACAGCAACTGCATTGGCATTTGGTACAGAGTTGCCAACTACACGAAAAGCAGGGCAAACGAATTGTTGCCAACATGCTCATCGCAACAGCTGCGACTTCAGAGTTCGCGGCGGCTTGCGTTGTTGATGGAAACACAGCAGGTGTTAAATACAATCAGAAAACTGCATACACATGGATATACAACACACACACACACACACACATAAAAACAAGAAAACAAAACTGTGCACTTTATGTACATACATATATGCAATCTTCATATGTTAAATTCTAATACAAGTGTGTGTGTGAGAAGAGAGCTCAGAGAATTGCCTACATTGTTGTTGTTGTAGTATTTCATTCATTATGTTTCCTGCTGCTGTTTCTGTTGTTGTTGTTGTAGGCATAGTCAGCCCAAAGGGCAACGCACGCATACCCGTTTTTTTTGTTTTTGTTGTTTTTGCGTTTATATTTGTGCTTGAGTGCCTGTCGGTAGTTCCGTTACGTGCGAGTGAGAGAGCATTAGATTGAGCGCCAAGTGCCGTTTAAAACATGGACAAAAATGAAACGAGAAAAAAATAACTTTGAAGTCAATGCGCATTTCACTTTTTTCGTTGCGTTTCTGCTTCTTCTTCTTCTTGTTGTTGTCTTTGCGAAAGCGAAATTCGTAATTATGTTGTTGTGGCTTCCATTGATTTCATTTATTGTTGCTCCTTTAGCTTTAATTAATTTGCATAACATTTGCAAGGCGCCGCCTAGCGAGCTAGCGAGAGAGTCTGCAGCAAGAGCGCGAGCGACATAATAAAAATAATTCGCATTTATACAATGTATGCATGTGTGTGTGTGCTTGTGTATATATATGCGAGTTTAGTTGGCACGATGGTCAACAGGGGGCGGCAGGCGGAGTGCGACAGCGATGGCAACGCGGCGTTGCTCTACTTGCGACGGCGACGGCGACGACAACGACGACGACAGCGACCATTGTGACGCTTTGTTTTTATTGCTCTTTGTCATAAATAATTGATAAACACAACTTACGTATTATATTTGCTTTTGCTTTTGCTTTTGCTTTTACATTTACATTTGCATTTGCTTGAACTTGCTTTTTACTTGGCTTGAGCGTTGCACTTATTTAACAATTATATACACACACTAATTTTTTAATAATTTGTTTATTTAACATGGCGTTTCAGACGGGCGCGTTTAGATGAAAAAAATTTTACGATTTTCGATATTCGCTTGTACATCTTATGCGGCGCGACGACATTCTGTTACTGTAGAAAAAACTGTTAACACTGGCGCCAACTGCTAGCCGTGTCTGTTAACCAGACATGTGGACTCAAATTGTGCAGTTAAGGCGCTGTTATTTAACAGGTGGCGCTCGTTGTCTGCTAACACTGCTGCTACTGCTACTGATGTTTTACGAACGAATGACAACACACTGTAAAAGCGCACCTACTTTATAACACAAATTGCAAGCTGCCAAAGATCATGATAATTAAATATAATTTCAATTCATTATCTACAAATTTATGCTTGATAATAATGTGCACACTTTTCTACGTTTCCTTTATTTCCCTGCAGTGACTGTAAATTGTGAATGAATGTTAAAGAGCGGTAAAAAGTAAAACACTGTAACAAGAGAGCGCGCCTGACGTTTCGCCTGTTGTTTATTGTTACTTGTATCAGTATGCCTGCTGCTGCTGCTGTTGTTGTTGTTATTGTTGTTGTTGTTTCTGCTGCTACTCAATGTTAGTGTTGCCAATGCATTGTAATTTGAAACCGTGCGAAAAACATCGACTTGCCCTTGTTGTTGTTGTTGTTACATTTCTTTGTTTGCTGCCATTAAATCAATGTTTATTTTCTAAGTTTTTTACCCTTAAAAAAAGTGAGTTTAGCTAACACCTTCACAATCGGTTTAATTCTTTTCATAGGAGACATTTAGCATCTGGACTTTGATACAGGTTTTCTTAGTCGTAACACCTATATACGAATATATATAGTATATATTTGAAGCTTCTGATGCTTATCGAGCACTGCTGTGACCTTTGAAAGGTATACGATTAAGCAGTAAATATTTAAACAAATATTATATATTATATATATATATATATTGAGATCGTAGTATAGGAGAACAGTTTTTAAATCGAAATAATGCCAGCTTACATCGACATCGGCAAAAGAAGAAGCTCCCCAATAGCCTTTCAATTCAATGAAAAACATTTTTCGTTTTCTTCAATCATTTCGGCATGTCGGTTTCAAACAATTAAAGTCTTATCAGAATATGATTGCATATACTACGTATGCATATGGACGTGTGTCGCAGAGATAATTGAGAAACATGGCAGGGAAATGTATTATCGCAAGAGCAGAGTGTAGCGTGGAGGTAAAAGCAAGTTAATGTTTTCCTTTTACAATTTTATATTTTGTCGCCCAATAAAATTAGCAGCAGCAACAACAAATCTAACACTAGTACTAGTAGAGTGCTGCGAGAGAGTGATAGAGAGTAAAAGAGCCCGCACACACACACACACACATACGCAAGCACGCACACACACTCACTACTTAGAGAGCTGCTCTCCGCTTGTCGGACGTTTGACGTTTGTTTGTATGCCCTGCGCATTCACAATAAGCGCGCGAATCGCGCATAGTAAATTAAAATTAATAAGGAATCTACTGAATTTACATGAAGAAATTAAGCGTTTTTTATTTCGCCAAAAAAATTGAAAAAAATAAAGAGGAGCTGGCGCTGAACTTTAAGCCCGCTTAGGCTTTTACTTTTGGGGAGTTACTCACCTTTAGCTAAACTGCAACGCATAAAACTTTGTGCGAAATAAAAAAATGTTTAAACATCATTTAACACACATACTAAAGCACATCAACACACGTACAACTGTGACGGGACGATGAAAACGACGACAACGACGACGACGACGACAACACACACACACAATGACGCGACATGCTGCTATTTTGTGTTTCTTTTTTCGATAAATACTTTCGTTCAGCATCAAATTATTATTGTTGTTTCACGCAGAGCGGTTGTTGCCGTCAGCCCATTTAATTAGTGTACGTCTTTATTATATCTATAATAACTAAAAAACGTATGCAAAATGCAGTCAAAGTTACTCACACATATGCCTGTGCATACGCACGCACATACACAAGCGCACACAACACACACACGCACACGTACTTACACACACACATACATGCATGCATACGAGTGGGGCACGCACACACAGCAACTGGTAAATTCTGCGACACTTACGAAAAACTAATTTGTAGTAGAAAGTCGAAAATAACAAATTTCTATTGGCCAATTGCACTGTGCATAGTTTACACACGTTTGGCCTGTTGAGGCACTAAGCTGGCAATTATTGTTTGTTAATGCGTTTGTATTAACTCAAATTATTATTAATTTTTGTTGCGTGTTTTGCCGTTGTGTGCAACGAGTTTTTTTTGGTACTGTGTGGCCGAAGCTTTACAGAAATTCAACAGCTGTTCTCTGCTCACAAAACTCTGGTCACGCCAATTCTGTTAGTTTTTAATGCACCTGGCCACACTTGAACGCAGCAATTTCGTGTTGTAATGTTAATTTACATGCTCAACTGAATATAAACAAAGTCGATTTAAAAAGAAAAATAAGCAATGTATATTTGTATGATTGTAATTTAATTGTTATTTGCACAAATAATTTATTTTGAAATAATATGCTACATAAATACGACGAATGTTAATGTAATTAAACTGTAAAATATACTTTACAGCAGCAGTTGCGATAACAGCTGTACGCTACATAGCAGAATTACAGCACTTTTAATATTCGCAATAATTTAAATTGCAGCTTAAAATAGCTGTAATATTAATAATATATATAAGTTATGATATTGATTTAATTCGAAATGTGTCTAATGCGATACTATCAGCTCAACTGCACGCTTCAGCCTTACATCTAGTGGCACTTGAAGTTGCCGCTCGCTGTCGATTGAATAATAACAATATACACACATACATATGTATTTACATACGTATGTGTGTGTAGAATTCAGTCAATGTTACAAAATGTTGCTCACATCGAATTTTCATGGTAAGAAAATCATAGGCGCCATGAGCAGCAGTTGCCGGCGCGCGGTGCACATCGAAAGACGCGAGGCATACCAGGTGAGATCTGATAAATGATATGATAGTAACCAGTCGCGACTCTTGCAATGCTCCGCACAGAAATGCTTTCAAATTCTCGGCGTGCACGAGTCTGCCGACCAGGAGACTGTGCGACAGGCGTACCTGGACTTGGTGCGGCGCGTGCATCCTGATGCGGATACGCCGGAGGCGAGCACTGAGCGCTTTCAGCAGGTGGACACTGCGTTCAAAATGCTGCAGGAGAAGTTCGCGAAGAGTCGTCGCAATATACAGGAGAACGAGGCGGAGCCGGTGGAGTTTGATATCAGGCACACCGCGCCGCAGCATCGGCAGTATCTGTCGCACGACGGCATTGGCCTGGGCACGCCCTTCCAGCGCCAGAAGCAGCATCAGCAGGTGCGCGCCATGCAGGCGCAGCAGAGTGTGCTCACGCATCGCATCGCGAAGGCGGCGGCCGGAGAGAAGGAACTGATGCGCAAGGGCGGCAGCTACTATGGCAAGCATGCCATCAAGACCAAGTACGGCGTCGACCGCGTTGTCGAGGATCTCATCCAGGAGGCCATGTCCAAGGGCGACTTCAACAATCTCAATGGCGCCGGCAAACCCCTGTCGTCGGCCCAGAACATGAATCCCTACTTGGACTTCACCACGCACAAGCTGAACAAGATAATGCTAGACAATGGATTCACCCCGGAGTGGATAACGCTCAATCGCGACATACGCGAGGGTGTGCATGGACTGAAGCAGAAACTGCGCGCGGAGCGTGCGTATTACGGCGACTGGCCCCTGAAGCGCCTGGAGGATCAAGCGGCCTGGCAGTCCTTTGAGCAAGCGCAGGCTGAGGAATTTAAGGCCGTGAACAAGCTGATCGACAAGTACAATCTGATTGTGCCCATCATGGAGAATCAGTTTTTTCGTTTGCGCTGGGACAAACTCTCCGCGGATATATTCCACGAGGCTGACTTGCCCCGCAACAAGCCACGGCCCCAAGCGGTTGCCAAGCGCAGCGAGAGCACGACTGGCGAGCGCGGATTCATAGTCAGTTTCTTTTCGGTCATTGGCTTTCTGTGAACTCCACGGGGATATCAGCTAATATGTAGATAATTGTTGCGTACAGGTAAAGAGTCCAAGTTCCTTTAACTTAATTGAAAATCTAGTTTGTTTATTTTATTAATCTATTTTATTTATTAATTATTTATTTTATTGGTTTCAGCATATTGCTTTCGTTGTTCAGTTATAATTATTAAAGAGTTACTTAGCTAATAAATATATAGACGAAAGGGTATCTGATCCCTACCAAACGATTTATCCGATTACCAGATTCCTCAACTATTTTTCAGTTTTATTTTAGCTTTTTGGTATGCGACTATCAACTTTGACCTTGAACTAAATCCATATCTTTATTTTTATATAACTGTATGATACAATTTGAATATTGCAGGTGATATTTCAATATTCAAAATATATCAAAAGTTCCACTATTTTTCAATATTTTATTGGTTTCAGCATTGCTTTCGTTGTTCAGTTATGAATTTTAAAGAGTTACTTAGTTAATAAATACTAGACGAAAGGGTATCTGATCCCTTCCAAACGATTTATCCGATTTCCTGATCCCTTAACTTTTATTCAGTTTTATTTTGAGATTTTTGGTAGGCGATTGTCAACTTAATTTTTTTTTACCTTGAACTGAATGCATATATATATTTTTATATAACTATGAGATACAATTTGAATATTGCAGGTGATATTTCAATATTCAAATTATATCAAAAGTTTCACGATTACTCAATATTTTATAAATATTTTATTGGTTTCAGCATTGCTTTCATTGATTATTTAATAGTTAATTAGTTAATAAATACTGGACAGAAGCGTCAGATACTTCCGATCCCTTAACTATTTATACCATTTACCCATTGAAAATGGGTAAAAAATGGTATATTAACTTTGTGCAAATGTATGTAACAGGCAGAAGGAGGCGTGGCAGACCATACAAAGTATATATATTCTTGATCAGCATCAATAGCCGAGTCGATTTGGTCATGTCCGTCTGTCTGTCCGTCTGTCCGTCTGTATGAACACACAGATCTCAGCTATTAAAAGAGCTAGAGGCACCAGACTTGGTGGGAGTGTACGTGTATTCAATACACACAAGAAGTTTATTTCAAACTTGATGTGCCACGCCCACCGCCTCCGCAAATCGATAAATGCGTATTTAGATTTTTTCCAAATAATTCAATAACGAAAAGAAATAAACGCACCAAATTTGGTAGGGGGTTGTCTTGCAACATTATGCAGAAGTTGGATTTTAGACTTTTGGATGCCACGCCCACCGCCTCTAAAAAACACATTTTTATAGTTTAAAAGAACACTAGAAAAGCTAGAAGCACCAAATTTGGAAGTAAGGTGCCTGGTAACATTACGGAGAATGCGGAATTTCAACTTTTGGATGCCACGCCTACCGCCCCCAAAAATCGATTTTGTAAATCGGTAAATCAAATTATAGGAAAAGCAGAAAATTTTCCGAAATTTTTTTTAGGTATTATTGTAGATAATAATAATATCTACCAACCCTATAAATTTAAATCCGATCGGACAATAAACACAGAAGTTATAGGCACGAGAAGTTTCGCTCACAGCAGTAGAGGCCCGACGCCGACTGCGCACGCCGACTGCGCACGCACAGTCGTCGTGTAGTCAGTGTGCAGTCGGCATGTGCCATTAGCGTCAATGCATGTGAATTTGTCCTCGAAAATATGCGATGCGTTGTTATTCGCCGAATATAAGTAATTAATATTAAGAATTAGTTTTTAACAGCGAAAGGTAAATGGTATCTTACTGTCGAGTGCACTCGACTGTAGCTTTCTTCACTTGTTTTCAGTTTTATTTTAGCTTTTTGGTAGGCGATTTTCAACATTATCTTTTGAGCTTGGGCTGAAGCTGTAGCTATATTTTTGGATAACTATATATCATATTATAAAATATATTATATTATATTCAAATTATAGTTATAACAGAATAAAATATTTTAACTATAATTTGAATATTGCAGGTGATATTTCAATATTCAAATTATATCAAAAGTTTAAATATTGTTCAATATTTTCTATGCCTGATATAGAGCATAGACGTCAATTATTTCGTTGCTCAGTTATGTTTATTAAAGAATTTCTTAGTTAATAGTAAAAGCGAGTAGGAAGCTTGATATATATATTTAGATTATCCCAAGAGTTATTCTGTTTAATTGTAGTTTTTTGAGAAAAAGTTTATTCAAATTTTTTCAAACATGGGCAGAATATCCGTTTCTGAAAGTATAGAATATAATTATTGTTATAACAAGCGACTTAAAATATAATTAATTACCTGCAGAGTTTTAAAAATTCCGTAAGTACAAAGATGGAAAGATTTTATTTGAAATATATTCGAAAGAAATGCAAAATTTGCTGATAAGTTGTATTACAGCTATAAGTTATAGAAATTTTACTCCGATTTGATTTGGCTTATGATAATAATTATACCGATATCGAAAGAAAAGTATGCAATACTTCAGACGTAATTCTATATAAGAAATTGTGATGTTTTTATTTTAATGACAAAATGTCGTCGGAAATGTTTTTGAAATATACAATATATATATATATATATATATATATATATATAAATTCATAAAAAGAGAAATTATATCCTATAACAATTTTCAGCTCAATCATTCAACTTGAGTTTTGATTTTTCTGTCATTTCTATACCGCGATTAGCTCCGCTTTGAACTCTTATTGTCCTGCCTGAGCGAGTCTCTAGCACTGCTGGCGAGAAGCGCCACGGCACGTGGATAGGCCCAGTGCTCGGCCAAGTGAATGCGCTGCGAGAGCGAGTCAACGTCATCGCCGTCCAGAATGGGCACCTCGGCCTGCACCAGAATTGCGCCTGTGTCCACACCTTCGTCGACGAAATGCACCGTGCAGCCGGATACCTTTTCCCCGGCGTCGAGGGCCTGCTGCTGCACATGCAGGCCTGGGTATTTGGGAAGTAGTGAGGGATGGATGTTGATGAGGCGTCCTTGCCAATGCCGCACAAACGGAGCACTCAGCACACGCATGAAGCCCGCCAGACACACGAGATCGACACGCGCGGCGACCAGGTGGCGTGTGAGCTCCGCGTCGTATTCCTCCCGACTGCTAAAGTCGCGATGTGATATCACCAGGGACGGTATGCCAGCCGACGCGGCACGCTTCAGTCCCAGCACATCTGGCTTGTTGCTTATGACCAGCACTATGTCCGCGTGCAGCGCTTGCGCGGAGTCCCGCGAGGCGTCGATGAGCGCCTGCAGATTGCTGCCATTGCCCGAGATGAGCACCGCGACACGGCGGCGCGGCAGCGTCAGCAACTGCTGGGTGCGCGCCAGCGCCTCCTCGAAGTGGGTCAACTGCACCTGCGGCTTCTTCGAGTCCTTGCGGGGAATTACTTCACCGACTACGGCGGCCCGTTGTGTGTACTGCAGCTTCTCCATGATGCCATTTACTCGCTCCGGGCTGACTACCAAAATCAGGCCCAAGCCACAGTTGAACGTGCGCTGCAGCTCGTCCGCTGCAATGTTGCCGGCTGCGGCCAGCCAAGCGAAAACCGGCGGCAACTGGAACTTTCTAGCGTTGAGTCGCACCGCCAGATCGCGGCGCAGTACGCGCGGTATGTTCTCAGTGAGTCCGCCGCCGGTTATGTGCGCGAGCGCCTTGATGCCGTGCGCTCCCTGCGACGCAGCCAGCAGCGGCGCCAGCGCCTGCACATAGATCTTTGTGGGCACCAGCAGTTCTTCGGCCAGGCTACGATTACTGAAGGGAGCCGCGTCTGAGATCTCAAGCCCCGCCTGACGCAGCACCGCGTGCACCAGGCTGAAGCCATTGCTGTGCACGCCCGACGACGGCAGTCCAATGAGTACATCCCCTGGTTGTATGTCGTCCAGTCGTGGCAGGATGCCAGCGCGCTCGGCTATGCCCAGCGCAAAGCCGGCCAGGTCGTATACCTCGGGCGCGTAGAGCAGCGGCAGGGCAGCCGAGTGAGCAGCTGCAATAGAGTATAGCAGAAACTGAGCATACAACTCAGGATCGGGCATTGCCATTCACGCACCTATGAAGTTGCTGTTCGCCTGAAGCGCGCCCTCGAGCACGCCGGCGGTCACCTGGGCGGCCAGCTGAGGCTGCCACTTGCTGCAGGCGTAGTAGCTGGAGAAGCTGAAGGGCTCGGCGCCATTGCAGAGTATGTCGTTGACGCACATGGCGACCAGGTCGATGCCGACGCTGGCGTTGCGTCCGCTTTGCTGGGCAATCTTCAGTTTGGTGCCGACGCCATCGGTGCCTAGGATGAGAATGGGATCCGTGTACCGGCCCGCGGGCAGGCGCATGAGGCGTCGCCCGGCGGCGTTAGTGAAGCAATTTTCTCGGACGAGCGACGAGGCCGGCAGCTCCTGCTCCTGCAGCTCTTGTGGCAATCGATTGCTTCCCAAGCCGCCGTACGCAGCTGCCAGCGGCTCGAGCTGCTCCCGAAAGTTGCGCACCTGCAGCTGCAGCGTGTTGGCGTCCGCCTGGCGCTGCTGCAGCACGCCGAGCACCTTGGCGCCGGGCAACGCTGTACGCCAGAGCTGACTTGACTGCGGCAGCACCAGCACCATGCCAATGCCGCAATTGTGTCGCTCGAGCAACGCCTCCGCGCTGAGCTGCAGCTGTCCCGCAAGCCAGCCAAAGACCGGTGGCACCGGCACTGCGCCGAAGTCTAGCACAGCCTCAAAGCTTGCTGGGAGCAGGCGAACCACATCCTGCAGCAGTCCACGGGTGATGTGTGCCACGCCCTTAATGCTGCCCGCCTGCAGATGCGGCAAGAGCTGCTGCACATACAGGCGCGTCGGGGTAGCCAACACTTGCGCCAAACTGAGGTCAGAGTCACCACCAAGCGGGGAGATCTCCTTGAGGTCAGCTCCCCTTGCGTCCAGCTGCGTCAACAGCTCGTCGAAGCCGGCACAGTGCAGTCCCGAAGAGGGTAAACCCACCAGCAGATCCCCGGGCTGGTACAGATCGAAGCGGGGCAGCACGCGGGACTCCTCCACCAGGCCCACGCAGTAGCCGGCCATGTCGTACTGGCCGGGCTTATAAAGCGATGGCATTTCAGCCGTCTCGCCACCTGTGGAGAAAGCAATAACATAAAAATCTCGCTACGAATCTTGCGTGACTTCAGCTCGCAGCTCACCGACAAGAGCGCAGCGCGCATCGCGACAGCCATCGGCGATGCCCTTGACGAGCTGCGCGGCCAGTGGCACCTGCAGCTTCCCGCAGGCGATGTAGTCGAGAAAGGCCACCGGCTCGGCGCCGAGCTCGAGCAGCTCGTTGGCACAGACGGCGAACAGATCGTACCCAATGCGATCGTAGAGCTCGTGCTGCAGAGCCAGATGTATCTTGGTGCCCACGCCATGTGTCGCCTCCGCAATGACGGGCTGCGCGTAGCCCAACTCGTTGATGCGGAACAGACCGCCGAAACCGCCCAGGCCGCCCAGCACTCCCGGACGCTGAGTGCCCCGCGACAGCGGCTTTATCCTTTGCACCAGTGCGTCGCCGGCATCGATATCGACGCCGCTGTCCTTGTAGCTCAGCGAGGGCGTTGGCAATCTGTGAAAGCAGCGAAGAACACTGTCAATCGTAAGAAGCATGAAGGATATCAAAACTGTAGCGCTTACAATTGGTTGGATATGAACCCAATCGGAATTTTGATAGGAAGAATGAGTGCTATATTTTAATTTGAGGTCTGATCATGTCTAACTCAAACCCGAAATGTGCTCGAACTTAATTAGAGCTCTTCAAGCCTATTTTAAAAGTCATAGATTGGCTTAGATTATATCTTAAATTGCAGAAATACTGCTGACAGTAAAACTGAATCTGATGGACCTAATAAAATGAATAATGCAATTAAATTTAAAATGGGAAGAATACTTGTTCTATTTCAGCTCGATGATTGATCGTTTTTATTGCAAATCCAAATAGACCCTTAGTGGCAAAACCGTATGCCTATTTAAAAAGGAAGCCTCCTAAACAGCCGTACCTTTGCTTTACTTATTCAAAAACACTGAAGATTGTCGAGAAACTCACAAAATATCCAAATTGGTTGCATCCATACAATTTTGGTGCCAACATTGGTGCTTCTCTATCAACTCACTCTCTAATCGTTTCTAACGCCAAACCCAAATGTATTCGAACATCATGCCTATACTGTGACACCTTAGCTATATTTATTAAAAAATCGGTGAGCTTAACAATCGATTTGTAACGCCTACAGAACGAAACTAATTAAATTGGCTTGAGAAAAAAACCCTCTACTCTTTACACTCTTCTTCTGAATGTTTATACTTTATTTCTCTTCTGAATAACGAGAGAATAGAATGTCTGAAATTACATTTTTAACGCTTTCTGCGCAATATCCGTACGATAATGGGCACCGCTAAAGCTAATTTCCCCCGCCAACTTGGTGGCGCGAGCAGCGGCCTCTCGCAGATTGGCATCCAGTGCAATGGCGATGAGCACGCGACCGCCGTTGGTCACCAGTTCCTTGTCCGCATTCAAGGAGACGGCACAGTGCAGTACCATCTGGTTGTCAGTGTTCCGGGCGGGTAAGCCTGCAAAATATGTTCTCACGTTGTAATATTGTAATTGGTGGCATGTGACAAGTAAAAAATGTTAGGGTCGAAGCACCCGACTGTTAGATACCAAGCACCCTAACTTGTATGGTAAATTGTAAACTTGGCTTAATATGCCAGTGAAAAAATTGTGCTAAATTTGGTGTAGTTACTGAGATCCGTGTGTTCATATAGACAAACGGACAGACTGTCAAAGAGACGAAGAGACTGGACAATTAAAAATGACAACCGGTCATTTTAGCTGTTACCTAGATTTACGAAAAGCTAATAAGCCCTTCTGACACATTTCCAAAGAGTGAACGGTATAAAAATCAATTCTAATGATTCACCTGTAACGGGATGGCCCTTGGTGAAGCTGTCCGGATAGCCATTGCTGGCCAAGACGACGCCAACGGCACTCAGTCCAGTGCGCCACTGCAACGTCAACTTGCCGAGCTCACCCGTGCAGCAGGCCTGCATTACCTCGAAGAGATCGGACTGCAGCAGCGGCAGGATGACCTCCGTTTCGGGATCTCCAAAACGGCTGTTGAACTCAAGAACGCGCGGCCCGTCGCGTGTCAGCATGAGGCCGGCATACAGAACACCGCAATAGGGAATACGCTCTTCGGCCAATCCCTTTATGGCACGCTCCAGCACGGCGCGTTGCACCAGCTCGAGGGCCTGCTTGCTTATCAGCGGGCAGGGGCAGTAAGCGCCCATGCCGCCAGTGTTGGGTCCCACGTCGCCGGTGCCAACTCGCTTATGATCCTGGGCAGGCAGCATGGGCAGCATGGTCTGGCCGTCAGTGAACGCCAGCAGGGAGACTTCCTCGCCCTCGAGCAGCTCCTCCACAATGACAGTGGAGCCAGCTTCGCCGAACTTCTGGTTTTCCAATATGTCTTCGACTGCCTGGCAGGCTTCATCCGCATTGGCGGCCACAATAACACCTTTGCCAGCAGCCCAACCAGCCGCCTTCACCACCAGAGCGGGATAAGGAGCGCTGCAAAGATAGAGAGAGAGAGAGAGAGACTGTGTTTAACCACGCTGGGATTAGCTTCCTGTGACAGCTCACCTGCGTATGAACTTCTTGGCCTTGGACACATCCGTGAAGCTCTCGTGTCGGGCTGTGGGAATGCCATGGCGCAGCATGAATTCCTTGGACCACTTCTTATCCACCTCGATCTGAGCGCCTTGCTTGTTGGGCCCGAAGAAATTGATGCCGGCGCGTTGCACCACATCGCCAAGTCCTTCGCCCAGCTGCTGCTCTGACCCAACCGCCACCAACGAGATCTCATTCAGCTTGCACCACTTGGCAACGGCCTGCAAGTGGATAATATTTGAAAGATACATTTGAAAGATACACTTGTGTACAGTAGGATACAAAAACAAGCAGAACAAATGCTAAGAAATTTTCGAATTCACGATAATAATTGCGACCTTATCGCTTAATTAAGGCGCACAATTAATTATGTTTTCGGTTTATTATTTAATTAATCAGACAGCTTAAAATTAATTGTGTGATTAGATCATAGCTAAGAGCTTCTGGCATTTTGTTTACTTTTTCTAAAATCGATACCCTGGGAAAAACATAAGGTTTGCGTAGGTTTAAAATAGATGACCAAAAATCGTATAGCCATTGACCTCTCCTTATATTGCCAGAACCAGTCTGTATAGTTTGTTTAAGTGAACCAAGATAATATGTACCGTTACTGAGTATTAATTATAAACGATACTATAATGTGAAAGTTATGCTATAATTTTCGGAATTTCAAACAAGACATGAAATAAGTGAGCTAAGTAATCGGAGCGATCATTTTTTACCACTGTGCGACGCCACAATCAATTTGTCGACGAAAAATTCCTTCCTAATTGTTTTGCCATTAAGCTGGGTGCATTGTCTCATTGGCGAATGCGAGATGCTGCCATAAAGTAACAACAACCAACGGCAAAAGCCCCAAAAAACAAAGCACACAACTGACTAAGTCGCTCAGCTATGCCAGGTGAACTGTAAACGAAGTTAAAATCCGGGCATGTTGATCCGGTTTGGCTTGGGATCGTGATCGTGATGTGCTGCGTCTCAGTATCAATTCTAATCGACCTGGCGCCAGGCGTAATTGACAAATTGGATTACCCGCCGAGCACTAAAGAAGTTCCAGAACATTTAACACATTCGTATACGAAATACCTCTTGCCCAAGGGTTCAAGAACGTTCAGTGCGAGATCTGCTCTCCAGACAGCTGCAAAAATATGACGTCTTCAAAAAGTCATTTAGTGGTTCCATTTTTAGCATTCCGGCCAAGGTTACCATTTCCCGACACACAGTGGGAAGACTAATAAATTTTTTCGGGGAGTCCGAATTTCTGACTACTTTCCAAACTTGGCTAAAACCAAACTTAGCTGTCCGTCGAACTCTTTTAAGATATATTTATAAAATTTTCAGTGATACTTATTATTTCTGCACGCTATACATTATATCAGTTGAGTCGAGCATGCTCGAATTTTTATGAAGAATATTATTTTTGCCATGGGAACTATTGGATAAAAGTGAAGCTCTTTTTGTAACTAATAATTATATACCCTTTAATAAATTAAAATTTTATTATATACTCGTACTTACGGAAGAAACAGTTTAATTTTTTTAACGACATTTTTTAAGCATAAAGCATAAAACTTTGATAAAATCCTACCTTGATTAGACCAAATAATAAATAAGTATGTAAATAGTTTGTTTTCATTAAAAACAGAGCATAATTACTCTGCGAAAGGGTATTTAACATTCTGTAAAGCCTCCCTTAACTTTTATTTAAAGTTCATATCTGCAGTTGATTTAACTCGTCCATCCCTGACATATGGTCGAACTTCTAATCATAAACTGCTTATAGCAAATCAGTAAATAAACCTATTGCCCTCAAATGAACTGGCTTAAAATTCAAATGGGAGTATAAAAGTTCAATGAAATGATTCTTAAGCTGAATGCCAAGAGCAAAAACCTATATACAATGCAAGATAATAAATAGCATCAGTGTCGACCGAAATATGGGAGACTTAAGTGCCCCACAACCTTCGAGTAGGGCATGCGGTTGCGTTTACGATTCCGATTCGGAATTAAATCCGGCCCACATCTACAAGAATTGCAGCGACAAACGATTTTGCGACGATGTGTATGATAATAATAATAATAATGAACAAAAAAATGCGAAATAAAACGAAAATAAAATTATTTAATTTATGACTGGCCCGCGAGACGATGACGAGCGGCAGACGACGCTCTCCGAACTGGGATTTCGGTACTTCCAAGCAAGAAGCGAAAAATGTCAGAAATTAAAGCCGAGCGCGGATTGGATATAAAAGCGAAAGCGCGTCTAAAGCAACCAAACAGTCAACGATTAAAAGCGCTAGAACGAGCAGCCAGCCGCAACGAGATTACGCGATTACTCAGAATAAAATATACAAATCAGATATAATCGAAATACGAACAATCCTTTAACATGTGGCTGCATCAAATTGTAAGAATTAAATGCTCGATTTAAATATTTAGATTAGCTCACGCTTTAATATATTGCCAGCTTGGACTTCTACTCGTGTTGGCTGTCAGTCAGGCCGCCGTCTATGTACCTGACTCGGATCGGAATACACACACGCTGCACAACGAGCTGCAGGTGGACGTGGATGGCAGCTACAGGTACAACTACGCCACATCCAATGGTATCGCCGGCACGCAGGCAGGCCTGGGCGGTTCGACTGTGGAGGGCTCCAGCAGCTGGACCTCCCCCGAGGGCACGCCTATAAGTGTTAGCTATTTGGCCGATGATAAGGGCTACTATCCCGTCGGCGATCACATACCTAAGGTGCCCGATTACATTCTAAGAGCTCTGGAGTATATCCGCAATCATCCCTACAAGGTGAAAGACTACTATACGGGCGAGGTCAAGACAGTTGCCCACGATGCGGAAGCATTCAAAGTGTATAGTCGCAATGTGGAGCCAACATATCGGTCTCGACGCAGCACCGCGCCCAAAGTAGCGCACCTTTCACATCCGCCCACGATAGAGTTGGCCCAAAGAAAATGATAAGCGATACTTGGAAACGGGCGGGAGGGGCGTGAAAAAAGAAGCAACAGAAACTGTGAATTTGATCTAAAAATATATATTTAAGCCACAATAAATAGAGGAGAGAACCAATCAATGTATGGTTATATACGGTGTAATGAATATAAATTCATTCATAAAAATCATTTTTGCCAGAGGGCCTTTGTGAGAAGGGCAGAATTCCTTGAAAAGGGAAATATGCTGTCCAATCGTACCAATAGGTTGAGTTCCGAGTTTTTAATTATTGGCATTTATTTATGGGACCTTTTTAAAAATTAGTTTGCTTGCCATAACTTCAAAAGTGAAATACAACAAAATCAAACCTCAGCTAATTTTTCTGACAACTGCATTATATTTCAGTGATCCGATTTTGGTTACAATACAATAATTATAGGAATAAAGAGCCGGAATAAAGAGAATAAATGTATACATGCCGTTTGCATGGGTATAAAAGCCAGTATAGAAGCCAGAAATCTGAATTAAATTGTTTATTGGTATAGCTCAAATTTCTGGCGCCGGCTGGGACAGAATATGAGCTTGCTAATGAGTTTCAGAATTTATAGCAGATCTTAATTTAAACTTCTGTAGTTAACAGAAAGGCTTTGTTTATAACTTGATATGTAGTATTATCGTATGGTCATATATACCATACATACGTGCTTGCTCTATTTACTGTTTATAAAACCATTCCGTTAATTCGCGCTACATAAGGTTTCATTTTCAGCAGATTTGCCTTATTATTTATTGGATTCGGTTATGAGACTCCGTGATATAAAAAAAAAAAATAAAAAATTAAATTAACTGAGAACCATAAAACCCCAAAACAGGCTACAAATAACTTTAACCAAAACTAGAACTAAAAGTTGTCTTCGGCACACCCTTGCACCTGTTTCCTGCGATTGTTGCTTCCGCTTCTATGTATAAGACGGACAGACTATGTAGCAGGCGGACAGATGGACAGGCAGACAGACACGACACGAGTAGTAGATCTAGTCTGTGATCACGCATTACTGTACTGCCGCTTTTGTGCGTGGCAAAACATCTGGCCAAAATGATTGTACCCTCTGCTAGGGTATACTGAAATCGAGACGCCGCTGCTGCAAGATCAGAATTGTCTCGCTGCGTGTAACTTTAAGCTCGCCTCGAAGGTTAAGTGAAGGACGCGTGAGTCGCTGCTGCAGCAGATCGCGATCGCTGGGGCGCTGCACTCACCTCGAAGTCCTTCGCATCGAGTACATCGGATTCGAGTCTCTGACACTTGGGGCCCAGCTGTGTGATGCCGTAGCTGCCGGGCAGCGCGTAGATCTGCGACACATGCGGCGATTGGTTCAGTTTCCAGCAGATCGCGTGCTCGCGCCCGCCTCCGCCGACGACCAGCACCCGATGCGACATATTCAATGCAATGCGTATTTGCCGAATGCACAACGAAACAAACGCGTAAGTTGTTAATTATTTTCAATTTGTTGTTAGTTTTCAGATTGTTTTCGCAGTAACTTTGCTGCCCACGTGTTGCGCGTTCTCTGGCTCGCGGAGAGTGAGAGTGAACGCGTTACAAATACAGAGCGATTAAGCCAGACAGCGAGAGAGCTTCCAGACCAAAAGAGCGATACAGAGAGAGAGAGAGAGCGAACGTAGCTTTTTATGCTGCTCTTTTTTTCTGCGTTGGAAAAATCGACCGGCTATTGGACTGCCCTACACGACGACACCTTCTCAACTGAACCGGCGTTGAATTCAATTCAATGTTTGACGTAGCTTAGCCAGTTAATCTGCACCACGAGCTTGCCTATGATGTAGACGCTTCTATACCCTTACTGGAGCAGTTGTAACAGATATTATAAAAATAATTCTAATAAATAAATGAAGGGTTATGAACGGTAAGGCAAGAAATTCCAAGTATTACGATCTCGAATTTAAAATATTTTCATCTGTATAAATATAAATTATAAATACGGTTGGGTGTATTTAAGTTTTTATTATGCAGGTGTACTTGAAATAATTTTGAATGTGAAAAAATAAGGGTGCTTATAAAACAGCTAGATGTCTTAATTGATCCTTTCTACAACTGCTTTAAATTTTAATGATTTAAATTTAATAAAATTTATTAATCTTACGTGTACGTTTAGTGTAAAAGCTTTTGGAGATTGCATGGAACGAATAATACCGTACGAATTTTTCATGCCTGAAAAGCGTTTTTTAATTCAACCTGATGTAGATCGGTTGATTTGTTTCTTCAGTAGTATTTTTACTTTTTTTTTAAATAATAAAATAATCTATTCGAATTACAATGATCGATGTAAAGAAGTAGTTTCATATATTTTGTAAAACCAAATATGTAAGTGTATATAAGTTATCCTATATAACTAAAGCGCCGAAGTACGGGCTTCTAAGCATTGAAAATGTATTATAATTTTTGCAAGGGTATAAAATCAGAAAGCAAAACACTGAATCGAGATGTTTATATTGAAAGCTTATCTCAGATTTCTGGCATGGTATTGATATGGTAGTTGGTAGTATGGTAGTTGGTCGAAGCAAGTAATACCGTACAACCCTAATTTCGGTACTGAATATGTAGAGTATAGCAGTATAGCATAAGCTGCTTACAGCATTATAGGATCGGAGGTGTGCAAGTTTTTGGCCAAATGTATTAATATAATATTTATTTTAATTTTATAGTTTCAAAAATTTCGGTTACTATTTTATAATTTTTTCTATGAATTTATATAAAATTACAGGATTTAATTTTATGCAGCATTGGAAATATAATATGGCTTTTTATACAGACCAAAATATCTCGCATGCGAGATCTTAATATCTTACTGCTTAGAATTTCCCAACTTACCGTTTCAATTCCTCCACTGCAAGCAAGTTATAGAGTATTGCCTATCGGTCTTTCTAATTTCAGCGAATTTTATTTTGTTTCAATTTGCTGATAATAGACTGAACAGAAGTCGTTGGCGTTGCCTACTTGCTGCACTGCACTCACAGTTGTTTTCGATGCGAGAAATAACAAAAACACCGCGATAACCTTTTGGGGGGCCTTAACCGTGCAATCGTGGGGGTAAATGCACACTTGCAATTACATTCCGAAAGCGTCTATAATGTGCCCGGGATCCCGTCAATTTATGCTTCCATTATCGAAGTGTATCATTCCTTGATAAATCAATCGAAAGTAACACATCGATCGCTTGTTTCGTAAAATATGTATTTTTCAGTTTTCATTTTGTATTGTATTATTAGTAGGCATTAAAAATGTGTTTTGTTGTTGTTGTAAATTTACAAGATAACTACCAAACTCCGTCATAAATTTGTTTACATAGTGCGGTTGCGCAGTTGCAACAAATAAAGGAAAGAAATGAATAAATTGCAATGTACAAAGAAAAATTACTCAATACAGAATCCGCGAATCTTCAGAAATGACAATTTTGATTTGGAATTAGAATTGGGGCATAATAATAAATGAAATAAGTGAGCATCCTCCGCGTGCAGGCGCCTGTTACCGGCGCATCTGAAAGCCAACGGTGCCATTGGGGCAAGGGCCGCGCGGCAGCCGCAATATGCTATCGTTGTAGGGATGCGCATATTGTGCTTGTTGCTGCTGCTGCTGCTGTTGATGTTGTTGCTGCTGCTGCTGCTGGTGTTGCTGCTGCTGCTGTTGCCTTGACTGTTGGCGCAGCAGCGCTGCAGACACACTGCCGCCAACAACGGGCGACCAGCTCTGCTGCGGATTAGCCGACTGCGGAGCTCCTGCTGCTCCTGACACATATTGGGGCATGCGTTGTTGATTGTACGGCGGCAGCAGCTGCTGTTGTTGATGCTGCTGCTGCTGATAGAAGTAACCCATGGCAGCTGCTGCCGCGGCTGCTGCTGCCGGCGACTGCGCTGGCTGATAGTAGTTGTTGTAGTTGTTATACATCGGCGCCGACTGCATTTTCGGGGCAGAGCTGGAGCGGTGCATGCCATTATTATTGCTGTTGCCGTTGTTATTGATCAAGTTGTTAAAACTGACAGCAGCCGGTGGTGGTTCCGTTTGAGCTGTGGATTGATTCACTGGCGCCGTGCTAGCTGGAGTTGTGGGCGTGGCACTGCAAAGAAGAGCGAACTGTTAGTCTGAAGCGCGAATGGGCAGAAATGTGCGAAGTGGAATACGGAATATGGCAAGCACTCACGGTTTATCGTCCTCGGGATTTTTGGCACTCCCCAAGATGCGCAGACGAGCCTGTGCGTATTCCTGTTCCCGCTGCTGGAGCGTCTTGATAGGCTGCTTGGGCCGTATGCCATTCGTATCCCGGCGCTCCTCCGACTGGGCGGGTCGGCGCAATATTTTGACCGTTTGATTGTTAATGGGCGTGGCATAGTTAACCGCATCGTACTCGCTGCCGGACTTGTGCAGCACCATCACAACGGGCGCTGTGGTCAGATCAGCATCCGATGGCTTCTTGGCAATCATTATCTGCTTGCTCGACGCCGAGAGTGCGGCTGCAGCGCTGCTGCCACCGCCACTACTGCTGCTGCTGCTGCTGCCTCCGGCACTGCTGCTGCTGCTATTCTCCTGCAGGGACTGAGGACGTTGTAAGAGTTTCATTTTGCTCGCTGTCAGGTCAACGGGTACTGCTGAGGCGGGTTTGTTCGTGTTGGCGGTCTGCAGTTTTGTTTGCAATGTCATGCAAAGCTGTGGAAGGGAAGGGATTATGGGGGGAATTCATTATAATTGTTGCTGTCGTCGGAATTGTGGCACAGAATACTCACGCCTGCCTCGTCAATTTCTTCCCAGTTGTCTAGCACATCGTCACCATTGGACATTGCAATCGCTTTTTTCTCTTTGCTTCTATAAGACGGGGAGCACGTTGCGTGTGCGCTGAATATATATATTTTATATCTTTTCGCTTTTGTTTCTACAAAATGTGCTACTGCTGTTGTTCTTGTTGTTGCTGCTGTTGCTGTTGTTGTTGTTGTTGTTGCTGCTGCTGCTGTTGGTGTAGTTGCTTCACTTTCTTCTCTTGCGCCTGCTACTGCAGCTCGCACTACAACTGTTTATGCATAATTCCTGGCCACTTGTATCAGACATAAGTTCTACATATGTTTTTGCACAAGGCTTTGCACAAATTGATTGTTTTAAACAATAAAATATGCTATGATGCATATGCTTTGCACACACACACACACATACGCAAGAATTTTGCCTGCTCGCTCGTCTGTCGTTGACAGCCCTGCGATAACACAATCGATAGTCGAGGCGATAGCAGTGAATGGTATTAATTTTATAGTCTAGTATTTGTGTGAACCAGTAATTTTAGTCTAATTTATAAACATTGTTCTATTAATCGTTTGTTGGCAAATGCAAAGTGAAAATGAATACAAAATCTTTTACAATTCTTAATTATTTTCAATTGGTTTTTTGATTTTTCAATCAAAAAATAAATCGCTGTGAGTGTCGATTACCACTTATCGTTAGTTTCGCAATATCAAAAAACGCACAACGATTTTCAAAACATTTAAATGAATACGTTTCAAAATGTAGAAAAAAAAAACCAAAAAATTAGTTGTGTTTAAATCGAAAAGCTGTGATAACTGTGATCTTGTCAGATACAATCATTATGCCAGGCTTCTTAATAATAACAGAGCTGTCTGACGATATTAAGTGTATGAAAAATTACTTGTTGCCGATATTTAGCTTGACGTATTGAGATGTAGCCATAAATTTGTGATAAAGTTGCCAGCTTATTTTTTTTTTTTATATTTTTTGGCTGGTGCTACCCATAATAGTCACTTTTGATAACAGCTCGTTCGAAGGTTGTGCCTGCCGCAGCAGAACATATGGTACCGTTGAAATAACTCTTCGAAAAGAGGAAATTGGACGCGCTGTACAATTGCATAATAGGAAAGAATGCAAGCATATGCAGCTTTATTTATCAAGAAACGGCGAGCAAATTATGACAAAGTTGTCAAGTAAATGAATTCAGTTTGTTTACTTTACTTGCACACACACACACACACACACGCAAACATATTTCAACTGGCGCCGCCTGTACAAATTCACTGTTAATAACAGCGCATTGCTCTGTTAAGCGCCTGTAGAAGGAGAACATATGGCCCCGTTGAGATAACTCTTCGAAATGGAAATTGGGCTCGTTGGGGAATCGTATAAGTCTCGCAGCATAAACAAACGGCAACACACCACCGCACTGATAACAACATAAGCGGGAGTAAGCGAATTCAGCGCACGTGCATGGAGTACTCTCGAGCAATAACAAGAGGAATTGATGAAATCCCAAAGAGGTTTACGTAAACACAACAAGTGCACACGATGACGGCGGCAGCGGATCACAAGGCCAATCCGGTGAAGTCCTTCATAGCCGGCGGCTTTGGCGGCATCTGCAGTGTGCTCACGGGATACCCCTTGGACACGATCAAGGTAGACGCAGGCAGGCAGGCATCCGATTGCAACGCAGCTAATTATTTATTCGCTTTGCAGGTGCGCCTGCAGACAATGCCGCTGCCCGAGCCCGGCCAGACGCCCCGATACCGCGGCATCATCGACTGCGCCGTGAAGACGTTCAGCGCGGAGGGCGTGCGAGGCTTCTACAGGGGGATCTCGGCGCCCCTGGTCGGAGTGACGCCCATTTATGCCGTTGACTTCGCCGTATATGCGGCGGGCAAGCGTCTCTTCCAGACGGACGAGCATGTCAAGCTCACCTACTCGCAGATCTTTGCGGCCGGCGTGGGAGCAGGCATCTGCTCGGCCCTCGTCACCGTGCCCACTGATCGCATCAAGGTGCTGCTGCAAACACAGTCGGTCGCCGGCGGCGGCCCGCTCATGTACAACGGCATGCTGGACACGGCCCTCAAGCTGTACAAGCAGGGAGGACTGCGCAGTCTCTTCAAGGGTACCTGCGCCTGTGTGCTGCGGGGTAAGGCCGGAGGAGCAGCTGCTACCGCATCATGGCACATCATTGTCATTTCTTTGCTTCGCAGATTCACCGACAGGCGTCTACTTTGTGGTCTACGAGGGGCTGCAGGATCTGGCGAGAAAGCGCTCCCAAACGGGCCACATAACGCCCACGTCCACGATTCTGGCGGGCGGCACGGCGGGCATGGTCTTCTGGTCCATAGCGGTGCCCTTCGATGTGCTCAAGAGTCGCCTGCAGTCAGGTTCGCATATAGTCTTAGTCACGCCCAAGTATTTTTAGTAGTTTGCTGTTTACATTCCGCAGCACCCGAGGGCACCTACAAGCACGGCATACGCAGCGTCTTTCGGGATATTATGGCCACGGAGGGACCCAAGGCGCTGTATCGCGGCGTACTGCCTATATTGATACGCGCCTTTCCCTCGACGGCGGCGGTTTTCATTGGCGTCGAGTTGGCCAACGACTTGCTGGACTTCTAGGCATCAATTTAGGTTGTGGGGGCGTGGCCAAACAGAAGCTATTGTATCATACTGTCTGTGTACTTATGTAATTGTGTGATTATGTAATTAAATAGGAATACTTTTCGAAAATGGGCGGCAGTTTGAAAATGTGCGCGCTTCGCTGTGAATGGCACCAGCGATCAGATGTTGCCACATGCTCGAGCAGGTTGGCAGCCCCAGCCGCCTGTCAGCCAACAATTGAAGTTTACATTCGGGCCAGAGTTGAACGCTAATTGTGGTACTACGAGTATATTACACGGCACGCTGCTTAATTGCAATATTATTATATTGTTTACCGCTCGCTCAAGTGCCTGCCTGTTGTCTTGTGTGTCTGTCGTGTTTGTCGCCATTTGTGAGTGTTGTGCTGCCGCACGGGCACTCTGTTAGCTTGGCTAAAATTGCCCGGAACAAGTCTACATTGAGTTGGCTTTTAGAATTTATTTCGAAATTCCTACTGATAAGACAATAAACAATGTGCTTTCAGTCGAGTGCAACAATTGAAGCCGGCCTTGCTCTGTGGGATCACTGATGCCAGACCAGAAATAGCTGCCTCTGCGTATGTCACGGACTTTGACCTCGTCGAGCACTGCCGGCTATGCAGCAGCATCAAAATTAACTCAGCGTTAAACGTTCCTAGGGTACGTAGTGCCGCCGCACTCTGCACCCAATACTGTGCAGAGATATTAAGCTTCAATTCGCCACTAATGATAACGCCACTCGCTGCGGCAGTAATCACCCGTCGCTGCGAGCAGCAACAGGTGGCAACAGGTTCCAACAGCTTCCCGCTCCGCTGAGCGCCACGACGGCAAAATCGTTGCCTTGCGAGTGAGACTGAGAGACGGCAGGGAATTTCATTCATCGAAAGTCTGCTCCGATTTCCCCATCCGAATTGCTTTACTTGATCCTGCTGGGTATGACGTAACAGCTAGTCTTTTGGCCCTAGTCCGCTTATCGGCCGTAGTGCATTGCCCGGAACAGATTAGTCAATGATTAAGATTATGATAATGGGCAGAGTGCAAACTCCAAAACTATTTCGAACTGCGAATATGCTAGTGTCTGTGACAGTAGTATATCTGTATGCCATTCAAAATGATTAAAACTCGAGTATATAGTCTTGATCAGCATCAATAGTCGAGTTTATTTAGCCCGGCACGTCTGTCTGTCCATCTGTCTCTCTATCTACCATATATGTCTGTGCTCTGAGCTATAAAAGTGCTAGAAACACCAAATTGAATAATAGTAATTGAATAATTCATTCACACATTAAGTTTATTTTATCACACCTAAAGCCTTCTATAATCGATACTATAAATTTAGATCTTAATTTAATTGAAATTATTTTAATGTTGACCTTTGCTTATCAAGCTAAGTGAAATAACTCAATTCGTTTCACTGTGTGTGTGAATTCGGACTGTGCCCAAATAGGGGAAATTGGTATCTTATTGTCGAGTACGCTCGACTGTACCTTTATACGAGGTCTGTCCGACCTGCAATAATTTATTTGTGCCAGCGTTAGTCTTCAAATTTCCGAAACTGTAGATTTTGGTATAGATTTTGGTATAAGATTTAAAATCTGGTCGGATACTTTTCAGACAGACCTCGTATACCATTTACGCATGGGTAACAAATTGTCTACGTGGGTCGTTCAATATGTCTTTAGAAAAAATAAATAATAATAATAAATATAAAAACACTTTTTTTGCAGACATTTTTTTTATTTTTTAACATAGTCCCCTTTTAGGTCTACACACTTTGCCAATCGTTTTTCCAACATTTTTATCCCGACCAAAAAATAGGATTTCGGATTTCTTCACTCGGATTTTCTAAGGACTTATTGAACGACCCACGTATTATTTTTTTGCTGAAGCGGGCGTGGCAGATAATAAAAAATATATATATTCTTAATAAACATCAATAGCGGAGTCGATTTGGTCCACTGCCTATTGGAACACACAGATTTCAGCTATTATAAGACCTAGAGACATCAAACTTGTGGAGGCAATGGGCGTGGTATATAAAGTTTGAAATAAATTTCTTATGTGTATGGTAAACACAAAATCTCTTACCAATTTTGGTGTCTCTAGCTCTTGTAATAGCTGAAATCTGTGTGTTTATACGGACAGGCGGACAGACGGATGGAAGGACAGACAGATAGATAGACGGACAGACGGATAGACAGACGAACATGACCAAATCGCCCCGGCTATTGATGCTGACCAAGAATATATATACTTTGTATGGTCTGCTACGCTACCTTCTGCCTGTTACATACATTTTCACAAAGTTAATATACCATTTTTACCCATTTTCAATGGGTAAATGCTATAAAAAGCATTTTTCGATTTATTGCAAATAAAGCAACTATAATAAGAGCTAGAAGCATCATATTTGACAGAAAGGTCCTTGTTAGGTTCCAACACGTCGCATGTCACGCCCATCGACTACAGTTTTTGACTTGTTTTACGCGATAGTATTCATACGTATTTTGGTAGCTATACACAACTTTTGGTATCTACAACATACTTTTTCTAACTACAAGATAGTTTTTCTAGTAAGAAGATACTTTTTCACTGCAGGATAGCATTTGTATTTGTGTCCTTAAGACTCTTTATGTATCTTTGAGATACTTACATAGCTATTATGTTCTTGTAACGTCAAAATTTGTTTTATCTGTCAGATAACCTAATGCATCTGCTAAATAAATTTGCGTTTATTTCTATTTAATTTCAAAGTTATTTCAATCAAATTAAAATTAATGTATTCCAACTCTCTTCTCTTTGCAGTAAATACAGATTAAGAAGTAAAAATCACTATGGCAACTGTTGACAAAATTGAAAATGCACCCGCGGAGCGCAAAGCGAACCCCATTAAATCGTTCATCACAGGAGGATTTGGTGGCATTTGCAATGTGCTTTCCGGGCATCCCTTGGATACCATCAAGGTAGGTTCCCATATGCAATACAATAAATTTTTCTATAATTTTGTGCAATGTGCATACTTCTTTAGGTGCGATTGCAAACCATGCCACGTCCGCCACCAGGCGAGAAGCCATTGTACAGCGGCACATTCGACTGTGCGGCCAAGACCATACGCAATGAAGGTGTGCGTGGACTGTATAAGGGCATGTCGGCACCCCTCACGGGCGTGGCACCCATATTTGCCATGTGCTTTGCCGGCTATGCCGTTGGAAAGCGACTGCAACAACGTGGCGAGGATGCTAAACTGAGCTATGCTCAAATCTTTGTTGCGGGCTCGTTTTCGGGTCTCTTCTCTACCTTCATTATGGCGCCCGGCGAACGGATCAAGGTACTGCTCCAGACGCAGGGCACGGGTCCTGGTGGCGAAAAGAAATACAATGGCATGATCGACTGTGCGCGAAAACTGTACAAGGAGGGCGGCCTGCGCAGCGTCTTCAAGGGCAGCTGCGCCACAATGCTCAGGGGTAAGTGTCTTCTAAATGAAAATTATTTATTTATTTAATTACTCTTGCTAAATAGTTATTTTAAATTTTTTACAATTTTTTTACAATGAATACATTGTGGAATAAAACGTTGAAAATTGCACGTTGGTTGCGCTGATTTGCATCGTGACGTCATTAGAAATCGAACAAGATTTAAATGAATTCCCATTGAACTTCGTAGATTGAGTTCTAGTTTCAGTCTAAGCGTAAATTCTCAAGATTTCTAGCATAATCCTTTTGTTGCATCCATAGTTACTGCAACTAATAATCTTTCTAATAATAATTTCGTTGCATGCAACTTACATAAATCTAGGGCTATGTGTGCGTGCGTGTTAGATCTCATTGGACATCTGTTGTGACCCGGTGTCTGGCTGGGATTGCTCTTTGTGTCTGTGTTGTCGGAGTGCGAATTCCAGGCTGTTGCGCTGCGCCATACGCTTTTTGTATGCTGTCTGCTTGCGGGGTGTGCCCAGCTTGGCGCGCTGCAGCTCCAGTTTGCGCCAGTGCGGCAAACCGCGAGTGCTGCCCGGCTTCGAGCCAAGGATTAGCATGGCGCCGCAGTGGAGCTGCTTGCGCATGACATAGTAAACGCTGCGCCCATTGTAGTTGGCGCAACGCGGCACCAGACTCTTGTCGTACCCGCCAACTGCATGGCACTTCTCCCTTACATCCGAGCACTGCTTGGCGCTGCCCGCAGTTTGCACCGCGTTCGTCAGACGCGGCTGCCAGTGCGCCATGTCGCAGGTGCATTGCCACGGATTATGGTCGAGGCGCGTCACACGCAAGCGAGCCAGCTGAAAGAAGTTTGTGGGCAGCGTCTTCAGCTGGTTCTCCTGCAAGTGCACCACTTCCAGCCGCTGCTGATCGTCCAGCAGTCCGTTCGGCAGATGCGACAGTCTGTTGTGCGACAGCTTGAGCGTTTGCAGCGCCTTCAAGCCCATCAGTGCATCCATCGAGAGCTCGACGATATTGCAGTGGCTCAGGTCCAGTGCGCGCAGCTGTTCCATGCCGGCAAAAGCATCGAACTGCACGCTGCTAATTGTGCCGCGCAGCGTCAGCTCCTCCAGCGATTCGAGACCCTAAAAAAGGAATCCCAAATGGCTCTTGCATGAGCATTGAGGAAAACTTTCTGTCTCTGCTACTTGCCTTGAAGACTCCCTGCTCCAGCGTGGTGGTGCTCACATTTCTCAGCGTCAAAGTCTGCAGCTTGCGCAGCGAATCGAACTGCCCGAAGCTGTTCCAGCTGCGCAGCTCCAGAGCAGCCAGCGCACTGCCCATCTCCAGCTTGCGGGTATCGTTCATGACCCAGAACGTGGCCGGCAGAATGTGCATTATGGGATTGTTTGTCAGATCGGCACTGAGCAGCTGCGGCAATGGCGGAAAGCTGGACTCGCTCAAGCGCTCCAAGCGATTGTCGGATAGCTGCAGCGTCTCCAGCTCCAGCAGGCCTGCTAGCCCCAGGTAGAACAAACGCCCCACATGATTGTGTGCCAAGGAGAGGCTTTTCAGGTGGGGAGCACCGCTGAAGGCGAACGGTTGCAACTCCTCAATGCCATTCCGCTCGAGACTGAGATGGTGCAGCTGCGTCATGCCGTCAAACATTTGCCAGTGCAACTCGTTTAGCTGGCAGCTGTGGATGCGCAGCACCTCGAGCCTGCTCCAGCCATAGAAGCTTGGCATACGCGTCTGCTTGAGCCGCTCCACGTGCTGCTCGTAGCTCATGATCTCTGCCTCTGCCTCGAACTGTAGCTGGTATGTGGGCGTCACCTCGTTGGCGGCTACATCGCTGGGCGGCTTGTACTCATAGTCATCGCTGGGCAGCTTTGAGTACTTGGGACGCTGCAGCTGGTCGCTGGCCTGCAGCCGAACCTCCTCGAAGTTGGCGTGCTGCAGGAATTCGAGGGGTTCGTCGATAATCAGCGTCACGGTGCCCGATCCACGTATTTCCAAGGTGCTGAGCTGATTGAGGGCTCGAAAGCTACTTGTATTGACTGGAACACACATGTTGTATTGTACAGTAATCAAAGGACATTCAACTGGTACTACCACCCTACCTGTGAGCTGACTATTCAAGCTTCCCGTGTGCATTAGGATCAATGCCTGCAGATCGATGGGCAGGGCGGCGAGCAACTCTTGTGTATCTTCGGGCTCCTGCAGCAGACACGTGGCCAGCTTCACGTTCGAGAAGAGTGCAATGTCGGGATCCTCGTTACTACCGATCATATGATTCACCCAGCGCGCAATGGGCAGCTTATCGAAAGCGGCATACTGGCAGACACAGCTGCTGGGACAGCTAAGCACGTCGAGCTCGACCTGCGCAGTCTCCGACTGAGTAGGCATTGCAGCCTGCTCCTCGCAGCGCTACGAGTAGTTCGATGACTAATCAGCAAGTGTGCAATTTAAATTTGAATTTTCTCACTCACTAGCAGCAGTATGATCAGCAGTTTTATCAGGCTCGTTATCGTTATCGATGGCATTATCGCGGCAGTCTGATATTCACTTCCGGTTTCGGGATTCTCGGCTTGGCTTCTTTTTTTCAGACTGGCACGTTTGTCTCGAATTCCATTCACACACTGAACTACAGCAAAGCGGTTCCTATCCGAACGAGAACGAAATCAGTAAAACAACAATGTGTTTTTTTTTTGTTGATTCCAACTGCCTGAAGGAAATGCGATAAAACTTCCCCGATAAATCGGAATGTACACTATGTACGACATAATGCAGTGGGCCTCGGCGCAATATTTCTCTGCCCTCGGGCATTATTAAAACTACTCTATGCTCACAAGGTCGCCTCAATGCCTGCACCTTTTTTCCAAATTTAATGTTGTATTGCTTGTTTTATTTTGTTGGTCTTTGTCAGTCAATTTTAGATTGTTTTCACATTATGCTATAACAACTATATTCAGATATTCCGCTATGAAGCTATGTAATCTCTGCGCAATATATCGGATCATATATACTTGATCTACTTACAATTGTGCGTTAGAAACTTTTGAAACATTTTTTTTTCTTTTTGATTAAGATTGATGCAAACTCATACTTGTATCTTATTTATTTTTGCTTATTTTTTACCAATGTGCGCTTTATAAATATATATATATTTACGCATATGTAATTGTAATAGAAAATGTGGGCTTACTCTTATACAATAAACAAGATAATCAAGACGCCACGAAGTCGTTGCGGGTCTAACTTGATAAATAGAAAAGGGCTGTAATATCAAGAATGCAAGAATCAAAAAAATATTAGAGGCCCTATAAAGAAAATTGTTTAAAATGTGAGTAACGTGGCAAGAAACTAGTCTACCTTCAATTCGTAAGATATTTTTAATCAATAATGAATATTAATGAATTTGTATTGATTGGATCCTTAGATCTGCCTGCTAATGGCTTGTACTTCCTGGTCTATGAGTACATACAGGATGTGGCGAAGGCGCAGTCGAAGACTGGCGAAATAAACACTGCCTCCACCATCTTTGCCGGCGGTGCTGCGGGCATGGCCTACTGGATCCTAGGAATGCCTGCCGATGTCCTGAAAAGTCGTTTGCAGTCGGGTAAACGCTCAATTGAAGTTAAATAAAGTTGAACTTGTCTTGAAAGCCAATGCTTTCCACTTGCAGCTCCTGAAGGCACCTACAAGCATGGTGTGCGCAGTGTCTTCAAGGATCTTATTGTCAAAGATGGACCCCTTGCTCTTTATCGTGGCGTGACGCCTATCATGATCCGTGCCTTCCCAGCCAATGCGGCCTGCTTCTTTGGCATTGAGCTGGCCAATAAGTTTTTCAATGTTGTTGCGCCTAGTTTTTAGTGGAAAGTGACAGTGTTGTTTTATTTCAGGTAGTGCAATAAACGAGGTGCATCCTTTGTTTAGGCCCCCGTTTTTAATAAAGATTTTACTAAAAATAAAGTTATTCTTTTTTTAGTATAATTTTAATGAAAAATCCTAAGTCTAACTCACTTTAATACGAGGGTCGTTCAATAAGTCCTTAAAAAATCCGAGTGAAGAAATCCGAATTCCTATTTTTTGGACGGGATAAAAATGTTGGAAAAACGATTGGCATATTGTGTAGAGCTAAAAGGGGACTATGTTGAAAAATAAAAAAAAATTTCTGCAAAAAACAGTGTTTTTATTTATTAATATTATTTATGTTTTCTAAAGACATATTGAACGACCCACGTAATATTAAATCAATGAAATACAAAGTTTTGTATTACTTTACAAAAGAAAACCACAGTCGAGCACATTCGACTGTTAGATACCATTCACCAGTTGTAAGCCATTTGTAACTAGAACTTCCATGTTTGTATTGCCAATTTAAATTTTTTAACTGGCAAACCTCTGCTATATATTTAAGTTCCTAATCGAAAATATCGATTTCGTCCGTTATGTACATTTCGTTTCCTCTGCCACGCCATCTTTGGATTACTACAAAGCTCATATACCATTTTAGAACCTTTTCCTCTGGGTTTGCGAGCCAACTACTTGGCTATCTGATCTATGACCTTTGTGTCTTATCAGGGCATTCCACTTTAGCTACCTTTGGCAGGTATTACGTCAAAAGGTGTCTATAACCTCAGCGTCAGAATTACTTCACATTCTTCGCATGTTTCCCTATTTTCTGCGCGTGCATTTATCGATTTACTGAGCTGTAATTAGTTGACTTTAAGTACGCCTTTGACAGTGTTCCGTGAATTCTTGCATAATGTTCCCACTGCGTTTTCATCTAATCGCTGAATTCACGCAATTAGCACAATTTGCGCTAATATTGGCCATTTAAATATAATTGAATGTACTAATTGTATCCCTGTCAACACACACACAGATGTGCCTGCCAATGGACTGTACTTCATGGGCTACGAGTTGTTGACCAACGAGTACAAGCGTCGCTTCAATCGACCCAATATAGACTTGCTGGCGGCTATTGTCGCAGGAGGACTGGCCGGTATATTCTACTGGGTGGGGGGCATGCCGGCCGATGTCCTGAAGAGTCGGCTACAGAGTGGTAAGTCGGAAAGTTCTCTTGCCTTGTTGATTAAACCTTGCATCCGTCGCAGCTCCGGAGGGCACATACAGTGGTATTCGAGCAGTTTTTGTGGATCTTTTGAAAAATGATGGTATCACTGGACTTTATCGGTATGATCATGATATTTGTTAACTTTCGAATCGCTCTCAGCTTTAATATTTTTCTCTACGATTTCATTGCAGTGGATTTACACCTGTCATTATACGCGCCTTTCCGGCCAATGCAGCCACGTTTTTTGGCATTGAGCTGGCAAACGCTTTCTTTCGTCAAGTGGCTCCAAACTTTTAAGGTTCTTGACTTAAATCGTATAAAATTTTAATAACAATGACCAATATGTGAATAAAAGTAAACAATATTTGATTTTTAATATACAAATCGACAAATCGGCAATGCAAAAATATCTTTAAAAATTTTTCCTATATGTATATATACTTTTTGGCTCAACATTCGATGGAAATTAACAAGTTAGGAACTTCCTTAGAAATCGTAGGAAATATTATGATCATCTGATCTGATCTGATGGTAACAAATTTAAAAAAGTGACTTATAGCTAATGTTTTTAAGATCAATGAAGTAGTATTAACAAGACGCGTGTGCTTAATTTATAATAAATGGGAATGAAATTAAATTGTACTAGTCCTATCACTCGCCAGGAGTCTTTTCTAATGACATTGTGTACCATAGATTCAAAAATTGTACTGCTAGTAATGAATAATTAACTATTGAATATATTCATAAAGGTTTTTCGGTTCTCCTGGGCAATCTTCGAATCATTGCTATCAAAGCTGAACAGCGGTTGATTCATATTCGTATACTTCGATATGGTATAGGGCGACAGTAGTGTCTTCAGCTCGGGCAGTCGAATGCCGAGTATGTTTTGCTTCGGCTGCTGCGCCTGGTTGCTCCAGATGGGATCGAAACAAAAGGGAAGTGCCTAAGGGGAAAGTTTATAAATAAGATGTATTCAATAATTATAAAATCTATGAGAAATAATATATATATTTTGTGAACTACCTTTGAGGGCGGAGTATCGGGCTTGGGTGGTTCATAGAACGAGTTGATAAGCCCCATTCCGCAGCTGGACAAGTCGTAATAGTCTCGAGTAGCATCCACTGATTTCTTCTGCGGTTTTTGCTGTTGTTTCTGCTGCTGCTGCTGTTCCTGTTGCTGCTGCTGCTGCTCCTGTTGCTGCTGCTGTTGTTGCTCGTGTTTCTGCTGCTGTTGCTGCTGCTGATGATGATAGAAGCTGGCCTGACGACGGTACCATAAATTACTGGTCTGATTAAAGTTCGTGGCAGATGTGATGGGGGTGCTGGATGCGACGTCGCTGACATAGAGACTGCTATTGAGCTCGCCGGATGTATTAAGGGGACTGTTGCTGCTGCTGCTGCTGCTGCTGTTCAACAGCTGCTGCGAACTGTTCAGTGAATTCTCCTTATTGCTGCAACTACCCCAGAGACTCCAGTTTGCGGAACTAACATTGGCGCTGGAGCCAGAGCCGAAGCCAGAGCTATTGAGCAAAGTGGACGACATAACTGAGCGGCTATCGCCAGTCGAAGGGGCGGCGGTAAACGGTTCCTGATACACCTGGAAATTGCCACCTCCCTTCACCTGCGGCTTGGACGTAACGCTACTTCCAGCGTACTCCTTGGCGATTGCCCGTGTTTTATTCGGCGGCGGCGCTAGTGCCGGCGGTGGGCGATTGTGTTCTCCCAGCGGAATACGGGAACTGCGTTGTGCCTTGTGCTTGGCATAAGGCAACTTCAGCGAACCAAACAAGTGCTGGTGACTTGCTCCTGCAGTCAAACGTACTAAGAGAGAGTAGGAATAGCAAATATCGTTAAATAAAGCAGAGTAAAATAAGGAGCGCCTTCCCAGGGACTTCTAATCTACTCACATTCGCAGTGGATATTCAGAGTGACCTCGATCTGATCCTGATTATTTCCATTGTTGACCGTGAATAGATCGTCGTGGGCCACGATCAACGAGTAGAGATTGGGATAGCCAAACTCAAAGGTGGTGGTCAAGCCACAATCCAGAGCGGACTTCAGTTCGGATAGCAGCACGCTGGTGCGCTGCTCGAGAAAATGCACCAGCGAAATGAGGAATCGCATGAAGCCGGTGAGACGCACGCAGGTCTGATCAGCCTCTTGATAGATCTAGTGGCAAGAGAAGGCGGTGTGCTAGAGAAGTATACTTTAAAATATAAACTGTATTCTACCTCAATGGCATGCCGCATTGCCTGCAAGCCGGACTCGGTCAGCTGGCGCTGTTGCTTCGCATTGAAATCTGTGAGGAACTGTGCCTGGCTGAGCGGATCAGGGTTACCCTCTCGCTGCAGCAGCTGCTTGCTGGCGCGATAGCAGAGTTGACGGAATTCCAAATCGTCGTTGTGGCAGATCAACCAGATCGCCTGCTCCTTGTGCAGCACCTCGACATAGGGCAGCATTGCGACGGCACTGGGAATATCCTTTGCGCCCAAGGTCTGAGGCAGCATTTGGTAGCCGTACTTTTTCTTATGAAGCCTCAGTATCTGGTCCAGCTTCATGCAGTTGAACGAATTGCCGGTCACATTGCGAATCAGATCCTCACACTGCTCGGCAAAGATGCGCCTCGCTACTTTGGGTGCCAGCATGATCTTTTTGTCCTCATCACAACTCTGTTCGACTTCGACGACGCCGTGTATGGCCTCCATTAGGTCGGCTAACTTGATGAATCCGTAATCACTTACGCGACACTGATAGGCGAAATGATAGTGATAGGATCGCGCGAAGATCTTGAACTGTATCGAGTACTGCAGGGCATTCTGGAAGAGCTCAACCATCTCGCCGGCAAACACGCAGATCTTCTCAAGCTCGCAGTTGGTAGGCTTGCGCTTGGGCATTGAGATGAGTATGTCCTTGCCCTGCTGCACGGTGGTGAGGATGACAGTGCTGCAGTTGACCAGGCCGTCCAGTATGTCCACAATATCGCATACGCCGTAGTCAGTGACGTCAAACTTGCGATTATGCGTCTGGGCAAAGATGCCGGGCAGCTGGGACAGCAGCACCGAGTTATTCTCCTGGGCACGCAGTATCCTCAGCAGATCAGAGGTGAAACGCCTAATCTGAGTGCGATGCGTGAGCGTGATCTGTCGGTTCTCTCCCTCACCCATTATCTGCACCACCGAGGAGAGGGCCTCGAAGAGCTCAATCAGCTTGGTGTAACCGTAGTCCGCGACGCGACATTGCTTCCCGAAGTGATTGTGGTAAGCAGGAATGAAACGGTTGAACTTCATCGTCGACTTAGGCGACATCTTTACAAGCTCGATGACCTCGCGCGAGATACGGAAGAGCGGATCGGCCACGGTGGTGAAGAAGCCTCCGCCCGTGACCAGGTCCTTGTTCATCTCAAGCCAGCCGAGTATTTTAATGCCGAAGTTATTCACCTGGATCTGGACACCCTGGACACAGCACACCAGATGCTCCAAATTAACGCCTGTCTCGTTGGTCGTAATCTGCACCTTCATCAGGCCCTCGATACAGTGCAATAGCGTGGCCACTGGAATGTCACCGGGATGATGCTTCAGCAGCGGATAAATCAATTGTTGGATTTCTGCTATGGTCATACTGACATTGGGCAACGGTTCGGTCTCCTGTTCGGCCCAACCCTTGTGTTGCTCACGCTTGAAGTGCACCGTGCAGTAGGGCACACTGTGCTGCAGTCCCTCCATCAGGGGAGAGGTCTCAAGGGTGTTCACTAGCTCGGGCTTCAAGCTAATGAATTTATCCTCGTTGTTGTCCGAGTTGATGGTGCAGATGTCCTGCATCTTGTATAGGTCCAGGACACTAATGGACGTTTTGAAGCGCGACTGAAAGACTTCACGGAACTTATACATGGGCAATGTATAATACGGAACGTCCTGCGGGAAGGAAGGAAGTCAGAAAGGATTTTCAAACATGAATAGTGTTGCTGAACAGTTCGCATACCTTCAGAAGCCCGGCCACCTGGCAGCGCAGTGTGTTCACCTCGGTGAGCGACGAGTCGCGCGTGTAGCTGACCAGCATGCGTTTGTGACCGATCTTCTTGCGATGAAGAATGGACACAACCTGCTTAGCAAACTGCGGGGAGAGGAGTAAGCACAGTTGAAATACTCAATAAATTGCCACAGAGGCTTACGTAAAGATCTGGCACGGTGACTTTGGCGTAGCAGTTGCCCTCAAAATTGAGCGACATGACCGGCGTGATAGGCTTCAGTTGGCTCATTAAGAAGTTTCGCAAGCTGGCCTCGTCCAGCGAGTAATCCAGGTTAGTGATCTGTAAGGTAATCGCATCGCTGGCAGGCGTGGCAACTGTACTTCCGCCAGCTGCAGACTCAGCAGGAGCGCTGTTGCTGGAATTGGGAAGTACACTAGAAGCTTTGTTCACCGGAAAGGTGAAGTCGCTTGCGCCGCCAGTGGATGTCAAACAAATGTTGGACGTGCCTGATGGCGTGGGAGTAGTTTGCTGCTGCTGTTGATAGATAGGCGCCAGCGAGGTCTGATAGCCAGGATGATGTTGACTTATCAACGGATGCCCCGTGACCGCCGCAATGGCGGCAGCCGAGGCACAGGCCCGATTATGATTGTAGGGCATGAAGCGGTTGCGATGATAGCAGGATGCGCTACCGTTCGCATGGGCATACTGGCACACCTCCAATTGCGAAGACATCGCCGGGCCATTGGCGTATTTGACCGGAAGAAAACCAGGCGGCGGTGCATAGCCCGGAATGCCGGTGAAATAGCGCAATCCCCCCACACAGCCACTTCCATTGTTGTTGAAGTCAGTGCAGAGTGCAGCTGGCGGTAGAGGAGAAGGGTATAGGGGAGCCTGCACCTGCACTTGCGGCTGAGGCTGTGCGATAGCGTAATAAGCAGTGGCTGGATTCTCAGCACCAACATCACAGGACCAGCTAAAAGAGACGAGTGAGACAGATAGAGAGAGAGAGAGAGAAAGATGGAAGTTTTATGGCATTATTATGCATTATAATTTTACAACTTACCTGTATAGACGCTCTGTCATTTTGAAGTCTTTTAGCTTGGCTACAAATTGAAATTGGTAAAAGATTTGCGATTGAGCTAAAATGTTTCAAAGGATTACGACAAACTTGGAACGATCATATAGAATCTTCGTACTAAATCTAGACCCGTCGGACAATACATCCACTTCAGCATACTGATTATACCTTGATTATATGTAGTTTTTCCTATAAAGATTAATGCCTGAAAGCAACGCCCGGAATGCAAGACTTCTGATCGCCTTAATTAATCTTCTGTAAGCTGAGACCTTGTCGTTGAAGTGTTAACACGAAGCGATTTGCATGGAGGCATCGATATGGAAATAATGTCGGAATAATTCTACCATTTAAAGTGGAGTAAAAAACAGGCTTCACCACACGAGCAACTGGAGGAGAGCAACTGCCGAAAAGCGAAAGTGAAATGCAAGGTGTGTGCTGATGAGAAGGCGGGACGAGGAACGTAAAGCAACTTCGCGCGCCTTATATTTGCAGCGAAGAAGCGAAGCTTTCGCATTATCTTTTGTTTTGTGCTGCAGTTAACTGTACGCGTGTACAGTTAGTCGCACAGTGGGCTGAACTTGATTTACATTAAGGCAAATTTATTATAATGTGTTCATTTGTTTGTTGTTTGATATTATATTACATAAGTAATTAGTAGTACTTGCCTACTTCAGATAATGGACTTTTATCTCTTTCAAAATATTAAGATCGAATCGCACTTACTATTGAATTCCTGTTGAATCACTGTAACTCTTCGGACAACTCGCGTGTGCAACGGGAATCTGAAAACTCAGCTCGGACGAGAAATGAAAAAGCCACGACAACAATCGGATCGAAATAAATCGCGTTTAAAAATTCACTTTTTGTTCGAACTTAGAGAAGAGGAAGAATGCACTGAGACAAAGTGATTAAACGAATAATGGAGGTAAAAGAAAATTTCATTAAATGTGTGTGTAGCTTAATGAGAAACGCGTAAACTTTAAATAAAAAATATATTTAAAACATGAAAAATAGAACTTCAATAAAATATAACACAGGACAAACAAAATATCTGGCTTCTTGTTATTTTCGATTTTCGAGGGCAACTGGGACGCTTAGAATGAGCTTTGACGCCAAGACCCCGAACGAGATCACGCCTCTTTACGTGTGTAGACTGGAAATGTGACTTCAGCAGAGGCGAAAACGGGTGCAATAATACGCGACCTTCCACTGTTAAGTGGAGAGTGGAGCACCAGGAGATGCAACCTTTTACTTTTCTTAAAGGCTTCGTGACGTTTGCGGAAGTTGTATTTCCACTCTGATTCGCCTGCTGCTTTTTCTTCTTGCTGCTGACAGATCCTATCTGCGGTCATATCTTCGCTGCAGCTCTCGATTCGCAGAACGCAATCCCTTCACTTTGCTGCCGTTTGCGTAGCTTGAACTACTCTGAATAATTTTTAATTATACCCGATGTTCATTCGATTTGCCTTAATTGCAATTTGCATATAATAATACCTTTGCAATTGACAGGAACAAGAAAATGTCTGATTTTCTTAAAATGTAACTTTAGAAACACAAATCTACATATGAATATGTAAATAATTACATTAAAACCATACAATTTAACTGAAGAACATTTTAGTAGGCTTAAAAACTAATTCAGTCTTCTATTATTTTAATCATGATAAAAGAGAAATGAATTTTGTATAAATAATTTCGTACAGTTTATTTTTGGTGAACATTATTTTTGATTATTAACACGCTAATTGAGAAAATAGTTTTTATTTGCTTAATTTAGTACACTTAATTAATGTTGTATTTTTTGTACGCCCAAAACGTTGGTGAAGTTTTGATCATCGTACTACAAACTTATAATTTATGAGTTTATAAGAATTTGTTGAAATCAGTTTATAATAGGACACAAGTACAATTCTGAAATTTATAAGAAAATCAAAATCAGTTTCTAAGTAACAAAGTGAAAGTTTAATGGGTGTATAGATTATATTTATTTGAAAACGAGATGCTGGGAGCGATCGGCATTAGCCATATAGTTTTGCCGTGTATTCCAGTTTTCCTGTGCAAGTCTGACCAGGCGTACGTAACCAAACGTGGAGTAATTAATTAATCTAACTGATATTTATTTATACTTGGGGGCGAGGTATGTATGTACATTATTTATATGTAAATATGGCAGCGATAAGTCATTTTAATACGTGCTAATGAGCCCCCTGTAGATACCTAAACGTATCGACATTATATACTTAATCCAATGACTATACTTATTTATAAGAACAAAACTAACTTTGGTCACAAGAGCAGGGACAACTCTGAATGCAATTAGTCTTCGATATAGTATAACATGGCATAGTACGATATGTGTGTATGTCGTATGAGTATTTCAATACACATTGCTGTACACATGATAAAATAGCAGCTTCTAGGTTCATTGGGCCTCTGCTGTGGGCATCCGCTACTGCTCGCTTCTTATCGGCGCGCTCTATGAGGTCTTCGGAGTTTTGGTACTATTTAAGAAGATTTACTATTTATGAATCGGTAATGCCAGAGTATTAGAGTGATATGTGAGATATAGCACATTTATACACACACACACATTGTGGTGAAATAATTACTGTATATAATTTGTGTAATTTTAATAAACGGAAAATTACAGACTTCACTGAAAGTGCAAGGAAATACGGAGTGAAAATTACTAGTTAAATTTAACAAACACGTGTTTATTGAAATTATATGTTCTTCTATTCAAATTATATACTCGTATAATTTTGCTATAGAGCCAGTAGGATTTATGCCTATAGAGTATCTGGATAGTCACGTTTCTAAGATCTACACTGCTCCCGTTTGTTCTTCCAGTGGAATGTTAGGCATAGTTCAACATATCTACAGTTAATTCTTCCAATGTGCGACGGGGGAGGCAGACAGAAAAAGAGAGAGAGAGAAAGAGAGAGGTCTCCGCTATCGCAGCGCTCAAGTGGTTTCCTTTCTGCTACTCTATGCTGTTCTTCCTCTTCGTCGTTCATCGACTTCTTTAACTGGATACTTTATTTTGATTAAACACTTCGTTGGCAGTCCCGAGTTAGTTTACTTCGCATCATTTTAGAGTTCACATTACAAGAGTATTGAGCGCGCGTTGGTCAAATCGAAGATTGTTTCAAGTGCGTAAATGGGACAAGTCGAGTGAGGAAAATACGTATGTAGTTCAGGGCTTTGGCTAATTGGACCAACGACTCCACAACAAAGAGGAAACCATGTGAATGCAAAGAGTGCAATAAGCTGATTAGTTGACTGACCCACTTCAAGATACTATGTAAATATAACACAGTGTCTTTGACTAGGTTCAGCCAAAAAAAAACGACCTACTACATACATACTGCAGTGTCTGTCTGTCCATCTGTGTTTGCCTGTCTGTCTGCCTGTCCGCCTGTCCGCCTACATCGAATGCTCATCCCCATCACGCTTCTGATAAGCCTCATGTCATTCCCATTTGACGCTCAAAAAGCTCTCGTTTCATACTACAGATTAAGCACATACGCATACTAGGTACTTATATATTCATATAATGGACATTTATAACGCATTTCGATCGTTTCATTGTGCGCTAGTTCAACAAATTTTCAATTCATTCGATTACTGGCTATTGCCGGTTGTAACGGTCGATTCTCACAAGCTTTTCCAAAAATTTCCATTTTATTTTAAAAATTTTCAAGTGTCAACAACAAATATTTGAAATACCTCTCAGGATTGAATTTTATAATATTTTACAAAAGGACTACAGAATGTTGGCAATAGCAAAAAGTAAGTATTTATTCAAAATTTTTCAGGAATAAAACTGTAAATTTAAAGCAAATTGAATAGCTTGAGCATTGTATTATTTTAATGGCGAGATTGTAACGTCTCTAAGAAATTTCCCTCATGGCAACGCCTTTACCAGCTGAAATAATATTTCCTGAAATTATTATCATAGCAAAACAGTGTTACTCAACTCAACTTTATCTTTCAATCACACTTTCACTGAGTTTCCTTGACCTACATCGATGTAAAGTCAGAGCCAAGTAATAATTAATCGATAGTGGTATATACTACTATGTATTAGACATATAGAAGCAAATATCGCTAAGATCTTCTGTGCGAATTCCCAATTGAAAAGATTCGGAACAGTTATAGCAGTTTTCCGCGATTGCTATCAGTCCATTAATCTCATTGCAAGCTCAATCTTTGCCAATCCCCTCGCTGTTGTATAATGTTAATCAGTATTGACCCAGGTGAACTGCAAAAAGTATAAAAACAAACTGTTGTATACCAATCAAACAAAGTGTCGAAAAAATTCGCTTAAGTAAACGAAATAAAATCAATTATACAAGTGTATTAAAATGTGGATTATAAACGGTTTTCACATAATTACCGCGTGTTCCATCTGTCCATTAACTGCGGGAGCTGTAACAGACAATACTGTAAGGGACGTTACAGATTCGACGGTTCGACGAACGTAACTGATCTATGGCAAGATAATGGAGAAAACGAAGCAAGCGTTATTTAATGAAGTAAAAAAATAACACAAAAATATATTTAGAATTGTCATCAATGAGGTGTTAACTGTGACTGCTTGAAGCGGACTTCTATGAGTGTATCGCAAATACATAGGTGAATTGTAAACAAAAAATGTAACTTTAAACAATCAAAGGTTGGGTTTGCTTCTATTTTAACTGTTTTATTATATAATAATTGCAATTCGAAATTTCTTTCTGTCTGTAAATAATATTGTCATAGAAGCAGAAAAACTGACAGAACTGGGGCTTTCTTATTTCGGTTCAACTCCACAACATACCTGCTTCAGTCTCTCAAAGTTTCAGTTCGGGGAGCGATGAGCCATCGCGGGGTTTTCGCATAATCATGCTAATTAAACGGTTTAGTCGGTCGATGCCTATCAAATGTGTCAAAAAACTAGGGGCCGGGTGTGTCACAAGTAAATCTGGGCAATATACGTAGTTTATGGGTATTATGATCTGCCCCTAACAGCTAAATGTCTTTATTATGTTGAACTTTTTGTTTTGACCGGGTAATTATTTGGTTATGTCTGACGCAAATAAATAATATGGGTTTATGATCGGTTATGGGATTTTAATTGCTGGTAATTGTGGGTTAGGTATACAATTTTTTGATTGTCGTCGTAATTGATTAAGTTTGAATGTATGTAACTAAGCCCCTCTGTACTTGAATAATGTTGAACTTGAACTTGGGCTTGAAGCGATCCAGGCATACATGCTATACCATAGGCAAACGTTATTATGGCCCGAAGCCGACTTTGTCGTGAAGTAAGAGTATAAAACGATTTGTTTCGCTCATGAAAAAATTCGACGACAACGATGATAAAAGTGTTACAAGGTTGCACTACCCCTCCATAATACATATGTATATGTATGTTTAATTTGTTTATATCTGGACAACTCTGATCCAGCCTATTACACTTGACGAAATTTACGCCGCAACTTAAATTGACTTATAAATCAAATCGGAAATACAAACCAGTAGCTCCCGCTTCCCGAATCGCCCGATAATTTCAGGCAAGTCATGATTAGCCGACAAGTTGAGACTTGCCGAAAAATACGTTGTTCATTTCGTTTCTTTCTTTTTTTAATTTTTTTTTTTATATTTGTTGTTTTTATCAAGAGTTTCTCCAGTCAAGAGGTTGTTGTTTCTAAGTCGCGTAACGATCATTCGTCAGAGTTGTAGATATTTGAAATTAAATATGTATATTATTAGCAACATTCAAGTATTTATTATGGAATTATATAATAAGTTGTCAGCCGTAGGAACTTTGGATTCCCTACTTGCGGTCGTAAAAATATATCAAGTTATAGTATTTAGCTGGTTGGGATTGCTTACACACCGCATTTAGTGTCTTTGGGATAATATTAGTTAAACAAGCATAATTAATGTTTCGTTGTTTTTATTGTCAAGAAAGTAATAAATTGGCAATTCGAATTAATTTAAGCGTAGACTATTAAATTAATATTAGAAATTAATCAAATTCAAATTTTTTATGTGGAATTTTAGTATAGCATAGAAAATACATTTTTCATTAGGTTATACAATTTAACGGTTTTTAAAGGCGATTTCAGAATCGATAAAGTCTCCATAGATTTTGTATGATACATTCGAACACGGAAGCTTGGGAATTTCACCCACTAACTATGACTTAGTAAGATAATAAGTCAACATAAATAAACCAACTTAAATATGCTGTGAATTGGTATACAAATATGATATAATTAATACAGCAATAGCCGACTGTTGAATACCCTGCATCAAACTTTCAACATTGGTTTCCATTGCTTTTGTGAATATCGGATGCGAATTTACTACTTTTTCGATTATTCTGTTGGTCTGTTGATTAAAATTGAAATATACTTTATCCACGTCGACTTACAGGATCGGTTGTGGTGTTTCCAGCTCTAGTAGCTACGGATTTTTTTCCGATTAGTCAGACAGTCAGAGTGGCAAGCAAGCACAAATTACCTGCCACTTCTGCTTCTTTTTGTTAAATATGGTTTAAAAACTTACAATACCTTTTCTACGACCATTTTCAACGGGTATGAGACAACTTGAACAGTCGTTGAAAAGAATCGCTGAGTCAAAATTCTAGCAAAAGCGAATGACGGCGATGAGAGGCCTGGCCAGAGTCCAAATCGGAGTGCGACGCAAGTCCGATCGAATCAAATCCTCTGAACGGGTTTCGTTTGCTGAATTCGCGAATCTTGTGAAATTCCAGTGTAATTGTTGTTATTGTGCCTTCTCAATTTTAATTATAAGCCGTGTTAAATATTCATAAATATATGCTTGAAAGTCATGTTCCTTTTTTGCTTGATTTTTACTCCGCGAATTGGTGAGTTGTATCTATGTTGTTGTCTCATTTAATGGACAAGTCTGGACTGAGGTTCTTTCGTACCGGCATGACTTGCCACAAATTATGTGAGTCTTAGCGTGGCCAATTAAAATACAAAGGCAGGGACATGTGCTCGACATATAAATGAAGGTTGTTCGGACACGTGAATTCGGGCTGACTAATTGCCAATGCTACAGCCACCGATGGATGCTATTCCGGTACGTTTGGTATTCGGGTCTGTTTCTGGACGTGCATATGTCTGTGTGTAATTGTAGTACTAAAACACAACGTACTGGTAGATATACTAGGCAGGAAAGGAACAGATATTTATCTGTCATTGCCACACGCCATCTATGTCGCAAATACATATGTATGCGAGGCGTAGTCTGGTTGTATCCACTAGGAAACCCCCGGATAGAAGTCACTTCTTGACAACAACATTCTTTCAGCTTTAATTATCGGAATGTACTTCAAGAACCGATACAGAAACAAGCGTAAATCTATAATTGCACTGCAGTGCTATGTGGCGTCACTTGCCGGTTCCAACGTTGCTTATTAGCAGCACGTGTGTCGCATGCCCTGATCAAAGTTTCCATTGGACATCTTAGGTACATGCATATTACAAAATACGAGAATCGATATGATAGATAGTTTGTGCTCAACCATATTTGGTGGCCAGAGAATTTGCATACCATGAAACTATAAACTAGTTAATTTTATGACAATGCACAAAGTTCGTAATTCCATTGATTTCCACTTGTTCATCATCGATAGGTAATCATATGACCAGCTAACAAGCTATCTGAATAGGCCTGGCCCTTCATAATGCCAGTTATTCACAAATTCTATAATGCATTGTGCAATTTGGATGATTGACAGAGAAGTCAACCAATTTCAACTGAACCCAAATTTGATTGTTGCGCCTTTCTTTAATTTTGGTATCGTTATTTGTTTTTATTTTTTGTGTGTGGCCCCATTTAAATTGCACTTGTCCACTTAACACTTCGGCATTAACAAATGAACTCTTGTGTGTTTATGTGCCCAAATCGAATTGAATAGAATTATACTTTGGGTTTTCGGGTTGCGCCTCACAACTAAACTGGCAACTATTGATTATATAGCAAAGTCTGTTGCCCAATCCATAAAACATGAGCTGTAGCAAATTGCGAACGCGAGCACCATTTGGGCGTCGAATAACGGATACCTAATGCTCGGACGTACCGACAGTTTGTACCTTGCACCTTGTAGATACTATATTTGGGACATAATGACATCACAATGGCACGTATATCTAATGATAACGTGATCGATCTCTAATAACACCTGACCCCGTGTGGACCCTTTCGATCCAGTTGCATTCCTCACGTTGTTTGCAATTAGAGATTAATCAAAGTGAAATCCGTCAAGCAAGTGAGATTAACAAGTGCGAATTAGCCGTAAAGTACGCTTAGGCAGTGAGGCGGACACATTCGAGGCAATCTGTGGGATCTGGTGTATGTAGGAGAACTCGCATCGCAAGCTCAATGTTATATGAAGGGCCAATTAATGCCAGACCACATCAACTGTGCATTTTACTTCCCATATTCTGTTCGCCAAGTCGATTTGTTGAGCTATTAGCAATTCTAGGAAACAACTTGTCCAATTATTGATCGTTATGACTCTCGACTCTCACTGTAATGCCATGCTTAGAACTTCAAAGAGCAACACCTAGTGCAATTATTTTTGTAAGGTGTTCTTGTATAATTTTGATGGTAATAACAAGAAAGAAGCGTTTCCCTGAATGCTGCATACTCCTGTAGTCGCTTGCGACAAGCTCATCAGATGTAACTATAGGAAATTCATTAATTACAGGGAAATTTTCATAAAATAGTTCCATATAATTAAGAATTTTTATAATTATAAGATTGTAGATTGTAGACGAAAACTAAACGAAAAGCGAGAGTTGAAGAACACAAAGAAGAAGTTTGATGCAGACCCACAGACCCACTGTTGTAGCTTTTGTGGGTGGAGTCTATGTGTAAATAAAAAATCGGTAAAAATCTGAATTGATTATGAGCCAATCCCAAAGCCAACAATACAATAGTCCAACGCAATTAGTCGGCTTTTTCTGCGTTCTATGTACTTCCTTATTTACTTTTTATTCAATCAAGTTCTTAAAAAATGTGCTAAGATCAATATAAAATCAATTGATGATCTCTTAGGGGATTTCAGTAAAACTATTGAAATTAAAATTGAAAATGCTATCTACATAGAAATGTCGCATAGAACAGCAACATGACAGCGCCACCCCGGAGTTATGATAGTTTCAAGTAAAGCGAAGTAACTATAGCAAAGGTGTTCGTGGACAATTTTGATGGTTATAACAAGTGAAAAGCGTTTCCCTGACGGCTGTATACCCTTGTAGTCGCTTTCGACAGGTTCATTGTATTTACCTATGGCCATGGGAAAATCTCATAAAACTGTACCATATAATTAAGTATTTAGAATTGTAAGATTGTAGTATGTTAGGACTTATCCATATGCACAACTACTACTGAGTATTTTTTAGCATGCTCGCATGACTCCCACAAATCGTTTCTCGAACATTTCTTATAATTTATTGAAATTTTTGTTTGCTGTTTTTTTTTTGTACAATTTGTTATATTTTGATATGTCAAAGAGCGAGGCGAGTTCAGTAGCCTGCGGCAAGGTCAGTTAACCCGTCGAACAATGCGGGAGGTGGCGCGCGAGTGGAATGAGTTGACATCTCTTTGAGAGATTGGCCTTTTGTTGCTGTTGTTGTTGTTAGTGTGGTCAGCTTTTTGGTATAGTCAGTGATTAGCAGCAAATGAATTGTCAATGCGGAAATTGATTAGAGCATGCCTAGCTTTAAATATCCAAACAGAATTCCACTTGATTTGAGCACAGCGAAATCGAACAACAAACTAATTATAGATTGACAACTGCAGCGTCAAGTTCAGTTATTTATCTTGCACGCAATGCAAATTGAAAATGAAAATCAAGTTTATAGCGATATCTATGTTTATTTAGTATACACTAAGCACTCGTTCTACAACTAACTTGGTGTTGCAAAAGCAGTTACCGTTCCCTTTAAAGGTAGTACTATTAGAGCTACTTAATGACCCTGTCAAATCACAGTTGTTCACAATTTCTACTTTTACTTCTGTTAGCATCATTATGTTTCTTGACCAACAGACAGAGACGGACAGTATTTTTTCTTTTATTTATTTATATTTTTATTTGCTTTCTCGATGAATCAGCTTCTTCTGCTGTGTAACTAGCTGAAAGAGTCGATTCACGTTGAGTCTACGTTAGTTCCTGTGCGCTTGTCGAGCCCCTCGCTGGGAACGACTACTATAATGGATATCAAATTACTAGTTGCAGTTGCATTTAAATATGAGCTGCAAGTGATCGATCAACAGCAACAACCATAAAGTATCTTTTAGTTCATGTTTCAGTATTTCGATCGAGAAATTTCTAAACGACGAAAAAAATTGTTCAAAAGATCATTCGATATTTCAAAGCTTGCATGCAAAATTGAAGGTGATTGGGTTTTTATTGTTTGCCTCAAGATACGTACAACAACAACTGTGACGCGGACAAAGCACAAGAAGATAAACAAACAAATTGTCTGGCTGTCCGCTGTCCGCTGTCGGCGGTCGGCGGTCGTCTGGCGATCTACGTAGATTATTACAAGCTGGCAATAAACTCGATGGCGTATTGCGTATTTCGGTTGTCGCTTCTGATCTCGTTAAAGTCTCAGTCTCTGTCTATGTAAATGGCCAAAGTTTTCCATGACACCACGCGTCGTATGAGTAATGTTGTCGTCGCCTAGTGAAGTAGCCGCTCTGAGACGAGTGGTATTTCCCCAAAATGCGACTACGAATGCGACTGCGAATGCGAATACGAGTGCGATGCGAATACGCAAACTGGTTTGCTGCGAATCAAGACCTGAGCTAGAAGAGAAGAGGAAGCGAAAGAAGCAACCGGCTCAAAACAAGCAACAGCTGAGCGCTCGACGCGCAACGTAAGCTCTTACGTCACGGCACGTAACGGCCGGCAGCGACGCTTAAGAGAGCGCAAAGCGCAAAGCGTCAAGCGTCAAGCGCCAAGCGCCAAGTAGGCAGTCGTACTAAAACTTAAGCCATAGCTCTACTTGGTCCGACCGTCGTACGTCCAGGTTTTCATTCATAAGCGAGCATCGCAAGCGAACGGACGCAATCGCGCTTGGGCCAATAGGCTAAATAGCTAGACAGATAGTTAACAAGTTACCAGAACGTATACATTTCCCAAGAGATATACTTGTAGAATCCTAAGAACTTTCAACCACAACCAATTATCGTTGATATTGTGCTGATCGCTGATCGACTGACGCCTCGAGAAGCAAATCAAAGCTTTTAAGTGTCGCAGCCGCCACGAAGTGTACCAATATAGTGATACAGTTAGATACAGCCGAAAGTATCCTGATAATAAATAATCAAAAAAAAAAAAATACCGCGACTCAAACAGATGCCAAATCATGAAGGACTTTAACAAAATGTTTGCAAGTCGCTACAGTGTCGTCAGTCCGAACGACGAAGAGGCCGAGCGGGTTGCAGTGTCCTCCGCAGCAGGCGCAGCCACAGCAACAGCAACAGCCCCTGCCTCGTCCGCCGTATCCTTGCCCGAGCAGGATCATGCCGCCGCTTCATCAGCCGCCGCTTTGTCCGCGCTGCAACGCGCTCAGCGTCGCAAGAGCCTTAAGGCAAATCGGCCCATGGGCCTGGACATTCTGGGCAGCTTCTTCAACGAGCGGCATTCCGGCAAGCATAATGCCCGATCCCCCACATGTAAGTGCAACGTTACAAAATCAAGAGTGAATTAAGCCAGAAAAGTCGCATAAGGAAAAGAAAATGGAACTGCAATGGAAAAATGTACTCGCAACCTACAACTATTTGTGTGTGATACAAAATAAGATCATTTAGCAAAAACTGCAAGTGTTGAAGCCGAAGCTTCGAGAAGAGATTTCCGTTTTATTTTGAACTCTATTTAATTTTTTCAATCCATCCATCAGCAGTCAATTTGAGCCAAAAGAAGCGCATATCATGCGATCGCTTTGCTCGCTTCTTTCGCATTTGCATTAATTATGAAAATCGTCGATTTCTGATATGTCCACGCGGAACAGACAGCGTTTAGCATAGCACTTTATGTTTGTTGTTGTCTTTGTCGATTAAGCAACTCTTTGACACTGACACAGTTTGACTTGGAGTCTTCTCGAACTCGTCGTCGTCGTCGTCGTCGTCAGTTAAATCAAAGAAACCAAATCGAAGCGAATAAACGGCGATTCGACTAGGAAAACACTTGAGCAACTTGACGCCCCTCGTCTCGCACTTGTTGCACACGCGAGTTGACAGGCTTTGGCCCTGAACTTGACCGAATGCTAGCCACAAATGCCTAGAAGCCAAGCAAGCAGTCGCACCGACAAGCAGTCGAGCAGCCCAATCGAGTTTCTGCCGTACATGTGTGTGTGTGTGTGTTTGTTTCTGGTTAGACTCATGTTGCATGTTGCCAGTGCAAGTGCTCAGTGCTATGACCTCTAGATTGTTGCGTTGTGTGCACTGAGCTGATGTTGTTGTTGTTGTTGCTACCGCATTACCTTCATCGACACCCCGATCCGACCATATAGACACATTGACAAAATCCGACGAAAAGCTCGTGCGCGATTCCCCCAAAAGTCAAGAACAACACGAATTTCGCACATTTTTTCGCTGGTTTTATTTACACAGTAGACGAAAACTAAACGAAAAGCGAGAGCTGAAGAACACCGAGAAGAAGTAGTCGACTCCACAGTCCCACTGCTGTAGCTTTTGTCGATGGAAGTGGAGAGGTAAATAAGAAATCGGTAAAAATCGAAATTGATTATGAGCCAAGCGCAAAGCCAACAATACAATAGTCCAACGCAATTAGTTGGCGTTTTCTGCGTTCTATGTACTTCCTTATTTACTTTGTATTCAATCAAGTTCTCAAAAAGTGTGCTAAGATCAATATAAAATCGAATGATGATCTCTTGCAATAAAAATTGGAAATGCTCTCTACATAGAATTGTCGCATAGAACAACAACATGACAGCGCCACCCCGGAGCTATGACAGTTCCAAGTAAAAGCGAGTGAAGCGATCAAGAGTCCCGCTCTATTGGTAACTGATTTCGTATGCAGACCATGCCGAAGTTCTTTTCTACAACTGTGTGTATTGCACGTGCCGCCATAAAGTGGCGAAAATGAATTAACATAAGCATTTGAGCACAATGCACAATACAGCGTAATGAGTACATAAATCAAAGATAGACTCGTGTGTGTATTTTTATTAAGTTTAGATTATTTTCGAGCATATGCCAAACTGGCGAAACCAGGCGAATTCATATTCAAAAGAATTAGCAAATCGAATGTGGCTGCACAGTTATCGATTTGAGAAGTCCACGTCTACGTCCGAAACGCCCAACTGAAGAGTGAACAGGTTTCGCACTCTGCTCGAATTAATTGATCCCAAAGTGGCCAAGAGCAATAACAACAGCAATAACAACAATAGCAGCAGCAGCAGCAGCATCAGCGACAGCAACTGCAACAACAATAATAGAAATATTCGCACCGAAAATAAATAATTACAATAAAAGTGCCTGCTCAGGGCCGAGAACAGGATTGCAAACGTTTGCGTATTTTATTGTATTTTTAGTTTCGATCCGCATCGCATCGCACGGCACCGCACCGCACCGCTTGTTTTTGCACAAATGTTTCGCTAAATTATTTATGCAAAAAAGCGGTTCACTGCTGATAATAATAAATAGAAGCCATTCATACATAGGTATTTCGCATTTCGTATAAGATTTAAGTCCCATGCGTTGATCGCCAGCAGATCGCGGCGTATTGTAAGCCCGACGAGCTGACGAGCTTAAGTGACAAAACGAGTTTAAAGCATGTACATATATTAGTACGGGTATTCGCTGTGTTCTGCACAGCTTTCGAATTCGATAAGCAATCCGCAAGCATCTTTGCATAACGCTTAGATAACCTTTCAATTTGAAAGCGGAATTTTTGGAAGAAATCCCCCAAAACAAAAGTCTAGGAATCTTTCCCAGAAAAGTTGTAAAACGCATGCTAATTTTATGCTGAAATTCTCTTACAAAGTCTTAGGCGCATTCCCATGTATTTAGCAGTCTTTCATCAACTTTTAATACGTTATTTGCCGTTGTCCGAATCGCAATGTAATCTCTGGAGTCCAATACCCATATTGCAGCTAAATTGCGACACAGGCAGACAAAGTGGGCGTCAGCTTTTACTTCACGCTGCAATTTTCTTTTTGGCAAAAAAACCAAAAAAAAAAAAAAAAAAACAAATAAAACTCATTAAAAATGTTTGCTTGCAGTTATTGCCCAGCTGCAGTCGCTGGCAACATGTTGAAGCAACAACAGCAGCAGCAGCAGCACTCGCAACAATGTGTTGCAACCATCTTGCAGTGCAATTGCAACGCTGCTGTCGTCGCCTCACTCCTCCGGCGCGGCGCGATCAGCTTGCGCCAGCTCTGTTTACACTTGTCAAGCCATCCAAACGGTTCAATCGAAGCTCTTTGGTTGGATGCTGCGGCTTGGGTAATTCCCCCCGAGAAACATGCCAAATCATCGAGAGCAAGCAAACATGAGACGCTGCTGCAATGATTCATGAGACTCACTGACAGCCAAACAGCTGTTTCTTTAGCACCTTTTTCGCGGCGATAAGTGAAAGGCTCTCAGGTTGAATAATGCAATAAAACTGGGGCTAGGATTTTTAGGGAATTTATTCAAAAATGATTCGAGTTTTTCCAAGCTTTCTACTGCGTACGGTGTAAAAACAACATAAGCAATTTGGATATTTTTTCTTCAAAAAAATACTAGCTGCGCCAACTAATCAGAAATTCATCTCTTCCGTTGGTCAGTCACCTCGGCAGACTTCAAACATTCGATGCGAACTGACGTCATTGTGACAACGCAATTGTTTGCTACATAAATCAATATGCTTCGAAACCAGTTTCGTTCCATTGTAGATTGATGATTTTATCAAATTAACAGAACTAACTTGCCCTACAGGCTCTGCTATCGGCACAGCGGCATCTGATTGAAAATCACTACCAGAATCAAAGTTTATTTTGAAAAGAATCACTCAAACTTGTTGGCCAAACTCACCCGGTCCCCCCCTCTGATGTATTGACGTAATTCTTGTACACAAATAATTTAATTTTTCTATATTTTTGTTATTTGTTTATGTTTGCTATCAATTAATTATTTTTATTTTAATATAAAAATAAAACAGGTAGCACACGTGCTCCAACTGTTAAGATGTGGCACATTCCCACGACGGCTATGTGGGTGGTATCCAGGAAACGTGCGGCGCATAGCCAACGATGAGTCGCCACTCCGAATGCCATGCACGTAAAATATTTTGGCAAACAAACAAAGCAATTAAACCACGCGAAAACATAAGTATACCATTAACCTATTGAAAACGGGAAAAAGGTATATAAGCTTTGTGCAAAGTATATGTATTCTTGATCAGCATCAATAGCTGTTGGTTTGGTCGTGTCTGTCTGTCTATCCGCCTGTCTGTATGAATATGCAGATCACGCTAATTAAAAGAACTACAGACGCCAAAGATCAAGTTTATTTCGAAGTTTGAGTGTCACGCCCACTTCCTTCAACAATCGGTATTTTTATTTACAACGTCATAATTAAGCACTTTTAAAAATTATAACTATAACTAAAATAAATGACAATTGACACACAAGCGGACAATACTACAATACAAAAGTAGCAGCGACGCAGCAAAAATCCGACGCCAATGCCTACGTTTAACTGTATGCGTGAGATCGGCAAAAACGTGTATGATAGCATCAAAACATACGTCTTTGGCTTGGTGTGAACCAAATTTGCAATAATGTAAAATTGTTAAGCTGAATTATTTAATTTAACAAATGAGTTTTTAATGGATCAAGTTTGTAAATGGTATCTGACAGTCCAGTGGACTCGACTGTAGCTTTCTTTATTTGTTTGCATTTGTAATGCTATTTTCGTCATATTTCATCCACTTTTCGACTGTTCTAAAACCACAAGCGACAGTCGAGATTTAAATTTATATATATGCAAGCATTCTTTGTTCAAAACTTTGTCGTTTTGCACCTAAGTTAAGCAAGGTCGCGCGACTTGCATTCCAAACGATCAATTATCAATCGGCCGTTTTCAAAACCAATTAACGATTGATGCGTAAGAAGCCGAGGGTACATCAGGCCCTCGGTAGATAGACGGTTTTTAGTTTGTTTCTGGCTGCGCAACGATCACAACTGACTCGAATCGAAAACAGAAAAAATATAGCGAATAGAGATATATACATATACTTATACGTATATACATACATATATCTAGTAAATCCAGTGCAGTCTTGTAGATCTAACAATGACGGTCGTGCGTCGTCGGGTGCGGCGTCAGTCGCTGAAGGACTTTCTCGGTGCGCTCTACTCGCAGCGACGCTTCTCGCTGGAAAAAGTACGCAATTTTCAGCAGTTGCAAAATCGCCGGCAAGTGATGTGTAAGCCAATGGGGACTAAGATATACCTGATACGTATACGATTTTATGGCTTACCATAGCAATTATAGCAAACAAAAGACATGCCCATAAAAAGCAGAAACTTGCAGCAGAATTCCACTTAATGGGGCAAGCAACTGCTTTAGCAGTTGAAAGTAAAACCCCTCAGCAAACTGGTTGCACAACAGGATCTGCAGAAGACCAAGAAGAAGTCGATAGAGAGGGAGAGAACAAGTTCGACATCATAATAAAAAGGCAAACGGAATACCAAAGCAAGGTTGCAGCGCAATCGATAGTCGCAATGCAGTGAGGAATCTTGAGGCTCAAGATCAAGATCAACCCGATCGAGCGAATTATTGCGTAGTGAATCATTGCACTGAACTATACCATATAGATAGCTCTACCTTGGTTAGTCTGGGGGGAAATAAGCCTATTAGTTTCTGGTTGTCGCTCATGTATTATGGTAAATGCGGTTGCCTTATACATATTACAGAAAACGAGTATCTATGGAACTTTGGAACTTTGCAAACAGTTGCACCTTGATGAATATTGCAACAAAATCAGAATTAATTAGATTTTCTTTAATTTCATTTCAATTTAATATCAAAAGTGACAGTCTCTCTTCCAAGCTATTCTCGGCAGATGCCAGGTCCATACAGAGACTCCCAGAGTGACATATCTGGCCGTTGAAAAGCAAAAGTTATATTAAAGCATAAAGTCGTATATTTTATTTCGAAACCAGTTATCCCACTCCCCTGTTCGCTGATTATCATGTCTCCGATCACATGGCGCACTAAATGCACGTGTCTGTGCCACGCATTCCCAGTTGGACGCCATCGCTTGCAGCATACTCCATGCACCGCGGGTACAATCAATGTCCGATTAACTCTGCTCATTTACTCGTACCTTAATTTGCACCGGTTCTCTCAGTGGAACGCAAACAGCATACGGGTTCTTGGAGCAAGCAACGGGAAGAAAGACAACAGCGAGAACAAGTCCACAGGTCCACAGGCAGCAGCACTTCACTCTAGTCCCTCCTTGGAGTTGTTGTTGTAGTAGCAGTATTTATTCATGCCTACTTCGTGACTTATTTGTCGTAGAATCGCAATACATTTGCCTAGATTTATTGCCACGTCTAATCCGTCGAGTCGGATCAGAAGAGCGGACAGATCTGAGCACTTGACAGTGAACCTGTCTGCAGTTGTCGCAGGTCTGCTGCGATCGGACATAATGCGGTAGCAATCGATTAAATTATTCAGAGTCTGAGAAAGCTCGTAGTAATGACGATCAGGGGATTGTTTGAATGATACAGGGGCAGCTTTTATCATATATTGCTTCTAACGAGTTATAATTCCTTTCAATGCATGCTAATAGCGCTTAGCATAATGTGTGTATGGTATATTCCACATTCCGTTACATCTACAATTCCGATTTTATTCAAATACTCAATTCCAATTTTATTCAAATACTCAATTCCCGTGGACTATAAATTTTGGACAACGCCACGTGATGGTGTTATCAACGCCCTAAAAGGGTACTGGGACACGCGTAATCCGAAAAACCAATAAATAATACGTTTTCGAGACCAAATTTGCTTGTGAGTCGAAATCGATCGCAGAATATTATTCATTCTATGCAAATTTAAGTGTTTTTTATTGTTGTTCTGTGTTTGCATTTTGATTTTCTTCATTGTTTCAGTTTTCAATTTTGATTTTCGCGTGACGCTGACGCACACGCGCACACAGCTAATTAACTTAATGAGGATCTTTATATGTACTCGATCTCCGACCGCTTATTGATCATGCGTCTCTCTCTCTCTCTCCCTATTATGATTTACAGGTGCTTTTCTGCTGTTGGCCATAGGATTTTTGGCTATAACAACGGCGGTGCTGGTCAAAGTGCTGCAGCCTTACGATTTGATATTCAAATGGGTGAGTCCAATAAATCGAAACTAAAGCGTTTTAACTGCCGTCCTTAGCCTTTGGTCGAATCCGTCGGCAATTATGTGGGGCGCAGGCCTTCGGCACGAGCAGTACGTGTCATATGCAAATATGATTCGTTTTTAACTCATAACTGCTGCCCGTTTAGGTGCACACCATTGAGCACACCGTATATAAATATAAATCCATGCATTCCATTTATTTATTCTTGTAGAAATTGATTATGGCTGACAATGGTGAAATCTTCAATCTTTGGGCCAAGCCTCCAGTCGATTTGTATATCAAAATCTATTTGTTCAACATAACCAATGCCGAGGCCTTTCTAGCGGGTCGCGAGAAGCTGAATGTAGAGCAAGTGGGTCCCTACGTCTACAAGTAAGTCGAAGTACTATTCGCCAATCATATTGAGCCTTGACTTATCGTAATGCTCTACGCCTGCAGGGAGCTTATGACTCATGAGAATATCACGTTTAATGACAACAACACGATGTCCACGAATCCCAGCCATCCCTTGGTGTGGCAAGAGCACATGTCCGAGGGTCGTCGAGAGGACGACGAGGTCGTTATGCTAAATATTGCCATGCTGGTAAGTGAAGCCTAAACTTTATTTTCATCTTGATATTTTCAATTGATCTTCAATGCGAAAACTCCGAGTTTTATTTATAAAAATTACAAAATTCGTTCTTTTCCATTCGGTCATGCAATTTTTTCAATAAGTGTTCTTTGAATTTTGATCGCAATGCCTGCTTGCGTATGATGCAATCGGGGGAACAGATTATTGAACTACCTGTCGATCATTGATCTACCTCTCGATACACTGCAATTAACGGCAATTTAACAACAGCATGCAAATGCAGCACGGCAAATATCTGCAGTTAATAAACAGTTATTTGCGAACTACTACGGCTATAACAATCAAAGTCGTGTGTCGTGCACCCTACGAAAACAAAAATTGCAACGGAAATAATAAAATAAATCAGCAGGTCAACAAACTAATGCCTACCTCTACGATACGCTGTCTACAAAATTTTTAGATAATCAGCTAGTCTGTTAGCCAAATCATTTGGTCCCCTCTCTCCTCCTTCCCTATTGATCTCCCCCCTCTCCATTGTTACTGGCTTTCGAAAGTCTCGTCTATCAAGCTGCTCACTGCTTATTCCAATTGAAATTGCTGCTGGCGGTAGGCGTGTTTGTTTTTGTCAGCAATTTTCACTGGTTAATGACAGTTTTGCATTCGATATCGTAAACAATTTGCACAGACACACATAACTTACAGATTTAGCTGCAATTATCGTTGACTTTATGATATTTCAATTACCTGTAGAAAGTGAGAATTAGAATTAAGGCCTCACGACTCTTAGGTACTCTGCACTTAATACTCGAATGTCGTTCAAAATTCTCTTAGCACCAGCATGAGAATTATAGAGTATTTCTCAGTTGCCGATCAGACCAGGTTAAACTTGAAACTTCATAGTTTTTTTTTTCAAATTTGCCCAAGATGTCAATTTATCAGGTATTGTGAGAAGCCACACGAGATTTAATTTGATTGATTTCCATTGGCATCCGGGCACAATGCAGTTGATTGGATATTATGAATAAATTACCCACACCAGATTCCAGCTGATGAGAATATGTTAGTCTCTATCATAGGGCTAACTAGCTGCAGCATTCAGTGTGCCTCGACGCGCAGGAAGTGTGTAATTAATGTTTATTAAGTGCTCCATTAATCGACTATAATAAGCTGTTGGATCTGGTGCCAGATCAAAAAATATCTGTCCCTATTAAAACTGACATATTACGTAACAAGTTGTCGAGTCGGGTTTTCCGATTTTAATACTCAGTACCGATTGCAATACACAGCAACTACTAGGGTTGACAGACAGAAAAGGTCTTGTCGCAAAGTCCGGGAACTGTACAGATTTTCTACAAACCTCTTTGCCCATTTAAGTTTGCTGTTATCCTAACGCCATGCCCCTTCTGCCCCCTTGCAGGCCATCTCCCATCTCACTGCCAACCACAATTATTTCTTCGTTCGCCTGCCATTGCAAGGAATCTTCGCGAGCACCAAATCGGAGCCCATAGTCAGGATGACGGCCAAGGAGTTTATGTTTGGCTACCCATCGGCCCTGGCCACTTTGGGCAATACTTTCCTGCCCAACTGGATATCGTTCGAGAAGGTGGGCCTCATCGATCGCATGTACGACTTCTCAACGGACTTTGAGACGTTCTATACGGGCGTGCCTAATCCGGCTTTATCGGGCCTGTATGCTACCTACCGCGGCGAAACGACGCTGCCCCAATGGCAGGGCGATCACTGCAGCAACATTGAGTTCGCGTCGGATGGCACCAAGTTCAGAAGTTTCATACAGCCCAATGAGACAGTCAAGTTCTTCAGGAAGAGCATGTGCCGGCCCATCAACCTGGTAAGGAGTATGGAATGTGATAGCATTACGATTCCTTTAATATATTTTATTTTTCGCCCTGCAGTATCGCGTTGGTGAGGAGCGCACTTTCGGCAGTCTGAAGGGCTACAACTATGTGTTCGAGGATAATGCCTTCGACAACGGCGCCATCAACGAGGCGAACAAATGCTTCTGCCGCAGGGGTAAGTCGCACTTAGCATGCCAATCAATGCCATTAACCAGTGGATAAGATTACGGAACTAGGAATGAAAGCGTTAATGACCGTAAGAGACTCGTTCCGCTGTAAATGGATAAGCGATTAAGCGCTTTCTGGCTTTACAGCGGATCCGGCAGCTGGCGGGCAGCCTCAATCTCAGTCTTTATGGCTCGACTCTTTTTAATTGCTCAGTACAAAGCGCAAAAAGTTCTTGTTTTCGAGCGTCGCCACCCCCCATAGGTTTGTGTTGTTCGTTTCCAATAGTATGTGGAATATTTTCAAGTTTCCGATACGAAAATATTCCATAGACCTCTGATGCTCTGACGCAAGCGAAACAACAGCTTAGTTCGCATGATTCCAATCGTAGCGTACGTATTTTCGAAAGTATTTGGGCAGAAAACTACGCGTCAGAATCTCGAGATCTCACACGCAATCGAGCGCCTTAAAAGGGGCGTGCAATGACATGCTATTCAGCCTAGTTTTCATTACTTAGCCTTAACTGGTTAACAAAAAAAAAAACACTGTAGATCTCTTCCTCTCTCTCCCCCTCCTTCTATTGAAAGTGACAATAAAGTTTTGTTGTTTTTTGTATCTCTTTCCAGGCGATTGCCAGCCTGTTGGCTTGATTGACGTCACAGACTGCTACTACGGCTTCCCCATCTCGCTCAGCTTTCCACACTTCATGAATGGCGACATTGGACTAGTGGAGAACGTCACCGGCATGGAGCCTGATCCTGCCAAGCATTCGACAGCCTTTGTCATACAACCGGTAAGTTGTAGCCTTGAATCATTGTCAATTCCGCTTTAAAAGCGGCAACTTTCAGCTGTCAATCATCGTACACCTACTGAGAGCGATTAGCTTGGCATACGAAAATAAATAGATACAGGCAATATTTAATTAAGCTATTATAATGGGCGTTACAATTAGCCCGCTTCAATGATCGGAAAATTTGATTTCTTGCTTACCTCTTACCAGGGGAAACATCACGTGAGACTTGATTGTCTGTCGACTTAGGTTTTAATATTATTTACATTTCCGGCTAATTAAGTTAAGCGTCAGCAACGACTAGTCACGTTCGATTCCAACGTTTTTGAAAGCTAAACTAAATAGTTTGATTCATTCATGTTGAGGTATATCAGGAAACAGTTCAGTTCAGCTAACGGCTATTTACTGGCATAAATAAATTACATCTGAAATTCTAAGTAACACTAAATGCTTCCGTCGCAATAGCCATTGTAATTGTACAACTTTTTATTGCACATGCAAGGCTTTTTCAGAAATCACACAAAACTTTCCAATATTCCAGAGCACTGCGGGCTAAATTCCTTCAACAATCAAGATACATCAAACTGTAAACCCCTACTTAACAACAGTTGAAAGATATATTTTCTTTAAGATTTAAGAATTATGAAATTATTTTTTTTGTCATCCCAAAAACTAGAGTGATGCTAATATTAGGAGATCATTTTAGGAGTAGTAATAAGAATACTTACGATTCATTTAAATAATTTAAAAATCGGCCAATATGTTCTATAGCAGCTAGCCGATATATCGGTTCGTTCTGTTCAAAATAGCTACATAATTGAGAGATTAGTTTGCATGGCAACAGACGTACAAGGCTAGACCAACTCAACTGTTGGTGCTGATCAAAATATATTTTCATATATGCTTTATAGGGTCGAAAATGTTTCCTTCTATGCGTTGCAAATTCAGATAGCTTTATGTCATAGTATTTTGATTGCTATTCATCTCAGACAAGGCGAAACTGCATCGAAAAATAAATTAATAAATAAAATAAAAAACTAAAAAGTATAATTTACTAACTAAAATATGTGTGTCTCTCTTTCTGAACTCAGGAATCCGGCTTACCGCTCTCACTCTCCGTCAAGGTGCAGATCAACATGCATTTCAAGGACCTGCACAACTATCCCCAAGTCTCAAAGTTCAGTCACCTTACAGCGCCTATGCTTTGGTTCGAGATCGTAAGTTCGATATACAAAAATACAAAGATAAGCCCTTTAGATATAAAGTTTTCATGATGTTTGACAGATGATGCCCAAGCTGCCCGATGATCTGGACACGCGATTCAATTTCTATTTGAACTTGCTTCCGCTGGTCAACCCCTTGGGATTCTGGTCAGCTCTGCTGCTGGGCGTGGCACTGCTAGTGTATGCCATAACACGCGCCACGCTGCACATGTCGAACTTCACACGCCAGGCCTCAAGTATTTCGGAGGGCAAATACGCTCGTGCTAATCTGTTGACAGGCAGCGCCGCCTGCGGCAATCAGGTCTATAATCCCTGTGAGCTGAAGCTGCTGAACGACTTCACGCCAAGTAAAAAGCATGTCATCATACGCGACAGCTCGGCCGACGAGGAGCCCTACCAGGAGCGCCGCTCGTCTGCGTACGCGCTGGAGCTCGAGCCGGCGCTCTCGGACGCGGAGATCAGCGATGAGGGCAACGAGAGCGACACGGTGACTCTCAGCCGCAACTCTACCACCTCCAGCTCGTGCGTGGAAGTCGAGACCGGCGACTACGACGATGATATCTGCACAGCCTGCTTCGACGACACTGTGGACGTCAAACTGGATGTAGAATTGGATTTGGATGGCGAGGCAGGATCACAGCAGCAGCAGGTAGGCCAATAGCCATAACAAAGTTATATCACAACGCCGACTCAGCATAAGGAAATCGACGCCAAGCTGTCTAACGTGTTGTTGTTTATAGCCGCACGTTAAATGAAATTGATTAGCCGCCACTTGCCTCGGCCGGCAACAGCTATTGGGGCGATCGAACAAACTCGTTTCTGTTTTCGGGGCGAACACCGAGAGTTCACCCGTGTTCGTTCTTTCGCGGGGATTTGCATAGATCTGCACGCGCAGCGTTCTTATAGATATGTTAATTGCATTAAGACCTCTTCAAACTTAATTAACCAATTCTCTCTCTGCTCTCCCACAGCCGAGCTTTGCTGCGAGCACAGCAACTGGCCGCAAGTCGAGTCCCAGCCACAGCCCAAGTTCCAGCAGTTGGACGAACGTGTAGGAGCAACTACACCAGTTACACCAGCACTTAACGTTACTCTAGGTTGTCGGTATCTCTACATACGAGGATGATGATTAGGGCACTAGTTCGTTCGGTTGGGCAGTAGTCGCATTGGTTTCGTATGGTTATTAATACGAACACCAAGCGCTGCTTTTATTACTGTGATAGCTTAAAGAATCAACCACACATATAAGAGAAAAAACTCCACCTATATGCACTGTATATAGTAAAGAAGCAAAACTAACTTTTACTTATAAACTAAGAGTTGTATGGCTTTATTAATACGACTCCAGCTTAAGCAGTTTGTAAGATTCGTTCGCTTTAGACTAGTTAACAGGTCACCTCCATGAGGTGCTCTTCGAAGAAGTTTAATTGAATGGTCATTGTGAATATGGATGCGAAGTGAATGTCGAGAACTTAATAAGAAATTTGCACAACAATTGTAGCTCAGGCTCGTTTTTAATGCTAAGAATTGCTGTGATTTTTATATTCAAGCTGAATTTACGCAACGTGTTCGCAAATAAAACAACATTTAATATCTTAGCCTTAGACTATGTATTTTAAGAATTATCTCTAATTAAATAAATAAACATATTGTGGCTCACAATTTGCATTTTTTTTTTAATTTACAGTTTGAAATGCAAACTTGGCTGTGAAAAACGTTTTAAATATGGCGCGCAAGAATTTTTAACATAGTGCTCCTCTTTTAACAGAGTTGGCTCCACAACTTAACAGATTCCCAGCTTACTCTGTAAAAGTGTATACCAAAAGCAACAACATTTGAATACTTTTTCTAATTTTTGTAAAAATCGTGAAGGAGAATATAATCAATTGTTTTCGAGAAAACATTATTCCAATAGCAAACAATATCCTCGAAAGACTGATTTACCAAATTCTCTGTCATTCATACTGAAACTCACATTTTTATCGATCACACAACCATCTCTATTTCTTTTGGAAAGAAATGTTTTCAATTTTTTTCACTATGTTGTAGTATTTGTAATTATTTATCTATTCTGGTGCCGTACAACAAATTCTAGGCCACAGAACATCTCTTTGGCGTACCTTTTTGGCATACGTTTGCCGCAGAATTAATTAGAAGTATATCCCAGGGTAAGTCAACAGGAATATATAGAAAATATTTCGACTTTGGACTCGATACCAAAACAGAGAGACATTTATATTTGCCGAAGCCGGCGTTATCGCTGACGCTAGCAGCGATAAGGGCGCGATGCAGAGAGCAACAGGCAGAACTGCTCGCAAGCTTGAGCCGATACCAAAACAAAGAGCGAGCATCGCTCTCACTCTCGGTCGAGGTATCGACAGGTTGGCCACAGCTGTGCGAAAGTAACAGCAGCAGCACAGTTTGAGAGTCTCTTCCAGTGAAACCGGTCGCATTTGTTGTCGATAACAGCAACTGGAGACTTGAAACTGCAATTCTGTCTACGTGGATAAAGATATTTCATTATTTGAAATTCAGTTAGTTCAGTTAGCCAATTGGTCAACTCGCAGCTAGCGTTAATCTAAGCGTACGGCTTATCGCATTTCCCCCTCGATTATGCACACATATCAAAGGTGAACAGTAAATACTCTAACCTTTGGATTACTTCACAATTTATGTATGTGTGTGTGTTTGTGTTTGTGTTGTAATTGCAGCGCTCCAGTTGAGAGACAAGCTTCTACCGCAGACTCCAAGATGGCACTTCAGCTGAGCAGCAGACACCTATGGAATATAGTGAGTTGTACCAGAGTCTGACAATGAATCCTCAATAGAGCTTCCAACATTCACAGACCAGACTCTCCGTGAACTCGCAAATTCCAAATGCGGTTGCTAGGCTGTTGCCTGCCAGCTACAGCAGCAAAGCTGGAGGAGATGGCGAGAAGCGCAGCCAGAACCTACTAACGTATCCCGTGCTGCCGCTGGGCGAGACTTTGGAACGATTCATGCTCACGGCGCAGCCGCTGCTTACTCCGAAAGAGTTTGAGCTGCAGCGGGAGATCACAGAGGATTTCAAGGACAAGGAAGGCGATAAGCTTCAAGCTTTGCTCGAGGAGGCGGGCAAGAAGGAGAAGAATTGGCTCGCGCAACGCTGGCAGACGACGGCCTATCTGAAGTACCGTGATCCGGTGACCGTGTTCGTCAGTCCTGGCATGACATTCCCGAAGCAAAACTTCCAGAGTCAGATCGAGTATATCGATTATACGGCCAAAGTAATACACGGGCTGGGCGAGTTCAAGGGCATCGTGGACGAAGGTAATATTCCAGTCGTCAAGATGGGGAAAAACGAGCTGGATAACAGTCAGTTCGGAAAGGTGTTTGGCACCTGTCGCATACCCGTACGCGCTAAGGATGAGCTTGTCTACAATCCCTGTTCCAAGCATTTCGTCGTCATCTACAAGAATCACGTAAGTGGAGGATATATTTGCGAAATATGTTTATAAATAACTTCTATTGTTTCCTATCAGTTTTACAAAGTCTCCCTTTATGATGGGGAAGATAAACTACTGTCTGCCAAGGCTTTGGCCCAACAACTCCAGGAAATCATAGACACAGTGAAGCAAGTGGGCGTCCCCTATGGCCTTTTAACCACTGACACTCGAGACAACTGGGCTGAGGCGTATGAACAATTGTCGAAGAATCCGGAGAACTGTGAAGCCATGCAGACCATACAAACGGCTCTGTTCACTGTCTCACTCGATGAACGGACAAAGTTCAAGCCAGACCAGCAAAAGAATGAGCTTATTCTCTCTCTGATTCACGGCAATGGTAGTAAGGTAAATAGCGCAAATCGATGGATGGACAAGACCATTCAACTTGTTGTCAATCCCAATGGCAACGTGGGTTTCACCTACGAACACTCGCCAGCTGAGGGCCAGCCCATTGCTATGATGATGGACTTTGTAGTAAAAAAAATGTAAGTTACTGTTTTTTTTTTCTAAAAAGTATTTAATTATTTAGAACTTAAATTTATGAGCAAAGTTCCTGTACAACTTAGTATAAAAACAATTTCCTTAAAGAGGTATTATCCTTTTTTTATAATATTATAATCATATTCTTTTTTTAATAAGGTATTTAGTTAATTAACTGTTATGATATTATATAAAACAACTTAAATTAATTTTTTTAATTATTTAATATTTATTTATTTTTATAATTTATATATATTTATAAGCAAACTTAAAAAACAACTAGTGAAAAAATTTTCTTAATAGTCTGTTTAGTTATTATTTTTTAATATACAACTGAAATTAATTTTATAAGCTAAGACCTAATAGAATTTAATATAAACACTATCACTAATACTTATTATTATTATTATTAACTATTTAATTTATGTATTATATAGAAAAAAGTTTTACTTCTAATATTATTCCTTGGAAGAAAGATTATTTTCTAATATATGAAAATCATTTCAGGAACGAAGACGAAAACTTTGGAAAAAATGGCTCCAATACTATCTGCGAGAAGCCGCAGAAAATTAAATTCGCTCCGTTGGATAACTGTATTGAGAACTGGCTGTTAATTGCGCAACGAAACATCGACAAGCTTGTTCATGATCTGGAAATGAATGTCTTACAGTTTAAATGCTTTGGCAAGGACTACATCAAGAAGAAGCGCCTGGGACCAGATAGTTTTGTACAGATGGCCTTACAGTTGGCATTCTATAAGTGAGACTGTCGCTATATACCACTATTCCTATTACTTATATTTATTTCTTGACTTGCAGAATTCACCAAGTGCCTGCTGCTCAGTACGAATCGGCGCATTTGCGTATTTTTGAGAATGGCCGTACGGAGACCATACGCTCATGCTCAAACGAATCATTGGCGTTTTGCAAAGCGATGACAACCGAGGATGTATCTGTCGCAAATCGAGCCAAGCTTTTGCGTGCTGCTGTCGCCGGGCATCAGAAGTACGCGAAACTAGCACTGCAGGGGCAAGGCGTCGATCGACATCTACTTGGGCTTAAGTTAATTGCACAGGAGAATAACCTGCCCATACCCGCGTTCTTCTCCTCTCCGGGCTACACGAAGTCCATGCACTTCCGCGTGTCAACCTCGCAAGTGGCTTCAGTCTATGAGGCTTTCATGGGCTATGGGCCAGCCACCGACGATGGCTATGCAGCTTGCTATAATCCACGCAATACAGATATCATTGTAGCCATTTCGGCTTGGCGTTTTAACAACGAAACCAATGTGGATAAATACGCAAAAACGTTGGAAAAATCTTTGCTAGAAATGCAAGATGTTTTAGAGAAGGAACCAGAACCCGCCAAGTCCAAATTGTAGAAATGCAGTGTAACTAAATTAGCAAGTAAAATGAAATATATTTGGTTTTCAGATACATTCATATGTGTTTATTATACATAACAATTCAAAGTGCTGTGGCATAGTTGCATTGTATTTAGCATTTATTAAGCTTTATTAACTTGTTGGTTGTTTACTTTTTGCAAATTTGAATAACCGTTAGTTAGGAGTTAGTGGAGTATTAGCAGAATCAATTGATGTGTTTCTTGTGTTTCTTATACATAACAATTCAAAGTGCTGTGGCATAGTTGCATTGTATTTAGCATTTATTAAGCTTTATTAACTTGTTGGTTGCTTACTTTGTGCAAATTTGAATAACCGTTAGTTAGGAGTTAGTGGAGTATTAGCAGAATCAATTGAACATTGCAGGATATAGCATGAGCCATGTCTTATCTTTACTCAAAAGGTTCTAGATAATCCAGAAATCTTTGGACCCTCACTGATATCATATTCCCTCTTTACAATTTTCTCTCGTAGAATTACTCGGGATTATAAGATTGAAAGAAAGGAAACATTAATTTCATTGTTTTATGTATCTTTTGAATTTTAGGCTTGATAAATTGTTAGTGTTATACATAGTTCCAATTGTTCCGCCTAGTCCTTCTTGCAGTGGTAGCAGCTGCAGGAGATGGCGCTATTGAAAGTGACGTTGCGTATGCCCTCAACGCACAGCACACGGCGCTGAATCTAAAAGCAAATGAAATAAAATGATAGCTTTAATAGTAGTTCAAATATTTGAATATGAGATCAGTTAATGCAGTGAATTTGCGTTGAATGAATCGAGATTTTTTTCTGCTTGGTTCGTGCTCTTACCTCCTCGGACTGCATCATGTTGCAGCATTGGCCAACAGACACTACAGGCTTGGGAGCTCTAAGTAGTCCACTTAGCGCCAATGGTATGGATGGCACCGCATAGGACTCACAGAAGCCGCGACAGGCGTTGGTCGTAATTGTAAACTCCACGCAGTCAGGTATGGATATCTTGCGCGTATTGCCCACCTTATGACAGCCTGGACGCAACCAGCTATCCCTGCCGCTTACCAAGCCGCTCTCGGCATTCGGGAAGCAGCACCAGAGCAGCCACAAGACAAACACCAATGACACCAGCGACCTCATCTTGTGTAGATGTCGTTGCCGACTGTTGCCAGAGTTCCGGCCAACGCTCTATTTTATTTCGGTTGACATATCCGACTCTGCCGCCGTTAACTCCCGACGACTGCGCATTGTGCTGGCCAATGGGGCGACCTTAATGACACGAATACATAGATTCGCGTAAGACTCCGTTTCTTTAAAACAAATTCATGCAAATGATTTCACTGAGACCAATCTGGAATACTATTTGCAAGCTCTAATTATAAGTGATAATCAAAACACATTTGGGATTTCAATGGGCGCTTGAATTATCACATTATTATTTAACACTATATCCTTCTAAAAAAATTGAAATAATGTATAACAAGAAATTGTCTGAGTTAAAGGGTCCTTAAAAGTTAAAGTTGCTAGTATCTGTATAATTTTAAAATTTAGCCTTTTTCATTAAACATTCAGAATTGGTCGCTGTGGTGAGAGCTTTGTCTGTAGCACATCTAGTTTTAAGTAATAACCCTTTGAAGACTTCTTGCACATCATGTGTGATACTTGTTAATTTTGAATATCAATATATCGTACAAGGCGTTATATCTACATACGTTTCATACTCACGAAAGCATCTCATTTGCCTCTATATCCAAATTTCCAGCTTCTACAAACCAATAATGCCCTTTAGCCCCAAGGTACTAGTTCATGTATATGAACATATACACAAATTCCATGTTAGGATCGAACCGTTGTCTACCTGCAAAAAGGAAGATCTAGTTTATGGAGAAAACAACTGTGTGATGCTTTGATTCATATGTCTAGAAACTTTGTGCTTAGTTTATAAGGCCCAAAGCATTCCGAACAATTTTAGAACTCTGCCTAGAACTTTGGTACTTTTATAGCAAGTAAGAAATTTCGGAAAGCAATAAATTTCTGGTGAGGGAATCGATGCTATTGCCAAAGGTGAGGATGAAATGCCAATTGATCTCGGTATGAGGCTGCGTAGGGTGCGTTTTCAGTTTTCAATTTTCACTTAGTAGCCCCATTTCGTGCGTTACGAGAACTGTCTCGTTGTTAGTTGATTAATTATCGAACATTATTTCCGTTTCCCATTGTTAAATACGGAGAGAACTCTCCCATAAAAATAAATAAAATATCAACAGAACGCGCTGCCCTTGGTACGATCCAATTCTCGATGCCGCTGCGATTGCCGATCCCACAGCATGACTTGCCCTCATTCATACTTTTTCTCTCTCACTCCCCCTCTTTTTTTTCTCTGTCTCTCACCGAACTCTAGACAAGGACCAGGATTTGAGACCTAACCGAGACAAAATCGCTGGCTCGCTAACGAAATGAATCGACATAACGGTAATCATTTGCATGGCATGAATGAGGGCCCCATGGAGCTGATAGACGTGGACGTAGGAGATGAACTCGACAATCACAATCCCGCCCAGAAGCCATCCGCCAAGTCACTTTCACCCATCGTAAGCGATCATGCTCTAAACGTGCTCAACGAGCTGCGCGAGGCCAATCTCCTGTGCGATGCACAGATCTCGGTGGGGGAGCAGTCCTTCAATGTGCATCGCGCCATCATGTGCTCATGCAGCTCGTATTTCCGGTGAGTGTACCCCAATTAGGTACAAGAAGTACCTCTAACAACTAATTGATTTAATCCTTATTCCCATATCCATCGCCAACCACGGTGCAGCGCTCAGTTCACGGGTTTCAATTGCCGGGCGGGCGCGGGCGCAGGCAACGAGGAGAGTCGTGTCGTGCACATTCCCGGCATCAGTGCGTCCATAATGAACTCCGTCATTGAATATGCCTACCTACGCAGGACCAACGTTTGCGAGGACAATGTGCACGAGTTGCTCATATGCGCCGACTACGTGGGCATGGTGGGTCTGGTCAGACACTGCAAGGATTACCTGAGTCAAACGCTCAGTCCGGAGAACTGTGTCAGCATAATGGGCTTTGCGCGGTAACTACCATTTTCCCCTACGTAGGAAAGCAAGTGGAATCCCCAATAAGACGCTTAATTGCTCAATTGACCTATACGATTTTTCACCCTCTATACTTCTCCCTTCACTCGCTCGTTGCTCACCCATCGCTAATCCACTAGCTGCATACGCTCTCGCTGCTTGTGCTCTGCAAAAACCTCCGCGCAGTGTAAAAACGATAATTAATCCGTTTTTAATTGATTCGCCGCAGCTTTCGATTCCTAGAGGATTTATACAGGAAAGCGCGCAATTACACGCTCAGGTACTTCACGGACGTGGCCGCCCGGAATACGGACATACTCGACCTAAACTTGAAGGACTTCTACAGCATAATTAGCGACGATGAGCTGAACACGCGCGAAGAGGACTATGTGTGGAAGCTGTGCGTCAAATGGATTGACCGCGATCCCGAGAACCGCAAGCAGCATGTGGCGCATCTGATGACGGGCGTGCGTCTTGGTCTAATGACTCCCAAAGTAACTCCGTTCAGACTTCAACTTTTCCCTATATTTGTCATTAAACTCTTACTTACATTTCAATTGCAGTGCTTCATGGAGGAGGTCAAGGAGCATCCCTATGTCATTCAGTGCGAAGCAGCCAAGCCGCTGATAGTGGACACATTCAAGTTTATGTACGACCTGGACTTTCTCAATCCCCAAGCCGAAGAGGTAACGCACTCTTCTTTCTTCTCCTAGAAGCATATTATTTTATATTCACCTGCTGTAGCTGACGACGCCACCGTTGGCTATGCCTCGCCTGCCACACGAGGTGATATTCGCCATAGGCGGCTGGAGTGGTGGCACCTCCAAGGGCTGCATTGAGACCTATGACACACGAGCCGATCGTTGGGTGAACATTAACGCCGAGGATCCGGCCGGTCCACGCGCCTACCACGGCACCGCCGTGCTGGGCTTCAGGATCTACTCAATCGGAGGCTACGACGGCGTCGAGTACTTCAACACGTGCCGCGTCTTCGATGCTGTCCAGAAGCAGTGGAACGAGATCGCGCCCATGCACTGCCGGCGCTGTTACGTCAGCGTTACGGAACTGAACGGCATGATCTATGCGATCGGGGGCTACGACGGCCACAACCGGCTAAACACCGTGGAGCGCTACAATCCGCAGAGCAACCAATGGTCGATCATACCGCCGATGAACATGCAGCGTTCCGATGCGAGCGCCTGTACGCTGCACGGCAGGATCTACGCCACGGGCGGATTCAACGGGCAAGAGTGTTTGGACAGCGCCGAGTACTACGATCCGACCAGCAATGTCTGGACTCGCATACCGAACATGAACCATCGTCGCTCCGGCGTTAGCTGTGTGGCGTTTAGGGATCAGCTGTACGTGATCGGCGGCTTCAATGGCACCTCGCGACTGTCGACGGGCGAGCGATACGATCCGGAGACGCAGTCGTGGCACTTTATACGCCAGATGAATCATTCGCGCAGTAACTTTGGCCTCGAGATCATCGACGACATGATATTCGCCATCGGCGGCTTCAACGGCGTCTCCACTATCTCGCACACGGAGTGCTATGTGGCAGAGACGGACGAGTGGATGGAGGCGACAGACATGAACATTGTGCGCTCCGCTTTGTCGGCCAACAATGTGGCCGGGCTGCCCAACAAGCGTGACTACATACACAAGGAGCGCGATCGTCTGATGGAGGAGCGGCGCCAGCGCCTGATGGCCACGGCAATGGCGCGCGAGGATGTGGCCAGCACCAATCGATCCCAGTCGCTGGTGGACACCAACAACGATCCGGCTCTCGAAGAGCTCGATGACGACGAGAGTCCGAACGAGGATGCCGATGCAGATGCCGAGGAGCTGCCGCTGGCGCTTCCGCCACCAGCTCCTGCTCCAGCCGCCGCAGCCGCCGCGGCGGCTGTCCATGTAAATCGCCAGCTTGAGGATCGTGGCCAAGACAACAATCGGCGCTTTCGGGTGCAGCTGCGTAATCAGCGCTATGGTTCGCATCATGAGATCCGTCGTCGCTCCTAGACGGAGCCAACGCCTCGTCCAGCTGGCAGCCCCACCGGCATTGAATTAACCCCCGACTCCACCCCATAACCCGCACCCCAATCGCAATCAGCAACCGCAGCAGCGTACCCAGTGTACTCAGCGTACTCAGCGCACTCCTCTGCATTCCCCATATTCAATCCTGACACACTCTTGAAGAAGCGTTAGCGTGGCCCACGTCCATACCGTTCATTCTTTTTCTATTTTCCCCTTTCGATAACGCACACAACTTCCGGGCAAGCAATTCAAATTACCATACCCATTTCTCCTTCCGAAACGCGACAGACAACTACCAAATTCCATAAGCCAAATTTCCCGTGGTCTGAACCAAATTCTTTGCATCATACACAAATAAAATGCAGAATATTAATAGTAGTCAAAGCGGTTTCTATTCCTGTAACAGCAGTCGCAGTCTTATTGCATACATTTCTATTTTTATAGCTTGCCGTTGCTATTAAAAAACGTTATATTTTCGTAAATTATCATTACATTATGCAGCATAGTTTTGAAATCCCGCAGCGAAGAAAAATTAGAGCTGGGGTACTCTAAGACTCTAAGACTTTTGCTATGTAAATTAAATTTTCGCCGAAATCAGGACTTCGCGCAGACGCCAAGACTCGCGAGGGCAGCAGGCCGCTGCAGCCGAAGTCAGGGCCCAAGTCGGACTGGAAGATAGCTATAAATACGCAGTGGTTCCATCTGCTGCCTATCACAACTTGGCCGAACGCGAAGCGGGTAGCTGGCAAGGAACAAACAATAGAAAGCAACCGGGGAGAATCCTCCATCCATCATGTTTGCAGTGCTGTAAGCAAGAATTAAAATTAACATAGAAAACTAAAGAATATTTAACAAAATTTCCGTACCCACCCGATTATCTTATTTGAACTGATAGCTTGCCATTGCTGCTACTGGCATCGCCGCTGTTGCGTGCAGCTCAGACGCAATTGGTCGAACTGCAGCCCATGAACTCAGGGCCGACAATAGCTCCGCTTGGATGCCATCGTCGCCTGTATACGTACCGTGTGACACAGTCGGACTTCGAAGGTCGCGAGTGCTGGGACCATGTGAGCGTGTGGAGCTGCTGGGGCCGCTGCGACTCCAGTGAGATCTCCGACTGGAAGTTCCCCTACAAGCGATCCTTCCATCCGGTCTGCGTGCATGCACAGCGCCAGCCCTCTGTAGCCATTCTGAAGAACTGTCATCCCGAGGCGAGCGAGACCATCCGCATGTACAACTACATGGAAGCCATCAACTGTCATTGCCACACCTGCTCCACTGAGGACACCAGCTGCGAGGCACCCGCCAACAATGGACTCGACGGGGACGGCAACGGGCAAAGGCGCGCCAAGATTCTGGCCCTGAGTGGCGACGATTCCGCAGCTCTCGACTATTAACGCATGCCGCTGTCTGCGGTGCTTGAAGAACACTTTATAGTGTGAACAATAATAACAATAACAATAAAGCTTATTTCTGTTGGCAAGTTGCATTGAAAGCACATACAACTTTATTTTCACACGTGTTGCTCTACTTATGTACTAGGTATTACTTTCAACATGAATTTCGGTGTTGTGCAACTAAAAAGAAATGCCAATGGTGTCCAGATAAAGCTAAATATATATATGTATATATATATATATCTATATATATATCTATATGTATATGTATATTTATAATATAAAACAAAACTATATTTTTGACGGTTATGCGCATCGAAACGTCCACTACACGGAAAAGGTGTAGAGTCAGCCAGGGGCCTAGACCGGGTTACACAGCTACAGCGGTTCAATGTTTCACCTACAAGAATTTAGGACTTGAGTTTGTGTTGTTGCTCTCTTGTGCCAGCAGGTATAAGCAATAGAGCGACGAGATGCCCAAACCAATAGCACCGCCCAGAGCACACTTCCGAAGCCCAGCTGGGGAGCGTTAATTAGAAGGCATTACTATAAGCGAAACTTATGCGAATTTGCTTGCGACTCACCTGTCGATTTGTAGAGCAGTCCAGTGGCAGAACCAGCTATTATTGTGTTCACATTGTCATCCTGATCACGAACATACTGCAGCAACACTCCACACGCCGAATACAGCACAGCCAACGTGCCGAGGGTGTTCGCCGTACCGGAACCCTGTTTCATGACGTGATTGATAAGCCTGCAATGCAAGAATGGAGTTTCTTAAGTTGTTCAATATTTAAGCTCAATATTAAAGCAAATCGTGAAACATAAACATCGAAGCTAGGGAAACGTTCTGCTTACTGGGTGCGTCGCAATTTCCCCGTCTGATTGAGCGCATTAGTAACTTTAAAGCCATTGTAAACGCCCGCAAGGCCTCCTATGCCACCGCCAATCATCACAGAGGTGCCAATCTGTGAGAACGCCAACTCGAAGCGTCCACGCTGCTTGTTTGCGCCTTCGGGAAAGATGAACTCGGGCTGCGCCTGGCGTAGGAAACGTGAATCATAGTTGAGGTATGGCGAGACCGGAACATTGCTAAATGTGTTCGTGGCCGGTGTGTAGTTTGTTGATGCTGTCGCCGGTGGATCGTCAACTGGAAATTAGAAATCAATTAAAAGCCGCTCGAAACATTTCAGAACATGTAAGAGTAATTCACATTGCGTAATGTGGCGTGGTGGGAGGGGAGGGGGTGTTAGGGGGAATGCTTACCGGCTGGTGCGGGCGCTAGTGAAAATGGTTTCCTTAAATAGTCGTCGCTCATTTTGGAATTTATTCGCGTGCCTTGCCTAGTTAAGTTACTAATTTACGGCCAATCAGCTGCCAAATTAATTGAAGATCACAACACAAATGGGAATCGAATGCGTTCCCCGTGCTCTGCTTGTGTTTCTAACTTTTCTAACTTTTGAGCTCTTGTCAGCGTGACATTTGTTGCCCACGTGTGTTGTTAAACACACTACGATAAAGTGTTTTACAACACATGCGCCAAAAATTACATTCGTTCAGGACCAGTAAGGTGGCACCAGCTCACAGCTGATTTCCCACATCAGCTGTTGCCATTGCCCATGGCACTCGTTTCGCGCACTTTATCGATTAGCTAATCGTTATCGAGCTTTCCACGTATTTTGCAGCACTACTACGGCTGTGGTTTTCGCTGCGTGCGGTTGTGTTTTGATGGTTGGTTTCTTTGTTGGTTTTCCTAATATTCCCTATTATAATCGAGCAATTTAACTGTTAAGTTGTCTACCGAAAAAAGTGCAGAACCCTAAAAAACACAAAGAAAACCGGAAGCGCGAGAACCAGACTTCAGTTGTTCAGTGTGTTATCGTAAATATTGTTGTTATTGCCATTATTGTGGGAGTAGGAGTCGAGCGAATCGGAGTACTGTGGAGTGGGCGTAAAGGTAGCCGGCGTTTGCTCGTTTAAAAGTGTATTTGTATTTGCTTTGGCCGCGCCTGGATTTCGTGACCGCATCATCAATGTCGTCAAGCGAGGTGAAACTGTCGCGTCTGTTGGTTCTAGCGCAAAAATTTAATAATTTCTACTTGACAGGTGAGTAGTGCTTTAGCTTAACTTTGTTGTTTTCTCTGGTGTACTTGACTTTGCTGGGCATCCTGTTGGCCACAAAAATGGGTTTGGCCGCTGATGACCCTCCACATTTGAAGTACACTCACACACGCATACACAGGCATCTGTGTACACAGTGTGGGTGGCCTAGGCGCCAATGTTATGGGAGCAGCACACAGTTACAGTTTACTGCATTCGCTGCAAAAAGTGAGCGCATGAAAAAGAGGGAGAGAGGAGAGGGTATGAATTATCGATTAGTTTGTTTACTTGCTTGTGTGTGAGTCTATGTGCAGCTACCATACATACTGCTGCTGACGTCGCCAGCAACGTCTCATTGCCATTTCGTTCCATCTCTGGCTGCAATGACATTGAAATAATTTCAATTTCCTTATTGGCATAGAGATGAGCATAAATCTGTCATCTAATCAAACGGTCCGTCGAATTTATCGATCTATTTACGTTCCAGCTCTAATTAAATGCAGTTCACCTGTTGAGCTTGTGCTGTAACCTGACGCTGCATTATTCGAATGCTTGCCCCGATACGCCGTATCAGGCAGCTTTTCTCGGAAATTAATACTTGCTCATACGTGGAACAGCTGTAGATTGTCTCATATTTCCATTCGCAGTTTTTTATTGCAGTTTTTTCAATTGCAACTAAACGAAATCCAGCGTAAAGCTCTTATGCAAAATCATGGTTTATCGCGCAATCGAATGTCAATCTAAAACTTGTTCCGACACGTAATAAGAAGACATTGTTTTTGCGTTCCTACAAAGATTTTCATCACATTACCTTGAGGGCAGCTTTTGACATTCCCATCGAGAAGAACGAGAAACGTGCAGCTAACAGCTGAAGCATCACACCAATGCACATATGAAGCAGTTATACACACAACACACATACACACACACACATGTGTAGGGAAAGATGTTTATGGCTTAATCAAGTGCAAAAATAATACACTTGTGTATATGTATAAGGTTATTTAATGAGAAAAAACTGTTTTCTATTCCTCTCACACTTTTATTCCGACAATCTCTATTTACCACTCTTTTCCGTACTCTCTATCTGCGCTGATAAGCGGCATGCGCGCCTTCTGCTCTTTGCAATTTGCATACCCTGCAACAATTAAAAACGGGTATGCTTAGCGTATGTACGTGTTTCGCTGTGTATGTTTAAACAGCCATTTCTGTATTGATATGAGCCAGAGCCATTATTTTATTCAATTGATAAATGAATAACAATATTAATAATTAGTAATAAATTAAATATAAATTGATTCCAAGAATTGTTCTGAAATTTTGAATTTACGCCAAACCTGTCATACCCCTGTACCGGTGCTGATGCTAGGCATAAAAATAAAATTCATTATGTATGTCTAGTATATATGCGTATAGCACAGCGATTCGCATGTCTCTGTTTTGTTTTCGTTATTTTATTGTTTGCTGCTCAGAATCATTAAATGAATTTGAATTTTGTGTTTGTTTCGTCCAGTCTTCTGTTTTTTTCTGTCAGAACTTCGTTTCGCTAGGTGATGCAATAATCAGCAATAATCTCGCCAGACGGCATAGGCTACGAAATTATTGGATATCAGTGATCAGCACTAACATCAGCATAGATCTTTCTTATCCGTCTGTTGTTTTGAAGATTACACTTGATACAGATACTTATTTTCTTTACACGCTGTATTTAAGTAGCTATAATCTGGATACCGAACTATATAATGAGATAGAATTAGAGATTTATATGGCGTACAGCTGGCATTGAAACGATATTGTATTTAATACAATTTTCTATCTTTCCTTTAAATTTAATTTATACAGCCTATAAAGATTTTATTGAAAGAGTTGTATGCTAAAATAAATTTTATTATCACAAACACATAAGCTTCATTGAAACCAGATAACTAATTACACCATTTAATTTTAATACGCTGGAACAGATGAACATTAGGGTATGCAACCTTCGGCACGCCGAAGGTAACATTTCTCGGTTTTATTATCAAGAATATATAATATAATAGTGTACATGTGTATTTTTGATTGGTTCATTATTGTATGTACATAAATGTATGTGCACATAAAGTAATGAAACATTTGATAAGGTATTCAAGGCCTTTTTAGCTTTCTGTTAAAAACTGGCATCATTATAAACAAAAAGAAAAGGTTACAGCCGAGCACATTCGACTGCGAGATACCTTGTAACTTTACAGGGTATGGATGAAAGTAGTTTACTAATCTGCTAACGCGAATATTCATGCAGAAAAACGACAAAATCTTGCGAATCAGTTGACATTATAAAAATGTATATACATAGACATAAACTGTAAACTTTACCCTGATAAGTAGCGAAGACGGATGGAGATAAGATGTCAATGAGCAAATGGTTGGACGGTGAAAATGATTAATTTCATTGTACATATTATCAAATAATCATAAAAAAAGAATTTTAACGGAAATTGTAAAATTTTTCTACAAACAAGCTAATCTCATCAACTGCAAAGTATGATTAAGAACTTTAGAAACCCTCGATCTTTGGCCTCCAAAAACAATAAACCTTTTCTAGACACACAAGCGGCATCATTATACATCATTATACCATATAATATTATAGGATATTTTTAGATACATTAAAAAATAATTGCAACTTATGCATAGTATATTTTTGGATACATTAAAAATTAATTAAAACTCATGCAAATTGCACCTTTATTAATTAAATTGAATTTGAATCAAATCACAGGCTTTCAAAAGGGCGACATACGTCCGTTTCTGGTCGAGGGACAGCAGGTCGGACTCATTAAGTCGGATGTCTACAAACAGCTGCTTAAGTATCCCGAAGTCTTTTGTATACGCGACTGTGAATACACCAAGCAGGTGATTATTGACCAAGAACACTCATCATTACGTTATCCACTTACAATATATAAATATATAATATTCTCTATAGGGTCTGGTGGAACTGAACCCAGCATTCCGGGACTACAATGAACGTACGGCGCGATTAGAGAAAGTCCTGCGAGATTTGCGCAGCAACGGCATATTCTCGGCTCTTCAAGGCTGGCGGGATGAGTGCTTTGAAGTGAAGTCCGAGCACAAGGCGCTGCTGAAGATGGAACGGGCGGCAACCCCACTCTTCGGAGTCCGGAAATATGGTGTGGATATCAATGGCTATGTCAGGCATCCACAACATGGTCTGTGCATTTGGCTGCAGCAGCGCTCGAACACCAAAGAGACCTGGCCGGGAAAATGGGATAATATGGTGGGCGGTGGACTTTCCGTTGGCTATGGCATCATGGAGACGGCAATTAAGGAAGCCGCCGAAGAGGCGTCCATTCCAAGTGATCTCGTTAAGAATCTGGTTTCAGCCGGCTGTGTCTCGTTTTTCTTTGAGAGCGACCAGGGTCTGTTCCCCAACACCGAATATGTCTTCGATCTAGAGCTCCCAGTGGACTTTGTTCCACATAACGCGGACGGTGAGGTGCAGGCCTTCGAGCTGCTGCCGGCCACCGAGTGTGTGGAGCGCGTGTTCACGCCCGAATTCAAGACGACTTCCGCTCCAGTGGTCATTGATTTTTTGATACGACACGGCTACATAACAGCCGAGAATGGTATGTTTCAAGTTTACGTAGTCCTCCTACAATGTGTTCGTGTCGACTTAACTTTTATTCCCTCTTTTAGAGCTGAACTTTACGCAGATTGTGGAGTTGCTCCATGTGCCACTGCAGTCGCTGTACACGTACAAAACACGTCTAGAGCAGAAGCTACAGCAGCATAACGCAATATCTCAACCAAGTTCTGACGAAAACAACTGCAATTGTGATAGTTTGCCAAAAAGAATGCCGCTGGAAAATGGGCACAACAAAAAGTAGACTTAGTGGGCAGGAATTTGGAGAATATACCGAAATTTGAAACTTGACAACGAATGCATTGGCATGGAGCATTGACCAGTGCATTAAGAAGCTGTGGACTTGCTTGAGAGACTGCTTTTGTAGTGGGATTTATGAAATCCAATAAAAGACAAACAGCCAATAATATACACACAATATGCATACAGATACTCGTATTTTGTAGTACGATAACAACGAAACGAAGCAAATGAGAGAAATGATATAACACTGTAACATCAATCAACCAACCGAATGACACGCGACGAGAAGCATTACCTACTAAACTAAATTATTGATAGATCGATTATACTTAATGTTAAATTTTATGTTCACATTGTTTTTTCTGTGCATGTCAAATTTGTGCTGTTTATATATATATATATATATATATATACGTATACATATATATTGGTATACACTGCTTATATGGGTTACATACATATGTATAGAATATTTATGAAATTATTTGCAATACTTATATATAAATATATACGTACCACATCATACGCATAAGCTATATTTATATACATATTTACAAATATGTGTGTGTATATATATGTATACCTATATATAACCCAGATGTATTTGAAGAGAAAGGACCGCGAGCGAGTACTATATATGTTATATGTAACTTAATTAATTGTTTCGTGCTTTGATATTCCCAACATGTAATAATTGCATAAAAAATAAAATGACGCCACATTCTTAGAATATTGTGAAGACACTATAACACCAACGGACAAGTTATTCATATAGACGTGAATATTAGGCCTATATATTAATAATTTATATACGATAGTTAAAATATAATTTATACATAACGAGATATTTAAATGACATTTACTATTATGTGTGTACCAAAGTGCTCAAACTTAAGCGAAAACGTAAAATTAATTAGTTTTCTGTTGAATTTGTAAACATTTTTTAACTTAATAAAGTGAAATACTTAAATGCAGCTCGATGTTTTAGTGAATACATTAAGTATGTGTTTCATATTTAGACCAAAAAGGGTAAAATCGGGGCAGAATACTTTCAAAACGAATTCAACATTAAGGCTTCTAAAAAATGGTTTCAATTTTTTGGTGTTTTTAAACTTTGGAACAACTTGCAAGCATTTTAATTAAAACAAGTTCGCTTAGTTGCTGTTATATACATTTTGAATTTAGTCACATAAATTTTAAATTACAGTAATAAATACAGTATATAGTAATAATAATTCAAGTTATGATGACTATTTTACTAAATTTTAAAAATAGAAAATCTGATGTTTGTAATTTAAAAAATAGCTGAATATTGCTTATAAAACTTAAAAAAAAATTGCTCGATCAAGCAACACTGCTGTGACTTGGCAACACTGATGCAAGCCGACAAAGCTCAACAATAACTTTTTCCAGGGCTGGACATTATTTTTGCAATAAGTGTGGCAACGCCCATGTGGGCTTTGGAAATAAGCAACCTTGCGTTTACTTGGAATTATTTTGAGTGTGGCAACGCCAGAGAGGTAGCCATCTTTCTTTCTTTTCCTAACTTCACGACCGCGTGGACGTCGATACGTAGAAGGTTAGCAATAAGTTTTTGTAAATTTCATTTAAATTGCACCGATTGTGATCTTTCAATGTGCAAATTACGCTCGCGCTTACTCAGCGCATGCGAATTATGTGAATCGAAGCTAAAGGTGTTTGTTTATTGCAGGGAACCACTCACAACAAAATGACCAACTCGAAGGGTTACCGCCGCGGCACCAGGGACATGTTCTCCCGTCCCTTCCGCAAGCATGGTGTCATCCCACTGTCCACATACATGCGCGTCTTCAAGAACGGCGACATCGTTGACATCAAGGGACACGGTGCTGTGCAGAAGGGCATGCCCTACAAGGCCTACCACGGTAAGACTGGCCGCATCTTCAATGTCACGCAACACGCCGTCGGAGTCATTGTAAACAAACGTGTGCGCGGCAAGATTCTAGCCAAGCGCATCAACGTGCGCATCGAGCATGTCCATCACTCCAAGTGCCGTGAGGATTTCCTGCGTCGCGTCAAGGAGAACGAGCGTCTGCTCAAGGAGGCCAAGGAGCAGGGCAAGTGGGTGAACCTCAAGCGTCAGCCCGAGCAGCCAAAGAAGGCGCATTTCGTGAAGAAGCTGGAGGAACCCATCGCTCTGGCGCCAATTCCATATGAATTCGTTGCCTAAATAAAAGCATCGAATTGGGAAAGTTAAATGAAAATGTGTTTGTTTACGCTATGTAACTGTGTAGATTGGTTAACTCCCAACTAAGAAGCTGAAATAGAGTTGATTTTCTATTGGACACCGTCAACAATTATTTCGTATGTTTTTTTGTTTGTTTTTAGCCGGCAAATTGAGAATCAGCAATTGCAGCAGAGCAATTTTATGTTGAATATCAATGGAACGGTCTAAGCATTCGATTCCTTCAAGTACTTGGCTCAGTTCTTCAGGCAGATATCAGATATACTGAACCGCGCTTTCATCCTTCCGTGGAATATAGTAGTGAACGTCGTTCTTAGCACTTTTAAGTTCCGGAGCGACGTACTTACTCGCATTACTGTCTTCTGGAGAGAAGAATCTGATTAGGAACAACACACAATTAACCAGCGACTTATTAGTTGCATTATCAGACAAGGCAATTTAGTCTGTCGGTTTTAAAACTTGGTGGAAAAGGCTTCTTTCTTCAGCGATGTAACGAGCTACGTTACAATTGGATAACTATATATATTTAGTAACTGAGGGAAGGGTATGTACTCAGAAGTTAGCGTTTCTTTCCAGTTATATTGGATTTATAGAAAATATTAATAGGCCCCATTTCAAGCTGCGTTGCGACGCTATAAAATTGTTGCTTCAAACCCGAAACCCAGGCCAAATCATTGCAGATCCGTAGATTAGTATACCCTTCCATCATAGTTATTGTAGGAAACAATGGCCAAGTAGTATAGTACAGTTGTAATATTTTGTATACGTCTATATTCCACATCGAAATATCAATACTATTATAAATATATAATATATAAGCCCTTCCCATCACATTGCTACTGATTAAAGCCCGGCGAGGTGCCATAGTAGAACTGCTTGTCGAACTGCTGACTCTTGGATAACTCGATGAGTTTCTGCCGTTTGTCCGCCAGTATGAAGTCATCCTCCTCGACCATCTCGGAGTCGCCGCGCTTGCGACGCAAACCCTTTGCGTGAACAAACTCCTCCGGAGTCTCATCCAACTCGTGCGCTCTGTAGACCAAATAGTTCGGCTCAATGTACTTGTTGGATCTGAAATACCAAAGAATATGCATGATATTAAAGACTTGTAGAAATTTGTGCATGTTTCGTTCACTTACAGTGGCAGAATGTAAGGATCGAATGGGAAAAAGGTATCGAGCGTCTCCTCCGGCATTAGCTTCTCATGTCCATAGATTGTGGCCAGTTTGCGGCGAGCATTGCGCTCCAGCACAGTGTGGCAATAGGCCAACTGGTATGTGCGTGTGACTCCCGCAAAGGCAGTGGCCACAGGGGGCAGACAGTAGCGCAACGGATTGAAGTGGCACATGGCCAGCCGAGACAGTTGCAGAGTATTCAGAAGCATCAAGTCTGGAAAGTCAGGAATACATTTATATAGTGATCGATTACCATGGCACACTCTCGGAACTTACTCTTTTGATTGAGCGTCAAATCGCGCGCACGAAACGCGATCAAGTAGAAAATAGCTTGGCAGACGGAGAAGAAGACCATGTTGGCCTTCAGGGAGCTGTTCTTGCTACTAAACTCATCCGAATCGTTTATGTAGGTATTGGCCCATTTGCTCAGCTCCTTAAGGTAGTTGGTAATGGTGCTAAGAAGGGAAGGGACGTATATATATGAAGATTGCCATGGTATACTCTCATTGCATATTGAGCACTTACCTTAGGGGAATAAACTTGGCGCGCGCCAAAAAGCTGGCGATGTAACTAACGGCAACATGACGTAGAATCGGGGACACGTTTGGATTCTGCACCTTTTTCCAGAGAAAGTTGAGGAAAGCTTCTGTGTAGGCGGGACGAATGCTGCACAAGTGAAAGATGACGAACTGAACGTGGTGTGTGTTGTGGCTGGGCAGAATCACCTCGTCGAAGATGTGCAGCAGCGCTTTGAAGAAGCGCCCACTGGCCGCACGCTGATCATCCTTTTCGTTGAGAGAAGGACGACACTTGTCCTCGAGGAACTTAAAGAGCTTCAGCAGGCATATGTCCAGCATCTGGCCAATGGGATGATCCAGCGGCTGTGGAGTTGGTCTTAATTGGGCACACATATCGTCCATTTGAAAGATGTCTTCCTCTTCCATTTTGTCTTCTTCATCGTCGGTCTCATCCTCCTTCGTTGGCTCAATCTCATCGCGTGGTGCATTCACATCCAATACAAGAAGCCTGCCGGAAGTCGCACGACGTGTTAGAGGAGGTGAAAGTAAAACCATTTGGAGATGGATAACTCACTTTTGCAGAACCAGCTGCAGAAGCAATTCCTCGAACACGGGCTTCGACTCTATCAGCCGGAGCACGTTGTGCAAGTAACCGGCGGTGACATGCGATGGCTTCTTGAAGTAGGGGAACTTGGCAGCAATTGTATCGACGACCACATCAAAAGCCATGGGCACCGCCGTCAGTATGCGATTGAGCAGACCATGCACCGTATCCAGATCGGCCTGTACACGCTCCGAGGGACAACCTTCAGGCCAATCTGCCGAATCCTGATCATTGGGTATCCAGTTCACAATCAACTTGGTTATGCCAATGTGAATGTACGTGTTGTGGGCAATCATGACATCTACGCTGAACTCGGTGAATGCCCGTACGGCGTCTAGACTGCGTTTTTTCCAATTGAGCGACAGCAGTGCCTCGACAAGATTCACGAAGTCCGGTGTGAGGCTGTGGACTATTTTCCGTGCGTCATGCATGATTTGCACCACCTCCTCATCCTGTGGATGCCAAAAATATGAATAAGAGTAGGAGGCTTATACCACCCACTGACCATTGCCAACTTACACTGAGATCAGCCTCCCGTATGAAGTGTGTAAACTCCTGAATCAGGTGGAAATTGTGCTCCTCCAAAGCCACCCGCACCGATTCCACTATGCCCTTCTCTTTGGGCGTCTCGAAGCGCACCTTGTTTAGAGCCGCTGCCTTGGCGCGCTCACGATCCGCGCCAGAGAAGGTCTTCAGGATGGACGGAACGCCCGTTTTGCTGCTGTACATAGACATTTCACACAACTGTGAAAAGTGCTGCACAATCTGAATCCAAATGTATTTCCTAATGGCACGCAATTTCGCGTGGCAAAGCGAATTGACCGTAACCGCTGCGTAGGTCTACGGTATCTACGTTTTATAAATTGGTGTCCCGAAGTAAATATGTATTAGGTGTGTATGATAGATATCTGACATTATATTAGTCTTATTTAACTATTTATTTGCAGCCAGCTCTTAGCCGAAATCAAAACACGTGTGGGTGCCTCCAGTGTGCCCAGTCGATTTTGTTCGATATTAAGTCGACATTCATTTGTAGCGGTTAAAAATCGATAGTACCATCGCATCATGGAATAATCGTATCGCAACATCAGTCAGGACACCATACTGCTTAAGAATATTATGGTATATCGCAGATAGAGATTTAAAACATATGTATTAAAAATAACAAGCTGTTTATTTATTATTTTATTAAATTATTGTCATAAAAAAGGATATCAACCGGTATTTGGGATGTACAAACATAAGAAATATTACAATAAAGAATACAATTTAAGTTAAATAAATGTATGTTAAATAAAATTTCAATTATTTTTATTTTATTTAATTTAATGTCATCTATGTCAAGTAAATTTTATTTCATTTATTTAAATTGATTTGTGTCTATTACATTTAATTTAAATAAAATTAAGTAAGTTTTATTTTTTTTTAAATTTAATTTTATATAATTTGACTTATTTTAATTTAATATACTTTAATTCAATTTAATTTTAAATCAATTTATCTTAATATAATTTGATAAATGTAATTTATTTAATTCAATTTTTTAAATATTATTTATGTTTATTTTATTTAATTAAGTTAATTTCAATTGAATGTAATTAGATTTGAGTATTGAGTAAGCAAATATCGATATAATTCGAGAATACGATATATATCGTTTAAATAGTTCTTACCGAACATATCTATGTGTTTCTCACATCCCTAGCCACATGGCCGACGCGCTTTATTTTGTGTAAAGAAAACACAAAATGTCTTCTTTTTTCTTGCTTGACACTGCTGGCGACCAGCAGCTGTTCGATGAAAACGCCACACAGGGCACTAGTGCGCTATATAACAGCGCTACAAACGATCGCCTACTGACCTCTGATCACAATGAGGAAAGCGAAGATGAGGAACCAGTCGAACTGGAATTATTTGGCGTTAAGTTGAACAACAAAGCCGTAAGCGAAGTTGTCGAGGCGTGCAACCCGCTGGCGACGGCCAAGCCACCAACCAAAGTACTCATGCAGCTAGATGAGTTGACGGAAAAGGTCAACGAGGCGGTACAGAACGCCAGCACACACACGTTCGAGCGACAGAGGATTGTGGAAAGTGGCGTCGTCGAAGGCCTGCAAATCCGCAAGGAAAATGTGGAGACAGACATGAAGAAGACCAGGCGCGTGCCAGGATTCGAGCAGCTCAAAGCACTGCCCACAGTCGGGCGGCGCAAGCAGCCGCTGCTGAATAGAGTAAGTTGCCGAGAGATTTGCCTCGCAAAAACCTCTTAAACGGCCAACTATGATGACATATTCGACAGCTGAAGCTGCGTACCGAGCGTAGAGGTGCGCACACGCCTGCTGCCTGAGGTCGCTGCTGCGTCGCGACTCAATCACCAATAGCACTCGCAAGTTTCTCCCGTTGTAATCTTAGCGACCGTCCCGGAGTATGTGGCGGCTGCTGTAAGGCCAGCGGAACAGCAGTAGCCTATGATCGCAAGACTGCTCTCTGTCGCGCAGCCTAGACAGAGAGCTTAGGCGCGGGCAAACAATCCTAATCTTTAATTGAAACATTTCGTGCTATTGTCTCTAACGCAGTAGTGACCGAGGCGGGCGTGATGGCAACATTGAAGACCTCTTTAGTAATCTGAGATCCATTGTTCCCATAATATACTATATGCATACCTATACTGTTATTAATCGAGCTACTCTTTCAGGCTGAGCGCGAGAAGACCAAGGGCAGCGGTTGGTTCGATTTGCCGGCAACGGAGGTCACCGATGAGATGCGCAACGAGCTGAAAATCATACAGATGCGTTCCGTGCTGGATCCCAAGCATTTCTACAAGAAGAACGATCTGAAAGTGTTGCCCAAGTACTTCCAAGTGGGCACAGTTCAGCATTCGGCTCTGGATCACTACAGCGACAAGCATAGTCGGAAGACCAAGAAATCGCTAGTGGACGAGCTTCTGGAGGACGAGGCCTTCCAGAAGTTCAACAAGCGAAAGTACAAGGAAGTCATACAGCGCACGAACAAATACGCGCATCGCAAGGCCATGAAAAAGATGAAAAAACTGAAGAAACACAAATAAAAATAAATCAACTTTTAATTATTAACAATTGTTCAGTTAGCATAAATATATATGTATCTATATACATCACTATCCGTATCACTGTCTGCACAGTCTGCGTTCAATTACGCTACGCCTTCAGCTGCTGAGCTATTGTTGGGTCTGTTCTTGCCCTCCAGTGCATCCAAAATGTGACGCGACAGCTTCTCAAATTGTTTTGCACTCTCGGAGCTCGGATTTCTTATGACTAGAGGCACACCCGACTCCCCGCATTCGGCTATGTGCGGTTCCAGCGGCAGCGAGGCGATTATGTCGGGCAGCCGGTCGGAGCCTTTGCCGGCAAAGAACTCGGTTCGCTGCTGGCAATTGCTACATATGGAATAACGCATATTTTCGACCAGTCCAAGTATGGGCACCTTCAGTTTGGAGTACATTTCGGCGCCACGAATGGTCACATCCACCGCCGCCTTGTGTGGCGTTGTCACCAGCAGCACACCTGTGATGGGTGCGTGCTGGCTGAGGGAGAGATGCACATCGCCGGTGCCGGGCGGTGTGTCCACGACGAGCACATCCAACGGACTCCAGTCAGCACCTTTCAATAGACGCTGTATGGCTGACATGACCAACGGTCCTCGCCAAATGATCGCGCCGTCGGGTGGCGTCAGCATGCCCATGGACAGGCACTTGACGCCATAGTTCTGTGGCGGCAGGATGAGATTGCGTTCGTTCACTCGCGGCTCGCTGTGCACGTTCATCAGCAGAGGAATGCTCGGCCCAAAGATGTCCCCGTCCAGCAAACCAACCCGTGCGCCCATCTTGGCCATGCTACAGGCTAAGTTAGCTACAAGAGAATGAATGCATCAAGGGGTGCTGCTTTTGTAATTCATAATTTAGTACCTGCCACTGTGCTCTTTCCCACGCCGCCCTTCCCAGAGGCAACCACAACGATGTCTTGCACACCATGCAGCGCCTCTCGCTTAGGCAGACTACGAGCCATCAGAGCCGCCTGGTGCTCCTTCAACTTTGTCGCGTAGGTGCGCTGGAAGCGACGTATAAGCGACGTCATGCTAACCTTTTTGTTATTGTATAAACTTAAAATATTAATAATAAACAAAGCAAACTAACAGTCGAATTTGAGGCTAAAAGCGAACTGCAGCTGCAGAAATGCATAGGGGTATTCCATCATTTTATTGTTTACAATTTAAAAAATAACTCGTGGTATAATTATGTTTTTGCTTCGGGCAGTAAAGTAAAGTTTTATTGTATTGTTGCAATAGCCAACTTTAAACGTTTTTAAGCCGGCGTTTTTATTTTATATTATAAAATGTCTGATTCTCATCAATGTGACCATTACTTGAAAATTTAAATAGCGCATGGGATTATCGCCGTGAAGCCGTTGGTTTTTTTTATCATAAAACGTTTGATTTCTAGTAGAAATTTTCTACTGATTAATTTTTAGTTAGAAATTTTTAAGCGACTTTATTTTTTACCTTACAATACATTTTTTTCCGAACTTATGCCGATTGTTACCAGCGAAATTATTTCCTACGCCTGCGAAATTGTGTCGTTGCGTCATAAGATTGCGCGAATTTATATCGCTTAGAATTTATTTTTGGCGATTTTATGTTGCTTTACATAGACATAAACTCGCCACTATCAAAATTACATTATATCGCGAACTTAGAAGACATAAATTCGTTTTATCGTTTAATAAATGTTGTACATAAAAAATACATTGTTATAGTTAAAGCGGACTTTGGTATTTTTCATTTTGATATAATGGTCACACTGCCAGCAATCAGCTGTTTTTCGTGCTTCGCATTTGAAATTGTTCAGATCACAAATGGATACTGAAGATATAATTGAGGAACTGAATGTGCCAGAGGATGAGCCCCTCTGGTCCATCGAAGATGATACGCTGTTCCAGCCCTGCGGCCTCATTAGCCACTCTTCGTTGAACAACAACAAGACGAAGTCGGTTTTTGTCACCTGGAACGAGTATTACCTGATCAATTATCGCTTCAAGAAGTCGAAGAAGAGCAACAGAATGGACATGACCATGGTGCGAATACCATTGCCCAACCACACTCAGTTGCGAAGTATCCACATGTTGGAGTACAACACGCTGCTGCTGATGTCAGATGGCCGAGTGCATTGCTTTGGCTCCATCAAATCGCTGCATTACATTGCCTGGCTGCAGGGGGTGCGCGCCTTTGCCCGCACCAGTGAAGGATTCAGCGTGATTCTGCACAACGTGGAGACCGGTCAGCTTATGCTGCAGGTTTTCGCGGAAGAGCCGAGTCTGGACAAAAAGGAGAGCACGCTGCAGCACAGCTATAACATCACGTACGACGAGCAGAACATCTTCCAGTCTGACTGGCACAGCGATCCGTATACCCTGCTGACCGTGAAGGTTGTCCAGCAGCAGCAAAAGTTCATGCAGTCGCTTTTTGGAGTGGAGATAGCCGCGGACAGGGAGTTCCATATCTTCAGCATCGCCGGACACATTTTTGCCCTGAGTCCCCAGGATGACTCCGAGCAGGAGTATCACATAGAACTGCTCTGTGTGTACGCAACTGCTGTGAGTTTCGTACGCCTAGTGCCAGCGCGGAATCTCTGCCTGGTGTTCCTGCACTGCGGCAGCGTGGACATATGGTATGTCTCCCAATTGACTGGCCTCAAGCAGCGCCAGATGCACTTCACGGGCGCAGAATGGTTGGATTACGATGCCAGCAGTGAGAACGGCGACTTCTACTATACGGACGGGGAGCAGCTAGTGCGCCTGAGATTCCAGTACAATGCTCAATTGGATGACTGCCAAGTGCAGCGCTGCGTGAAGCCTGTGCCCGGCATGCAGGCATGCACCTGGGTGCAGGACATCGAGCAGTTGGTGTGCCTCAGCGAAAATAATATATTCCATCGGGTGGCGTTTCCCCAGGGCCCAAGTGAGCCCGCAGAAGATCTTTCCGCTCCACTGAATGATCTCGATCCGGCTGCAATCGAAAGACTGCGTCTAAATGCCCAGCTGGTGAAGCAGTATGAAGAGAAGTCCATCGAACTGCTGGAGGCAATAAAACGGGAACACCAGAAGCAACAGCTCGTGGCTATCGCGCTGAATAACATCTGGATCACGCACAGCGTAGAGGCGCAGTTGGAGTATCGAAGGCAACTGCCTGTGTATGCTGCACACGACTTGCTGCTCTATACATCCAGGCAGCTGAACCTTGGCAGCAGCGAGGCCTTCGCCATATTGCAACTGCACTTTCTGCCCGGACACGAATTGATGCACTGCAGCTTCTGGCAACTTGTCGTCTATCAGGGCCAAGAGGTGCATATGCACCGCATACCCACGAGCCTGCTGCTGAGTCGCAACTGCCGGCTGATAGTTCCTCTCAAGAAATCGGAGGATCAACGCTTACCGGAGCTAGCAGTGAAGTTTTCGTCATTGCTGGAATCGCAGACGCAATACAACGCAGTCCTGCTGCCAGTGCAGCTGAAGGAGGACAGCGGAACGTATAGGGCGCTCTTTAGTGGACACCTGCACGCCTTGGATTTGTATAATAAAGTTAACTCGAGCTCTATACTGCAGGCTAGAAGCCCGCGCAAGGTTAGGGCTAAAGCCGAGCAAAGGATAAAAATGCCTGGCTGCATAGACTTGGAGGGAATGTTCGACTTGTGCAAAGAAATATCCTGCATACAGCATAATACCCTAGAATTATATTTCTTTGACAGCAAGATCAAAGTGGAGCGTAAGACGGAGGACAATGAGACTGTCCTCACTCTGCAGAGCGAGGACGTTTCAGCGTTATACTACTTTAAGAGGCATTTATTCCTTAATCTTGGCCAAGAATACGAGCATGTAATGTCAACAATATCTCAAACCTTGGGAGTTTCTGTAAGAATTAAGTTGAATTTGAGTATATCGTAAATATTTTAAAATTTCTTTTATTTTAGAAGTCCCAGAAAATAATGGAACAGCTGTATGGCTGTCAGCCAGCTGAGGGTGAAGAAGATAACGCCAAAATAATTTTGGAGTCTTTATTATTACATTATTACAATATGCGTAACACTATGTGCTAAAAACGCAATTTTTTAATAAATATAAAATGTTTTGTCATATAAAATATAAGCTTGAAAATATTAAATGTTTTGTAATATAAAATAAAAGATTGAAAACCTAAAAATGTCTTCATTGCAACTGATAAACCATACATATAAATAATGTTTAATACGTTTATTCATAATTTTTAAATAAAAATCAATTTAAATAAAAAAGATAAATGTCAGAAATATTTCAAACTGAAATTGATGCGCGCGCATGTGCACATAAGCGCCATCTAGTGTTATTTTTACAAAGCAAAAACGTGAAGTTGGCTGCTCCTCAAATGTCAATGTTGAAAAATACGACCCTGCCTGTAAGCGGCCTATCAGCTTCTTCCTTTTTCTTTTTCACCTACGTGTGAAGACATCGCGTATTGTGCGTCGGTGTTTTAATTTCATTAAAAAGTGAAAAATGGTGAGCATAAACCGCAAAATAAGACAACAAATGCATCCGTAATAGTGTTTACAATTGCCATGAAGTGAAACTACTCCACGAGAGACACGGATGCATTCATACTTGGGAGATTAAAGTGTGTGGATAGTGCGAGCAGTACTAATTTGTGTCGTCTATGTATTTTGTGTTTCGCAGGGTTTCGTCAAGGTAGTCAAGAACAAGCAGTACTTCAAGCGCTACCAGGTTAAATTCCGCAGGCGTCGTGAGGGCAAAACCGACTACTATGCCAGGAAGCGTCTGACTTTCCAGGACAAGAACAAGTACAACACCCCCAAGTACCGTTTGATTGTGCGTCTGTCCAACAAAGACATTACCGCCCAAATCGCCTACGCTCGCATCGAGGGTGACCGTGTTGTCTGCTCTGCCTACTCGCACGAGCTGCCCAACTATGGCGTCAAGGTAAGTGGCGATGCGAAATATTGCAAGAATTTTGAATCGAACTCAAAATCAATGCATTCACAGGTGGGTTTGACCAACTACGCTGCTGCCTACTGCACTGGCCTGCTCGTCGCCCGTCGTCTGTTGAACAAGTTGGGCTTGGACTCTCTGTACGCCGGCTGCACTGAGGTCACCGGTGAGGAGTTCAACGTGGAGCCAGTCGACGATGGGCCAGGTGCCTTCCGTTGCTATCTGGATGTCGGTTTGGCCCGTACCACCACCGGTGCCCGTGTCTTTGGCGCCATGAAGGGTGCTGTTGACGGAGGTTTGAACATCCCCCACTCTGTCAAGCGCTTCCCCGGCTACACTGCCGAGACTCAGAGCTTCAACGCTGATGTTCACCGTGCCCATATCTTTGGCCAGCACGTGGCTGACTATATGCGTACCCTGGAGGAGGAGGATGAAGAGGCCTTCAAGCGCCAGTTCAGCCGTTACATCAAGCTGGGCATCCGTGCTGACGATGTGAGTACCAGTGATTTATCCCGCAAATCCTACGTCCATTTACAAAATTACTGCTGCGTTCTGAAACCCACAACGCTGGCTGTGCCAAAAGTGGACCACAGTAAAGCTCAATGACCTGTGTTCGATGTTCACTCCCTACATGGACTGAACTTCCTGTTTATGGTTGTACATTCCTTTAAATATGTGCAAATATTTCCATTTACTAATCTGGATCAATTACCGCTTTGCAGGTTGAGGATATCTACAAGAAAGCCCACCAGGCCATTCGCAACGATCCAACCCCGAAGAAGGCTGCTGCCAAGAAGGCAGCTCCAGCCAAGAAGAGGTGGAACGCCAAGAAACTCACGAATGAGGAGCGCAAGACCAAGGTCGCTGCACACAAGGCCGCCTATGTGGCCAAGCTACAGTCTGAGACCGAGGCTTAAGTGCATTTGACTACCGTTTTCAGTTTGTATTGGGGTACATGAATAAAAACAAAATAAAAACACGGAAACAATTGCCAATGTCATGCATAAACTAGAAAACTGGTGATTTCCCATGAAACTAAATTGGCATCCGTCTGCATTTATTTATTACACGAAGCCGTGAATCGAATTTCCGATGGACGTTCAGTTAAAGTTATCGAAGTGCATGTTATCGATACCGAATATGTTAATCTTGATGTTCAATCGATATGTATTTTAAAAAATACCACGAGTTCTTCAGTGAGTGCAATCAAAACACGTTTTCCGGATCTTTAGTTTTCATTTACCGCACTTTAATCACATATAAAAATCAATAAATTAGAAACACATAACAGACACGGAAAGATCAAGCCTTTATGCAATTAAAAGAGAATTCTTCTGATACACGCCTACAATACCCAGTGATTTATCGCCCTCAGACTTGCAGAAATATTCATTGGTTTGTCTATCCCTTTGCCGAGGATTTAGACTCCTCCTCTATGCTGTCCCAGTTCAGACACTCGTCACAACGCGTGTCAGTCACACAAGCGTCGTGATAGATGTGTCCGCAGTTGAAGATCGTGATTCCAGTATGTGGAAGAGTGTCACTCGCGATCACTGACCGAGCACACCTCGGACACGCCTGATCAAAGGAGACGTTCCGCCCGCTCCGCTGCAATGTGACCACCTCGGCATGGGTATCGAAGTAGTCAGTCAGCTGGATCTTATGTGCTAAACCCAGTATTTCCTCCTTAATATTGTAGTGCCACAGCAGCTTGACCAGCGACTTCTGTAAATCAGGAATTACCTGAGCCACTTTGATCTTGCTAACTACCAGCTCGGGATTGACGTAGTCTGTAGGGAGAGTATAAATATAGATCAGTTAATTAAAAATATATAAAGATAATATAAAATACCTATGATTCCATCCAAAACTTTCGTCACAATTTCTGGCTGTTTGGTGGACTCGTCAATCAGTATATTCCACAGATCGTCATCGTTGTGCTCCTTGCAGAACTCAATGGCCATCTCGATGTCTTTTATCTGTTAAACAAAATTTGAATTAGACTAAATGTATCGTCTCCACGTGCATAACATACACTATGTATTATTATGTTTAGGGCCTCGACGATACTGCCCATGCGGCCTAGCAAATAGACCACTTCCGGATGAAAACTTTCTCGCTTGCAAATTTCCAGTGCCTCCTGCATGACGTAGTCGTTCGATCGTCGCAGAAAGGGTAGAAGCTTTGGACGATCGAATTTCGCATAAAGCTCGACCAGTTTTTGATGAAATGCTCCATGGCTTTCGGTTCTCTCCAAGGCATCCAAATACTAGTGAAAACAAAAGCTCCATTAGAATAGATATAACACTGATCAACGTGAAAATATACCCAGTAGAGAAGTTCTTGATTTTGCTCCAGTTGATAGACAACCACTTCGGCTTGTATTTTAGTCTTGTCCAACAATATTTTAAAGGCACGCTCACGATCCAGCTGAATGAGTGGAATGATTAATTTTGAAATACCATCGTATAGCTTGAAGCGGCGGATGAGCTCAAAGACATCCTTGTTCTGCAATCTGTCGCAGAAATTAGGTTATAATGCTTAACAGGAAAGACAGCGTAAACCTACTTCAAGTACATACGCAAGGCTCTCTCATAGTTGCCCTGGTTTGAATATAGTAGCGCCAAGGATTCTAGCAGCTCGTTAGCATGTTCATTGCGAAAATTAAAGTGTATGGCGTTGATTACGGCCCAACCATCGTAGAGCTGGGGCGGCCACTCCTTGATGAGATTGAGAAACCCATTCACGTCAAACTTGAGGAACTCATAGAGCACCAACTCGTAGACGTGTGGATTTAGTTTGCAATCCTCCGACGTGGGCAAATAGGCGCTCACACATCGCAACTGCTGGCAATTCACAAACTTAAAGACCTCCTCCTCCCAAAGGGTTTTGTTGTTTCCAAGCACGCGGAGACAAAGCTTAGCGGCGTCTTCATATTGCTTCAGCGTTAGCAAGTGGTTTATATACAACCTATGGTAATGAGTATTATTTTTAGTTTTCAATCAAGTTAAGCTTCAGAGAGTTTGAAATTCTGCTACCTGGCCACAGAAATCAGCGGCAAACTGCCCCCGTGTGTTGATATCTCCATAGCCTCCTCGAACTTACTGAAAGAGAGATTTTTTATATATATAACAAATATGTATTGTATTTTAAATATTAACCATTTTTAAAGAAGGTAAATTTTAAAAATCTTGAACAGCATTTTTAAAGGTTTTCTAAAATGTAGTACTTAGTAGTATTATAATATAACATTATTTTGTTTGGAATGAGAGAGCTCAGACAGCTCTGAGAGAGCTCAGACAGAGCTCTGAGAGAGCTCAGACAGAGCTCTGAGAGAGCTCAGACAGAGCTCTGAGAGAGCTCAGACAGAGCTCTGAGAGAGCTCAGACAGAGCTCTGAGAGAGCTCAGACAGAGCTCTGAGAGAGCTCAGACAGAGCTCTGAGAGAGCTCAGACAGAGCTCTGAGAGAGCTCAGACAGAGCTCTGAGAGAGCTCAGACAGAGCTCTGAGAGAGCTCAGACAGAGCTCTGAGAGAGCTCAGACAGAGCTCTGAGAGAGCTCAGACAGAGCTCTGAGAGAGCTCAGACAGAGCTCTGAGAGAGCTCAGACAGAGCTCTGAGAGAGCTCAGACAGAGCTCTGAGAGAGCTCAGACAGAGCTCTGAGAGAGCTCAGACAGAGCTCTGAGAGAGCTCAGACAGAGGTCTGAGAGAAAAAATAATAATTTAAAAGTTTCAGAATTTCAAAACTCTACAATTTTTTTTTTTTTTGCATTTAACAATAAAAAATCATTTAATTAAAATAGATAAATATTGAATTTTGATTGGGTTACAATCGTTAAATATATCTAATGTAATATCGAGTGTTTATGCGGACAGATAGGTAAACTCCACTATTGATGCTAATCCAAAATGCTGCTTTTTTTAGTCTATTACACACAGTTTTTTTTTTTAATTAAAAAGAACTAGTATTATCATTTATTTCTAGTTAAGGGATTTCCAAAATAACACACGACAAATACTGAATACTAAAAATGGCACACATGTTATCGATTAATCGGCAACATTCCCAAAATATCGCTTGAACCACTGTTTGAGGAAGTAGCCAAAGTTGACATTTACCACACTTGCTCTAACATAAGTAATAGATTAATTAAGTTAATTGTAAAAATGCGCCGAATGAACAATTTGGTGACGCTCTTCACAGCGATAACGGCGTTTTTCTTTGGCAGCTTTATCACGCGTCTCTTGAGCATAGCGGACAAATGCCCGGAGCAACGCAGCGGCGTAAGCAAGCTGGAACCGCATCCAGATCTTTTCCTGATGATACTCGTCCTCAGCGCTCCGAGCAATTTCGAGCAGCGTGACAGCATACGTGCTACATGGCTGCGCCTGGGCCAACCGCTGAAGCAGACCTACTTTCCCGAGGAGTACATCTACCTGCCCAGCTACACCGGTGCCAAGGGCCATCTGCAGATGGAGACTGTGGCGTCGCAGGCTGCCCGCCTGCAGCAGTATATTTCCTGGCAGAAGCAGCAGCAGGAGCCCCGCGTGCACCGCAACATCAAGTTCAAACACATGTTTGCCATCGGTACGCAGCAGCTGAGCGCCACGCTGCGCACCGAAGTGGAGCAGGAGCAGAGGCAGCACAAGGATTTGCTGCTACTTCCACGCCTACGCGATGACTATGCAAACCTTACGGAAAAGCTGCTGCAATCTCTGAGCGCGCTGACGCACCACTATGAGTTCTCGTATCTGCTGAAAGTGGACGACGACAGCTACGTTAAACTGGACAATATGCTCAACGAGCTCGTCTCTTACGATCGCAAACTGCTGCGTCGCCGCTCCGACTATGGACAGGAACCTCTGCCAGAGCTCTATTGGGGATACTTCAGTGGCCGCGCCACCATCAAGACGAAGGGTCACTGGCGTGAGACGAACTACTACTTGAGCAAGAACTACATTACCTACGCACTGGGCGGCGGCTATGTACTCTCCCGTCATCTGTGCGAGTACGTGGCCAACAACTCGCATCTGCTGTCCAGCTATGTCTCCGAAGACGTCTCCATGGGCACCTGGATGGCCCCCATGCGAAATATATACCGTTGGCACGACCCGCGATTCGACACAGCCCATATGCCGGCCAAATGTCGCTCGTATCACTTGGTGCTGCATAAGCGCAGTCCGCAGCTAATGCAAGATCTCTACGGGGGAACCCTCTGCAGCCACGAGCATCCAAGCCAGCGAGCACTGGTTCAATTCTACTACGACTGGACGAAGCCGGCGGACAAGTGCTGTGACAGCATCGTTGCATAAACGCCGTAAAGTATCCGGCTACTACTCCCTAACTTATTATTTGCCAAAGATAGAGCCTAAGTTCGCACACAGTTAAAGCTGATTCCGGGTCTACTTAACTTAAGGAGAAGTTCTTTCAAATATTTTCGAATATTTACAAAGATATGCCAGTAAAATAATTTGTGATTACTATTTGTATTAACCGAGGAGTCTTTTTATATATTTATATAAATAACTATATATTTATATAGTACATAGATTCTGCAAAGGTATAAAACTTTCTGGAAGGCAAAGCCGAAGGTAGCGTTTCTTTCAAGTTCTTCTGACTTTCACTTAACAGGAGCAAAGACAAGTTTAAGTTCTTATTTTTTCCAAATCGTTAAACTTAATAAAAGTAATACTTTTTTAATTTGTTGTACGAAAAATTTATCAGATAAATCATTTTAGGTACAAAAAAAAATACTTCAATATAGACTTCTATCTAAAATAAATACACCATTTAAGGCCATATTTAAAGTAAAGAAAGTAATAGCATAAAATCATTGTTTTCCTATTTTTTTTTGGTTCTAAAAATATATTTTATAGTTAGCTATATAAGTCATAGGAAATATATTTTTATTTTTTTTAATATATATTTTATAGTTAGCTTTATAAGTCATAGGAAATATATTTTTATTTTTTTAATGTATATATATTTTTTTTGGGTTAAAAGTTTTTTTTAACTTAAAATAATATTTACTGATTTAAGTTCACTAAAAGTCTGTAGACTAAAAAATATGTTTTTAAGATCAGAAGTCGAAATAATGTTCAGCATAATATATATTTTAATGCAATATAGAATATAGAATATTGAACAAAATGGTCAATTAAAAGGAAAAGTCCGTAACATCAAAAAAAGCGCTTACATCTTGCTGTATTTTCGAGTGAATTTGAAAGAACTTCCCCTAACTATAAGAATTAATTACAACTAATAATCGCTCCTATGGCAGCGAATGAATAAAGAGAAACGACTACTTACTTGTGCTTGACGAGCCATTCTACGCGATCGTCCGTCTCGATGAGACTGGCCACCACAATATCCTTGGGCGCGACAATGAAGTAGCGATTTTCCTCCAAAATGCAGCCGAGGCTGTAGTCGTTGACTGTGTACTCCTCAAAGCCACGCAGGCTCAAGCTGTCCGTGCAGACTTCCTCGCAGGAGTTCATTTTGTACTCGATCACGCAGAGCACTGGGCGCAGTGCCTTATAGTTGGCGCTGCGCTCCTTGCGATGGCCCAGCACCACCAGCTGGTTAGCCGTCAGAGGCGCGAGTCCGCATATATTGAACGAGGTTTGAAATGTGGAGACTGCAAGCGAGAAGGAAACTCACAACGATTGAAAGCAACAAGCATCCGCATCTGTCGGGTATGTGTAGATGCTGCACTCACCTGGATCGACAACAAACCCGGGCAAATTGCCTGCGGGTATTTCGAGCGGATTGCGCTTGCGTATGACGCAGATTCGTATAGTGTCCACCCAGCCTATGATTAGAGTATTTGAGTTCGACCATCGCAGATGACAGCGAAAGTTCTCCAGTCGTGCTTGTGCAGGCACCTCCCACTTCATCAGGCCCAGCGAGCAGCGTTCGTTCAGATCATAGACACGCACGCCCAGGTGACTTGCCCAAGCCACGAAGTTTCCCTGCCAGCAGATGGACAACACACTACCCTCGACGGCACAGAGTTCCGTGGGCTTCAGCCGTTGCAGCAGATTGCGCTCGTACAGCGTGAGTTTATCATCACCTGCGACGAGGGCGTATAATCAGACCAGTTGACGCCTAACGCCAGCTACAAACTCACCCACAATAAACCGCCGTACACCCGACTTTACCTCAGGATCCAGCGCAACGGTCTTTATAAACTTGCCGAAGGTCAAGTTCTGATTGTTCTCGCAGCTGAAGAGACCCGAAATGTTGACCTGCAATACAATGAATCGATTATTTGCCCACATCAATTCTTCGGATGACTCACGCGCCCGTCGTCGGAGCAAGTCGCGACATATTCGCCCTTTGGATCCACGTCAATGTGATTCACGGCCACGGAGTGCGAGTGACGGTCGCCGTTGCTCAAGTTGGACTCCACGGAGTTGCCCTGGTGGTCCAGTAGGTAGACTCGCCCACGGAAAGTGCCGAAGATCAGAAACTGTCGATTGAATATACGCCCATTCCCAATCCCCAGCCACAATCGTATCAATGCATATGCGAGTTAAGCATAAATCCGCATACCTTGGCATGAATTGCACTGCAGGTGACTACGTCTGTGTTCAGTATATTCCTTAAGTCGTTGCCAATGCGCTGGTACTTGAATTTCGGTTCCACCTCCTCCTCCTCCTCCTCTTCGTCGGTGCCTGAGTTCTAGACAAGGCACGCTATTGATCAACAAACTGATGGCTATCATTTTTCTAAGTCACTTACGCTGCTAATTGGTAAAATATCGGCCATTTTATTAGCTTTTCTTTTGCATTTCTTTCTTATCAAAACATCTTGGAGCCAGTGTGCCCATATTTCGTACTGAACAGCTGTTCACACAGTCATGACTCTTACTAGACCGACCAAAGCTAGTGTCGTTATCGATTTCGTCACATCGATAGCACAATCGATATCCGTTTAAATTAATAAAATAAAAAACTTGTGATATGAATATTTATGAATTTATAAGTATATAATATACACGATGTATGTATATGTACAATATAATATATATTTCTAAAACATTGAGTGTTTCTATAAATGCGCTTATCTTTATTCTTTCCGTTATTCGATTACAAGTGCTGACGAAGCATACATACACCTAGGTTCAAAGCAAAACGATAAGTAACAGTTTATGAAAATATACACAACATGCATTTATTCATAATTTATGATCAATTAAAATACTAATTAAAAACATTTTAAAAATACCAATAATGTGTATGCATATGTTTAAGTATATGTTTGTATGTGTACCTCTCTCTCTCTGTCTCTGTCTCTTCAACTGTTATTTAAAAAATATATGCGTTACAAAGAATATAAAGTTGCGCACCGTAAACGGCTGCAAATTGGAATTTCAGAGAACTGTCCAGAGTTTTATTGGTTTGTCGGTCCGTCACGTTGCTGTTGCGTTCTCTTTAAACTTGCTGTCGTAATAATCAGTATAAATAATAAATTAAGGCCTATATGTATAATAGCGCTAAATTACTTAATACAAAAACTACTAGACGGTTTTCGGGGATATCTGCTGCTCCTCACACGCCCCACGCGGCCATGATTCATCTGCTAAACTCGCCGCCACCGACATCGTTATCCTTGCTGTCCATTGTCCAGTAATGATCCAATATATCCTCGCTGGTGAAACGCACATCGGGATCAGACTGCAGCATGTTCGCGATTAGATCGCGCACGCCATCCCCGATATCGGACCAATAGGGATCGGGGAACTCATAGACGCCCGAGATGATGGCATCAAACAGCGGCTCTTGCTGGTTGTCTGGTGCTACGAAAGGCGGGAAACCGCACAGCAGTATATACAATATGATTCCAGCTGCCCAGACGTCAATCTAGCGAGGAAAAACAAAAGAATAGAATTAACTATAAAGCCAGACTGCCAATTTTTCAATCTTAACCGATTCGACCATACACTTTTTACTATTCAAATTTTTTAAATAAAATTAAGGTGTTAAGAACTCGGTATGGATTATAGTACTCCAAGTCTGGTCAAATAAACCAATATAAAAAAAAATTAACTGGTCAACCTTTAGTCCGTAGCCCACTTCCAGGAGGATCTCGGGCGCGACATATGTGGGCGTACCGCACACAGCGTACAATGGTTCTGTAACTTCGCAGGCCAATCCAAAGTCGGCCAGCTTTAATTCGATTACATTCCCATGCCGATCTAGTTCAACCTGTACGAAAGATATATTTTCTTAGAACGAAGTCGGTTAATAATTTGAAGGATTTGCACTTTACCAGCAGGTTCTCCGGCTTGATATCTCGGTGCACAATACCCATGGAATGTAGATAGGACATGGCCGATCCCAGATGTTGGATCATGATGCGCGACTGTTTCTCCGAGAAACGAGTGACCATCGTGATTGCATCAAATAAATCGCCACCTGTCAATAATGCGTAAAGTAAAAATGTAAAGTTTAAAGTCGAATTGAAATGTTCAATATAGAATATTGGAGTGCCTTTTTATTAATACGAAATTGTAGCTGATTCTCATCTTGCGTAATATATAAATATATATATTTTTTTAAATTTAAAAAATAATATATTGTTTATTGATTTCAACTATAAACTAGAAAGAATCGTTACCTTCGGCATACCGAACAGATTCTATGTGCTTTTTTTTTGTATATTGTATATAATTATTATTCTCATCTTGCGTAATATATAAATATATATATTTTTTTAAATTTAAAAAATCATATATTGTTTATTGATTTCAACTATAAACTAGAAAGAATCGTTATCTTCGGCATACCGAACAGATTCTATGTGCTTTATTTTTTGTATATTGTATATTATTAAATATACGAGGTCTGTCCGAAAATTATCCGAACTGCAATTAGCGTAAGTCTTAAAAAATTATATAGAAAAAATATAAAGAAATTTCCCAAACTGTAGATTTTGACAATGACATGACAACAGAACGAAGGCCAGACAGACAAGGCTAGATCGAATTTATATAAATACAAACACTCCTATCATATCCTCTATTCTAACGCTCATTTCAGACCGGTACACCTGATACTTCTTATGGTCTTCTGTGCGTTATAAACATCTGGCCAACATTATTATATTGATTGTTTAAAAAAAATGTTTTTTTCCTACCTGATTTTATATAGTCAATATTCGAATCTTCTTATAATTATTACGGTACTACACATTTTAATTAGTGATAAAAAATCCACGTAAATTAGGACCCATCGTATTTCTTCATTTTAATTATTTTAAAATCGTGTAAGAAGAGTTTGACGTAAATCAACTTACCGCCCACATACTCGAGCACCAGGTACATGTTCTCCGCCTGATCAACGTCCATGATGAGCGATATGATATGCGGATGCTGCAGCTTCTTCATGACTCGCACCTCGGCGTCAATGTAGTGCTCTTTGCCCTTGCACTTGCTCTTGTCGATGATCTTGAGGGCATAGGGATTGCCCGTCTGGCGCTCCTTGATCCGTAGCACAATGGCGAAATTTCCGTCACCAATCATCTTGCCGAGCGTGTAGTTGTCGTGTATTTCAACTGGCAGATCGGCAATCTCCACGCCCGAGTTCTTCAGCAGTGCCGCCTGCTCTTCCTCATCCGTGGCAGTACCGCCGCTAGCACCACCATCGCCGCTGGCACTCTCCGAGCTCTCCGGCGGGAACACCTTTTTGCTCTTGACCGGCATTTTGGGCTTGGGCCCCTTGCAGGTGGTGCCCGCTGTACGCAGCGTTTTGCGTATGGCATTTATGGCGCGCTGCTCCTCGGCCTCCAGTTTGAAATCCTCGGCCGCGTTCACACGCTCCGTGCCGTACGTGAGGAACACGTCGTTCTTGCCAAAGAAGTCGGCCAGCTGGCCCACCGACACGCCGTCCAACGTGAACACTTTGCGCACATAGCCTGTGTCCAGGCGCACCACTTGCGTTATGGCCGTCAGTACGTGCTCGAAGCTGGGACTGTTGCGCTTGTTCAGCAGCAGTCGCATAATTCGGCGCGGCTTTGTGCCGTTGCGTATCAACGTCACGATGCGCGGATGCACCACGCTGTCGCGCTCACTAAAGCGCGAGCTGTTCAGCGGACTGCCGTTTGTGGCAGCAGCTCCTCCTGCTCCACCTGCACCATTTGACGCAGCCAGCAGGCCGCTGTTGTTGCTGCTCACCACGGCACCGTTCTTTAGCGGCGAGCCGGGACGCTGCAGCTTCGCCAATCGCTGGTTGTTCGTACGACTGTTGCTTACGAGCGTCAGATTGGTCAGGGGCTGCGAGCTGGTGTTGTACTCCACTTTCTTGAAGTTTTCGTTGTTGCAGGAACACACGTAGCTGAGTCCGTCCTCTAGCTCATCCAAAGCAGCAATCTGTAAGGGAATTGCAGATGTATAATCGAGCATTCACAATTGTTCAACGGGTTCACAGCAATGAAACGGCTAGTCTATCTGCTGTGTCGGTCATTACGGCAGCAAAGCTCAACTTTGAAGTATATAATATATAATATAATATAATATAATATAATATAATATAATATAATATAATATAATATAATATAATATAATATAATATAATATAATATAATATAATATAATATAATATAATATAATATAATATAATATAATATAGTATAGCTATATGTGCGCCAAATGACAATGTTGTAGCTTAACAATTTTGTTATGTTTGTTAATGGCATACCGGTTTCTTTATTGATTTGTGACGATTATTTAATTTGCTTAGTTGGAGCTTCTCTGTGATGCTTCTAATAGTCACATGACAATCTCGATCCACTGTTTTCATGATTTTAACAATATCAACTGTCACTGGGCGCCTTGCGGGCTTGGGTGTTTCGGTGACAAAACCACTTAGAAATCGCTTGAACCACTGTTCAGCGCTTTGAATCGATAAAATTTCAAAATTGCTCGAATTTTAGCGTTTGTGTACTCTATTTCGATCGATTGTAATTTTTAGCCGCGGATTCTGATGAAAACAAACTATACATCATTTAAAAGGTGTTGCCAAGACCTATCAAACAAGACCTATCAGCGTTTCCAGATACGATTGCATTTGCCTTCACAAGCTCTGCGCGAAATGTGAATGCAAAAACCGGTATGTTATTACCAACCAGCTTAATATTTAGTTTCAAAAATTGATATATTGATTTTAAAAAGATTTGCGGGCTTGGAAAGCTAAGGTTGTACTTAGCTTCAACTGCAAATGTCATACAGGAACCTCATGCTAAATTTTATGTATCTAGCTTTTGCAGTAGCTAAGATCTGCGAAATTACACGGACAGACAAGAACACCTATATCATTGGTATGGCATTCTACGCAAACTTATGGCTGTTTTTGGCATACAATTACACAAAATTTACAATGATATATAACTTCTCCAATCTTGCCAATTCGTACTTACCTTCTTGCCGCACATGTTGTAGATTGCGCGCACAGCACCTGGTATTTTCACGTTCTCCTCGAGTAGTCGAGTCAAATCCTCGTAGAGGCTCTCAAAGGAGCGATATCGCTCGTTAGAGACAGGAATTGTGATGCCCGGATAGAAACGATCGCCGTTCCGATAGAACTTTATACGTAGCGCTTTGCGTGTGGGCGTGCGGCTGCTCGATATTCGCTTCTTGAGCTGCACCACGGTTGCACTGCTCGACTGGGAGCCATTCGTGGAGCCAGTGCCTGCGGTAGCGGCGCCTACGTGACCGCCAGGCGGAGCGGAATTGGTTGAGGATGCCCCGCTTAGGGAACCGTTCGACTTACCGACGCTGCCACTGCCGGTGAGGGAACCATTCATATTCTGTATCTCATTGAAGTCCTTCTCCAGCTCCGAGTTTGAGCTGGCGGGACTTTCACAGTCGCGACTCAAGTTGGCCACTACCTGCTGCTGTTTGCTCAGCTGCTCGAGAATGGCAGCTTCTGTCGATGATTGCATGGCTGAGGCGGCGCCCGCATTGGCGGCTGTCTTCTTGGGACTCGGACTGGCAGCGGAGACGGCGGCTCCTTGCAGGGACGATAGCAACGCGACCGTGCTGTGCAGATTGTTTACTGTGTGTACTTCCATGCTGCGAAGAAGAGGCGATAATCCCAACGTTAGCTTCATGATTTCTTTCGCTGATTCTATTTATAGTACAGTTCGCTACGATTACATATACTAAGTTTAATATTTACTTGTCATTGTAAATTGTTAAAACTGCCTCCTAACGTTTTTTGTGTATGTACAAAATTTGTTTGCACTCAATTTTCAAGTGACATTTCTATTCTATCATACGAGAAATGCTTGACTAGCATATCTTTTGATTTTTTATGTTGGCTAGTGTATATACTATATTCTTATAGTTTACTGTTACAGTTAAGTTTAAGCTATGCTTTACATTTAGAATGTTTTATTGCAAGCTTGAGCCAAAGAAAAACTCTCTTCGATAGCCAGTAAACAGAAACTGATATGTCCAAACCAGTTTTATTGGCTTCGCTGGCGGACTAGAAAGTTTCTGACGGATACATAGCATAGCTAAGCCAAGCCAAGCCGAGGCCAGTCGAGCAGAGTAGCAGCTGTTATTGCGCTAATTTACGTAAATTACGTTTGCAAGTACAAATTTTCCATTCAGAGAGCGACCCGTCGACTCGGTGCACTAGATGCCAACGATGACCCCATCATGATGACCGATTTACAGTTCAGCGACAGACGACAACAGTAACAACAAGTACGGTACCAGGCTAAAAGCTTTAGTACATAGAGTAAGGCAATGGTAATGGCATACCTTAGATATCTGAGAATCTCCACATTAACGCGTAGTTAATAAAAGTTACTAAACACAGTTACTATTTTATACTGAAACAAAAGACAAGGAATGTTCATAATTACTATCTACGTAGGTTAATCAATTAAGGTATATAGCTATAAAGGCTTTTTCCCATTGCAAAAATCTAGGGAATCGTGAAAAAAAGTATTTCAACAATTTCGCAACAAGTGCGGACATATTTTCAGATATGGAGATTCAGAATTTTATTGCTAATTGTCATGCTCAATTAGTTGTGAGAGCAATCCCCAACTGTCGACTGTTCACTTAGGCTTCGACGCGTTCCACACATGCCCCCAGTGCAGAAAAAAAAAACAACAACAACAACAAGAACGCATTCCACGTTTCCGACTCTCTGCTCAATTTATGGATTGGTTGTCAGTGTTCGTTAAATAGCATACAACTTGTTTCTCTCATTACGTCTAGGTATATATACTTGGTCTTACATTTTTATTATATTTTATTTTTATACCATTTACCCATTGAAAATGGGTAAAACCTGATAAACTAACTTTGTGAAAATGTATCTAACAGGCAGAAGAAGGCTTGGCAGACAAACTATATATATTCTTGATCAGCAGCAAAAGCCGAGTAGATTTGATCAAGTCCGTCTGTCTGTTAGAACACACAGATTTCAGTTATTACAGGAGCTAGAGACACCAAACTTGGTAGAAGAGCTCGCGTATACCTTACACATAAGAAATTTATTTCAAATTCTGTGTACCCTGCCCACCGCCTCCGTAAATCAAAAGAGCCGTTTTTCGATATATTGCAAATAACTCAATTATACTAAATAAATAGATGAAAGCATAAAATTTGGTCCCTCGCAGTATTAGGTCGAGGGTGAATTTTCATCTTTTGGATGCCATTATAAGAAAAATAGAAAAGTTCAAAAAGCTAACAATTTGCTAAGAAGATTCCTAGTAACATCACGTGGAATGCGGATTTTCAACTTTTGGATGCCACGCCTACCGCTCCCAGAAATCGATTTTTCGATAAATCTTATTTTAAGAAAAATGGAAAAACGTTTTTCGACTTTCTCATTGATCTACCCTAAACAATTCATTCCGATCATTTATTATTAATTAATTAATATTAGGAATTGTTTTTTAAGAGCCAAAGTTAAATGGTATCTTACTGTGGAGTACACTCGACTGTAATTACTCATTTTTTAAGCCATTCATTCAAAATGGTCAAAATTGTATATCAGAGTTTTGTGTAATTTGTGTATAAGACAGACAGGAGCTGTGACAGTTTATATATTCTTAATAAGTATCAATGGGCGAATCAATTTTGACATGTCCGTCTATCAGTATGCCTGTATAGTTGTCTACCGCTTCAACTATCTATATACCTGTCTGTCTGTCTGTCTGCCTGCTTGTCCATGTGTCTGCCTATATAGCTGTCTGTCTTTATGAATACAAAAAATGCACAACCGCTTGTTCGACGAAGGTAAAGTTTTTTTTACCAGTTTGTTGCTCTGTCGTCATGGCATGTTGCCGCAACATTCGTGCCTGCCTCTCCCATTTCGCAAATAGAAATTTATTCCTGGCGTTATGACTGCTCTATTAGCTCATTACGGAGCGCTCGCTATGACGCCATCTTCGGGTAGGCGTGTCTAGGACTCGACTAGGCTTTGCCCTCAGGTAATTTACTTAATTAAAGTCGCGCCGGCCAGCCAAAAATCCACCAAAGTGCAGAAAAGCTGTCGTCATCTTTATAAGCCTCGAATGTGGTGAAAATGTTCAGTTTTCAACATTGACCTAATGCCGTTTTTTATTGTTGCTGTGGCGTTTGCTCTCGCGCTTGCCAAGTGGGTCACAGCTGTATGTCTGAACGGTGAGTGCAGCGGTTCCCAAGACGCTGTTGATGTAATTATTTTTCCATGACATTTAGCATTTCGTTAAGTTGCTGCAACAATACCCAAAAACCTTTGACCTTTTTTCGGATAGTCGATAATAGCGAAAGTGCGGGCAAACTGAGATCTATGTGTATACAAATATAGGTAAGCTATGACCTATTTTTAATATTTACAGTTGTTTAACTAAAATCTCAGTCTCTTCTGCTTAATGATTCTATTCATTTCTGATCAACAATTTATACTATACAACACATATAAACTACGTATTTCGGCAGCTTCTGGTTTGTACATTTTTTAAGACATTTTTTTTTTTTTGTTATACCCCTAAACAATAATTTATTCTTATTTTCAGTCCCATCACTACTTATACGACTTTTTTAAATCAAAACTTATTATAATTAAACGTAGTTTATTCGTTGTCAAGCGTTTATTGCGTTAATTTGAAATTTTCAATAAAAATCCTAATTATTTTTCCTTGTGCTAGTGTTTCTAAATTAAGTAATGAAGAGGTCAGCGAGCACACTTGACTGTAAGATAGACGGTTCTAGTAACAAACATGTACAAATATAACTAACTAAATATGGAATCACACGAAACCAACTAAAAAAAATTATTCTACATCTGCTGCTGTTAGTTTTTATTTTTATACGTGTTGTGACTACCTAGACTTGCAATCAACTAATTTAAATATTTTTTTTGTTTAAATAAAAGTTTTTTTTTAATTAAATAAAAATCTCTATGATAACCCAATGTTCGTAGATTTTGCTGAAACCGGTAAAGGTAAGATGCGTTGAATTTCATTGCAATATCTTCAAAAAAAAAACGAAAATTGACCTACATATATATCAATATCTCTGGTTCGATCCGACAGCGGGCAGAGAAGAGAAAAAAGAAGCAAACGCATAAGCTAAGCTTTTATAGTCTCAGCATAAATATATGTAAATATAGAATATGCAGATCATATTGCAGATACTTTATTCGGCTTTGTATATATCACCTATGTGATACTCCATCACGATACTCAATTAGAGCTTCATTTTTTTTCCATTAGCTGGTAAAAGCGTGCTTGTATTTTAGCGGAAAATGTGCGTTAGCTTGGCAACACCCTAGACGATATATTAAACCGAAATCGACAAGCAAATCCGACTGGGAACATCATTAAGCGAATGATATAGTGCCATAATTATAACAGCAGCGTAGCACCGTAACTGCGTACAGCTAAAAATCGATAAGCCACTCGTCTGTTTAGCAACATCTGTTTGCCGTCGTGTCGATTGCTCGTCTCTCTGCTGTTGTCACTGCCGGGTTTCTATACCCAATGCTGAAGGTGCAAGGGGAAGAAATGCTTGTGCTATTGGAAAATGTGTTACACACATTGAAATTTATATATTTATTTCCAGTTATCTTATCGATGCCTGAAATCTTAAGAGCGTAGAACTCAGAATAGTGTTTGGAGCATCTTATACACTACTAACTTAATTTCTTACGCAAACCAATTTCAATTTCAAATGGATAGTTTAGCTCTAACAGAGCTCAATAGTATAACTGATTTATTATGCTGACGATAACAAAAGCTTTTATCGGAAAATAAACACTAAATAAAAATAAACCGCAGCGCGATCGTCTATCATCTTTGCCTGTAGGATAGATAACATTCCCGTGCTCTCTCGGCCATACTGTATATAGGAGATTTCTACTTCCTACTGTCGTATCAGCTGCCTACGTAGAAACAATCGCACACTAGCACAAAATTCATAGAGGCTCCACAACGCAAGTACGTAAAATGGAATTCAAACTGAATTTCACTTGTTGGAAAAAGAAAATATACGAATTACCGAACGGCGGGTGCGGAGTGAGGAGTAGGCTCGATCAACAGGTGTGATTCACAATCACAATCACAATGTTTCCGGTTGTTGCACCCAAACACAGCCCACAGTGGTAATTGCGTCATAAAAGTTATACCATTGTCGAAAATTTCAACTTTCTTGACCTTTTTTTGGAGCTGAAGAAATGTTTACTTAAAAAGGAAACAAACGTACACAAAACTAAGTAAATGTTATTAACTCGACTGCTGTATACCCTGGAAACACAATACTATCGCTTCTCACTCTTGTTTTTTTTTTGGTGTAAATTAATCAGCACTTAAGTAGTTTAGAAGAAAACGGAAAATCGAGAGAAAAACTGTTCTTAACTGTGGACTGTTAGACTAGTAATAGTCTAAAATGCACACTAATTCGAAAATCAATTACAAATGCATTAACAAGCTCAAATACATGCATACATACTGTGTGACAAATTCTCAAACTGTTTTCTCCTACTCACACATGCATGAACGCCTGCCTATGACTGTGGTTGCACAGCTGCCTGCTGTAAGTGCACAGTGGGCCGTTGTCATTAATGTGCAGCAATTCAAATATTGCAAGTATCGCAACTTGTTGTAATTAATAAATATTGAAGACAATATACTGAAATTTAAATTAATTGGACTAATATTAAAATGTATTAATTAAATTAACTTTAATTAGTATATTTGAATATAAAACTGACGCGGCGGACAAGTAAATTATGTTAAAAATCTATAATTTATTGGGAATTTGGTTTCTTTATTATTTTTAATACGATTCAATTATTGAAATGGTTAAAAATAGTGTATTAACTTTGGTTTTAAAGCCAAATGAAACAGTATTAATCTTAAACTGTCGCAAAGCTGAATCAATATGTGCATTGTTTGTCCGTATGTATGATTAGGGCATAACTCAGCTATTAAAAGGGCTATGTACTTTAACTTCGAAATACCGGCTTCTTTGAATTGTGAATTCATTAAGCAGAATTTTGTATTAATGAACATAAAGTTATAAATGAAATAAAAGAGAGTTTATTTGTATTATCCTGTAAACTTCGAAAAATTGGAAGAAATTGAAGATAGAAATTTGTTTACCAAGCTTTATGATAATACATAGCCTTATAACTGGGCGACAATACAATATACGAGCCGATGAATTTACACGGCTGCTGGAGCTCTTCAAAGGTCTTGAAGGGTCGGAAATGCGTTATTTTCTTGTGTTGCAAGCTGAGCAAATTTGTTGTACCATCTGCACTGGCAATGAAACTGCGGGGTTGCAGACACATGACAGTTGCCCTTGGCAGTGGAAAAAGCTAAGGGGTACGACATTTAGGCTGCCGATAGTAGCTGCCGATAACAGCTGTATTCATGGGCAGGAGGCGGTGGGCGACTGCCATACGTAGAGACAAGTGCCAATGCGAGCCATGTGTTCAAGTGGCGTCTTCTCCCCTCCAACTGTGACATTATTCATAAAAGTCGGACTGCCGCCTGCAAAAGCGAAAGTCAACAATTGCAGGGAGGGGGATACAACAAGAGCATGCAGAGAGCGCAAGAGAGACACAGAAATGCTTAACATTTGCTAAGTTCAAGATTTAGAAGCACAACACAACTGAAGCAACCCTCGCCTTGCAAAGGGTCAAGGGTTAAAAGCCGCACACAAAGAATTAAGAAAGCCAGACAATGCTAATGCTCGGTGGATTTTTGTACACCTGATGTCGCTTCGAAAAGTCCACACAAAAGGGGGCTGGAACAAAGGCAAAGGGATTTCTCAGTATAACCTAGAGCAATGTTGACATAAAATACTTTAGTTTAATTTCACTTATTGTTTATTATTTTTTAAACTTTTGGACACCGTTTTATCAATGATCTTTCGGCTATAAGTAAAAAGAAAAAATAGGCTTCACTAGCCCTAGTCGACTACTACATATCACGTAAAAAACCTAAAAAAAAACCATTATCCCCTATTCGATTGGATTTTTTCTTGTGCAGAATTCAAAACCTGCTTGAGTGTTCTGAAACACCAATCATAACACCGGTAACCAACGCGTTTTACGCAAGTCCGCAAGTGTCCTTGAACTTTCTTTTTACCCAGTGGTGGGTTTAATTCTCGTTCTTCCTCCTATTTTCCTCTCCCAAATTCGAGCATTGTAATCAAGTTTTACAGGCTACAAGCAGACGATTTTTTCTCTTTTTAACATATGCAGTAAAACGTTGCTATAACATGTTCCAAGTTATTTTTCTCTGTGCTAAACACGCAAAAAAATGGATGTGTGCGCATTCTCCACTGCGCGTTTGTTGCTATGATATTTTTCGTTATGTCCCATTAGGTAAATAACAAGTAGAACAGTCAGCTCTGCAATACCCAGTAGCAATACAAATGCCTATAACTCATCCAAACTGAGAACAAATGTTTTAAATAGTTTCAGGCTTGCTTTTCGATTGAGCTTTTATTTTGTGATATAAATCAAGACATTTCAACTTTGTGTATTATGCGAAAAAAAACGAATTGGGTAAAGTTGAAAGTCAACATTCTACGTAACCTATAACAAGATCTCCCTACAAAATTTGGGGTCATAACTTTCCGTTAAACTGTGTTATTTGCAATATTTTAATATTTTCACATGCTCTAGGTGTACGAGGATAACGAATATAAAACTGCCAGCTTAGGTAGTGCTGAAATCTGAAATCCATTACTGACCTGAATTGTTAATACCAATTATGATCATTTATTTATGTATTTTAATACTTCCAATGAGTACAAATCTATAATACCTTTTGTACACACGCATGGTGTTGGGTATAAAAATCGATTGGACTGATATCGTAATTTGAGTTTATTGAAATGCAGACAGTATATAATTAAAGTATTATTGTAAAGTATTATACAAAAACACAGCTTTAAGATATAGTTACCAACTAGCAAAAAATCTTGCGTCATTACTTTTAAATTTTGGTGTAACTCGCATTGGTAGTTGCTAAGTTCGACTCAAGCGGACGACCATAGAGACGGATATGAATAATAGACTCGACTACTTTTATACATACATTTGCATAAATTAATAAAGCCTTTTATCCATTTCAATGGGTGAAGGGTATAGAGATAAATAATAAATAAAACCGAAGTAAATGCAGTAATTAATGTGAATACAGTGAAAGTCGACACGTGAAGCATGTCCAATAGTTTACTGTAAGCCGAGTGGTCTTCATATGCAAAAGCTCTGATTTGAAATAATATAAACAACTTAAAGGTATCGAAATTCGTTGAACCAGGAAGCCTTTTTCGTGAAGGGGAGATTGAAAAATGGCACACAATTTTCCGTTAAAAGCCAAGAAGAAACAAAGCTGAATATCCCCAGCATTGTGTTTGTTCTTTTCTTTTACTGAGCATTTCAGTTGAAATCGCGACTCAAGTACTAAAGTATATAGCAAAAAGTACTTTACCTAAAGTGTTGCGTATAAGTGTTACAGAGCGCAATTGAGGGAGAGAGTGAGAGAGAGAAATCGGTGCAACTTATGCGAGGTACAAGAACCAAATGTTAAATCTTTAGTTTTTATTCAGGACGTTGAAATTTTAATATACTTAAAATGATTCCTTATTTATTTTTTATATCTTAACATTAAGTTTTTCGACTAGTGATTGGAAGGCATTATGTATGAATTATTCAAGAAAATATAATCATTTTTATGAGTGCACTAAAGCGAATAAATCAAGCGTGTATTTATTATTGTAAGCAATCAAAAAGTCAGGGTGAGACACTCTCTAGTATCTACAAGTAGGAAACAAAACATTATGTTCAAAGTTTTGTAAGACTTTTGTCTCAAAATTCATTGTTAAAACTTAATAGTAATTTTGTATTAGAAGGGAAAGCATATAAGTTATACAAATTCAATAATAATTCAATTGGCAAGCAAAAGAAAAAGTTCGAGAAATTGTTTTATAATTTGTGCCTAAAACTAAGAAACAAATAAAGAGCAAATAAAACTAAAGGAAATTTTGTACTAAGATTTTATAAATAAAGTTATAGGTACTATTCTTCACATTTTTTTTAAACCATTGGATAAATTAGTTATGTAGAAAGAATAATACCAACGGAATTTTGTGCTAAAATTTTATAAATAAAAGTTATACCATTCTGTCCATTTTTAATGGGTAAATTATGAATGACTATCATATTATAATATTAAATTTAAGCGTTATATAGAGTTGATAATTATTTTTGGAAAAACTAAATAGACGTTTTACTAGCAGCAGTATCAGTATCGACAATCTCAAAGATCAGTGTGATTTGTGGTAATAATGGGACATCTTGGAGCCGGGCAATGCACGGTTGAGTGCGCTCGATTGAGGCATGATTGACTAATTCGAATTATTTGGGGCTGTGTGGCAGGCACGTCATGGATATTGACAGCAATATCTATGCTATTTATCTCTCCGTCGGGCTGGCAAGTGAAAGTTTCTTTATTTTTACCGAAAAGTTCATTGCCTGCGAATAACGCTGTGTGTGGATGTTGAGGAGCAACAACATCGCGCTGCTGCTGCAGGCCGGCCAAAGGCAACTCCAATAACATTAACAACAGTTATGAATCACACAAGCATAGAACAATATACACAAAGGCACACACACATGTTTATACACACACACACAGAAGAATTTTGAAAGTATGCGCAGAGCGAAGAATTCGGGAATTATGGTTGTGCTGAGTAATTAGAAGAGTCCAGTGAGGCAAAGGGAAAAACAACATCACGAGGGAATTAATAAAGCCGATTATTTATGTGTGATGCACCGAAAAATGTTTCTAATTTATTATGAACTTTCCTTTTAAAGCCAACCAGTTGGTTGCCAAAATGAGCCGCGGTATTTGCATATAATAATGGTATTCCCTAAAAAATATTCAGTTGAAAACAAATGTACTTCCTCTACTGTCCTTCGATAATTACTTTTAGCATACCTGACTGTGACTCTGTGACAATGCAACTGAATTTGTAAATTATTATCAGGGAATGCAGCTTATCTTTCTTATGCCAACAAAACAAATACACATACACTCGCACACACGCACACATACACTATGGTAACAACATTCGCTGTAGCTGCGCTTAATAAAATGTCAGCTCTTACGATATATTTCGATGCCTCACCTTTTAAACGTAGACTTTGTCTTATTGCTTTCGTATTATTTTTCGGTTACTTATTGCCACAACATCTGCAGGCAGAGACAGAGTTGTGTTCTCCCTTTTTGCGGTTTGTCGTTGTCGTTGTAGTCGTTTTTGTTGTTGTTGTTGCTACTGCTTCTTCGTCACACATTAAGCACTGGCACACACACGCACGCACACATTGACAAGCTCAGACTTGCGATTTTCGTGGCTCTGGCTTGGATTATAGCTGGAAACACACAAAAGAGAAAGAACATGCAATTTTGCAATAACACTGGCTTTTAGCTTTTATTTCACTGTATTTGCAATTTCGTCTTTCTATGCCTTCACTTTAGCTGCGCTTCGGCTTCTTCCATCATCACCAGGCGGTACGCCCACTTTACACGAACGCACCAGAGATGAGTGAATTCAATTCCGGGTACCTGTGACTGTTCACAAATTATTAAAAATCGAAAGTTACTTGGACGTGCAAGATGTCACTGGAGTGTTAAAAAACGACTAATTACAGACGGAGTTAACATTGTGACTCAAAAAGGTTACAGTATCGCTCATCTCTAGTTTTTGCAGCAGACCATAAATGAGCGATCAAAGAGGAACACGAATAATGAACTTAACAATGCGATGTAGCGATGTTTGATTTAAATAATAGAATTTTGATTGTTTCATTTATTTACTTAATTAAATGCTAAAGAGAAAACGAAATGAACCTCTGAAGCAACCGTGCGCACCTTGGAAAAGCCGACCCAATAACTCCCGAGTGTGACCGTTTCGCGCTAACAGAAAACACGCACTTACAGTGTGACAGCATTTCATCTGGTTCAATAAGGAAAATATACTGTCAATAAGCAACTGCGGCCCCCGGCGCAAACGTATTTTATTTAAGCTGCAGTTCAAAAATATTCAAAGCAGTAAAATATTCGAATTGCCTTCTATTATAGCGTTTATTCATTTCTTTATTCCCAATGCTGGGTACATTATATTTGTTTTCTCCACACTTGTTATATCGCATTCTTCTTTTATACGCGCTCCGTTCCTTTGGAAAATATAGATGTTTAGATGACAGATATAAAATCAACTAAATATAGTACAATAATCAACATTTAGCATTCGTAAATTCAGTATATGGTAAATAATTGCAACTTAATGCTAAACTTAATGCTTCATAGACCCCGTGTTACGATCCCCTGTACTTTACAGCTTAATGGTCTTTGTACACAAGCAGCTTTTTCAGACTCGGATCGACGCACCACAAAAAATAGTTTGTTTATAAATATAATTATTGAAAATTAACTAACCTCGGTTTTTGTTATTGTTTTTCGTGATTTTTTTTTCGTTTTTTGTTCGTTTCAATAGTTTGAATAGTGTACGACTGGAAATTTTGAGCTCGAAATTATAAGTTAAGCAGAACAGAACTGAGTACAAATGACGGATATATGAAGGTATATAAGTGTACATATATAGTAGGTATAATTATGTAACTGCATGACTGTGTCCATCCTGCACTCCCGTTAGCCCCCATCCCATCCAGGATGTAGTGTTCGTTTATTGGTTGTTGAATCTCGTTTTAGGTACAACGTTTGCATGTGTAATTCATGTATTTCACTTGTATATGTGTGCCTGTATGTGCTCGACTGTGTGTGTTGTTTTCTGTGTATGTGTGTTTGGTGTGTGCGGTGTGTGTGGTGGTGTGGTGTGTATAGCGTTAGAAGCGGCTCGTTAGAAAGTAGATAAAAGCAGCCAGCGCCACACAGCCCAGCGGGAGGACACGTCGCAGGAGCCTTTGATTGTCGTAGCCGGCCAAGGGTTGCTTGAGGCGCAGCTCTGAGATTTCGTTGCGCAGCTGCAGATTACTCATCTCGGATTGCTCCAGCCGCTCCTTGTACACGATCAGCTCCTCCTCGCGCTCCTCGTCGTTGATGGTGCTCAGTTCGGCACGCCAGCTGGACACCTCGGCGTCTGCATCCGTGTCCTTAAGAGCTTCCGGTTCTGGTTTCTCTTCTGCCTTTGGGTTTTGGTCTTTCTGCTCGGTCGTCGTCTGTGGCAAATCCTGCGATTTCAGCTGCTCCTTGAGTAACCTCATCTGCTCCTCCAACACACTGATATCGTTGCAGAGGCTTGCTGATTTCTGTTTGTAGAACTGGCATTCCTCCTGCAGCATATCCAGTGCATGGTCTGTCGTTAGGTCGCCCAGGCTATTCTCCAATCCATCGCTCTCCACCACCAGAGTCTGCTGTGTTGCTAACTTGTGACTTGGATGATCCTCTACTGCTACTGCTGCGTTCTGTTCACTGCCATTGGGCAGGCCCAGCGTTGGAGACTTATGTACAAACTCATCGCTGGCCATAACGTCCTCATCTGCGTGTTGCTTCGATTGCTTGGTGCCTGCACCAAGCTTCGATTGTGCCGCCTGCTGCTGCTCGTCGTCGCCCGAGTCGGGGTCATCGTTATTGAATATGGCTTTTAATACATCGCCGCCTTCGGCGCCCTTATTGAGATCCGAATTCTTCAGCCATTTCAGCATGGTATCCTTACGCACAACTTTGTTCCTCAAATTGAATTCCTCTTTCAGCTGTCGCTTGCTCTTCTTGCTCTGCAAGGAGATTATTCGAATTATTAGAATAGCGCAACTGGAAGGATGACACCACTGCCAACTCACCATCTTCTCTTGTTTACTAGGCGTCGTCAGCAGTAGTTCATTCTGAAGTTCATCTGCTGTCTCGGTCTGATTACCAACGGCCTTGTCCACTTCCTCGTTCTCGAGTTCATCCTCGTTGCCGTCGTCATCCTCATTGTTGTCGATTTCGTCGTCGTCATCGTCGTCGTCATCATCGTCGTCGTCGCCAATGGCCGCATTCAGTTGCTCCAGCGCCTGTTGCTGCTGCAGCGCTTGCTCGCTGTCCTGTACAGCTTTGGCCTGCTGCAGTCGCATCAGCTGTTGGCGCAGCTGCTCCATCTCCTGCACCTGAGTGCTCAACTGCTCCTTCAATTGACTCAGTCGTTGTTCCTCCAATTCCTTAGCCTCTTGCTGCTGGCGTAGCGATTCCTGCTTGTACTCCGTGTACTCCTGCTGCAGCTGCTCCAGCCGCGTGTTGAAATCCTGAAGCGTCTGTTTGGAGCTCAGTATTTGACTGCGCAATATGCTGCACTCGTTGTCCGAGGTCGTATAGGCCATCTCCATTTTCGAGAGCATCTGCATGGCATCACAGCGATCCTGGTAGACCTTGCGCAGCGCTTCTTTGGCTGTTAATTGATACGTAGTCTTGTCCTCCAGCAGCTTGACAATCTATAAGCGAATTTAAGTACACATATTAATAATAAATAAGTGGTAGCTCCTATTTCTCGACTCACCTCGGTACGCAGGGCGTTCTCTGGAACGTTCTTCTCCATCATCTGCAGCTTCTTCTCAAGCAAGTTGATCTTGTGCAGCAGCTGATCCTCGGTGATCATGCTCTGCCAGCACATGGCCGAATTCTTGCGCGTGGAATCGAGGACGCCCTGCAGATTGCTCAGCTTCGCCTTGAGCATCTTCTCGCGTTGCGACGCCTCCTGCAAGAAGGCATTGAGTCGCTGGATCTCATCGTAGCTAATGCGGTTCGGACCCGTCAGCTGCAGCTGTTCCGAGTCTATTGAGATGGCCTCGCGTCCGTCCGGCAGAAACAGGGTGACACGCGCAATAATGCAGCCGTGCACTTCCTGGCGCGAATTCTCGATCACCTCCACACCAAACTTGACCGTGTCGCCGTAGTGCAGCTCGGCCGGCTCATTGCCCAGCTTGTTGTCGTTGATGAAAGTGCCATTGCTGGACTTGGTGTCCTTCACCCAGAAATGGCCATCTGCCGTGTACCAGAGCATGGCATGGTTCCGCGACAGCACCTTGCAATCGAATATGGCATTGCCCTCGCTCGCCTTGCTCTTGGCTATCAGGCGGCCCACTTTACACTCCTGATTGGGTGCCAGCGAGATCGTTCGCGTTTCGAACTTGTGCGACTTGCCCTCGCACTGCAAGACGATCTTGGCCTCGCCATTCACCATCCTATCCATGCCATCCTGCACGCCCGTCGTCCCCGTCCCTGTCCCCGTTACCAGGCCCGATTCATTCGGCAATTGTAAGGCACCCAGCGAGCCAAAGAGATTGCTGCTCGTCGTTGTTGTTGTCGTTCCTGCACCACATGCAGTATTGTTCGCATTCAGCACGGAATTCACCGTCATCTGCAGCTGCAATTGCTGCTGCGCCAGATGACCCTGTAAATAAGGTAGTTTATTATTTTTATTTATTATTATTATTAATATTTTTTTTGTATTCTTTTCGATTTTAATAAGAGTTGATTCGGTAAATACAGTTGGACCCTATATTTAATAGATATATATATTTTTTTTGTATTCATTAAAAAGTTTTGTAGCGATTTCTTGCTGTATTTATCACAATCCCTGCATATATATAAAAGTCTTCTCCATTATAATTTTGTTTAATCGGGACATTTAGCCTATTAAGAAGAGGAGTAAAAGAGAGCTCTCAAAACTATCTAATTAATCCAGTCGCTTGGGCCTTGGTCTAGTCTAGTTTAGAGAGGTAAGAGGCAAGATCTATCTTTATTCTATATTTCTACAAACCACAAACATCCCTGTAGCTTGTATACTATGGGCCGGGTATCAAATACACAGCAATAAATAAATTAATTAATCGAAACATTTGGCTAATTATGAAAAGGAGTAAAGAGAGCTCTCTTTCAAAACTATCTAATTAATCTAGACTCTTGATATATCTTTACTTTATATTTACTATAGGCCGGGTATCAAAGACAAAACAATAAATAAATTAATTAATCGGAACATTTGGCCTTTTAAGAAAAGGAGTAATATTGGCCTAGTTTAGAGAAGGCTAAACCTATCTTTACTTTATATTTGCACAAACGTTAAACATCCCAGTAGCTTGTATGCTATGGTCCGGGTATCAAATACAAAACAATAAATAAATTAATTAATGGGAACATTTAGCTTATTTAGAAAAGGAATAAAGAGAGATTTCTTTCAAAACATTATAATTAATCTAGTCGCTTGAGTAACATTGTTCTAGTCTAGTTTAGAGAAGGAAGAGTCAAGATATATCTTTACTTTATATTTGCACAAACCTTTAACATACCTGTAGCTACGTGTAGTATACTATGGTCGGGGTATTAAATACAAAGCAAAAAACAATTTAATTAATCGGTACATTTGGCCTATTAAGAAAAGGAATAAAGAGAGTTTCAAAACAGTCTAGTCTCTTGAGACACATTGCTCTAGTCTAGTTAGAGACGACAAAATCCATCTTTACTTTATATTTCCACAAACCTTAAACATCCCTCTAGCTTGTATACTATAGTCCGGGTATCAACGACAAAACAATTAATAAATACACTCACCTGCAAAGTATTCGTATTGGAGTTGCAGGTATCCGATGTATTATTATTTTCCAGATTGTCGTTGGAATCGTTGCTGTTGCTGCTGTTGATGTTGGTGTTGCTGTTGCTATTGCTGTTAATGTTGATGTGGATAGTGTTGGTACTGTTTTCTGTGAGCTGCTCACACGTTTCGGTCTCATGCTTCTCGCGCAGCAGCGTCTGTGGATCGACCTGGTCGGCCTTGCGACTGAGCTCCATTTTGTTGTGATGGGCTTTCTTGTTGGCGCGTTGCTGCTGGCGCTTCGTTACGTCCCCCGCGGAGTTGAGGCCGATTTGGCCGACTCCCGGCCTGGCAGTTAGATCCTGATCGGTCGAACCCGTTACGACTGCAATACCGTTATTCGCAACTGCAACTGTTGCTGCTGCTGCTGCTGCCGCTGCTCCGGTTGACAATGCTAGTGTTGTTGCAGCTGCTGCTGCTGCCACGGTTGTCGTTGCTGGTGCTGCTGTCGCAATGGGGGCCTGCTCGTCATCCTTGGTACTCTGCCATTCGTTGCTGACCAAGACCATAACTGCGAGGCGTGTGAATCGCACAGAGAGAAACAGATACAGTACTTGGCTGAGTTAATGTTATTTTGGGTGATTAATCGGAATCAGTCGGATGCTAAAATTTGATTCGAACGTTATGAAATTTGTGTTCTGTGTACACTGAACAAGGCGACCGAAAAATTCTTAAAATCTGGCATTTGGAGAGTTCTAAATCAAAGTTTATTCGATCGAAACCCGAATGCATCATGGAATACTTCTTTTTTTTTAAATAAATGTACTTGTAGGTGGTATACAAATTGATTGGCAATATAGAGCAGAATTGCGAATATAATAGTTTTTGAAAATATATTTTTAATATCAAATTTATTGAATACTAAGTTCGTATATAATGTTTATAGCAATCAACAGAAATTATGTATAGTAGAATACTTTAAAAAAAACTTTAAATTTCAATTTTTAATTTCAATACAACGAACAATTTTGAGATAAACATATTTATATTCAAACTGTTCGAAAATTGCAAATAAAAAATAGTTTAGTTTTACACAAAATAAACTTCATAATAATAAAATGGAAAAATATTAAATTAATTTAAAAATTAAAGTATTCAAAAACTTTTTCAAAAATTATTGATTGTCAACTTGCGCGTGTAAGGGGGTTTCTGTTTCTGTTCTGTTTCTGTTTTTATCGATCAAATAAAATATAAAAAATTTAATAAAAAATGGTATTAATTTTTAAATTAATCGGGAATTTTAAATGCATGTAAAGCAGAAAAAAGATATTCAGATTGATCAAGTATTTCAATTGCAGATAAGCGAAAGTTCTACGATTAAAAAACGGTATGATTTGAAAATATGAGTATATTTTCGTACACAGCAAAAAACATGCTGCAGTGCAGGCGCCGAATAATGTTTTGGGTAAAAATAGATTATTTAGAAAATGGAATAATTGAAGCGAGCGGCAAATGCGTATTGTACTCGAGTCTGTGTGTGTGTGTGCTGCGGCATAACGGATTGTTTATATATATATATATATATATATATATAAGTCTGCATGATCAGCTCTGCTCCACTTTGGAAGCAGCAGCAGAGAGCAGCATGTATATAGATATGTATGTGTGTATCGGATGTGCGTACAATTAGAAACACACAATATACATAGATATGTGCGTGTGCGAGTGAGAGGGAATGTCCCTTACCTTAACAGAGCGGCGGCGGCGGACAACAGGGGAACATGGTCCCAGCGATGATAATAACAACAACAACAACGATAACAACAACAACTACAACTACAAGATATGTTTAATGGGATATTATGCTTACTGCAGTTGGCACTTCAGTTGTTGTTGCTATTTTGTTGCACGGCGGCGACGGGCGTGTGTGTGTGTGTGTGTGTGGAAAGCAGCGCGAACAATGCAAAACTTTGCTCTGTTGATTGGCTTGGAGATCAGAAAACAACAACAAATTTGATCAACGCTGCGACGTTGTCTCTCTGCTTGTAAGCAAGTGTGCGTCTGTGTGCGCGCGTGTGTGTGTGCAGTTACAACAGCTACAACACAAACACAATCAGACTTGCAGTCCGTGGCTGGGCACGAGTTCAACGTGGAGGAATGGGAGGGGCGCTGGGTTTAATTGAATTGGCTGCGAGACGAGACTACGCCTCGTAATTCTCATATATTTTGTATTTGTTTCAACAATTTGTTTCGATACACACACTAAACACCACTACTGGCACAGCAGCAGCAGCTCGCATGTCGTTGACATTTGGAGAATTTACCGTTCATCAGAACTCCGCAGTCTGCCTTGGCTTATGTATTAGCGGAAAAGAGGGGGGAGAGAAAAGAGCACAACACACAATTCTTATTTTGTATCTTGCTTTTTTTTTTTTGCTTTCATTCGAAGTGTAAACGAATCCGAGCTCCGTTTGAGTTCACTGCGACCGCGTTGAGCACTCACCTTGGGTTTTCTGTTAGTTTTGTTAATCAATTTTGCAGTGCAGCGAAAGCGAATAATATTTGCGATAATTGTTTTCAGTTCTCAAAACCTAGCTACACCTCTTCACTAGCTACATATGTATGTGTGCTAGACACGATACAACCAGCTATTGTGAGTTATCACTAGACATAACACACGCTTGCTTGGTTAATGCGAGCCTGTATTGCGGGTGACAGCGGCTGCTGCGATTAAATTGACGAATTGTAGACAATTAAAGCAAAGTCGTAAAATCAATCAGCATAATATTAAGACAAAATACAACATACACACTGGTCGTAACGTGTAAGTTCGCCTGCACTTATCGATGACAGTCACAGCTATCGATAGCGGCTGCAGTTATTAGCAGCACTGCGTGAGTAAACAACATTCTCTGTTAAGATAAATAAACAACTTTAACATTTGCTGTTAAGACTAATAAACAACATTTCAGCTCTTCTGTTAAGATAATTAAGCTAATGCTTAGTTTAATTGAAAACTTTTGAACTTATCAAAATTATAAAATCCGGCGCGCACTTGCCGTCCCCCAAAGAAGCGACCATTCAAATCCACCACAGCTGCAAGAGAAAGAAGTTCGCAATGAAATCACATAGGCATAAAGCTGCAACTGACCTTTTATGGCGCTCTCGATGCGTTTGAACTCGACGAAGATTTTGACCGCGTCCTCGGGCACCGTGCCGAATGCCTCGTGGATGATGACACTGTTCACCTCGCCGTACTTGGTATTGCATTCGTCCTTCACTTCCGGCTCGAGCTCCTCGTCGACATCCCCGGGCCCGACCATGTTGCGGAGCAGCACCACTTTGCTGGGAGCCTTCATGATCTCCGTGATGCTTGGCTCTGGCTCAGCGGATGTGCTTGCTGCTGCAGCAGGAGCTGCTCCTGGCAATGAGGGCGGCGGCATGGCGGCCGATGCATCTGCATTGGGAGTGGGGTTCGACGTGTTTGTTACTCCGGCTGCTGGAGGCGGAGACGATGGCGATGTCGCTGCTGTGGCAGGAGGGGGCAGAAAGACATCCTTCTCATGGATAATGCGACCGCCGCGCTTGGAAGTCTTCTCCACTTGCAGCGCCACCGACATGCCCTGCTCGGATTTGCCCAATCCCTGACCGTCCTTGAATCCATACTTGGCCATAATCTTTGCCGCCACCGAGCTGGCCGAGTAGGGTATGGTCACGTTCGAGGCTCCATCGCCGTTATCGATGGACAGCGAGGGCGGTGGTGCGATGGCCGCGCCGCCGCCCTGCTTCGCCACGGAGCCTGGAGGCGGCGGACTGTATCTGTCCTCGTCGCTCTGTCGCTGGCCAAAGCCACTGAACTTCATGGCTGGCGGGGAGTTGTCGTGCAGACTGGGCGTCTCGCGGCGTCCGCTGCGATTGCGCTTGCGATCCCGATCTCGTTCTCTGTCGCGATCGCCACGCTCATCCCGCTCCTTGCGTGGCTTCTCGCTGGCTCCTTTGGTTTTGTCCTTCAGCTTCTCGTACTCATTGGGCCACTGGGGATCGTACTCGTCCACGAAGTCCCAGTCATCTGCCTTGATGCTCTCCAGAGCAGGCCCTGGCGCTGGCGTCGTACTGCTCAGCGTTGGCTTCGGCCCGACGGACGCAGGCACAAAGTTATCCGTAGTGTCCGCAGTGCGCTTGGCGCGCAGGTTAACCACCGGTGTCATCAGCTAGGCAACAATTGATAATATATTGATAATTAATGAGAATTAAACCTAAATCGGCGCTAGCTTTACCGGTTTCTTGATTTGGTCTCGGGGCTTAGGCTTGGGCAGTTGCGCCTTCTTCACTGCGAGCTGCGTCTGCAGCATTTTGATGCCCGACGACCAGCCGTCCATTTGAGTGGCACGCGGTTTGGCATCTATGTCGTCGTACAAATCCATTTTGATTAATTTCCAATTATAAACAAATAGAACGAAAACTGTCGTCCGGGACTGGGTGACCAGTGCCCAGTGCTGTACAGTGCGGCAAAGTCAGCACTTTGAAACACTGTCATTTACAGACGGTTGACGTTTCGATATTTCATTTGTTACAACTTCTTGTATAATTAATAAAAAAAACTTGATAGTTAAAAATAAACATATCAGAGCTTAGCTTTTAATTTTTTTTAGAAAAATACAAATTAATTTGCTTAAATTAAATTAACAAGCGTTTCTTATTGAAGTATTTCATTAACAGTGCTCTGTTAAATGCGCGCTGTTAACTTAATTTTAATTATTTTTGTATTAAATTAATTTAAAACCAATAATTAGCAGATAATTTCTTAAGACTTTTTTATTTTTTTTTAAACATTTTTGTGTTATATATAGTGCACCATTTTGATAAAAATAATTCACTGGATTGTTATTCCAGCGCTTTCTGTTAACAATTAACAGCTCAGCAAAATGTTACGTTTTTGTCCACTGTTCCACACTTGTTTTTGTTAAATAAAATAATGGGCAATGAAGGCAGCAAGTTAAAGGGTCTAATAATTGACAAAAATGCCGTCGAAGCGAACGACTTCTGGGCCCTATACAACGCCGAGTCGCCCACAATATGCAACGTGGAAGGCGGCGGTGGCCAACTGCTCTCCGTCTTCAAAGGCGAGGTGCTGGTGAAGGGCCAACTATGGAGCTCCCAGGGGCCAATGGAACGGGCCATTAAGGTACCTCAATAGCCAATACCTATGGCCTTTATTTAATTTGCTTTGTTTAATGCAGAACCTGATGATATATCGGCACCCGTATATACTCAAATATATGTCCACCTGGGAGCAGTCGGGACAGAAGCACTTGGCCACCGAGCGCGTCAAGCCGCTGGGGGATGTGCTGTCCCAGCAGAGCGACATACAGATTTGCCTGGGCTTGCGCACGATCCTGTGCAGCCTGATATTTCTGATCGAAAAGGCCATGGCGCGGCATCTGAACATCTGCACGCAGTCCGTGTACGTGACGGACGAGGGCAGCTGGCGCTTGGCGGGATTCGAGTTCGTGTGGAAGGCCAAGGAGCTAAACAAACAGGTGATAGAGCTTGCGCACAGTTTTCGCCATGCGGCTGCCATCGATCCCGATAATGCCGAGCAGGCACTGGAGCAGTTCGCCTTTGCCACCCTCTGCGAGCAGATACTGGACAAATCCACAGGCAACGGTAGCACGTCGGGCACACCGTTTGTGCAGGAGTTCCGCGAATACTGCTGCACACACCTGAAGCACCAGAAGACGGAACTGCGTCCCCGGCTGTCGGCTGTACTCCTGCATCCGTACTTCAACCACGAGTTCGTGCTCATCCATTCCTTTCTCTTCGAGCTGCCACTCAAGTCGGTGCAGGAGCGCCAGCAGTTCTTCAGCAATCTTATCGAGCGCCTGCGCTGCTTCGACGAACAGGTGGTTGCCTCGCAACTGGCCAGCGACCTGCTCTCGCGCATGGTGCTCCTCGATCCCACCGCCCAGCACTGTGTGACACCGTTTGTGCTCCGCACCAAGGCCGACAATGGAGCCATGGCGCTCTTCTCGCCGCAGACCTATGTGGAGCATCTGTTGCCACACGTGCTGAAGATGTTCCGCTTGCGAGACGCCCAGATTCGGCTCATACTGCTTGACTACTTCATGGAGTATGTGCGTCTGCTGAACGACGAACAGCTGCTCTCCGAGATCTTGCCGCATCTGCAGCTCGGCATGAGCGACACCAACGACATTCTAGTCGCCAAGACACTACGCTGCCTGGCCGACCTGGTGCCCATTTTGGGCGCGGCTACGGTACTGGGCGGGGATCGCAGGCGCTGCTTCTCCGACGGACGGCCACACGCGGCGGTGTCCAATGACGGCAGTGCAAAGTGGACGGAGCCACGCTCCATCACGCCGCTGATGAATGGCAGCGCCTCCGATGCCGTTGACTACATGGTCTCGGGCAGTCCCCTGCCCGTGGACACCAATGTGGCCGCCATGCCCCTGCGCCTTAGTCCAGACGGTGGCGAGGATGACAAGAGCGAGAAGCCTATGGAGCTACAACTGGAGCTCAGCTCAGACAGTTCCCTAAGCAGTGCTCTGCATGAGCAAACACTCGTAAACGACGACCTGGAGCTACAGGAGGAAGAGGACGCGAAGGAACAGGAGGAAGAGGAGGAGTCCTGGTCGGACTGGGACAACACAGACGAACTGCAGCGTCTGCATGTCAAGCAGCAGACGCTGGATGAACAGGCTATCGAAACCACCAGCAGCACCTCCACGCAAGCGGACTCCTTCCGCACCGCCTGCACCAACGTATCCCCATCTACGCCCAAGCCACAGCCACAGCCGCTGTCGAGGCACTCGAAGCTACTGGATGATCTCAGCGCGCTAGACATTCAGGTGCAGCTGACAACGCCAGCCAATACCAGCGAAGCGGCCGAGTTCGATTTCTTCAAGGACATGGAACCGATCATTGTGGAAACGAAGTCTACGAGCATCGAGCCCGAGATTTTTCAGGTGGACGCCAGTCGCTTTGCGGCCTCCGCATCCAATTGCCAGGACCACGACACAGACGCCGAAGCAGACAAGGGATGGGGCCATGACGACGAAGATGACGTGGTCTGGGGCAACACTGAGCCCATTGCCAATATACCGTAGGACTCTAGACTCAAAACCTATCTTAAGTCAAGCTGTCCAAGTCCGATTCCAGCATAGAAATTTCAGGTTATTCCCTAACTTTAAGCGTGTTCTTCGTCTATGTCTACGTTTATATCTGTCAAATACATTCTCTAGCCATACGCAGGGGCCGCGTATGAATTTAAACTATAAAATTATTATTATTTTGGGTGTCTGTGGTATGCTTGTTTTCGAGGGTCAACATAGCTATAGACAGTTCTATAATGTCCAGAGACGAACTAGGATAAACTTGATACTAAATACTGAGAAAATTCGATTTTCGAATAACTTATATCCTGTTGGTAATTTTGAAAATAGACTAAGGACTAATGCCATAAATTTTAAATTTCTTATAGGAAATTGTTCGCTTCAAGTTTTTGTTTTAATTATATTAGTACTAATTTAATGATATTTTTTTTTAACTTGCAGAGGATTGAACTGAAATTTTAATTATGAATATCATTTTTTTCAATATCATTATTTCATTATAAATTTTTTGATTTTAGCTAGTGATAGACTATCGTTGATAACAAATATTAATCAGGAAATACAGCTGTCTTTGACAATTTACATAGGTATATACGAGGGTCGTTCAATAAGTCCTTAGAAAATCCGAGTGAAGAAATCCGAAATCCTATTTTTTGGACGGGATAAAAATGTTGGAAAAACGATTGGCAAAGTGTGTAGAGCTAAAAGGGGACTATGTTGAAAAATAAAAAAAAATTTCTACAAATTTTTTCTAAAGACATATTGAACGACCCACGTATTAATGTATATTGCCCGTGAAACTACTTCCAGATTATAAAATATATTTTCAGATTGCAGAAACGAAAAAAATCGATGTCTACATGGCAAATTTGTAGCTACTGAAACGATTTCTATATAAAAATAAATATTGTCCAAGTCTGTCAGATTTAGCACCGATGAACTCCAAAGCATAAGCTGCAAGGGTGTGTGAACTTCGGCTTAAAGAATGGAGGGTTATTAATTAGTTAAAGCCAAGAAGCAGTATATTTGTAGTTCCCTTAACGACTGTTCTGACGGAGTCAGTGGAAATTAAAGCAGTACTCGTTTGTATAATGGTAGTTTTGTGTATTTTGATGCATTTTTCATAATCTTTAAAATGTTTTTCATGTTCTCTGGCATGCGTTCGTATTTTTTCTTTATTTTTATTTCTTTTTGTTTTAGTTTTTATACTATGCTTGTAAAATTGTTAAATTATGTACTTTTCGTTTAGCAAAAATGCTATATTTACGCAAAAACATTCTAAAATGCATTTGTCAATATGTATATGTGGTATATTATCATTTAACTAGAGATGCTTTCATATTTAAACGGCAAACGAATCCGGGCTGAGGGGGAAAACAGAAACGGGAGGAAACCAGGATAAATCGCACAACGCACAACGCACAAAATAAAAACACTAAACAGCTTTCAACAATTTACTCACGTTTTGTTTTTTATTTTGCTTACATTTAAAAAAAGTATATTACGCATTAATTTGTTTTTGTTTGTTTGCCTTGCAGCATCATCATCATCATCTTGCTCAACTTATCAATGATCTTAGTAATCGTAATTACATTATTATATTTAAATAAGATCAGCTGAAGTTTTTTTTTTTATTCTCTTTATGTTTTTTGTTTTGTTTGAAGTTTCTACGCAAACGCTTAAAAAATCGGTGCGGTAAATGTTTACAATTAAAAATATTTACTGCACACGGCTGCTGCGCTCTCTTTATACATGATGCAAGATGCGGGGGCAGGTGAATATGGAGGTGCAGGTGAGGGGCTGAGTGGAGGGAGGCACGCTTAGCGACTCGACAGGATATATAGGTATTTAGATTGCCAGCAAAATCGAATATGTTGCATACGGTGTGCATAATATTGAATGGTTTTCCTATCCATTCTTTCTTTTAGTTTTCTTTTGATTTTGTTTTGTTTTTTTTTTGTGTTTTTGCATTGGAAAGTAAATCTTAAAGAAATTAATAAACAATAAAACATTTATATAAAAAAGCATATGTTTTTACATGCATTTTCCGAACAAGTTATCATATACTTCATTTCTTCCTTTTCACTTATGCTTACGGCTTGCTCTGCTTTATCAATTGTTCATCTACATGATTTATTATGGATTTGGTAAATGTGTTTGTGAGTCTGAAAGTAGTGTGTGTATGATATCCTGTGTATGCAATCGATTCTTTACTGTAGTAGCTTGAGGATAGGGGTCCTCTCTCTCGCTCTCTCTCTCTCTCTCAGACAGCCGATGTGTCCGTATCCGGTTCCGCATCACAACAACAACGTAGCATTCAATTCAGCTCCTTGTCTTCTAAGTACTTGTATTCGAAGGTGAAGCCCTCCTTCTTGCGCTGACTCCATTTCTCATAATCAAAGTAGATGTACGTACCCTGGAATAAATGGCAATGATATAGTATGACAATATATATTAGGCAAAACAAATTGGGAGATTATATACTATCATCGAAAAAAATGCTAAGAAGGAAGGCTAAGCTAAATCTAATTTGAAAGGCTAAGGTTGTCTGTAAGACATCATACACTTTTGATATCATATTAGAATAAATAAATCCAATTCGAATATATATAGGGCTCTGACAAAATAATAATTATAATTGTTGTTTCATAATCTACTATCGTATGGTTAAGAGAATTGAACGAGTTTTCTAATGATTGCTTTAATCTATTTAAATATCTATTGGTAAATTAATCACCCTGGATGTATGTTAAGGACCATACACCAAACTCTATAATAATTTTTATATAGCTTCGCAATATACAGAAACTCATTAATGAACCCTTCTTCTGCTATATAACTATATTTGTAGTTGGTTCGCCTGCATTCGTTACCTGCTCGTAATCGTCGTTGATAATTTTGGGTTCCTCGTGCCGTTGAAACCACATCATGTACTTGGTATGGAAGCGCCAGCTCTGCTTCTTCAGCGCCTTGGCGGCGAGATACTGCGCCTTGGAGCCTTCCATATAGTAGAATACAAAGAAGAGCGTCTCCGTGGAGAGCCGCTGATAGAACTCAACGGTGTCATAAATGGGCAGCTGAGCCTGTGATGTGTGATTGTGTGTGTGTGTGAGTGAGTGGAATAAATATCGGATATATAATCATAGAAGAACAACGATTATACACAAATGTACCTGACTCACCTGTGGATAATGTGCTGGTGTTTGCACCGGAGAGCGATGGAAATATGTCTGCAGCTTTTCAGTGTCAATCGGCTGTGGCAGGTGATAGAATGCAGCCTCCATCATCTGGAACTGCAGCTGATGCTCCTTCTGTAATGGTGTGGGACCCAGAGGCGTTACGCCCAGCAGCGGTGGTATGTTCGCCTCTGTGGTTGCCATTTGCTGCTGCTGCTGTTGTTGTTGCTGCTGCGGTGTATGCGCCTTGGCATTAGCTGTCCCACTGCCAGCGTTGTTGGGCTGACCGGCAGCATTCGCCAGATTCATGAGTCCACTGCCAACTGTGGGTCCATTGCTGGCGGCCGCAACTATGGTTCCAATAGCTGCAACAGCAGCTGCTGCTGCTGCATTTTGTTGCTGTTGCTGTTGAGCTGCAGCTGCTGTCGCTTGCTGTTGCTGTTGTAGCTGCTGCTGCTGCTGCTGTTGTTGTTGTTGTTGCTGTTGATTGGCAGTTGTTTCGGTGCTGAAATGCTGTTGCAACAGTGATTGCTGCGCGGCTGCTTGCTGCTGCGCCTGTTGCTGCTGCTGTTGTTGCTGCTGTTGTTGTTGCTGTCTCGTGTCAATGCTATTTGCCTGCTGTTGATTTAGGATATTGGGCTCGATCACGGATCGATTGATAGCTTCCTGTGCCATCGTTTTCAATGAAATCGCATCCACAGCATTGTTGTTGTTGTTGCTACTACTGCTGCTTCCGGTGCTATTGATTGAGACAGGTAGACCTGAAAAAAGATGACCAATTGGAATAATTATGATTTGAATAAAGTAATTAAATAAAATTAAATATGAATTCGTTTTTACCAACATTAAAATAAATAAATAAAACAAATAATGTATAATGGAACAAAAAACAATAATTTATAATAAACAATAATAATATAGACATTACTTAAATGGCACTTACCGTTCTGCAAGTGTGAGGAATTCGTTTGAAGATTGGATAACTGGGCTGCCTGCTGCTGCTTGGGTTGCTGCGGCTGTGCGCTGGCGCTCACAATGGCGGCCACTGTGGTTGCTGCTGCCGGGTGTTGCTGCAGCACAGGTCCATTTTCCAGTAGTGCTACAGTGGACAACACGTAGTATAAGCTTCGACAATAATAAAAAGAAAAGGGAGAGTATATTTACATGTGTTGTGTTTAGCTACAGCTGCAAATGCAATAGTTGGTGTTGCTTGAATCACAGATTGGCCTTGAATGTTGTTGCTGCTGCTGGATGCTGTTGCTGCCACCACTGCCGCAGTGGCTGCTGCTGTTGTTCCGGTGGACGCTGCTCCCGATGCTGTGACACTGCCAGCTGCATTCAGAGCAGGCGTAGGGGCATGAGGCTGCACGGCAGGACTGTGTCCACTTGCAGCAGCAATGCTGCTGCTACTGCTGTTGTTATTGATGCTGCTGTTGCTGTTTTGAGACCCGCTTGCCGCTAAAATGGACGCAGCCGTGGGCTGCTGTTGCTGCTGGTTTTTGCTGGGCGTTGAGCTAACAATCTTATTGACTTGAGCTGCAAAACGAGAACATGTTGCTAATAACCCTCAATTAAAGCTATTTCAAAATACTTACTATCACTACCCGCGGGCGCTTTGGGTGTTGCACGTACTGGTATCGGCTTAATCGGCTGCTGAGGTTGTTGCTGTAAACAACGAAACATTGTTATAGCATCTTACAACAAAAACATTTGGAAATTGTAGTACCTTGGTTTTGCTGCTGGTCGCATTGCTTTCGCTGCTCTTGTTGCGCTTATCGCTGCCGCCCGTTGTCGCTTCCGTTGACGTGGTCGCCGAGGATGAGGCTGCGCTGGTGTCGCTCGCATAGCCCACGTTGTTGCCATTCGATTGCTGTGCCGCCGCTGTTACTGCTGCAGCCTGCAAATGCTGGAATTGCGCTGCGCTGGCCGCACTGGTGCCACCACTACTGCTGCCCGCCGTCGCGCCTGCCTGTTGCTGCTGTGTGGAGGAGGAGGAGGATGACGATGGCAGTACCTGCTGCACTGTGACTGGCGATTGGGATGGACTACCGCCAGAGGTGACACTGCTGGGCGAGCCACTTGTTTCGTTGCTATTGTTGCTGTCTGTTGTGGCCGTGCCGCTTAGTTCGACCTCATCCAGGCCTATGATATCATCATAGATGAACTCGTTCTCCTCAAAGTCCGGGTCTTGCGACGAATCAATATAGTATTCGACATCGTCCTTGATTTTGTTCACCTGATCCGCTTCGACGCCATCGTTGTCCAGCAGCCGCAGCAACGTTTCCAGCTTGGTTATGTGGAATTTATGTCGATCCAGTTTACTGCGCAAATCATCCATACGCTCCTGTTTGTCTCGATCCAAACGTTTCTTTTTTCCCGCCAGCAGCGATTCGATTTCGCTCTCATACTGATCGATCTGAATTTGCAGTGTACTAATTGAGCTGGTTAACCAATTGCGCGCATGATCCTTGATCCTTTGCGCTGGATCCATCTTTTGTGCGGCGCCTAGACCCTCCTTCGAATATGCCTTTGTTTTCGTCTCACGCTCCACCACCTTGAACCGTTCCATTTGCTGTAAGAGATGTAGCAACAAATTAAATAATGTCAGGCAGCATTGTTTCGGAGAATACGACTATTATTGTATGATTAAATTGAAAAGTGTTGAGATCATTTTTATGGTAGTCCCCATTTGTTGGATACTTGCCGTTTCAATAAGCCTTCGATTCTCGAGCAGCGCGCTTTTATCTTTGATCTCGGCGGATGCAATCCATGATTTGATTTGATCACGTAATCGTTGGAGCTTCTTAATTTCTTTCTTGAGATCTGCCTCATATTTTTCCTGCAGATGTTTTTGCTGCAAAGTGATTACAGATGAGTTTCGCGAGCTTAGATTTAGAATCGTATTTAAAAGATAAAGTCGGCCGACGAGTCTGCCGGTTAATTACCTTCTGATTAGTGTTTGTTGCATTGTGTACCTTTTTCCAAATATCCTCAAACGTTTCCACGCCCTCAGCTACCTTTTTTAAACATCGATCAATTTCGCCTATCGAAGAGATGCTCATAATTAGAATCAAGCATACCTATCTAAATACATGCATGCATGCCTACACACATACATATATGCGTACATAAGCTTGTATATAGCAACGTGTGCATGTATTGTTTGGGGAAATGTGCTTACCTTGCAATTTTCTCGTCGCAGCCATGGCTATGTTTGCTCTTGTGGTTTCTGCTGGCGCGAATAGTTAGACATAGTCCGATGCGATGCGAGCAGTGGCGAATATTTTGTTATATCACCTGCCCGGTATGCAATCAATGGCTCTTGACTGTGCCCGGCCAGAAACTGAGCAACGGCGTCTGCAATATAATATGAAAATGGATCAACGACGTTCATACATACGAACAGACAGAGACACACACACACACAATCACAAACGCGCGCAAATAGCATTGCAGAATCGCGGTGAGCCTTCTTCTCGCATTTGTGGCAAAAGCGATTGGAGCGAATTTGGCTTTGCACACTACTTGCTTGCTTGGCCGTTGATTTATTTACCTTTTAAATCGAAGTAGCTTTGCAAATATTGAGGCGAAAACACTCTCTGCCTCTTTTTGCACACTGATGGATGTGGTGGCCTGCGTGTGTGTGCTTGTGTGTGATACCTTCGGGCCGTCGGAGATTTCGATTTTTTTGGCTGGGCCGTTTTTGGGCAAACGCTACGTGGCAGCTGTGCTGAGGTTTCTTTTATATTGTTATGTGGAGCATTAAATTTGTGTGCTTGGTCTTAATAAATATATAGATTTATGCAATTTATACATTTAAATAAATACGCTTAAAGATTTTTCGCTTGCTTTTTGTTCGCTTCTTCTTCTCAAAAATCTCCAAGATGGCGACTAGCCAAGAGTTATCGAATACAAGTGATTGCGCCATAATTGTTTCGATAGTTCAACACGGCCCTGGTCAATGACATAGCAGTCAGCTGTCGCCCGACAGGCAGACCCGACGACTGCATTCAAATTCAAACTAAATAGGAATGAAGATGCCGTCCATTTTTTTCGCATTTATTATTATTTTTTCGTCACTTGGGGTAAGAGAAAAACTATATAAGAATGCTTGCATTGCGTAACTCTTAAATTCGTTTCTACATTAAAGCTGCACAATCTCTTTAGTGTCAAATTCCGAAATTTGCATTCCTCCTTCTTCCAATCTTCCAATCCGTTGCCGCTGAGTATTTTCAAGTATTCGTTCTTTTTACTTGCTTTCTTTTACATTAGTATTAGTATTGTAGTAGTAGTTGTGCTCCCTATCACATACGTTTGATGCGTTGTCCTGTTTGTGTGTTTCGAATTAAAACTGAACTAAATTTAGTCATATTTCAAGTTGCCGCCGGCCTGCTGTTCCTGCTGCTGCTGCTGCAGTTGCTCCGCGGACTCGGCGTCGATGATGTCGCTGACCACCTGGTAGCTGGGCATGCTCATGCAGTTCCGGATGAAGCTGCACACACACTGCACGTACTGCGACGGGTACTTGGTGTAGATCTTCACGTGCTCCGCGTCCTCGAAGCACACGGACGACACATCGATGCCCTGGTCTCGCCGCAGGCGTATGAACTTCTCCACGTCGCGATACGGGATGACCACGTCGCCCTTGGAGTAGAGGAACAGTTGCGGATACTTGTTCGTCTCGTTTTTCAGCTCGCAGAAGGGACTCGCGTGCACTGGCGTCGCCTTCACAAAAAGACTCTTGAAGGCCACGAAAGTTTCCTGCGGAAATAAAAAAAAAAACAAAAAAGCTTGTGAATCGTTTCAACTGGCTAATGTATGCTCCACAGAGTCACCTCCACAAACCACATGATGCTCAGCGTCAGCGTTATGGCCAGCGCTGTGAGGCAGTTGCAGCGCTTCTCCCGCCCGTAGATGGCCGTGATGGCGCGGTACAGCCCGAGCATGCGGCGCTCGCCCGGCGCTGAGTCGAAGATCACGCCGCGCACCTGCAGCGGCGACTTGTGCTTCCGCACCGCCAGGTTGATGTGCTGGTAGAGGTACGCGCCGCCGTTCGAGAAGATGTGAAAGATCAGCGGGTGCGCGTCGAAGTTCATGTCCTGTATGAGCTTGAGGATCTTCTCGCCGATCGGGATCATCTCGCTGCGCTTCCAGAACAGCGTGTCCACCGGCGCAGTGTAGCGCACTGTTATGAGTCTGTCGGGAGTAACATGATCATTAGCAACTCTCTTCTCTCTCTCTCTCTCTTGCTTTCTCTCTATTGTTCTCTCTCTATTGTTCTCTCTCTCTATTATTCTCTCGCATTCTCTCTTTCTTTTTCCCATTCTTTCTTGCATTCTCTCACTCTTTTTTTCTTTCTTTGTTATTCTCTCCCTGTCCCTCTCTTCTCTCTATTACTTTCCCTCGCAGTATCTCTTTCTCTCGCATTCTCTTTCTTTCTTTCTCTGTCATTCTCTTCCTTTCCCTCTCTTCTCTCTAATATTTCTCTTCTCTCTCATCTTTCACTTCTTTTTTCTTGCGCGCATTCTTTTGCTTTCTTCTTCTTCCACTCTTGATTACATTCTCTCACGTTAACTCTCTTACGTTTACTGGCTCTCAAGTTCACTCTCTCTTAGGTTTACCCTCTCGTTTTCTCTCTCTCACGTTCATTCTCTCCCACGTTCATTCTCATGTTCATTCTCTCTCATGTTCACTCTCGCGTTCACTCTCTCTATAGTTTTCTCTCTTTTTCGTCTCTCTCTTCTTTCTCGCTCATTTTTCTCTTCTCTCATATATTTGTCTTTTCTATCGTTCATCTCTCTCTCTTCTTATTGCTTCCCTTATTTCGTTTATCTCTCTCTTTCTCTTTTCTAGCCCATTCTCTCTCCTATTTCTTCCTCTCCTATCTGTCTCATTTCTTTATGTTGTCTCTTGCTCCCTTAAAATTTATCTTGTCTCTCTTCTCCCATATTTATCAAATGACATTCTCCTTCCGCTATATTTTCTCGCCTGATTTCTATTCTCTCTCTCTGATCCATTCTCTCTTTATTTTCTTTCTCTTCACTCTCTGTCTTCCCTTTACTCTCTCTCATTCTTTACTCTCTATCTCGTCTTACACTCTCTCTCATTACTGTCTCTCTCGTCTTTCTATCGCTCGTCTTACTCTCTCGCTTTACTTTCTCTCTCGCTTTGCTCTCTGTCTCTCTCTCTCTAATCTCTCTCTCAGTCTCTCTCTCTCGCTCTCTCTTTCTCTCTCTCTCGCTCTTTCTCTCTCTCGCTCTCTCTCTCTCTCTCTCGCTCTTTCTCTCTCTCTCGCTCTTTCTCTTTCGCTCTCTCTCTCTTTCTAAACTCTCTCGAATCTCTCTCCCTCTCTGTCTCCCTCATTTTACTCTCTCTCTCTCCCTTGCTTTACTCTCTCTCTCTCTCTCACGCTATACTTTCTCTCTTTTTCTCTCGCTTTACTCTCTCTCTCCCTCTCTCTCTAGTATCTCTCTTTGATCTCTCTCTCTTTGATCTCTCTCTCTTTTATCTCTCTCTCATTTTCTCCTTACTCTCTCTCTCTCTCTTTACTCTCTTTCTTCTTACTCTCTCTCTTCTTACTCTCTCTATCTTTTTACTTTCTCTCTCTATCTCTGTCTGATCTTTCAGCTTTGACTTACCCCCGCTCCTCGTAGATCTTGGAGTACTTCATCAGATATCGATCCTGACAGCCCGCCCAGCCCAGCAGCATCACAATGGGCACATTGTTATGCTGCTCGTTGTCGTTGACCAGGGCGAAGTCATTGTCCGCCGTTAGTTTCGGAAACTTGATGAAATACTCGAGCGCATCTTCCCGCTCGCGCTCGCACTCCCTCCCCCGCTCCTGCTCCTGCAGCAGCTGTTGTTGTTGTTGTTGTTGTTGTTGTTGCTGTCGTTGCCCAACACTGGCCAGGGCACTGCTGCCACTGCCATACGGCTGGCACTCATGGGCCACATCGCTCGCTGTCAGTCCATATGGATGTGCTGATGACGGCGACGGCGACGGCGACGACGACGACGACATTCTGGCATTAAATGTACTTTTGGCTTGGAAACTCTCTAATTTTATTTGCACCAAATTGAAAGTGTGTTTAGCTTGACTACGACTTTTGCCTGGTTACGCAAAAGCCTACTACACAGGACACGACCGACTCCTGCCTCCTCTCTCTCTCTATCTGTATTGCCTTCTCTATCTCTGCCGGCAGCCTATTGATTTTGTAGTGGAAGCTATTAACGCTTCTGCCTTAAGAATGCCCACGATTTCACTGTTTATGTTGTTGTTGTTGTGTGTGTTTGTTGTCGCCGGACATTTTAAGCGCTGCAGCGGATTGATTTTTATTTCGTTCACAGAACTTGACCTTCTCCGCGAAGCTCGGAAACCAATAGCTCTCAGGAAATAGGGAACTGCTGCAGCGGCAACATGCCGCATTCCAATGCGGCGACTGCGGGTTCCAGCCGCAGCTGTAGTCCTTGGTGGTGGACTGAAGCTCGGACATGCGCAGCAGCAAGCGCCTAGCATGGTGTTACCGTTAGAGGGGGCTATTCCACTTGATCGCGAGTGTTGTTAATATAGTTTCTAGTAGTTTTGTATTTTAAGTATATAACCTGCTAGCATATTTTAAAATTATATTTTAGTTTTGTGTAAATATTTCTATATTTTTTTAATTTAATTGAATACCACAAGTTCTCAATCAAATATCCAGCTATTATAAGAATTATATATTATATGAATATATAATTATATAAATATAAATTATATATATATATACTACTGTGGGCAAAAAGTAAGGTGAATTTTCCATTTTAAAATTCGCGGGCTTAAAGTAGCGGACTAGTTCTTTTTTTTTGAGTTGGCAGGACTGTTGATGACATCTGGCGGTAATTTCTTGTCAATGTCAGTATCAGTACTATATTTACGCTTGTGTTTACCAAAGATCAAGAGTGTAGACTTTCGATTTCCACTAAGTCTAAAGGTTTTGCGCTCGTTTTTCATGACCATTTTGCCAAAAATTTGACGCAAATCGTTCCGGAGCCACCGTATTCTCCTGATTTGGCTCCGTGACTTCTGGCTATTACCAAAACTCAAGAGACCATCCGGAAAACGCGTTTCGGGTTAATTGAAGAGATAAAAGAAAAATCGACGAGGGCGCTCATGACTATACCGGAAAGGGACTATTTGGCCTGCTTCGAGGATTTAAAAAAAACGTTGGCATAAGTGTATTTTATCGGGAGGGGATTACTCTGAAGGGGATGAAATTGATTCAGGAGAATAAATAAAGAATTCTCACTTTACAACCAAATTCACTTTACTTTTTGCTCACAGTAGTATATTTATATATAACTTTTCCAACTATGTTTCGCTTTATCTTGTTTGTTCCACAAGCAATGCTGCATTTATCATTATTCTTGAACAGTATTAAGACACAATACGATTCAGATCCTATATTTTATTTTGCCGATAAGTAAATTATACTATACTATATATATTTGAAAGCAAAATATTTTAATTTGGCAATTTTGGTATTTGCAGTTTACGTACATAGTGATATAATATAAATTATAAGTGTACAATTGTTTACTAAATTTAACTAGTGTGTTATGATCTGTGCGTTACAATTCTTCGCGCGAGCTCGTCTCTGCCTCAGCGAGAACCGTTTCCGAATCGCCGTCCACTTTCAATGCTACTGCAAACAGAATATGACAGAAACGTGTATAAATTTTTCAACGAATACTTTTACAATGGAAATACTGCAGATTAATGCACTTCTTAAGGGAATTATTCACAGAATAAAATTAACGTTCGGTTCGGCTAGGTTCAGAGTTTGGTTAGTTTTTGTTTAGTATTTTTTTTTTTTTTGTTGCTTATAAAGACTTCATAATCAAATCCTCAAGCTGCTTTGTGTCTATCTCAGGCTTTTGGCCGACTTGTGCCGTCGAGTTGAGCCAGTATTCTGAGGCGGCTATGTAAATGGCCACCGCGCCGCCCACAATGTAGGCGATGTGCGTGGAGCTCTGGAAGATGACACAGGTGGCCACACACATGCCGAAGTAGGTGAGGAACCGTGTGATGTTCACATATGAATCACGCTGCTGCGACGACAGATCTTCAACATGTTTCGAATAGATTTAAACAGTTGAATTAACCGCACTACTGATCGCGTTTATCGATAGACACACACAACTCACCTTGACACTTGCCATCGACGAGCTTGTAGCCCTGGGCGCATCTCTTGCACATATCGGGTCCATCGCCATCGCAGCCGTCGCAGGAACGGTCACACTCCAGGCAGCTGAAGGAGCCCTCGTTGTTGACGCAGAACTGCTGCGGCTTGCACGCCCGATGCTTGTCCAGGCACTCGTTGACATCAACGCAACCGCTTTCCGTGTCCATGCTCCAGCCCTCCTTGCACTTCCTGCAATTCTTTGGCCCGGCGCCGGTGCAGCCGCCATTGCCACAGGCGGCATGACACTGCGTGCACAGCAGTTTCGTTGCATCGCGGAAGGATTCGTAGTGCTGCTCGTCGCAGTCGTTGCAATTGGCACCCGCGTACCCAGAGTCGCACAGACACTGGCCGTTGCCCTTGCGTGTGCCATTTCCCTTGCACTTGCCTGTTTTCATTCATGAAATTCAGTTTAAAGAACGTATAACAAATACATATCCGACTGCTACATACCGTTACCGTTGCACTCGGCGCAGGGCTGGCAGGTTGGCCCGTAGGTTTGGGGCGGGCAGCAGACAGCGAGTTCCTGGATGCACAGCCAGGAGTGCAGGTCGGGCTCCTCGTCCTGCTTGTGCACGAACCAGTCTTCAATCAGCGACTCGTGGTCGTTGCTCAGGGTGTGACAGTGGTCCTGGCCGCGCTTTACCTCCGTGCAGAGCTGCTCCTGGATCTCAACGAAGCGCACTTCACTGTTTCTGTAGGCACGTAGCTTCTCCTGCTCCCAGGCCGCGTCTCCGCCGGCATGTTTGCCTCGCTTCGTGCGCTCCAGGCCCCGGCTGAAAGACTCGACAAGTACGCTGCACGCCTTGCAGGGCGGCAGCCTCGTTGACTTCTCCTTCTGCTTCTGCGGGTCATCGGCAGCTGCAGCCAGGTGTAGAATTGACAGCACAACAAATATTTTCAGCAGCATATTCTATTGTTTTGATTATCTTCAGCAAAGGTTTACGTGTTTCTATTGGGGGATGTTGATAAGCTATCGATACGCTGCCATCGCTTGCATGTGTTATCGATTAATCAGATGATTTGGCAATGCCCATTTACACTGCACAACAATTATTTGCGAACTAAATTAAATAAATTAATTTTAATATTTTTTATTTAAATTAAAATTGTAACAATTTCCCAAAATAATTAACAATTTAATGGAATTACAATAAAAATTGGATACAAAGGGAATTTGTGTGTTTACATAGCACTAACACTAGCAGCACCTAAGGAATTTCACCACTTTATGTTGAGGGCCGTCGTGAGCTTCTCTACGGCGTGGTAACTGGTGTGCAGCAGCTCCTCGCACTTATCGATTGCAGCTCCGTCCAAGAAGTCCTCGTAGATCTGTTTGGTATACGTGTTGTCGGGATTGGAGCGTGGCAGCTGCTTGTAGAGCTCCTCCAGCAGTTGCGTCAGCTCGCGCACATGCTGCCCCGTGGTGGGGCGGACCTGGGCGCCTCCATTGATGCAGCCCGAGGGACAGGCCATCACCTCGACAAAATGATAGTTGGCCTTGCCACGCTTGAGCTTCTGCACCAGATTTTGTATGTTCCGGAAGCCATTGGCTATAGCGAATCTCAGCACGGGTTTTCCCTCCTTCTCCAGGCTGATCTCGTTGAAGTCGCGATTTCGCAGCGACTTAAACTGCAGCTCCTCGGGCGTCTCCTCGTCGAACAGTTCCCTGGCGGCATATTTGAATATGTGCTCCGCGTAGCCGCCGGACATGGTCGACTCGTGAGCGTAGAGCATGGTCTCGGGCTGCTGCTGCTGCTCGGTCCAGGGCCAGTCCAGATCCGCAGGCTCGTGTTGATTCAGCGTCTGATCCGCCGTCTGCAGCATCTGCTCCACTTCAACTGCAAGGAGTAGAAGAAGTGAATTGCTAGGTCTGTGAATTTGCTGCTCCACTCACTTGTTGTTATCACACAGTCCACATCGCGCGAAGCATTCACTTCGCTGTAGAAATCCTCGCGAGAAGCCTCTAGCTTCTTGTCATAGCAGGGCATCACTGTGACATGGTAGATCCGCGAGCCCGGCACGGACAGCTTCTCGGCTAGCAGCTGCTTGACCAGCACGCCCATGATCTGTTGCGGGGATCTCGTTGTGGCAATGTGAGGCAACAGGAAGTTGCCGTGCGTCTTTTCGGCGTAGCACACCCAGCCGGGACACGAGGAGCTCAGCATGGTCAGCTCGGCGTTTTCCCTGTAGCGCTCCACGAACTCCTGCCGGCACTCGAGCAGTGCCAGGTCGTCGGCGATCTTCGTGCTCAGCACATAGTCGGCGCCCAGCTGGCGCAGGTATCCGGCCAGATGGCGACTGGCCTCCTCCACGGTGAGCTGGTAGCGATGCGCCAGGCTCAGCAGCGGCTGCATGGAAACCGTGAAGACTATTATCTTGCTCTGCTCACTGTCGTCGGTGGCCTTGAGCGTCTGGTTCTCACGCAGCACCTTCAGCAGCTCCTCCTGGCTCTGCTGCGTGATGAGCACGCCCTCGGCCGACGTAATGCAGCCGGAGCAGGCCAGACAATCCTGCAGCGTGATTTCCACTTTCTGCAGCTTCTGCTTGCCGCTCTGCACCAAGAGAGATTTTGTATAAATATATTATGAATAAATAATTATATATTACATCAGATTCCTCGTAGTAGCCATCCGCTTGCACCGTGATTTTAGCGCCAGTCTTTGACTTTGTTTTGTCTATGGTCACAGGCTTAATGCACTCCTGGAATGACAACGAGTTAGCTTTATGTGTATAGCTCCGTATTCATGTATATTTAAACCTGTGAGGGCGTTATAAAGTCGTCCAGATCTGTGAGTTGCAGCGCTCCACTAAAACGCGACATGGTTATAAATCTGTAGGAGTTTGTTTTCCTTAATCTCCTCTGATTGGTCAGGCCATATGATTTTGTGTAAACGTGTGAACGGCAACTGCCATTCCGTTGTCAGGGTTGCCAGCATTAAGTAAGAAATAAGCTGAGTTAAAAAATGAAATTTCAAATCGCGCAATCTTGGGCACTTTTTGTATACATTTTTTTTTGGCTTTAAATTTCTTGAAACAATAAAAAACCTATTAATTTAGCATTTATATAAAAGAGAGTGAATGGCAACTGACAATTTCGCTGTCAGTGCTGCGAACAGCAGAAAAAAACAGATTTCAGCTGGCAGGAAATTAAAAAATGTAAAGAAGTGTTTAGAAAAGCGGTTAAGTATGTATACATATATGTTTTGAACTAATCGTATTTCCGAATTTAGAATTAGAATAAACGATAGAGAATAGCAACTAGCAATAACTTTTTGTGAGAAAATATATTTTTAACGGAAAGAAAAAAGCTAAACTATTTTCAATAAAAGTGCTTTAGCTCGTTTATTTTGTTTTAACGCATTTTTTAAAAAAATTGATCTTAGTTTAGCTAAAATAATTATAAATATACAGATTATAAAGCGTGTTAAGTGGCATTCGTGCGATACGCTTAATATTAACCGCTCTCGATTGCATAACCGACAGCTTAACGGTTATTACAGAAATATAGGTGGATGAAAATTTAAAAAAATCGAGAAAAATCAATACTAAATTCTTAAAAATTCTTAAAAATTTCCCTTAGTTGGCCTTCCAAAAATGCCAGATTTAGTGGGATAAAAGCGAAATTGCCACCCCGGGCGTACAAAGCACGAGAAGCGCTTTCCTATTTCTGAAATGTATCCACAATAATCGAAATGACTTCGTGTTTGCCGAGCTACGTTAAAACATTACGAAATATTTCAAAATTAATGTATTGTTAGTACATATGTATAACATACAAAAACACACACATAGACAGAATTCAATTGCGGCACTGCGCTGACATTCTGACGTTCCTACATTTTGTGCGAATAGCAAAACAATTTGTGCATCGATGTGGCAACGCCGCACAGCACACTCATCGCAAGCAATTAATTTGCACGCTGAAACGCAGAACATTTCAGCAATGGGGCGAAGTAAGTTCGTCAGCTCCACACCGAAAAAGGTAAGGAATGCCAGCGCCAACGCAGCGTGTTGCATGCAACACTAATCGCATATACATTTGCGCGCTGCAGGTGATGCAGCACGGCGAGTTCATAAACCGCATACGCAAGACACTTTACTATGGCGGAGTGGACACCACGGAGTCGGACATGGAGGTGTCCATGCCGTTCGCCGAGTACGCAGCGGATCTGTTCTCGGAGCCACATCGCGGGCATTCGTTGCATCGCCTCAGCTCGATTGCAGCGGGCAAAACGCACGCCACACCATGCTCTCTCATTATGGCTCTGATCTACTTGGATCGCCTGAACATTATCGATCCGGGCTACGGCTACAGAATCACGCCACAGGAGCTTTTTGTGGTCTCCCTGGTAAGTGCTCGAGTCACGAGCTGCAGCTGCTGCTGCTGCTGCTACTGCTGAGTGCGGAACCTGTTGATTGATAACAGGCCTTCAACGCAATTACGCACACTGTCACACAATGTGAACATGCGCACAGATTGCTGCATGTGTGTGTGTGTCTGTGTGAGTGTGTGTGCACACAGAGTTCTAAAACAAAGCGACTGTGTCAGCACTCAGTGAAATAAGCGAAATAGGTTAAGCTCGTGTTATTGTTTACTGCAGTCTGAAAGAGGCGTGGCATACCCTATATAGTATTTATAATCTTGCTAGGCTTTAGTCAGCAGCCAAAGAACGTGCATTTCATTCTCCATTAACGACATAAGTCCTCCTATATAAGCAGATCTAGATCACCTAGTACAAACTGAAGGGCACGCACAGATGGCAGCATTCGACCCTATAAAAACAACAGATAATTTTGATCATAGAGAGCTACAAGTCCGTCTTTTGAAAGTCAAGTTTTCAAATTTGGTACAGAAACTTCTCTGCTTGGGGCGATATATCTTATTTATCAAGAAATCTATTACCCGATTTTTATTAGCTTTAATCAATGAGATCAATTATGATCTCATTTAAAAATTTTTCGTTTTTTCGAACAGGTTCTACCTTTTCTTTTTATCATTTACCCATTGCAAATGGATACAAAAATGGTATATAAACTTTGTGAAAATGTATGTAACAGGTAGAAGGAGGCGTAGCAGACCAAGGTTTAAATATTGATCAATATCAATAGACGATTTTGATTTTTCGTCCATCTGTCTAAGCACACAGATTTCAGCTATTAAAAGAGCTGGAAAACTTAGTTCGTGTTAACCATACACATAAGAAGTTTATTTTAAACCGCTCACCGCCTCCACAATAGGAGGAAAAAAAAGTTGTTCGATTTATTTCGAAGAACTGAATTATAATCAAAATTGGTAGAATGGTTCCGTGCAACATTATGCAGAAGTTGGATTTTCAACTTTTGTATGCTACGCCCACCGCTATTATTAAACAAATTTGTTCGAATTATAAGAAACCCCAGAAAGCTAGAAGCACCAGAATGCGGATTTTCAACTTTTTAACGCCACGCCCACCGCCCCCAGAAATCGATTTTAAAAATCGATAAGTTAAATTATATATATATTATATTATAAAAGTAGTAATATATATATGTGAATACTATGTATATTGTTGTACTAAAAATATTGCTGTTTTCGCAGATGATCTCAACGAAATTCTATGCCGGGCACGATGAGCGTTTCTACCTGGATGACTGGGCAAAGGAGGGTCACATGAGCGAGGACAAACTTAAGCAAATGGAACTGGAGTTTCTAACAGCTATCGTGAGTGGAGAATTGTGTGGGAGAAAAACAACAGTTGTGATAATTTTACCCATGTGTACTCTTTGTGCTTAGGACTGGAACATATACATATCAAACGAGCACTTCTTCGAGAAGCTGAGCGTGGTGGAGCGCACACTAGCAGAGCGCGAGGGACGGCGTCGGGGCTGGCTAACGTATAGCGAGATGGCACAGCTGTTGCCGAGCATCACGCTGGTCAAGTACTTGCTGAATAACCTGGCGGTGCTAGCACTGAGCTATGCGGCCAGCGTGTTTACGATCGCCGGCGCCTTTTTCATTGCCAGCCAGGTGCCCGGTACGTTGTGGCATCGACAGACGAACACGACAGCTGCAGCAACGACAGCAAGCGTGCCATCCACGCAACTGACGACTCCAATTGTTACGGTCAACGACGAGGACATCGCCATAGGAGCTTCGGCGTCAAACGAGTGCTGCGCCGTCTTGAATGTAGAATCGGAACTCCTGAAACTAGAGCAACAATTCTGTGCTGAAGAGAGACTGAATAGCCTGCAACGCAGGCAACGGCAGGAGAAGCCGCCCAATCCGCTGCTGCCGCCCACCTATCGAATGGAATACGCCGCCACGCTTCAAGACAATGCCCAGCACTGGCTCAACATCAAGTCGCACTACAGCGATGGTCAGAATACACACTATTGGAACCATGCCCAGAACTCGTCCGTCTTTTGGCAACTGCTCAGCGATGCAATGTCACAGCCGTCATTCCTGGTGCGCTGGCCCGAACTATGGCCCAAGTTTATCTAGAACGACAGCAGTCACGGTTTTAAATTTTTTAGATTAGGTAATTCCCGGATTGATCGCTTCATTAAATCTTAAATCTTCTTTAAAGCTCTGTAAAAAGAATTATATTTTTTCAAAGGAATAATACATTAATCAGAATTAGTGTCAGCCAACAACTCCCAGCAGTTCGAATGAAAATACAATGATTTCTAATTTACGCTCTCGTTTCAATTGATTAGTTTTATTCATTTATTTTAAGCTCTCTACTGTTTGGACCTGAACTGTATCCGCTCTACGTATAAAATTGTCTCTACTAATCGAGAATTGAAAGTCGATTTTCACTACAAAATACGTGTAGGTGGATTGGCGAGGAGCAAGTGCGTCAGTTAAAGCATTTCGTAGGCACTTTTCAGTGTGGCGACAGGGCAATAGTCTCGAGAGGTTCGTTCGCTCGCTCGATCTACCTAAAGCAGTTTCTAGTTTTGATTGTTACAATTAGATTACGCAATCGGATTTATACAAAAAAATTTCTATTTTGATTATGGCATTGTGTTTGGGCCAACATCAGTTGACAGTTTACAGTGTACATGATATTGGTATGACATTTGTAGATTGTTTCGATTTGGTCTAGTTTCTAGGGCCCTATTAGAGTGACGCCAAATGCAGTGTGAAGGACAGAATCGGTGTTTCGTGCTCAATCTAATCCTAATCAGCTAGAACAGAACTAGGAGTAGTTTTATATACTATGCGAATTTTTAATAGTAGTTTATCAGTAGGTACTTTGAGTGTCACAAATTAGCTTACATACAGTTGTAGATTCAATAGAAAATTAAAAGAACTCTGGAACACATAAATCAAAAACTAAGTTCTGAGAATCCGTTGGCTCTATACAGGCACGTCTTCCTGCTCACTCCCCTTGGGTGGCTCTCCGCCCTTCGAATCGTCGGTAAACCACAAGGGACACATGCCGACTAAGCATCCCACCGTGATGCCGACAATACGGCCCTGAAATTGAATGGAGAGTATTGGACACACACTGATAGGAACTGGGGGGATTTCTATATATTCCATCTGTATAGGCATACCCAACTGGAAGCGCGTTTGCTTGATTTCAGCTCGAACTGGGCAGGCGTCATGCGGGGTTGCTTCAGTCCCAGCATTTGACATCCTTCCTCCACATAAGTGGCCATGGTAATGCCCATTATATCACTTATGGTATTCCCCAGTCCAGCTGCTGCCATCGTTGACACTGTTACGAAATGACCAAGGGAGCTTTCGATGTATTCACCCTGCGAAGGTAAACACGTCAGTTCAAATTTAGAAAGACGTAGCTCCGATAGTTTACGAAAGGCTTTGAGCAGTACATACGGCCATGATCATAATAAAGTTATCGAGAAAGCCAAAGGCTATGAAGGGTACAGCGTTTACGAAGAAAACTGCAAAAAGAATGCAAATACAAATTATTAATGGGTATCCTTCAGTCGATCTCTTCTCGCTCACTTACTGCTGTACAGTTGACCTGCTGTTGGAGGCTCTGCTGCTTCAACTGAGGAAGAGAATGAAAAGGATGTTAAAATTATATCGAAAGTTTTATCGTAGTCTCAATTAATTTCTGTGCTTTCTGGTTTTTGTTTGCATTTTGTTTTCGGCTTTTACCCATTTTCTTTTTCAGCCATTCGTCGGGCACAGCGCAAAAAGTGCCGGACGGATCCACCGCGCCCAGCGGCGTCTTGTTCGAAAGTCTTCCGAAACGCGTACGCCAACTACCGACCGCCAGTTGACCTTTGGTGTTGGAGTTGTTGTTGTTGTCGTAGTTGTTGTCGTTGTGTTATGTTGTTTGTGTCACGATATGTGGAGTGGGGCGTTGTTCAAAATCAAAATACAGGAGTTCAATTTACATATGCAAATAAAAAGAGATCAAAGTCAGGGATTAAAGTAAACGCAACCATAACTTAACATAATGAAAGATCTGAAATGTCTGAAAATATGGCAAATTGTATGTCCTGAGCGGTTGCTCAGTACTGCACTTATTCTATTGCATAATGTTAAAGTATTTTAAGTGGATATGTATGGTATGCAGAAAGGCTGTGGTTAGTTGTTAGCTTAGCCCTTTTCCCTCTTTCGACTAATTAAAATAAGCAAAGGGATAAGCGCTTGGCATTAAGCACGCTAACACCACACCTGGCGCGCCCGTAGCCCTCATCTTAAGGCCCTTTGAATCGTTACCCAAATTGTACTCTGCGAATTGCATTAATATTGCAGTGAAAACAGAACACACCGTGTATTCCTGTGTGTGCGTACAAGGTTCACTCTTGCGAAATTTAATTACGCTTTCCAACGCACCGTGGGCATTTTATATCCTTTCACGCAAAAGCCCTTGCAATTTTTAATTGCTTTCACTAGATGCAGAAAATATAAAAAAGATGATATTATCTTTAAGAAGGGGGCTTCAAACTGTCTATCAGAAAATGCAATACTTATATTTTTTATGTATATAGAATGAGACTGTAAAATTGTCTATAATATTTAAGGATTTATAATTTTAAATCACACAAAAACACATTTTCAGGAAGACTTTGATTTGCAGTGCAAAGAGAAAATTGAATGTGGTGCCTGAGAGGATACAGGATAAACCAAAATTGAGCCCCAGCTAAAATTTTAGAGCCATAAAATATATACATATATACTATAGCTTTCTGTAGCTCATTTTCTTCGCGGTTCCTATTTAACGGCACTTCCCATACATACGTGAGACCCCAAGAGACCTAAGTATATCTTAAGGTTTCCACAATTAAATTGGCCTTCGCTCGACATTTTCAAGGCTTTATACTTTCATAATTTTCCGAAAAAATCAATTGTCTTCAAAATTAAAGGTTTCTATCATTATAATGTTAAACATTTTTTAGTTTAAAGTTGTCGCGATTAAAATGACTTTCGTCCCATTGTATGGCGGCATCCTCGCTCGACATTTTCAATGCTTCATACTTTCACGCCCCCCATGAATGAGTGTTCCACACACCTGCACATACGCTGGAAGAGTGTGTTTTATGTACATTTAAATTGTAAACGAGGCGATTTAGCGACACTTTGCACTCGCTCGTTGCCCCAACCCAGGAGCTATTAGGAGCGTGTAATTACGCTCAGAGCGTAAATGTCAACAAAGGGGAAATATAACCAGGCCAAACAGAAATGTCACGTCCATGGGCCTGAAGGCAAATCCTATTACATAAAGATGGCTACCCACAAACAAATATATTGTCATAAAGGTATATACCCCTTGTGGTCAGTGCTGGATAGGTCATGCTAGACTTGAATGGGTAAGTGCAGTGCTGTCTAATTAATGCAGTCATTCATTCCGAACCCCATCGAAAGCTAAACTCAATCAGCGTTCAGAGTCAAGTCAAAAATAAGGAGTATGGTGCCAGTCACCTCTGCCAGACATCAATTACACATGTACCACGTGCTTCGCTGTGTCATAAAATCCTAGCCGTAATCCCACTTGTTTTATGCATGGGGCGTAGAGAGCAATTTTCAGGACAATTATGTCACTTAGCTGGCGGTTAAGTGTTAAACATACAATTCTCACTTGATTTTAGCGAGTCCAAAGAACATGTCGTAAAACAAAGTACAACGACGGGGATCTAGACACTGCCCGACTATGTAAATACCTTTACTAATTTTTAAATAATTATTATTTAACTAATTTGCTGGACGTGTTGTCGAAATGGTTTCAAGTTATGCTTATGGAAGGTTTGAATGAAGCGTAGCCCATGCCCTTTTTATTATTTAATAAATATTTAATTTTAAAAATATCTTCTTTTTATGATAAATACGAAATGGTATACATAAGATATATGAATTTCCTTTTTGCTTTAGTTTTTTTTTGTTTATTGTCTGTATTCATATGTAAAAAGTGCTTAATGGAGTTCCTCTTGGGAATATACCCGACCGCAGTTGACTTGTTCGGGTATATCCCAAGAGAATCACGAGAGCAATACTGACCTCGCCGACTGCTGTTTTGTATGCGCAAGCTTGTACTCAGTTTGCGACGTGTGTGTATACACACACAAACTCACACATACACACACACATTTTCAGGAAGTGTTTGATTTGCTGTGCAAAGCGAAAATTGAATGTGGTGCCTGAGAGGAGGCAGGAGAAGCCACAATTGAGCCCCCAGCTAAAATTTGAGAGCCATATAATATATATATATATACATATATACTATAGCTTTCTGTTGCTCATTTTCTTTGCGGTTTCCATTTAACGACACTAGCACATACATACATGAGACCCCAAAAGACCTGAGTAATCTCGAAAGGGAGCTTCTGCTGCTGTTGCTGAGAAGCAACAGGAAGATGAAAACGCACGCATCTGCTTCACTTCCGATTTCTGTCGCTGTAGTGTGCGAATCGTGCTATATATAATATATATATATACAGAACACACACACAGCACATATGTACATGTACAAATGGAGTGTGGCGTACGACTGCGTGTGTGTGCTCAATTTGCACAACGTTAGGTCGCACTTATTGGCCAACTGACTTACTTTACCTACTTGGCCCGATTAGCATTTAAATTTCCTGGTTTAGTTGTACCCTGGGCAGAGTTGAGCCTTGAATGCAACAAGGATTAAGGGGGATAGGAATACCAAGTCATTTCTAAGGTCAGCCCAAAAGCATGCAGCACGAGTTTCAGTAAACCTAGTGCTGTGGCCCACGGGGGGCTCAACACTTTTCACGGCCAAAGTTAAATAACTGAAAAGTTGAACAAGAGGGACAATAGAGAGCAATAATTTTCGTTCGAACTTTACAGTTGGTGTCGCAGTACTTTTCCTGTAGTAAAACGATTTTAAGAGCAACAGTTTTATTTTTATTAAGTGCTTTCATTTTAGTCCTGGCTTTTAGTTTATCATACATATACATATAGCAAATAGGTCAATAGATAGACTCAATAGATGGAGCTTTGCGAGGAAAGTTTCTTGCTTTGCCAAAAGTTGGTAGAGAACTCTTAATTTAAAAGTTTTCTAATTATTGTAAAGTTTAACTAGTTTCATTGTTGAGTACACTTTTTACATATACAAGCATATATATTTTTAGTTGTTTTTTCACACACAGTTATATATGCAGTACCAAAAATCCCTCGGCCACACAAAATGCTACAATGAGTGGGAGCATAATGCCCAAATGTAAGACTCTCTAAGTCGGATGATTCCGACAGCATATAAATGATGACTTTTCCTTCAGATAGATATAAAAATAAAGCATTTAGTTATGTACACCTGGCCGAGCCTGTGAGTCTGTACTTTAAGCTTTACGGGCAGAGTATGTATTTTATCGTTGTTTTCATACACCTTTCTCTCTTTTTTCGCATTTTATGTTTTCTTTCTTCTACGAGCATGATTCATCTTGTACCCATTACATTTGTTGTAGAAGGGAATTTTAATACTAAATATGGCATAATAAATATGTCTAGATTTTATCGGTAAAATTTGTAGATGCAGTTAGATATAGTGTTCTTATAGATAGAAACGCTGTCAGTCTTAAAATAAGTCACAAGATGTTAATATATTTATCAGTTATTATCTAACAGGGATTTAAAAAATAAGCGCAGAGTAGCTAAGAGTCGAGTATGTCCTCAACACAGATACACAGCTGTTGCTTCTGCCAGTTGCCCGGAAATTCCTGGAATATTTTATGAGAATCAGGTGTCGAGGGGAACTTAAGGCACCGTCAATCTCAACTGCACGCGCATCAAAGACCCAACGAATTGAATTAAATTACAAAAGGCAAGACAAGTACACGCTTCGTTCCGTCAGCTCGTTATATACTTCACCCATTGGAAAAGAGAGTATGCTAAGTTTGCGCAAATGTAAGTTAAAGCAGGAGAGCATTTAAATGACTTACTCTGTCTGTTCGCGTGGCAAAGTGATTTTAGTAATACGCAAGTCAAATTGTTTTTTAAGTGCGTGAAGGGTGTTAACCAAGTGCCTAAGGCTTTTAAAAGTCACATGCAAACATTGAGGAGAGGCAGGGTGTTACGCAGCTGGGATTTGAAAAAGCAGCAGCTATTTCTCTAATGGCTCAAGAAAATCCTTACAATGAAAATCCCTAAGCCTCCCCCAATTTTAAACGAATTGTCGGAGCTTCTTGTACTTTTTGTCGATGTTCAACAACCACTAATTTTATTTGGAGCAAGTGCCAGGATATACATACAACAAGCTTTGCATCCAGCACAGAAGCTTGGTGTAGATGCCCATTATTCCAATCAAAACATGTTAACTAAAAGCCGCTCAACTGTATAATTAAATTAAATTATAAACTTTTTCTAATGGATACAGCCAGGGTCACAAGGATATTATAGTTTTGTGCAACTATTTAATTATTTATATATTTTTAATATTTATACATTTTATATTTATGATATTTTGTTCGTCAATATCTTCCAAATACTTGCAATAACAGATGTTGTATGATAACATCAAGAAAGCAATTCCACGAATTCGTTTTATAATTTATTTTAATAATAATAAATGGATAACTAACGAACAAGTGTTACTGTAACCATTAATAATGGATTCAGGCTTCAGTAAACAAATATACACATGTTGTTACCAATGTATGTTATGTAAACGCTGTTCTGGATTCTAGATAACATATGCGAATACTCATGTATGGGTTGTATTTATACGAATGTACATATATATTTTGATTTATTTACATTTGTATCGGGTATCTTTAATTTATAATGCCAAATTGGTTTTTGAAAGAAATCACTTGATCTATATTCAATGTTTTTCTATTTAAAAATAGTAATACTATTGTTAAGGTGAAAAATCAATTAAATTAAATTAAACACTTTCGAAATTAAATTAAGCACATTCACATTGCTTCAAGTTTGTGGGCTCAATACTGTAACTTTAACTGGTTAACACCAGTCAACGTCCATAAATTTGTCAGGCTACTGCAGTAGTTTTCTATCACGTAAGAGTTTTGCTGCTCAAACAATTATCAAATCTCTCAACAAGTTCTTATCTGTTCCATAGCTGAAGTTATGCAAGCTCGGGGAACTTTTGATAAGTTGGGTGCTCTGCCGAACTTCCTATAGTATCGTATAATAATGTATTTATTGTTGTTAATGTTATTGTCATAGTTGGTATATGCAGTTTTTGGTCATATTTGACGGCAGTGACTGTGACGTCGACAGCGACAGCAGCAGCGACGCTTGCGTTATGCTCAGTGCGTAAAGCAGTTTCGACAAGTTTCGACCGGCTGCGAGCGAAGCAAAAGTTTCGGCCTTTGTTGTTGCCTGTTGAAATTTTAATGAGCAAAACGAAAACGAAAACAAAACGAAGTGCGTAGCATGCGATACAGAAATACAGATACATATGTACACACAGAGATACAGAAATCAAAGAGAATGAATGGATTTTTAAAGAAATGCGCATACTCAAGCACTGTGCTTAGCATAGTTTAACAACGCGTCTGCTTATGGTAAAGCACATGCAACGTCTTGAATAAGCTCGACCATTGTGCCAAAGTCAGGATTATCCACATTCGCGAGGCTTAGCATATCAAATCTATTGCCAAGCGACCTCAACTATTGGATACCATTCACCTAGCTTGGCCGTTCCAACTACTGATTCTATGAGTAATAATACATATTTGGTTATTCCTTTCATATTGAAATTGGCAACGAATATCAATATTATATTGAGCTACGTTTTAATGTTTTAACTTATAAATTTTACCTAATATTCGAGTTTAAAATCAAAAATACATCTATGGTTTTTTCCTATTATATTGAAATTTGCAGCGAGTATGAACATTATATTTAGCTACGTTATAGTGTTGTAACTTACAAACTTTACCTAATATTCGCGATAAGATTAAAAAATACATCTATGGTTTTTCCTATCATATTGAAATTTGCAGCGAGTATCAATATTACATTTAGCTACGTTTTAATGTTGTAACTTAAAAACTGTACCTTATATTCGAGTTGAAAATCAAAAATACAGATTTACCAAGGCAATGCACGTAGCTTTCAAACCCTTTGTGGAAAAGTTGAGGTCTCAAACTGGCACATTTCGATATTGTAATATTTATACTTTGTATGGTTAGACATGCGCAAAGCTAATATACCATATTTATCCATTTTGAATCGGTGTATGGTATAAAAACATTCAATGCATGCTCATGAACGACAAGCGATATTTGTAATGTTTGCCCATCTGCTGAGTAGATATTACTGCCAAATCGAATCGAGCAATTTGCATCAGTTAAATAAATAATGCCAAATGGCACATGTTGCACAGGACGCGAGATGGGAAAGTGGCGCATGACTCGGATGTGCCAAATCGGTGCCTTGATTTTCTGATGTGTCTTCATCTCTGGTCACGTACGCACAAAAAGCTCAACTAAACTGTGGTGCTTTCCCAGACCAAATAAGTTTGAGATGAAGTCTGCTTGGGCAGTGATTTTTGGTTTAGTGGGAAAATTTCTTGAGCTACGAATGAATGTACATTGTATTTTTCCCGGAAGTAGTAACCAGTAGTACTTACATATCATACCAACATACAAACTTTAATATAACAGAATACAATATGTATTAATTTCTTTAGCTTAAAAGTGGGTCCCACTTTATTATTTTGTTTTTCAAATAATTATTTTGAATAAACTGTATTTTGTACCTATATAAATAAAAAGTTATTTCTAAGGTATTTAAAATAATAGTTACTTTTTTAAAACTGGAAATATGTCTATTTTTTCATTTTAAGACTTTCCTTTTTGCTCTCAATTTATTTGATTTTTAAGCAGGAGAAGAATAATATAACTACGTCCAAACGTGGTGAATGGTATCTAGAAGTCGAGGCCAAATCGTCGACTTCTGCAGGGTCTGCTGGCAGCTGACTCGCAAGTCACTCTTGAACTTGGCAAATCCGCACGCTTGGAAGCGTTCGTTAAGCTCTAAAACTGGAGTTCAAAGCTCATAACTGCCCTTTCGATTGCCCTCAATCTGTAGCATTTTGCAGTGGGTGGATTTGGAGCTCTGCTCAAAACTGAGCTCAACAATAAGATTCTAATAATACTAATTAGTTTTGGACAATTAATTAACAATTTTCGTTGTGATGATAAACGGATTGAACTCTATAATTTCACAGCTGGACGATTACCGCCGTTGACTATAAAAAGCAAACGTTTTTGACAAATCGACATCAGTTTCATTCGCAAAGTAATCCCTACAATATGCAGCGCATCGTATATTCTGTAGCACTCGTCGCCCTGCTCGGTGCAGCCATGGTGCGTGCCTTTGACGAGAAGGCGGCTATGGCCAAGTTTGTGGAGTTGGCCGAGACCTGCAAGGCGGAATCGGGAGCCGGCGAGAGTGACATGCAGGAGGCTATCAAGCGCCTTCCCGCCTCCACATACGAGGGTAAATGTATGCGCGCTTGCGTCATGAAGAAGTTAAATCTGATGGACGCCAACGGCAAACTGGACACGGAAGCGGGCCACGAAAAGGCCAAGCAGTACACCGGTAACGATCCTGCCAAGCTAAAGTTGGCCCTGGAAATTGGCGACATCTGCGCGGCCATCGCTGTGCCCGATGATCACTGCGAAGCAGCCCATGCCTATGGCACCTGCTTCCACACAGAAGCCCAAAAACGTGGCCTGATGTAGACGCAGAATGAATGAAGAAAACCAACGCTGGAATCGACCCACAATCATGAGAATTTCTACTAAATAATAATCTTAAATAATTTTCGTCGATAATAAGTAATATTGTTGAAATGTTGCTTAAATATCTGATCGAATTTGTTTTGTAATTTTTTAATATTAGCTAAATAAAGAAAAACAACGCATAGTTTGAAAAAAGTCAAAGAAAAATGGTTGATTTAAAAAAATAGGTTAGTATATAAAATCTTCTAACATTTTCTTCTTAACCTAGCAATGGTTAATGGTCAATGATATTTATAGTTTTTAATTGAAAAAGTTAAAAATTCAATGGAGCATCAAAAGAAATGTAATTGGGGATTTACAGGGTTTTAAATAAATACAAATTTGTTAGGAATTGTATCATTTTTTACCTAATTAAAACATAAAACAATAATGTTTTAATAATTATATAATATAAAAAATATAATTGTTAGAACCCTACCAATATATATAATCTAAACGAAAATTGTTTCTCAAGATAGGGAAACAAAGGATTTTTTTAAATCATTGCTTAATTTTTTCAAATTATAGTAATAAACATGTATGCATATAAATTAAAAAAAAAACAACAAAAACAGTTCTAAATTAAAATAGACTTATTCTTGGGAAAAATGAGGTGCTAAAGCTGAGTTCGGAAATATGCCTAAATAAATTAAATATCTGTAAACCTCGTATCGTCTCAGAATATGTTCGAAGATGTTTCCTTCTGTCTGACCATACATTTCAGGCTATACTGCCCGTGCAACTTTGTTGCGGGGTATAAAAACCTCACTGAAGATATTGAGAACTGAGAGCTAACATATCTGTGGTGTATTTGGAACGATCCAGTAAGATCTAATCGCAACTTTAATTTAATAATTTAACTGCAATTTCTAAATGAATTACTAACTTATAATATTAGCGATAAATGAGGAAAAAATGGGGAAAATACAAAATTAAGTTAAGCATACAGGGACTTTAATAAGATATGCACTTACTCTCGTAGAGCTTCTTCTCCTTGTCCGCCTCCATTTTGAACATGGCATCGCGCAGATTGTGTCGCTCTTCGTCGTCGAGGTTACACAGCAGCTCCATGGCCCGCTCAGAGTTCAGGTGGGTGCTGAACTTAGAGTAGTCTCTGCACACTGGACGCTGCCACTGCTGCACATTGTGGTTGCACTTATTGCTGCCATTGTTGAAAGTGAAGGCTCGTTTGTTCCAAACGTGAGTTATATTTCTGAAGTTCAAGCTGATCGGTGTGCTGTTCAGTCGCGTGAAATTGTTGAAGGCGCCCGAGCAGAGAGATCTCATTGTTGAGTATATTTAAAATAATGAAATGGAGCAATCTCTTGGGAGGGTCGATCGAGTCGTTTGTGACGTCAGTGACTCTCGCGTGGCGCTTGCCTTCGTTGGGTTGACCAGGGCGAATTCGCGTATAAACAAAAACACAAGCTTCGCTTTGCGCTTGCCTTTGGCTCTGCCTGCGCCTCTGCGTCCGCCGTTGCCACGCACAAAAACAAAACGCACTGCAGCCGCGACCCGCTTACCAAGAAAATTGTTGCGTATGCAACGTCGTTGCTTGTTCGACTAAGACGACGCTGGCAATGACGACGATGGATATAGAAAGCTTTCGCTAAAAACTTCGCTCGCGCTCTCTGGGCTCTTTGCTTTTGGAGGGGAGGCAGCACTCGTAACAGTATGCAATGTACCACCTGCGCCCAAACTCCAGAAGCAAACAGCTGTTCGAACGCCCACGCACGATTCTCGCGGAATCTTGCTTGGCGAATCGCCTAGTATAAGATATCTTAAGACAAACCCATAACTTTGTTCATAAACTAAAATATTAGAGTCTTGTTACCAAAATTGCATTACGTTCAAATATAAAAATATAATAAAATTAAAAAGGCGTAAGGTGACTTGTTTCACAAGCACATTTGTTATCGATAGTTGTTATTCCCATCTCTAAGAGTATAGCTATGGCATTAATTTGGTTGAGTATGTAATTTGAGGCACTGAATAATATTTAAAAACGTTAAAAATCAGCTGTTATTCACAATACTTACAACTGTCTATATTAATATTATTAAATGCAAAACCTGCAATTGAATGAACGGCACACAATCGAAAGTGATTTCTATGCAACCCTGCGTTGCAAGGTTTACAGCAATGTTATGTTTAACATGCATGTTACATGCTACAACAGCTGTGCGTCTGTTTTGGTATTTTATGCAGAGAAATGCATTTAAAAATTAGATTATCATTTATTTACTTTTAGTTAGGTTTTGTGTACGTGTGTTGCTTACAACTAAGTGGCAAAAATCTTAAAAACAGATTGCGAGCCAAGTCAGCAGCAGAGGAACGGATAAATATGCGAAAGTCAATAATAATCATGAAGAGTATTATGTGCAATCGTTGGCACGTTGTCCCGGAATATTTCGTAGCTCCTGATTGAGCGTACGGAGCAGAGGATGCTTTCCGCAGCCGCAGCGTCCACGGAAGTCGTCCAGATCCAGGGCCCAGACCATGCCACCGCCGAGGCGCAAACTGCGCACAAACTGCGCCTTTCGACGTATGTCGGCCACGTCGTCGTAGGACACCCACTGATTGCCACTAGAGGCATAGGGACCGATTCGCCCCTCCTGATCGCGCACCACGGTCCAGCCGCCGTTGCTAACTTTCTCGCAGATCTCATAGTAGGCCAAGAAGCCGCCGGCACGCGTGTACGTGCCCGCCTGTCCCGGTCCAATGGACTTGTCGTTGAGCGAGCGAGCCTTCTGGTCGGCTAACGAGAAGGACTGGCCATACAGGGGCATGCCCATAACCAGTTTACTCGCCGGGGTGCCTCGATCCAGCCAGTAGTGTATGCTGTAGTTGGCATTGAAATACGGATTGGCGTCGCCCTCAACGTAATACAGTGGCGCCACATGGCCCGTCTGCTTGTCCCAGTGGCCGTGGAAGTCGTACGTCATCACGGCGATCCAGTCGAAGTAGCGAGCCAGCTTCGGCACATCGTAGCCGGCATCAATGACCGTCTTACTCGGCGAGACGGCGGCGGAGAGCAGAAGACCGCGCGGCTGGAAGGCCTCGGAAAGCTCACGCACCAAGGCCGCGAATCCTTCCTTCTCTGTTGGCGATCCCTTTGCACAATCCACCTGCCAGCACACGGGATACTCCCAGTCCAGATCCAAGCCCTCAAAGCCATACTTCTCGATGAAGCTCAGCACGCTCTCAATGAATCTTGCACGCGCCACAGGATCGAGCACTAACCGGGCGTACTTGCTGCCCAGCGAGTCGTTCCAGCCGCCAATGGCGACCGTGACCCGCAGACCCTTCTGCTTGTAGGCCACCACGCGCTCATAGAAGCGATTGTCGATGTCGGCCCAGGAGTCGTGCGTCTTGATAGTCAGCGAGTTGCTATTCAGCACAGCGAAACCATAGACGATATGCGTGCACAGGTTCTCGTCAATGTCCTCGGGCACATACTTGCCTTGGCCGGGGCGATACCAGGCCCAGTTGGTGAAGTAACAGACGACCTTGTAGTCCTCATCGCTGCCCAGTGGAGGCGCTATGGGGACAGGAACTGGCTTGGGACGCGTTACGGTCGGCTTCTTGCTGGGCTGCGTAAGGGGTTTCTTCGTAGGTTTCATGCTGGCCGGGCTGGTCGGTTTGGGCCGATGTACGGCTGGCGGCTTGGTCGTCTGATCCGCGCGTACAGAACAGTGCGCGTTATTGGGCCAGTCGCAGTAGTTCTCATTCCAGTGCAGACCGGAGGGGCAGCTGGAAATTCGACAGAAGACAGTTGATTAGCAGGAAGTCAACAACATATAGGCACCTTGTTGCTCTCTACCTCTGTTCGATGAGCTCGCCGTACTGACAGATGTAGTACTTGTTGCAGTCGCGCTCGTGCGGTGCATAGTTGCGTCCTCTGCAATCTATTGGCTGTCCCTGATCGGGTCGAGGCGACGTTACTGGCAGATTGGCAGTAGTAGCAGTATTTACGGTTGGTTTCGGCGACTCAATGGTAACTTTATCGCCGGCAACTGCAAATTAAAGCCAAGTTTATATAATATATGTACTTTAAAAATAAGTTTTAAAAGTTTTTTTCCATATGCAAATATTTGCAAGGGTAATACCTGAATTAATTTTGAAGACAGATTTTGTTCCTTTTACTTATTTTCACTCACCCATGGTCTTCTCGCTCTTTTCCAGCACACACTTGGCGTGTGGTCCGGAGTATCCGCGGAGCACTCGGTTTATAGTCTTCAACAGGGGGTACGTCTCGCAGCCACAGTCGTTTTTAAAGTCATCCAGGTCCAGGGCCCATATCATAGCGCCACCCAGTCCCATTGCCCGCACATACTCGCTCTTGTGCCGGATCATGGTTGTATCGTCGAAGGAAACCCACTGATCGCGCGAGTAGGCATAGGGCCCCATGCGACCGCGTGCGTCTCGCACAACATTCCAACCGCGACGCTGAATGTTGGAACAAATCTCGTAGTAGGAGAGAAATCCACGGGCACGCGTTGCTTCACCAGCCTCGCCACCGCCATAGGTGGGCGCGTTAAGTTGATGATCGCTGGCCTGAGCCAGGGAGAAGGATTGCCCGTACATCGGCATACCCATGACAATTTTCTTGCGGTCCGCCCCGCTGTTTAGCCAATAATTGATAGAATAGTTCGCGTTAAAGGTGTCTGTGCCCTCAGGATGATCGTACATGGGTGCCACGTGGCCAGTGTGCTTGTCCCACTGGCCATGGTAGTCATAGGCCATCACTGCAATCCAGTCAAAGTAACGCGACAGCTCTGGTACATCGTAGCCGGCATCGATAACTTTCTTGTTGGGCGAAACGGCGGCGGAGAGAAGCAACCCCTTTGGCTTGAATGCCTTCGAGAGTTCGCGCACCAAGTCTGTGAATCCCTGCTTCTCGTCGGGGGTTCCCTTCTTGCAGTCCACTTGCCAGCACACCGGATACTCCCAGTCCAGATCGAGACCGTCGAATCCGTACTTCTCGATGAACTCCATCACATGACGAATGAATCTCTCGCGAGCTGCAGCATTACGCACCAGTCTGGCGTATTTATCGCCGGCCGAGTCGTTCCAGCCTCCAATGGCCACTGTGACCTTGACACCCTTCTTCCGATAGGCTACCACACGGTCGTAGAAATTGTTGTCCAGATCTGCCCAGGAGTCGTGCGGTTGAATTGTCAGCTTTTCTCTGTTGAGCACCGCGAAACCGTAGACGATGTGACTGCAGAGCTCCGCGTCGATGTCTTCAGGCAAGAACTTGCCACCGCCCTGGCGGTACCACGCCCAATTGGTGAAATAACAGACGACCTTATAGTTAGCTCCAGAGTCCACGACGGGATAATCTTCCTCTGATTCGAGGTCAGTCTCTTCAACATCTTCGTTGGGGTCAACCTCATTTTCCAACTCCTGATCCTCGGGCTGTGAGGGTTGTTCTACAGCCACATGCTCTCCCGGGTGTTCTTCGCCAGCTTCGCCTTCGACTTCTTCGGCTTCGCTACTTTCTTCACCAGGAGACGTTTGTTCGCCTTCGGTTTCAACGGATGCCGTTCCAACTTCCCCAGATATCGGCTGCTCTTCGACAGACTCGATCTCGGCCGGAATGAGACCAGCTGATGGATTTAAATTCCAGTTATTTCGTTAAAGTATTGCCATTGTGGAAACTTACGCGTTGGTTCATGACCACTTGGTGGATCCTTGAGGACATCGTGAATCTCCCGCAGCAAGGGATGGACACCGTCGCCGCAACGATTACGGAAATCATCTAAATCAAGAGCCCAGACCATGCCACCACCCAGATCGAGGGCACGCACCAATTGTGATTTTTTACGTATCATCTGGGGATCATCGTAGGAAACCCACTGGGTTCCTTTGTAGGCGTACGGACCCATGCGACCTCGTTCATCCTGCACCACCTGCCAACCCTGATTTTTCACTCGTTCGCAAATCTATTGAGAATGAAATCCATTTTAGCTATTCTTGAGATAGGGAAGTGGCCGCACTCACCTCATAGTATGCCAGGAAACCTGCTGCTTTAGTGAATTCACCCGCCTGCCCAGGACCGGGAGCCTTTGCGTTCAGTCCATTGTTTTTGGCATTTTCAAGAGTGAAGGATTGGCCGTAGAGCGGCATGCCCATCACGATTTTGCGTGAAGGTGCGCCCTTCTCTATCCAATAGTTGAGTGAGAAGTTCTGGAAGGTAAACGTTTAATGTTTATAGAAAGCATAAAGATATACAGTCTAAATGTTACCGCATTGAAGTAGTCGAAATCGTCATCGGGATGATGGTAAAGCGGCGCCACGTGACCTGTTTTCTTGTCCCACTGTCCGTGGAAGTCGTACGTCATTACAGCGATCCAGTCGAAGTAGCGCGAAAGCTCGGCCACATCGTAGCCGGCATCAATGATCTTCTTACTCGGCGAGACGGCAGTGGAGAGAAGCAGGCCACGTTCCTGGAAAGCCTCGGAAAGCTCCCTAACCCATGCGGTGAAACCTTCCTTCTCATCGGAGAATCCCTTGTTGCACTCGGTCTGCCAACACACCGGGTACTCCCAGTCGAGGTCAAGACCTTCGAATCCATATTTCTCAATGAAGTCCAGAGCATGACGAATGAATTTAGCACGAGCTGCGGCGCTGCGGACAAGACGACTGTACTTGTCGCCCTGCGAGTCGTTCCAGCCGCCCAGGGCCAGGCTGACCTTAATGCCCTTGCTCTTGAGACCACTGACTCGCGTGTAAAAGTTGTTGTCGATGTCTGCCCAGGAGTCGTGCGTGCGCAGCGTTAACTCCGAGTAGTCCAACACGGCAAAGCCGTAGACGACATGTGTGCAGAGATCAGTGTTAATGTCATCAGGTGTATACCGTCCCAATCCCTTGCGATACCACGCCCAATTAGTGAAATAGCATACGACCTTGTAGTAGCCGTCCAGAGGCTGTAGCAAGGGCTTTTCAGTTGGATAAGTGGGCCTGGCCGTTGTACTGGGTCGTTGCGTTGTTGGCACAGGCTTCGCTGCAGCTGTTGGAGGTTTGGTATTACTGTTGGAGCTGGAGCTGGAGCCGGAGGAGGATGCGGGAGTTTCTTCCTTGCATTGTGCGGACGCTGGCCAATCGCAATTGCCCAATGCTGCATTGTAATGCAGTCCGGGTGCACAATCCGCAGCCTGCAATCGATTCCAGAGGCAAAACAGATACTTTGAGCAGTCGCCCGGGTAGGGAACACGTTCTTCTCCGTTGCAAGGATCCTCTTCGTTGGATGTTTTAAACTGCACAATGCGCAGATACTTCTTACGCGTCACGCACTGCACGTTCTCTGGCCAATCGCAGATCTTGCGAATTGCATCCCAGTGCAGCGCCCCGCCACACTCACTCGGCACCAGGGCTCCATTCACGCAGATGTAATACTTGCCGCAGTTCCTGTGTGTGTAGTACTCGCCCTCGTTGCAGCGCGCAGAACTGGGCGGTCTTGCCGGACGTCGCGTTGTGCGATGTGGCTGTCGACTTGGCTTGGGCTTGGGCTTGGGATTGGGTGTAGTCTTCCTAGGTTTCTTGGTGGAGCTGGGAGTGGTGGCCTGACTGGTAGCCAGTGTTGGCTTCGGTGTTGTCTTCTTGGGATTTTTGGTAGCCAAGGTGCCGGATGAAGCAGATGTAATCAAGGGTCTTCCGGTGCTCGCTGGCTGCACGCGCACGGAGCACTGCGCAGAGGCGGGCCAGTCGCAACCCTTGACCTCGTTGTTCCAGTGCAGACCGCCGGGACAGAATTGCTGACGCAGTTCTCCGGCCACAATGCAGTGGTAGTAGGCGTTGCAGTTCTTGCTGTCTGGATAAAATTGTCCGGCCTCGCAGCTGGAGGCCTGCACAACGGGGTAGACTAGCGCAGGTGCGGGAATTGTGGTGTGAGCCGGGCGAGCTGTCGTGCGTGTGGGCTTTGATGGACGCCTCGTTGTGGAAGTGGGAGGTCGCTTCGTTGTGGAAGTGGGAGGTCGCCTCGTTGTGGAAGTGGAAGTCCACCAAGCCGGAGTTGTAGTTGTGGTTGTGGTTGTAGTAGTGCTAGGTCGACGAGTGCTTGTCGTAGTGCTACTGCTGGTGCTGCTTACCTCCCAGCTAGGCCAAGTGGACGTCGTGTGATCGTGTTGACTTGATCCTGCAGAGCCATCGCTGCTTATTGTGGTCATCTCTGGCGGCACAGGAGTCACGGGAGCTGGTGGTCGCTCACAATTGCTACGGGTGGGTGGCTCCGAGTTCAGACGACCTAGGGCTCGATTGATGGCCTTTAGCAGTGGATAGGACTCACTGCAACAACGGTTATGGAAGTCGTCAAGATCTATGGTCCAGGCGGCGACACCGCCGAAATCATTGTTGACCGCGTAGCGCGCCTTAGCTTCCACACTGGCCGGGTCTTCAAAGCCCACCCACTGATCCCGGAACATGGCGTAGGGTCCGCTCTTGCGATCTGTGTCGCGTCCCGTTTGCCATTTCGCTTTACGAATGCGGTGGCAGATCTCGTAGTAGGCCAACATGCCCGGCTGCTTGGTCAGCTCGCCTGCCTCGCCGGGGCCACTGCTGGTCACGCCCTCACCCACCAGCCGCTGACTGCCCTGTGCCAGAGTGAAACTTTGCCCATAGAAGGGAATGCTCATGATCAATTTCTCTCGACGAGCACCCAGCTTGACCAGCAGCTGCATGGTGTAGTCGGTGTTGTACTGCGGATACTTGTCCTGCGGCCGACCGTAGAGTGGACTCACGTGGCCCGTTTGGCCCTCCCAGGCCCCGTGGTAGTCGTAGCTCATGACCGTCATGTAATCCACAGTCTCGGAGATCGCAGCGAGATCGTAGGCCTCGCTGATGATTTCCTTGTAGCCTGAAATAGCTACGCCCAGCTGCATCTTGGAGCCGGCACGTGCTAGTTCCGTGCGAATTTCGCGAAGCAGCTTGGTCAGATTGGGTTTGTCGCTGTCCGGGCCCTTAGAGCAATCACTTTGCCAGCACTTCGGATAGTTCCAGTCCAAGTGCAGCCCGCTGAAGCCATGGCGCTGCAGGAAGCCCGCCACGCTGGCAGCAAAAACCTTGCGCTTGATTTCATTGCCAGCCAGGCGCGAGTACTTGTCTCCACTTGAGTCCGTCCAGCCACCCATGGCTATGAGCACAGGCACGCCTAAGGCAATCACTCTCTTGTAGTACTGGTTCTCGATGTCCACCCAGGGATCGAATTCCCGTATGGTCAGATGATCGGGGTCGAGCGATGCGAAGGAGTAAATAATGGCTGAGCAAAGGCTGGGATCAACTTGCTCGGGAACGAAGTGGGCGTCAGCCTTGCGATAAAAGGCCCAGTTGGACATGTAACACAGCACTTTCGGAGTCATATTGTAGTTCTTCTTCTGGTCTTTCGCCTTCAGCTGTAGGAGAGCACCGTAAGGTGTGTTGCTTTGATCCAGATCTACCTGTGCCAGCGCACCATAAGACTGCTGGTCCTGATCCCTATAATTATCCAGTTCATCAATGTGATCCAGCTGATCGATGTCCACGGCCTTGAGTAGTTGCTGGTGCGGTGAATCTGAGCGAAATGGTTGTGGCTGGTAGGCATCGTCAGCACTAGGTGCTATGAAGGCCGCATACTTGTCCGACACTGACCAAGGATCGGGCTCTATCAGCTGTGAGTCACGTACAAAGCTGTTTGAGAGTTCGGCAACCGGCTCGTATTCCTCTTCATCGTCCTCAGCGGGCTGCGCCTCGACAGAGTCACGCACAAAGGAACGCAACGGCGAGGAGTTCCTCAACTGGGCCACGTTCCTTTCGTTGATGCTGGGCACGCTCTCCACGGCACTACGCAGCGGCAGGAAAGCGTCCCCGAACGTGGGCCGCATGCTGAATCGGCTGAGAGCCTCGGTTTCATCCTGCGGCATGCTCTCCACAGCGGAGCGCACAAAAGCAGCTTGATAGCTGCCCGACGCTAGATGAACTTCCGGCGCCTCGATACGAATGTGTCCAGTTACCACTGTTGCCCATAGGCAAAGCAACTATAAGTATAAGTATAAGTATAAGTATAAGTATAAGTATAAGTATAAGTATAAGTATAAGTATAAGTATAAGTATAAGTATAAGTATAAGTATAAGTATAAGTATAAGTATAAGTATAAGTATAAGTATAAGTATAAGTATAAGTATAAGTATAAGTATAAGTATAAGTATAAGTATAAGTATAATTTATAAGTATAAGTATAAGTATAAGTATAAGTATAAGTATAAGTATAAGTATAAGTATAAGTATAAGTATAAGTATAAGTATAAGTATAAGTATAAGTATAAGTATAAGTATAAGTATAAGTATAAGTATAAGTATAAGTATAAGTATAAGTATAAGTATAAGTATAAGTATAAGTATAAGTATAAGTATAAGTATAAATATAAGTATAAGTATAAGTATAAGTATAAGTATAAGTATAAGTATAAGTATAAGTATAAGTATAAGTATAAGTATAAGTATAAGTATAAGTATAAGTATAAGTATAAGTATAAGTATAAGTATAAGTATAAGTATAAGTATAAGTATAAGTATAAGTATAAGTATAAGTATAAGTATAAGTATAAGTATAAGTATAAGTATAAGTATAAGTATAAGTATAAGTATAAGTATAAGTATAAGTATAAGTATAAGTATAAGTATAAGTATAAGTATAAGTATAAGTATAAGTATAAGTATAAGTATAAGTATAAGTATAAGTATAAGTATAAGTATAAGTATAAGTATAAGTATAAGTATAAGTATAAGTATAAGTATAAATATAAGTATAAGTATAAGTATAAGTATAAGTATAAGTATAAGTATAAGTATAAGTATAAGTATAAGTATAAGTATAAGTATAAGTATAAGTATAAGTATAAGTATAAGTATAAGTATAAGTATAAATATAAGTATAAGTATAAGTATAAGTATAAGTATAAGTATAAGTATAAGTATAAGTATAAGTATAAGTATAAGTATAAGTATAAGTATAAGTATAAGTATAAGTATAAGTATAAGTATAAGTATAAGTATAAGTATAAGTATAAGTATAAGTATAAGTATAAGTATAAGTATAAGTATAAGTATAAGTATAAGTATAAGTATAAGTATAAGTATAAGTATAAGTATAAGTATAAGTATAAGTATTTAATAAGTTGTTCTACTCCTTACCAGCAGCCTGCACTGCGTAGCTCTTCTACGCATCATAACAATCTTTCTTTCTTCCTTCTCTGTTACTAGTTAATAAACCTCTTGATCTAAATGCTGAAAAATAAAGATGTAAAATTTAGTTATGATAGTTGCAGTTCTGGAGCACAAGGTTAGTGAAATGAAACAAACTATATAGTATAGTAGTAGTAGTATAGTATTTAACTATATAGTATCTACTTGTCTGGATGTTACAGACATTTCGAAAACACACATCTTCAATCAATAAAGAGTACTAATTTCCGATTTCATTATATGTTTCATATTTCGCATACAATTTTATACGAATTCTGACAGACGCACGCAATTGTGCGTTGTCCTCTGATTTAACGTATGCTGCGATGTGTCGTGCATTTTAATGACTTGGCTTTGCTCTTGGGTGACAAATTGGGAAGTGAAATAAAGAGCCCCGGAACTGATTGATATGTCTGTAAGCGATTAATGTCGTGCGATCTTTTCTGGGTATTTTGAAAACGTTTACAATACGGTCGCACCCCAAAGTTCTGGCTTACTTTCCCATTGTCTTGCAGAACAGATTCGTTACCCATTGATAAACTTGTTTTGCTCGGGAGCAGTCGCAATAAATCGCAACTTATTAATTAAATTTGGGGAACGCTTTGTTTGCATTAATTTCAGAAACGGCGTTTGAAAATACCGCAGCTAAATAAATCGCATGGATTAAAGATTTTAAGTGTTTCAGAAGTGATTGGGCTTCTTGTTTATTACTTTCTTAATTCAATATCAAGAGCTTATCTGGGGGATCTTTGAGTGTTCCATTTGATCACCTTTCGCGGTTTTGCATTTTTATGGCTAGATAATTATGAAATCTATCTGCTCTTTCTTCATCTTTCGTTCTCTGCCTTCCCTTCCGCTTATTAAAACAAACGTTCTGTTTTGCCAACGTCTTTGTTGACCGATATGCAAATTCGTTTTCGGGAATTGGGTTAAGAGCTTTCGATGTTTACCGGTCTGTTGTTATTGTGATTTCGCATTTCGCGCTGTCGCTTGGCACAGACGTAACATGAGCGACATTATGTATGGTGATTAATAATGTAACCCACGCCAGAATGGCCAAATGCCGATTTGTGGAAAGATGTTGGACAACTTTTACCATTCAGCACGACGGTTCTGGTTTTCACGTCGGGTTCATTGAACGCCGAAGAACGCCTCGAAACCAGAACCAACTCAACTTAATCCTGTCTGCATTTCTTTATGAATCTCGCCAAAAGAGATTGTGCAACAGTGAAAGGTTGCGATTTGCTTGCGTGGAGTGCTCCAGACATATTATACGAATATATACTACATGTATTCTTTGCGTTTTTATATGTTCTTTGCGTTTTTTTACATTTATCTGATCTTCAGGATTGAATAGTCTGTATTTCTGTAGCACTATTAAAAATCCATAAACTTTGGTTCTGGGCTACAGCCAGACAATTCCTCATGCACTGCACGTACATTCACAAAAATTCCACTTTATATGCATTTGGATGTCCATTTACTGTTGGAACAATCGGCACAATTAAACGCGCGACAGCAACAACGCCACAAAGCAACAAAAGCTTATAAAGAAAGTATCCACGTTATGGCCAACTCCTCACTTGACTCATCCACACTTACTGTAGGGCCTATCCCAAATGTCTGGGTTCTCCAACGGGGGCCAACTCTTTATGTTCTTTCTCTGTCTCTTGTCGCGAGAACCTCTACGCGTGCGCGCGGAAACAAAACTGTTGGCCATCGCACTGAGGACGCGCTTTTATATGCGATCGAAACGTGCTGACAACAAGTCAACTCAGAAGAATAATAACAAAGCGCCCAGAAATATTCTAAAGTGTTGGAGATCCCATCACAAAAGTTATCGCTTGACAAATACTCTAATAAATTTCAATGATACATTTTATTTATATACTTTAATTTTAAAATATAAAATACTTATTCACAAGTACATAATATAAATTTGTATATATATATCTATATAAAAATCGAATTTTGTTAACACATTTATATGTCGTTCGTAAATCAAGATTTGATAAGGAATTTAATGCGATCCGAAGTGAAATGTAACTAAGACTAAAAAAATCAAGCTGGATAAGCACGAATAGAGTGGAACATATACAAGTGTTTAGAAGGGTATGCAACGATCGGTTGTCTGAAATTATCATTCTATTTTTTTTTTAATTTTTATAAAAACAAGTATTGATAGCTATAGTCGAGTGCACTCGACAGAAAAATACCATTTACCCAATTCTTAATATTAATACTTCTATTCGACGAACTAACAACAATGCGTCGCATCGCAAGCACGCATGTATTGACGCTACACGCACATGCCTTCGCGCACATACAATCAAAGGCAAACCTTTTGCTGCGTTGCTGCAACTTGAACTTCTGAAACTTCTCGCGCCTATAACTTCTTGGCTTGGGTTGTAATTTAAAGAGAATATCAATATTAGCTAAATTAATGCCAAAATAACTTTTTGAAACTTTTCTACTTTTTTATAATTAAAAAAAATGTATTTTTGAGGGCGGTGGGCGTGGTATCAAAAAGTTGAAAGTCCAAATTTTGCATAATTTCTAGTTGCGTTAAATGAAATCGGCTGATCAAGTATGTATTTACTCCTTCTTTCTTTTACATACATTTTCACAAAACTAATATACCATTTTTCCCAAATTTCATTGGGTGAATGGTACAATTATTCTTTTTGTTCAACTTTCGTGCAAACATTGAAGAGAAAACAAAATATTAGACTTAGTTAACTACCAGTCACCGACCTATCTCTAGTTTCCAGGTCTCGTCGCCCATAAAACTGGTCCATTTTATGGATTCTTCTCATTGCCTACGCATTTTGGAGGCGTGTAATAAATTAATCATTCCATGTTGGCTCCTTCTTTTTCGTATGCTTCAGACAGCTTTCAAGATACGACTAAGAGCAGGAGATGATTAATGAACTGGGATTTCTTAAGGATAAAAGGCAGAAAAGTGAATAACCCATAAGCGGCAAGCTATATGTATATTATGACAAATCATGTCGAAATCCCCTTTTTCACATTTCCGCATACACTTTGCTTGTATATCACGCTCAGCAATTTATAAATAATAACTCGCTGATTATTTACTTTTTTTTTTTAGTTTTTGTCAATATTTTCAAGGCCAATGGCCTCTCTTGTATGTCCTGGACCGTTAGCGCTACTCATTCGACCACGTTTAAATTTTAAATTTTCACTTGCCAGAGTTGCCTAACTAAAGCAGCGCACAGATAAAACAGTGTGGCCAAGCATTTCACAGCATGGTATCAGCTGTTGAGTTGCACTACACAACAAAATTAAAATTTTTAACGGAAACGAATGGCCCACTTGCTATTTCAATGGGGTATTGTAGAAAATAAACTTTCGAAGCTCCAGAAGCAGTATATATGAAAGATAACAGAAATTTATTTAAATTATTTGCATATGTTTAATATATTTAAGCTTACAAAGAAGCGCCACTAATTTGAAGAATAAAGCACTAAATAAGCGCAATATTCTGCGAAATTATCGAAACCTGATACTACATCACTAGTCGGTAGATATCAAGTAAAATATTTGCAGTAGCTGTTCTGCTGGTAATCAGAACTAATTTTATAAATATTATGAAATTGGCGCAGGATAAAATTATTTCTTCAATAGTATTTTTATTTATGAAATTTATTTAAAGCTTAATTGAGCGCCATTGATTTGAATAGAAAAGCACCAAAAGAGCCTTATATATTGCGATAGCAACTATCGCGAAAACTCACTGCTATCGAGAGACAGCACGACAGCACTAATCGATAAACGTCAAACAATCTGTCTGCAGCGGCTGCTCTGCTGGTAAACAAAACTAATTGTTGAAAATTCGTATGAAATTGGCGCCGAGAAAGAATAGAAACTATAGCGACGGCCCAGTAGGGTGCAAGAAAAGCATTTGCGTTGACAAGTGCACAACAAACAGCTGCAGCGGCAATTGCAGCTGTTTATTTATAGCAACAAAACAGCAGCAGCAACAGCAACAACAACAGGAGTGAGCCACCCCAACCCTTACCCCAACGCCCACCTGGAACGCAACCACCGAGCTGTAGAGTTGAGCTGTGAGTGTGTGCGTTGTAATTGGAAACAACCGTGGCAAGTGCAAGGATACACGATATACAATTGTCCCCGTCGTCTCCGCCTCCGCCCACGCCCACGCTTCAAAGTCAAGGTGAGCCAATGGCCGCGTGACGTCTTCATTCTGACATTTGCGTGTGTTATGAAATTACATTTATCGTTGGGCCATTGAAACCGCAAGAAGTTTTCGTTGCTCTCAAATTGTCAAATTGAAATTGATTCAGGTAATCATCAGTAGGCATAATGGAGCCGAGTGCAACTGCAGCCAGTATTCCCGCCGCGGCGTCAAACGTATCCGCCTCCACGCCCGCCCCAGCACCGGCAAACACCAAGCGCGCCACGCAGCAGGGACGCAAGAAGTCTGGCCCGAAATTCGAGCTGTCCGAGGCGCAGAAGTCGGACATCAAGGAGGCGTTCGATCTGTTTGACAACGAGTGCACCGGCTACATCGAGGTCAAGGAGTTGAAGGTGGCCATCAGAGCGCTGGGCTTCGAGCCGAAGAAAGAGGAGATTAAGCGGATGATAGCGGAAATCGACAAGGACGGCAGCGGGCGCATCGCCTTCAATGACTTTCTCCACCTGATGACCATGAAGATGGCCGAGAAGGACACCAAGGAGGAGATACTAAAGGCCTTCCGTCTCTTCGACGACGACGAAACCGGCAAAATCTCATTTAAGAATCTCAAACGTGTCGCACGCGAACTGGGCGAAACGCTCACCGACGAGGAGCTGCGTGAAATGATCGACGAGGCGGATCTGGACAACGACGGAGAGGTCAATCAGGAGGAGTTTCTGCGCATCATGAAGAAGACCAGTCTATACTAGTGCTCTAAACTACGGATGAGTTTCTGCGAAACATAAGGAAGTCCGGACTGTACTAGAGGCCTACCATCTATATTAGAGTCCTACCTATGCAAAGAACATTAACATTGAATTTACCTAGTCCTAAGAAACATTCACATTCCGCGCTATGTATGTCGACAATGGAGAATCTTGTTCCTTAAGTTTGTACTAAGCTTATAACTAAAAACTATAAGTTCTCATTTAATTTAACTGAAACTTGTATAATTTTAAAATTGTATAGTTTTCTGTTGCTTTATAATTTAGTCATTTTGGCTGCTTTAGTTTGTATTTAGTTTTCAACTTTAGGCTATAAGTTCTCTCTTTATTTATTGAAACTTTTATAGTTCTTATTGCTGTAGCTTGCTGTACCAATTAGAATCTGGTGCCTAAAGCTTGCCTAAAGTTTTCAACCTTAAACTCTAAGTTTTAGACATTCTTATACTTTTCTTACGATATTTATAATTTGCTCATCGCTCTCATTCCTTGTGAGATTCGATCATGAATCAAATTTCATACTGCACAGCCTGTAACTTGGCACACAAATGTCTCAACGGTGAATAAAACATGAATTAGTTAACGTTGTAAAGCAACTTTCGGTTTTAGTATAGAGTTAAGATCAAAATTTCTCCAAAATAGTTTCCTCTTAGTTAGTCAGTTGATAATTGCTATATAATTAGAGAAAGACTCGCTCGTTCATTCTTTAACTTTATTCATTTTAATTTGAATATTTTATTAATGTGAAAATTGTCTAAACGTTTTAATACTTTGCCAACTTAAGAACTAGACAAACAGTTGGAACACATAAAAACCTTAAATTCGTTACAGCATTGGGATAGCTATACCTATATGGTACCTATAAGTATACCTATGTAGTGGGCACACGTCTGGAAAGCGAGTAGCGCTATCTAGACAAAGGGCGCATTGAAATATATCTTTCGTTTGCTTGGCAAGGGCTTGGTGCTCAGGCCGGAGCCCTCGATGAATTTCTCGAAACTGGCCAGATTCTTGCGGATTTGCTTGCTCTTGGCGGGCTCAGGATTCTCCGGCTGTTCCTCCTCCTGCTGGAACTCCTCGTCCAGGTTGTACTCGTCCGCTGCACTGACCAATTCCTCGCTAATCTCCTCCAGCATGTTTTCATTCTGTGAGCTCTTGGTCGCCGGCACCTCGCTGCACTTGTCGAACTCCGCGTCCAAGTTGTACCAGTCAAACTCCGCCTGCAGTGGTAGTCCTCCGCTCGTGTCGCCCGCCAGCTGCAGCAGCGACTTGGAAGTATGCAGATTCTTAGGTGTTGTGGGCGTAGTAGCTGGCGAGCTGGGCAGGCTCATACGCTTATTGATTTCGGCGAGAATATTGGGCACATGTTTTCGCTTGTACTGGGACGGCGGAGCAGCGGAGGAGGAGGCTGAGGCAGAGGCGGAGGCGGAGGAGTTGCAACTCTCGGGAGGGAGCTGAAGGCGCAATGTCTTGGGCGCCATCAGCATGTAGTCGGCCGAGTGCTTGGGCGCTATGATGGCCGCCACGTTGGGTAGCTTTGGTATGTCGGCGAAAATCTCTTCGATTTCCTCAGTCTTGTGCGAGGCATCATCTGCTTCGCGATCCGCCTGCTGCTCCGCTTCCGCCGGCTCCTTGTGCACATCGGCGACAATCTGCACCTCGGCGATGGAGCAATAGTCCGGCTCGCTCGACACCGCACAGTCGCCCTCGTCCTCCAGTTCCAGCTCCTCGAGCTGCTGCAGCGACTTCTTGAACTTGAGCAGATTTGCCGGCTTCGGTGGTAGTGCCGGCGGCAATTTGGCCTGAGTTGGGCTGACCTTGTTGGTGCAGGCCAGGCTGGAGGCCTCTGTTGCTGCGACTGCCATGTCTACGTACAGATTGGAGGCACGCTCCGAGCCTATGGGCTCGTACTCGTTGCTGTAGATGCTCTCGTAGTTGACCATGGGATGATAGTGTGAGATCAGTTCGTCGGTCTGGGTTACTTCTTCCTCCTCGTCTTCCTCCTCGTCGTCATGCCGCGGCACATGCACCATGCTGTTCTTTGTGGAGAAGTGGACACGTTTGCGTCCATTCGCTCCGCTGCGTCCACTCAGCGAGCTACGACGCGGCAGATTGCTGGAGCCATTGCCGCTGCCGTTAGCTTTGGGCGCCAGCGAGGACTTGGGCATGGTCTCCTCCATGGATTGCTGCAGCAGTATCTGATTGACGCACTCCAGCACGGGATTAACAGCGCCCTGACCATACGGCTTGGACACCGCGGGCGCCGCGATGAGCTCCTCCTGGTCCGAGGCGCTGGCATACCAATCATCCGTGGTCGTCTCGTATATCTGCTTGGGCGACGCCTCAGAGAAGTCCGCACAGCGTCGCTGTACAATCTTGATAGCACCGCGTGACATGAGCTGCTGCTCCTGCTCCGGATCCAGTTCATCGAAGTCCTCGTCATCCTGCGTGGGCGAAAATATGCCGTCATCCTCCTCGAGCTGTGCTGCCGCCGAAGATGTTGTCTTGCTGCTCCGATTGGAGGAGGAACTGCTGAGCCGTTGCTGCCGCTGCTCCAACTCCAGGCTGCTGTGCTCCGAGTAGTCGCCGTCCTGCAGTGTCGCCTTCACGCCGTGCATACGCTCCATGGCTCGCGCGTAGTTGTGCAGCTGCTCGTAGCTCGTCTGCGAGTCCTCGCGACTAATGCTACTCGTGTTCTCCTCCGACTGCTGCTCCAGCGCGGCGTCATCGATGTGCATTGAGCGCGAGCGCATGTAGTCCCTGAACGTGCCCGGTGTTCGCTTGCTCGTATAGCGCACGCTGCGCCTCGCACCGTAGAACGAAGAGGACACGGTGTCGTCGCTCGACGAACCTTGCTCGGCTGAAAGAGAGCAGAGAGAAAGGCGTTAGATATGGTATGTTGATATGATATGATGAAGAGTATCTCTAGTCTCGCTGGAGATAGGCGCAGGTGATGCAACGCGGCGCGACACTCGTGATTGCAGGGAAATACTCATCGACGAGTCCTTATCAGAGAATGTTGTGATTCTCTTTGTTTTGACAGTCAAGTTTAAGTGCAAGTATTACGCAGCTAATTAAAAAAAGGTTGCTGAACTAAGTAAATACTCGGTGCTCTCTTTATCATCCACGCGCACTCCTACTATCAGTATGTCTTTGAAGTAATGCGATCTTTGTTCACTTCGAATTTTCCTTTGCTCTCGCTTTTCAATGAACGGAGGTATGTATGTTGGTTTGGAAACGTGAAGTATGTTAATCATATGCTTGCAAAGGGTCGGAATAAGCCAGTTCGGGCTAATATTTCGTATAGCTGCTAAAGAGCCTATCGGCCAATAAAATTTACTTGCCAAGGTATCGTAACCACACTCACTATATCTAATTTAAGCAATTCTCCTACCTCTTTAAATCTAATTAAAATTTTAATATTGTTATAATAAATATTTCCTAAGGCGTCTATAGGAGCGATCAGACGAAAATGAAGATTGGCATAGGATATTTTGTCTGAGCTCATCAAAAATCAGCCTGAAAGCCTAGCACTAGCATATCCAAAGGCATACTAAATAACAATAAAACATTATAATCTGCAAGTTATAAGTTAAGTTAAGCTTAAGGGGTAAGCTTGTCCCAACCCTCAGTGCACTTACCTTTGGGGCTGGCGCTCAGCTCCTTTGCACAGGTCTGCGTGCCGCTGGCTTTTAGCTCAATGTCATAGAATTGCTTGCGGCAATTGTTGCATTGCAAAGCCTCGAGGACCAGACACTCCTCCACACGGTTGTCCTCCTCCTCGGCATTGGTCTCCTGGTCGGCGACCATGCCCTCGTCGCGCTGATGATCGACCAGGCGTTTGCGTAGCGCACGATTCTGACGCAACAGGCGACAGATCTCAGCATCGCGATCGAGCAGACGCTGATTCACGGTCTTCATGTCGCTCTTCAGCTTGGACTCGAAGCACAGCAGGGACTTTACCACACAGGCCAGCTCCTCGGTGCGCCGGCGCTTCTCCTTGGCCAGTTCCCGATGCAGCTGCTTGTTCTGCTGATCGTAGTTCGAGATCATCTGCAGCAGTCGACGACGCTGCAGTCGCTCTGGCGAATTGGCGGCGACAGGTGCACCCGACGAGCTGGAGCCAGAGGAGCTGCGCTCCACTTCGCTGCTGCTGCGCGTGTTCCTCGAGGATTGCGAGTTGTCTGAGTTCTGTGGGAGAACGGGAAATGGAGAATTAAACATTTGTTTCTGCTTGCCATGGATGCAGGTGACCTGGCGGCCTGGCTACCTTATGATGTGTCAGCACATGGAAGTGACCCCCAAAGTTCCATTTCCCCACCATTGTGGCGGCGCGTGTGCACTACGTGGGACCAGCTCCCAATGACAACTGGCCGTGGCCGTGCGATTGATAGCGAAGTGCGCCCACCACCTTATCTCATAGAGTCTTACCACACTGACGTACCCGATAGCTCTGCTCTGCTCTGGCTGACTGGGTTATCTATGCCTCAGAGACTATCTGGGAGTACCTACTGTTGCCAGGGGTGACGTGCGGCCACCCCATAATAATTAATGCTAGCTAAGGGAAAGGGTCGAAATGCATTCAGGCAATAGCTGATTGTCCATATGTTTTCCAAGAAGTAGACTTATTAAAATGTAATCAATATTGTAGATTCTATTTACAGCATGTCTTAGGCATCAGTGATCAATATATTGATTAGGCCTATTAAAATGTATGATTTCAATTTTGATTACATTTATTTATAGTTCCTGCTTAAAGTTCTGGACACAAGTATTGTTGGCGCCCAATAAAAGTGTCATCAATCAATCGTCTGCGGCTTTCTCAGAGCAGTATTTACCCATCTGCAGACGGGTTTACCCGCCTGACTATCTTATCACCTAATTTAGCCTATAGAGTAACAGAGAAAGAGAAAGGGAGAAAATATGGCAAAATTTATGACATTGTTTTGTTTTGGTGTTCGCTCCATTGAAGGCCGCTCGCACAGTCAGTTGGCACCTGCGTGCTATTGACCAACAATGGGCACGTTCCGCCAGATACAGATACTTCTCGAGCGGTGAATGCTATGCGAAACATGCGACAAGCGGATGCAGTTCGTTTGATTTCGAACGTAATTGTGCACCCAATTAGTGCCAAGGCGAATTGCTGCCCACTCAGCCGACAGCAAATACTCATCGGTCTCTTCTTCTCGCCTATCGGAGTAATTAGAAAGCCAAGAAAGCAATCAGGGCCAATGGGGAACTCATTAAGCTACGAGATTGATAAGCAAAGCCCTGCCGCTGGCTTGTATCTGTCAGATAGCACATAAGCTTCTCGCAATAGAAGTCTGTTGCAGTTTAAATCAATTAAAAAATAACTGCGAAAACCTTAGAATTCCACTATACTTATATTAAAACTTTGCTAATATTCAATCATTGTAGAATTGAAATATTACAAATTTTTAATATTTTAAGCGAAGGTATTAGTCCAGTAATTCGGACATAGTCAGGTCCCAAATTATACAGATTATCGAGAATTTATTATCTTTCAAAATCTTTATCTTGTTCTGTTGCCTTACTCTACTTACTTGCTCGGCATTCTGCTTTTGGGGTCTCTTGCCGAACCCTAGCTTCTTGCAGGCAGGCGTATGACCCGCCGCTTGGGTGTTGTATTCGACCTCGAGACCGGGCTCCGGCAGCTTCTGGTAGTGCTGCAGAGTAGCCGCTCCAGACGTGCTCTTCGAGGGCATATTGATTTTGTTGTGGCTGCTCTCGTTCGATCTGGGGGACTTCACGCGCACGGCCTCGTAGAGTTCGCCGTCGCCGTGACTGCGATAGCTGCCCTGCAGGCAACTAAAGCCGCCCCAGTCCGTCTGCAGATTGCTGTACAGCGGGCCGCTGTCCGCTGTGGATTTGTCCTTGTCCCGGTCCGTCGGCGATTTGCCGCCTCTGCCGCCGGCCTGACACTTGAGCGTATCGTAGCCGTTGAGCAATTCGTTGCGGATGAACTTCTCGATGAACTGGCTGGGCGACTTGGCGCTCAGATTGGCGAAGAACTTTCCGCCGGTGTCGCTCAGGCTGCTAGTCGATCGTCGATGGGAGGAGGCTGCCGACTGCTGCTGTTGCTGCTTGTGGGGCAAACTGTTGCTCTTCTTGTCGTCCTGCAACGCACCTGCTTCTGCTGGTAACGTTTCTGCTTGCGGTAGGCCATAGATCTGGGAGTTGCTCAACAGACTGAACATATTGCCAAAGCGTGTAGGATCTTGGCTGGATACTAGGCGTCGGCTAAGAGCAACCTCATGGTTGGGCTGCAAATAAAGAGAAAATTAATTTGTCAATTGTTTTTCACTCAAAACTGTTATGCCACACATTTTTCGATGGAAGTTTCCAATAATTAAGTTATCGATCATGCCATTTTCTTTTCACTCGCATGCAATAATCGCATGTAATTGATTGATTGCACATGTAACTATTGATATACATATTTGTGTATGTCATTACGGGAAACATATCTCTACCAAAGCATGTACCATTAGCCCACATAAAGCGTCAATTGATCAATGTGTTGTAATTCTTGAATTGTCGGTTTCTTTTCAAAGAGATATGTATATTTATCGCATGAGATAAATTTTATAAATTTTCAATAAAAGCATCTATGTATACGTTAGTGGTCTTTTACCAGCACTATAATAAAAAGTAATAAAGCTTAAAGTTATATAAGTTTTAAGGCTTCAAACTCACTGATAAATAATGATCCACTATAAAATAAAAACTGTTCACGCCATAAATTTTATAATTTCTAATCGAAGAAAATTAGAGCTACAATACAATATACACCTATTAAATCGAAAACAACAGGGGGACTGATCTTTAGACGTAACCTTCCTAATAATACATATCTGCCTTTGAGAGTGCTCTCGACTGCAGCAATTTCAACCTTATAGTCTCTCATTTTATTGTAAAAACATTTCTTTCAGATTTCTATTTCACTTTCCTTCATCGCATATGCATGTAACTCCTCATATTTCCATTTCTAACTAACAGTGAAAACTATAAAATTTCATCACCGATTTTGTTAGCCAACATGTTGGAAATTCTCTTACTTGTTTCTATGTATAGTGTGCAGGGCCTAGAGACCTGAACCTTGAAAAGTGCGTTTGAGTAAATTACGTACTATATTATATGGCACCATGCTGAAGGTTTATGGCCCCCGATTTTTCGATTTGTAGCAAGTTCAGAGATGTTGTAATCGGTGATTTCAAGCGGAGATTATTATCGCGAAGCTCCAGCATTATTGGGTAACTGACATTGTTCTTTATCGTGGCTCGCTCTCTTGGCCGTTCGTTACGCTATGCTCATAAATTTATGAACTGTGGAGAGAGGCAATTAAAGAGCGCCAAGAAAATGCGCAACAGCGCAGCTACTGCAACGCCGGCTGAGGTAGCGGCAGCGGCAGAGACAGAGTCGTGTCGCATGGGCAGTCAATCGAGTTGGCTTTTCCTTTTACTGCGCGTGCTTGGAGCCAATAAAGCAAACATCATAATGATCATACCACAACACAATGCAAGATAATGAAACTAAAGCAAATCGCAGAGCATTTCCTAATTAAGTAATTTTTTTAGAAGAACTTTGACAATATGCATGCGTAAATGTATCTTTGCAGTCCGAGTCGATCTAGTATTAATAATACTGTATTATCCCTTCTATACATTGCACTCAAGACAATTACATATAAGCAGTATTGTTAAATTTTTAATGGATATATACGTATAAATAATTTTTATTACTTTATCAACTGAAGCTCTCAATCCTAAGCATGACAACATTTTAAACAGATAAAATATGCTGTAACTAATCGGCTTTCTAATATTAATATTTAATATTTTAAGCCACAGTACCATCATGCCTATGAAAATGCTTAGAATATGCCTCGTTGGTTTTTCGCAAGCGAAACAAATGTTTTGGATCAAGAGGGAAACACATTTTTGTAAATTTCATAAATCTGCAGGATTTTGTAAAATAAACAGTAAGCCCGCCATGGTCTCTTTTCCAATCCAGAGATTAGCTCAGGTGCGGATCAGGAGCGGGCGAGGCACAGGGGTGAACCCATCGAGGCATTCCAACATGAGCTGCGACCACCTACAAGCGGATAATGTCGCCCGCCTCCAGCTGTGCTGATAAAACTAGACGAGGGCTAATGGATGACCGAGGTGCACTTTCATAGGGGCAGAAGAGGCAAGAAGGTGACACGGCACGTTATCGCCGAGCGAGACGTGCCAAGGCTTGACAGCTTCGACTAAGCCGCTCCAGAAAACGCAGCAGGCAGGGTGCAATTCTATAGTTTCACAGTCCTACAGAGCGTTATATTTTCCGGGCCTGCATCGTCTTGGGTGGCGTCCGAACAGCGTTTTAAAAATTTCCATTTTCATTTAGATTTTATTGATTTCTATGGCATCACATGTAGGTAATTCGAAACTTATTAAATATGCTGAGAAACTCTAAAAACATAATGATGTTCAACAGCAATTCTTTTGCTAAGAAACTCTCATTTATCTCTCACTTGAGAATTAAGTGCATTATTAGAAAGTCGACTTACTCTACTTTTTCTTCCAGTGTCGATGCAGGCCTTACAACAAAGAGACCGAACAGTTTGACATTGCATAAATATTCGAACAAAAGGACCCTAAGAATCCAATGATACCACTCAAATGGTAGGCCAACTACCTGAGTGCTTGTGCAAGCGTATAAACTACTTGGATATGATAGTTCCCGAACTGACCGAAGCAGGTAGGAAGTTAATGTCCGACACCATGGTTTGGCTAGCCTGCTCCGAGGGTTTAACATTGATTAGAAGCCATTGAAGTTGGAGTTCCGTCAATGAATACCGCCTGTAATGCAAATAAGCCCAGCGGAGATTTCGAAATAAAAGATCGGAAAAACTAAAAGTAAACTCAGGTGCGTCTCTATATACATGCGGGCGTACAATGCCCGGTAGAAAATACTGAAAAATACCAAAAAGAAAACCACATGTTCTGGCCAGTAAACAAACGGTAAATGCTATGGAAATGGGTCAAGCGTACGTGTCAATTAAATTGTCAGCTTTTTCAAGATTCATCGATCTTCTTCGAACTTTGCGGGGAAATGAGCTAACAAATTGTCTTCTGACCCGGTTTGTAGGGCAAGCCGAGAGCCCAGTGACAGAGCTGTAGACACGGCGAACTGACAAGCATGATGTGAAGGAAAAGTCATCTTGCATAACGGTTTATTGCCCCACAACCCGCGGAGGGACTGACCGCTGAGTTTGCTCGAAATACACACGTATCTAGCTGGGAAATCTAGTAAAACTCAAGTGTGCGAAAGGTACACTGAATAAACAATACTTACCGAATACCAAAGACAAAGGGACAAGCCTACGTAGGGTCTTTCACTTCGAGCAAGCCGTCATATCGTTTATATTGCTTTAACTTGACACGTGCAGCGCGCGCAGCGAATCGATCGAGCTATTGACAAAGTGACAGCATGATTGACGCACGGACTAACTGACTGACTGACCGACTGGTGGGCCGATTGACTGCGGACTGTTTGCGAAGTGTGAATGCGTTTTAACTACCTGTCGGACAGGTAAACGTTGAGACACTAAATGAGACAGATACGCATATAGACAGAGGCAGAGAGGGAAAGACTTAGAGCGAGGGAAGAGCAGAACGAACTAAGGCTATTCAAATTTGTACTTTCATTCAAAGATTCAATCCGCAAACTGGTGAATGTTTGCGAGTGATTGATTAGCTCGAGGCTCGAGCTCTACGCGTGCTTTCAAATATATTGTATTTGCACCTGCGCAGAGAAAGAACGTTATTTCTTGGAAGCAAACGTAGAATTAATTTTGTCATTGGAGATAAGTTACTTTAAACAAAAGTAGAATTCCTTTCTGTTCTTATTGAAAACGATATTTGTGTTTTACTACGAATTACGTACTAATAGTACCTGTCTACCTGATAGCCTCATCCTGAACTACTACTTGCCGAACTATTTTTCTAGCAACTTTCTTCTGTCGGGCGAGGGAAACCTGAAGAGAAGCGAAAGCTCGACGCATTGTGGCGTTACGAATTTCACCAGTTTCGGATAGCGTTAACTTTACGAGCTGTTGCCTGCACTAAAACTACGCAAACAAATTCCAAACTTTGAAAAACTAGCGATAAAACTGCCCGCCGAAGAAAAAGTAAAATCAAAATGCAAATAAGTAGCTCACATGGCGGCTAATTTGTTGTTAAAATCATTAAATAAACAAAATAGAAATAACACAAAATTACAAAAAAAGGAAAAATAAAATTACAAAAAATAGCGAAAAAGAAAAAAGAAACAAGAAATGAAACAGCGTTAAATTTCGCTGGCATCGATTTTTTTTTGGACTCTGGCGAATTAATGATTTTCAAACATGCAAATTAAATTTGGTAGCTGAGCTCGAAGAAAACAGGCGGACGGACGCGATAATAAAAGATTTACAAAATGCCCGTGAGATATCGAATGCGAAAACCTGATCTGCAACATTTCTTGAGCGCCTGCTCCTGACCTCAGCAATAGATGAGAAAAAACTTTTCACGATTTATTTTTGTTTTATTTCGTGTTGGTTTCAAAATATGCCGCGAGGTGCGTTCACCCCTAATTAAATTAAAGCCCGACAAGAACGTCCAGAAGAGCAAGAAATAGCAACGGATATTATGCGCATTTTGTTACGTTCTCCCCTTTTTCTAATCCAATTAGAGAGCATTGGCGGAACCTTGCAGAATACGGCAAGCAGCACGACGGACGATGAAAGAGAGCTCTAACTGCAAATGGAAGTACAGTTGGCGAAATAGCCAAGTCAGGGATCCCACTATCTGAGTTGGTAATATGTTATGGTGTATGTTATGTGCCACGAGTCGTACGGGTTCTCTTGCCATTAAAACCACCGCAGCAGTCTATTTTTATAGGCGGAAAAATCAGTTAAAATGTGTATCAAGAACGAGCTGCAAACTAGCGTCGTTTCGCAGATGAGCTCGACACGAAGCCGATTGGACGAGGGTATTGAACCCGCGACGCAACCCTTACGTAAGCGATCAGATTAGCCAAGTTTGGCGCAGAGATCAGCCAGAACGAGCGCTTAGCAAACAGGTTGGACTAACTTTCCATTAACCCATACAGCTAGAGACAAACAAAGTCAATGTCCAAAGCTAAAATTAACTCAAATTGAGCTTGCCGCCACCCCCTTTCTCCACCGCAGGCTGAAATATCATTTCGTCGATCAGTGCAGTTGCAATGAGTGCAGCAGGGTATATTAGGCTTAAAAAAAGAGGTATGAGTTACGCATCTTATTTGTATATTTTGCTAATACTTGATTAAGAACGCATTTTTAAAAATGGTATATAGGGTATATAACAGTTAAATGCGCTTTCACAATACAAACGCAGCTTTATTGTTATTGCCTTAAAGTCACAGTTTTATCTGGCTATGACTATAGGTCTGCTGAGACAATTTTTAGTCATACCCCATGGTGTCGTTTACCCGCTGGACTTTACTTATGAGTGTTTATTGTGAAATATGATTTCACATTATCATTTCATAAGTCGCTGAAACCAGTTGAGGCGCAGAGCCTCATGAAGAGAGCGAGAACTCGTTTAACCTAACCGACAATTGGTCACCCCGTTGCACGTCGCTTACCTTCAAACACGAGCTTCCTTGTCCGCGGGGAAATTGCCGTTGCGCTGCAATTAAAAGTGAAAAATAATAAACATTAGCCGAGCGACAAAAAGAGATGGATATAAAGATAAGCATGGCCGGAGCGTCAAAGAGTAGGCTGTGAAATGCATCCTTTAATGTGGACCAGTTTGGCCTGCTAACTGTAAGCGCAGCGCAGTTGGTCCGCCTGGGGCAGGGGCTGCAGCAATAAATAAATAAACAGACAACTTAGCTGTTAATTAGCAAGTCTCCAGCACACTGCATTCTCTACTAATTCTCTCATCTACGGGAAACCATGTGAACGCACCTTGTGGCTATGCGATTACAGTGGAATACAGTCTCGGGTTGGCCCGAGGGTTAAGCTGAAGGCGGAAGAGAAGCCCGTGTGGAAAAGACAACCTGCAGACGGATGGAAGACAAGTGAAAACGGGCAAAGAGAAATGCAACAATGAAAACATAACACGGATAATCCAATGCCGGCCGGCCCTCATTGGATATGCCACCTCAGACTTATCGACAGACTACAGCAGGTTCAGCAGGCTGGCACGGGTAGCTCGACTGCTTATGGCATGGCTTATTCCAAGTATCTGGCCAAAGACAAATAGAACTTTCTGCGTGAAATTGCTGCTTAAAGTCTTGATAAGGTCCTTAGAGAAGTGGATGCATCCGACTCCGATCTTCTGAGATAGAGAAAGTTTCGTTATAGCGTAAGCCAGTTATTATTTAAGTATATGAAGAAAGGGTCTCTTTTGATCTCTTTAACACAAGTTCGAAATTCTTTAAGCTAAACAAGGGAAATTTGACGATTCAACTTTCTGAAAATTCCAATTATATATATATATATATATATAAATATTTACACTAATTAAGAAAAAAATAATAAAAGCCACACAAAATAACACGAGAAGGGACAGAAAAAGAAGCAGAAAAACCGAAATTCCGAAAACAAAATATCAACAGCAAAAAATGCATACGAAATGCACTTAACATGTTCCGCAATGTAAATAAATGCCAAAAATGTCTTGGCTTATTTATAATTTTCTTTTGCCAAAACGTAACAAAAAACATACTCCAGCGAGAGGTGGAGTGAGGGAGGGCTGGGGAAGAGACAGACGTCCACTGCACCCACTGCAAAAGGTAAAAAATGTTGGAAAACAAGTTTCATTTCGGCTCGAAATGAAGTTTTAAATTTTAAACAGCTGTACACATGTGGAGCGAATGCAGTCGCAACAACAGCAACAACAAAGAGTTAACAACTCAACGAAAGTTCAGGGTTATTGTTGTTAACTGGTTGCTCAGATCGGAGCTCTGAGGTCTCTTTGCTCTAAGGTCTGTGCTCTGTGAAGGTGTCGTTCCGAAAGAAATTCCATTGAAGTCTTCAAAGGCACTTCAAGACAAGCAAAAGAGGTAACAGAGCTGCGCACCCGACTGCGAAATACCTAGCACTACAATCTCTAGTACAGGAGATATAACAAGGCACTGTATGATACGTACTCAGACAAATATAGTCATGTTACTTACGTTGTCATTATTTTATATACCCTTACCGATCATAGAAAAGCATAACGAAAACATAAAAAGAAACCAGCAGAAATTACCAATTGTCTCGAGGGCTACACTAAAAATAGTTTTTGATCTGTAGATGGTCGCTTTTGTTGTAACTGGGTTATGAGTGCGGAGAATGAGAATAGAAGACTTGGTATGGTTTGTGTTGCTGTTGAAAGCAGCTTGCAAAATCGAGAACTGGTAATATCGGCATTGCTAGTGATTTAATCACTATTTCGGAAGAATACAGAGAAATAATATGGTAATAATGTTAATTGTTTCTGCTTTTTGCATTTCAATCAACGTATGCTTTTAATTTTGGAATGTACTTTGAATAGATTGTTCCTGATTTCTCGTTAAAGTAATGTCATGCTAATATGTACTTTTTATCTGAAGCATTTGGCATGCATGTTTCCCGGTACACAAGGTCTCCGAACGAGAAGCAAATTAAAAATGTTATCTATTCCGAGCGGAATATGTAACCAGTCGGGTGTTTCAAATAGGCAACATTTAATTGAAAACTCTAAGATAAATGGGCCTGCTGTGCGGCCCCCCGGGAACGCTATAATGGGAAGGTGCCTTGCGCAATCGTTTGCTTTGTGATTCTTCGAACCTTCGACAGCATTGAATCCAGAGCTCAAGACTCATTACTGGTTAACAGGCAAAGCTTAAACGAAATGAAAACGAAAAAGTTTTAAATTATTACATTAAAACGAACACAAAGAAAGGCCCAGCCCCTTCTGTCTTCGGTCTGCTCATCTCAGACCGTCCCCTGGGCAATTCTTTACAGACGTGTCGAGAGACGTCTTCGCCTCGCTCGCTGATGATGTAAACGGAATTCAAATTTATGGTAATACCCAAGAAATAAGCCAGATTTAAAATCGCGCCACTAAACACATTCGTTTGGCGCTCTACAGAAATAAAGAAATACAAAAATACAGAAATCAAAAGTGAAAGTTTTCACATTTGTTTCGCTGCGTTTTCCGAAAACATTTTCTGTCTACCTTGGCGCGATAATCTCCAGTGATTTTTCACTTAATTGTCTTTAGCCACGCGTCCGCCCGCGTCGGCCAGATCTGTGGCTTATTAAGTGTAGCTCGATCTACGCATGGCAGAGAATGAAAACGACAACGGAAATGGAAACGCAGGCGTAGACTGTAGAGGTTTGTGCAGAAAGCTTGGCAAGTATTTGATGAATTTTAGCAAATCGAACGCATGAGGGAGCTTCAAAAGAAAATATAATTATTAAAGATATTGCACCAGTATCTCTTTGGGGTTAGGTTCAATCTGATCGGACATTTGTTTGTACTATTAGAAAATGTATGTATTATGCCCATCTTGAAAGTCGGGACTAATTGATTTGTTATCTGGAGAACGCTTAGAACGTGTCTAGCAATGGAATGCTTTCACGGCCCGACGAAAAATGTACTCAGTAAGTTAAACAGAAACCCAAGGAACAAACAGTTTAAGTGAAAGCCTCAGCAAGAAACCCACAATGTGGGCATTATCGAAAACCGAGAAGCAACGAGCACATCGAGGGCTTAGAATAATACCGCATATGTTAAATGAGAAGGAACATTTACATAATTTATTTTAAACTTATGCCCGCATTTGATCGGGCCGACACTCTTGAGCGACTTATGCAATCGAACATAAAAACTGGTAATAATGCAGTCCAACAAGAGCGGGGGAGGCAGACAAAGTGCGAGAAAGAGAGACACAGCTGTGATCTGACTAGTCCGACTTGTATCTGGTTTCTGAGTCATCGAGTGGCTGTTGCGTTGTGCCATTTAACTGGAGCGTAAAAAGTTTTGACATTTGCATACCGCCCCGAAAAGGCTCAACAATGAGACTTAATGAGCTGCAAGTTTGCTATTCGAATATCACGCATTCTTGGAGAGGCTTCCAGCTCAGTATTGCAAGATTCAAATGGTAACTAATCGACCTGAGCAAAGGTGTCTACTTCCATGCTTTCAAATGGTACGTATTGCATATCAACACCACCAAGAGAGAGGGACAGACACAAGCCACACACGTGTCACGGCTTGAACAGTTCCAAAGTGCATGTGAGTCACAATCGAGAGACTTGTGGAGGCTTCGGTGGAGTCCCTCCTTCTCCTCCTCCATCTTCTATGTGTTTTCCAGCGCTACCAAGACAAATAGGAAACAGAATTGGGTGTGGGCTGGGTTCTTTTGTCGTTCTCTGGAAGTTGCCTATAGCTTTCAGAAACTAATTTAGTCTGTGGAGTGTAATACACACGGGTCTACAGCTCTGTATGTATGTAGCTAAGTATACACGTGCTTACGCATGTCTGGAGGTTTGTCTGTTTGTCTGGCCGAGTTGCGGTTACTGTGGGGCTTGGTCTGAAGCCATGTCATTAGAACCGGAAAACGGTCTATAAATAGGGAGTTAACGGGCTTTCTTCGAGGCAAACAAAGAGGTGAACGCATGGGCGTGTCAAATGCCATAACTAACTAATGATTGTCGTCGTGTGGACAAAAGATCATAGATCGTTTAATGGTCAAAAGCATTATTGAATTTCCTCGAGCGTTGACTAATGGTTTGCAGTCAGTTCAGGCATTCTCTTTGTTGGTTTGAGTAGAGCGAGATCTGTTAAAGTTATATGCTTTGCATATAACTTTATAAAAACTATGAAATTATTCCAAAAAATATGAAATTTCACACCGGCAACATTATGTTCCGAAGATATTATTTATAACATTATGGCCAAATCACCATATTTACTTTCGTATCTTTTTTATAATCTAAGTTAATATTCAAAATGTAAAACATAATTTCAAAGTTATGTTTTAGCAATTACAGGGTACAAAAACTTCGGTTGGCAAACTTAAAGGTTTTCTCGTTTATTTTGGTAACAGGAAACTGCACATACAAGAGCACGAGCTGAAGCAGATTTTATTGTTATTGTTGTGAATCGAATATCATTATAAACAAAACTCGCTCGAACCGAAGCTGCTGAAGAAGCTGATTAACAAGCCTGCTAATTGACCAGGCATCTGTCTCGAATCCAACGAGTTTTACGTGTTAAAAAAAAACAAAAAGTGAAACGACTAAAGGAAGAAAGAATGAAATAAAATAAAAGTACCTGAACCCTAAAGGAAGAAGGTATAAAATTGGGCGGGAATTGAACTCAAGCCCGTAGGTTTCCCAAATAAAATATGTTACATGCAGAAAGAGACAAAAGAAAAGGAAGGAAAAACCATAGAAAATGTAGAACAAATGAAGTTGAAAATCGAAAGTCTTTTGTTCAACAGTATCGATATCATCGCTCAGAGAAAAAAAAAAACAGAGAAATCAGGGAGCACGAGATGGGTATTTTTAGCCAAATTGCACAACTTCCTTGAAGACGGGCATGATTCGACATGATTCTCACAGCTTGCTGGATTGCAAAACGGCCTAATGCATATGTATAGATATATATTTATATATCTGTATATCTGTATGTAAATATGACGGATCTGCATAGCAAAACAAGTTATTATATATGTCTGTTTGAGCAACATAAACCACGCAGTCATAATTATATTTTATTGTCAGGCAAAATGAAAATTACCCACGCTTTCTAAGCCGACAAACACACAGAAGCCATTGAAGTGGCCCGACACGAAAAAGAGGGAACACAATTGAAGCAAGATATACGAATACCTTTGTAGGTCCAAAGGTTTAATACCCTGCAATTAATTGTAGAATTTCCGAGCCCCCGTTCCTACAACTATGTTTATACTATAAAAAGGTGGGAGTTCATTCAATCATTCAATCGGTTTTGATATTGAAATCATTAAAAAGTCAATTTTCAATCGATTATTCGATGTTTATATCGGTATGGTATGGTTAAAATTATTCAATATGTATTCCAAAATATCACAGATGTTGATACAAATCTATAGTTGAATAACAACAATATTTAGATCTGGAGTCTAATGGATAATATGTGAACTGCATGGAGTCGAAGAGTTGGGGTATTCTCCAATTCGATATACTCTACTCCGGAATAAACGGTTTTTCTGTGCAGCTCATTTTACTATAGGAATAAATCTGTTAGCTTAACCACTGCATGTTTCCGCATAACATTACTATACGAGTTTTCGGATGGTTCTCGGTGAGTGCGGAGAGAGGCCATAAAGTAGAGGCAAGTCAAACAGCTTAGCTACTAATTAGCGTCTCGAAAATGTCCGAGTAAACAAAGGTTGAAAACTTATATAGAAGAAAGAGTAACGTGAGCTCTCTGCTGGAACGGTTAGAGGCGCCAGGGGCGTAGCTAGGAAAGGTACTTCAAATGGTTGCCTGACTTCCAAATGCAGAATGAACCGATTCTACGAACTTCTAGTTGATTTAGCAGATAGTTGATAGCAGCTACAGTTAAACGAATTTCAGACTAAAATAAATCAGTTTCGCTTTCAATAAAAAATTCTTCAAGATATTGAAACAGTAGTCAAATCATTGGCCTGGTATTTCAAATTGTGATCATTCATAAATTGCCTGTCATATGGTGTAGTGATAGTATACAGTTACAGTCCAAAACTCACTGCTGAGACACTCATTATTCAAGCCACGCCACTGGATAATGAGGGTCGCGGGGTTGTCGCGCGTTTGGCCCCAATTCAGAGACTGTTGAATGCCGCTTAGAATTCGCGTGGAGCTGCAGCCCATTAGAAAAAGTGCCGCGTTCCGGGATTGGGAGCCGGGTCAGTCTGGTCGGTCCAAGTCACAGCCGGGTCTGAGTCCGAGTCGCACCGTAATTAGACGTGCTTTCAGCTGCATCCGCGGCCTGTGCGCGCGCTCGCAACGAAAGTCGCGCTCTCACGTTTCGGTTTCAGTTTTGTTCAGTTTTTTTTTTCAAGAATTATGTCTTTTGAATTGGTATCGAGTGTGCGTTTAAGTCAGATATCTGCTCGCCTGTCATTTGTCTGTCTGCGACGAAGACGGAGATGCCTTGCAGGCGGATAGGCCAGTTCAAGGCAGAGAGAAAGAAAGAAAGAGGCGAAGAAGCAAATAAATTTCACCACTTTCATTCTTGGCTGTCAATTTGTGTTTTATTGCCCGCTTCTCATTGTCGACATCATCGGCGCATTGTCTTCAGTCTGTCGAGCTGTCTGTCCCACTGTCTCACTGTCTCACTCTCTCGCTCTCTCTAGCTCTGTCTCTATCGCGTTGTCTTCGACCTGGTTCCGCTTTGGCATTGCTCTACCAAATTGTACCAAATGTTTGGGGCATTGTAGCACGATCGCTTAAATCGCTTTTTATATGTTTTAAACTCTTAAGTTTTGCCTTTTTATTTCGTTTCGTTTTGTATTTCATGGCACGACATTGCGCTTAAGAACTACACCGAAAATCGTGCCGAGCTGACCCATTTGGAGGCTACACTCGTCTATGTGTGTGCGTGTGTGTGTGTGTGTGTATAAACGGCATGTAAAGCAGCGCAACATTTTGACGACCGGCCACAGCAATCACAACTATCGCAAAACAAACACCAACCAACCATACGTATAGCCCAACAGACAAGCACGAATTGCAGCTTAATCAAGTTGAACACACACATACCCTTTAACAGCGGCAGTGTGCAGGGTACACTGAAGTGGTGTACATAAGTTTGGTTGCTTCATGAGTTCATAAATAATAAATTTGAGGCAAAGCTCAGGTCATTTTGGAAGTGCATCAATTTACATAACCCTCAAAACTGTTGCCGCTTCCCGCACAATAGTACAAAAGTAAAACATAATGAAATCGACTGGCAACCAGGTAAGGCAATTGTCCAACGATACCTCGCACTCCCCAGCGCCGCAGCTCTCTGTGTACAATTAAACGCTGCGTGTGATGACACTTTATCTCCGTCTCTATCTTTATCTCAGTGTCTATCTCTATGTTCGAAAGCTCCGAAAGTTGAAAATTCGATGTTGGCCGCTATTTCCGCAGCTAGGGCCAATTTCGGGGCTATGTAACTGTTTCCCCCTCACCACCCCCCGGGTTTTCGGTTATTATTTTGTGATTATGGCCGAGCGAAGTTTCCCATTTGCAAGACCCGAAGATTTCTGTTGTTATTGTTGTTGTTTTCGACTTTTATTGGAGCACAATTTCCTGGGTTTGTCAAACTTTTGTGTGACATAATTTCCACATGACATTCACATGGAATAACGGTACAGTTGTCGACCCGTTCGCCACACTGTGAGAAACTGTTGCCTAGAACTTGAAGAGACTTTCTCAATGGGTCGCCGAGAAAAACGAGCTGAAAATGGGCCGAATTAAAGAGGAGGTCAGCGGAGAATTAAGAGCTGAACTTTACGAAACTATCGATTGTTTTTCCCCGTCTGAGTGAGCAGTGTGCTAAATCCAATTAGGTACACTTGATTGCTCAGAAGCTGTTACAGATTACTCGCCTTGACTTGGGATTTGTATTCTTGGACGCAGTACGCGCTGACCTCTAACGTATCAATCATTAATCTGAATGCTTCTATTCTTCGCATTCGATCTATTAAGTGCCGTTGCAAACAAAACAAATCAAAACATTCGACTGACTAATTGTCCGCTCTGCAAGCAGTAGCACAACAGCTTGGCCCTGGGTCTCAGGCGTAAAATCGAAATCGAATTACGTTATACTTTATAACTTTATTGTCGGTCTTCGTTTCCGCAAACGGAGCTAGCGTACAGAAAGAAGTACGTGCTTCGATATGCGAGCTCAACCTACGTACGGGCATACTCGCATTATACTCGTACTCGTACCCGTACTCGCAGTCGCACTCGCATAACACCCATCTGAGGTTATCCCCCGTAATGAACTATCAAGTGCATGCTGAGCCAAAAATGATAGAGGAGAGCTCCAATTTTTGGTCTTTTGTTGTTTAGTGATGGACTATGTGCGGTGAGAGCTTGCATTGATAAATTGAGCTCAGGTGGTGAGCTGGCTTGTCGCCTAAATTAATTTTTTTTTTTTGTTTTTTTTGTGATAAATATATATCTTAAGTAATTTTTTTTTTGTTTTTTTCGGATAAATATATTTTTATAGTTTGCTGCTATTGTTTATGGTAACTTCGACTTTCGCTTTTCTTAAAATTTATAAATTTGAAATTATTGAAAAGTAAATAAAAATATATGGTAATATAAGTAAATTAAATATATATTTGTTTATGATTTTAAGAGGATAAATATGTTTTTATAGTCGACTTTAGCTTTTCCCAATATTTATAAATTTGAAATTAACATAAAAATAAAATAAGTTATTAATTTTTAAATTAATATTTATCTATCTATTTAAAATTATTTTAGATAAATAAATTTGTTTGCCTTGGGAATGAAAAGTTGCTTAATACAGAGATTACGAAAGTAAGTTTTCTTAGCTTTGCTGATATTCGACCTATTGATCTGCGACAATTGTGAGTTGCCAATTGTCTGCGATAGCTATCGCCAGCTTATGAGCATCCCTAGCACCACACACGCCCACCACAAGCACAAGCCGCATGTTGACAGCTTTGAGAGCCTCTCACAGTGCCTCTTCAGACCCTCTTCAGAGCTATTAATTATGTCGCTTTTGTTATTTTTACCGCGAATTGCCCAAATATCTGGGCAACTAATGAACAACTTACTTTGTGCGTCTCTCAAGTGCATGGATAGGTTTATTTATAGAAACTGGACGAGTTCTGGCCAAAACACTATTGGTTTCCGGGCCACGCAACATTCGCTTTCATCTCCGTATATGACTCTGTTTTGGCCTTTGGCTTCGCATTTGGCCAATTCGATATGCCATGCAAATATTTGCACAATTCCGAATTCCGAGTCGCGTTTGCAACATGATGAATTGCCGGCACACGGCAAATGCCAAATTGAACTGGGATTGAAACTGGGTCAAAGTTTAGCCTCGTCGTGCTGGGGCAAAAGCAAATATTTTGAGACACACACACACGCAAAATAACAAAAAACAAAAACGAGCGAAAACGATCACAGTTTTATTATACAATTGCACAAATGTTGCTCAACTGCAAGAAAAGCAAAAAATTTAATTCAAGAAAAAAGCGAATTGGCATTTTGAACAAATGATTAATTAGGCGATGAGCCAAGAGCCAAGAGCTAAAAGTCTGACTTGAAATGAATGAATGACAGCTAATTACAGGTCCCTCCGCTAAAGCCCCGCACATGCGGGCACCCTCAAGGACAAGTAGAAGTGCCAGAGCAAATGGAGTGCTTGCATAAGCCAAGAGAACTGAGGGATCTATTGAGCTGTTGGGCCACAATTCGCAAGATATGAAAATTCAATAAAATAAAACGCTTAAGCTGTGCATCTTTAGCCATTCAATTTATAAAACAAGCTATAAACCTATAGTTATAATATAATATAATGAACAAGTGAAGAAAGCTTCAGACGAGTGTAGTAAGATACCATTGGCGTGGCCTTCTACCAAGTTTGATGCTTTGATCTCTTATTGTTATTGAATTATTTACAAAAAAATGAAAACCGCATTTTTCAATTTGCTGAGGCGGTGGGCGTGGCACATGAACTTTGAAATAAATTTCTTATGTGTATTTAATACACGCACACTCCTACCAAGTCTGGTATCTCTAGCTCTTTTAATAGCTAAGATCTGCGGGTTCAAACAAACGGACAGACAGGCGGACATGACCAAATCGACTCGGCTATTGATGCTGATCAAGAATATATATAATTTGTACGGTCTGCCATACATTTTCACAAACGAAATATACCATTTTTTACTCTTTTTCAATGGGTAAATGGTATAAATATTCTTGGTTGAAAGAAGTCTTTCGGCACAGTTCTATAGTGTTTTAGATCAAACAGTCGACAGCTTGCAGGAGTTATAGATCGTAGTCAGGGTCATATGCTACATGGGCTTGGCTTTATGAAAGTTGCTCGCGTGACCCTGCCCAGACAACAATAACAGCAGCGCCAGAGCTAATAATAGACAGTTTTACCAATTCTACGAGGAGCTTTATGCGGTTTTCGGGCTCAGGCTTATGTGTGTGTACCATAATTGTATGTACATATGTATGTACTTCTGCTGCACACTCAACGTAATTCTACCTACAGCATGTGCTTGTACATATATACCATGTACTGCACACATACACAGCTACACCCATATGCATATAGAAAACGAACGCAGAAATTTGCATGTGGAAGAACAAAGAAACGGACACGAAATGCATGAATGAATAAATCGAAAAGGAGGCCGACAAGAGAGAGAGAGAGGGAGAGAGAGAGAGAGAGAGGGAGAGAGCATGGCAGCGCCGTAAGGAACCCAAAGGGATTGTCCCTCTCCAACTGCAGGTGCGCCAGGTGCGTGCTTGCTCTCTTTGCCTCTGCTCCACTCGCAATCGCACTGCTCGCAGTTCTCAGGTGATTTTTTCTTTTTTTTTTGGCATTTCTTTGAGCTTATCTCACTTTTGTCACGCTTGTACTTGTCGCTTAAGCTGCAGCAGCTCCGATAACCACACGTGTGTGTGTGTGTGTGTGTGTCTGTGTGCTGCTATGCAAATAGCGCAGATTGAGCAGATAAGGGAGGCAGCGGGACGTCGGGGGCGACGTGAGCAATGGCACAGTGCTCAAAATAAGTCTGTTTGCACAAGTGCGCCGCCTGCCTCCTTGGCCCAAAAACTGTTCGATTTTCCACATGCTTTTCCCCCTGTACAGCGGCTATCAGCAGGCCGAGATCGGCTTCAGCTCTTGGCCCGGCTTCTGCACAGTTCAGTTTGCTCAAAGATTCGACTCGGCTGCGGCCCTACCAGGTTTTCGTCTGCCTCGTCTTCTGCTTGTTTTCTTCTTGGCGCTCTTGGCTGCAAACTGGTTTTAACAGTTGCTTGTTGTTGTTGTGCTTGTTGCATGCACACACACACACACACACACACGGGCAAACATTGAATTTATTTTTGCTACCAAACTTTGCATTACAACGCAACACCAACAACAGCAACAACAACAGTGGAACAAACTACAACAAGCAGCTCAAAGGTCTTGCGCTGTCTATTCTCTTTTTGATTCTTTTGTTTATGTTTTGGCAGCTGATTAATGCTTTCCAATTTATTGCTATTTTCCCAGCTGTTTTCATGTTTTCATATTTCTATATACGCTGTAAATTACGCACCTTTGAAGAGTTTGCGCTCGGGCCGGAGGGGGGTTTACGCGTTTCACTTTGATTTCGCCTTGCTTGATATTCCCTTGAGTCGCCTTGCAATTACATTATTAGCTGTGCGTGTGTGTGTGTGTGTGTGTGTGTGTTTTGTTGTACTTGTATTTGTATTTGAATTTTTATTTGTATTTGTATTTGTTGAGGAAATGATTTCTTTTCGCTTCATTTACAATCACGATGTTTCTTTTCTTCCAATTAATTTTCAAATCGCACTCAAGCCCAAATTTCACTTTGGTTTGCCTTCGCTTTGGCTTTTCGCTCGATTTTTGTTTAACATTTCACAAATGTCCGTATGGAGCCGCACAAGGTAAAGTCTTGCAGCGCGTCGCCTCGGCGTCTCACACGTCTCACGCGTCTACACAGCGACTCGCAGCGTTTCCCGTTGAGCGTTCCGCGATTGACTGCCAACTCGGTCGGCATTCGTTCAAGAACTGAACTGAGCCCTCGCCACGCTGTGGATGGAAACCCGACTGAAAGATTTCTCAGAGACTGCAGACACGAAGCCCTCGAAGACGACGCGCCGTCGCCGTCTTCGTGCTTGGATCGTGCGTTCGTTTGCGCTCTTACGCTCTTCTGGCCGTCTCAACTGTGCTCTCGCACGCTCACCCGCTCACCTCACCACAGCTGTTCGTTCGACTTAGGTTCCACAGCATGTGGAAGGCAGTGGCAGTTGAATTTGAATTTCTTCTTCAGTTTCAACTGGAAATACACTGAAAGAAAAGTATCAAATTTTATGAATACTAAAACTTGTTCGAGACAATTGCGATCCTATAAAAACTAGGGTTATGAAAAGGTTGTTAAGATCCAAATTTTTGGAATACTTAAGTATAAGTTATAATGGTCAAGAAACATAGAAATTTAAATGGGATGTGGAGGAGATTGTTAAGCATATATTTTCAGGAAATATGCTCTGATCTTCAAGATCCGTCAATCTAGATGGGTTTGACAAACATAATTTGCAGTTAATATCAGCATAAACTTCATTCAATAAGGTCCTGGCGCCAGTCAATATGGTTAAATATTAAAACAAAAAATAAAGGTTCAGCGTGTATCACTTCAGGAAGTTCTCCATAAACTAAATGAGGTAGACACCTTAATTAATTTTTATCTAAGTGGAAAAGGCAAAGCTGGAACGCACTCGACTATGAGATATCCAGTTAAGAATTTTTTTAAAGACAAATTATCCGTATACATGCAAACCTATCTATAAACGGCAGCACAAACATTTTAATGGAATAAATTTAAATGTAAGTTAATATATAAAATATTTCTTTTTTTTTATATTTCGAGTTGATATCGCTAGTATCCCGTAATAATGAAGAAGTAGTTCGATCCGACTTTTAATATTGATTCAGACGGTAAAAATGTTTTCCTTGCGAACAATACGATTATACTCTTGTTCGTACTGGTTACTGGGTATATAAACTCATTTTGAGTTCCAGAAATCATGCAAAACTCCATATAAAAGCTTAAAGCACTGCCAGGCCCACCAGACAGAACAAGAACTCTAACTAAACTGTGGGAAACGCTTTAAAAATGCATTTGCATTTCTTCTTCGGATGCTTTATGCTCGGCACTACTTGTAAGTGGAAACCTATTTTGAAAAGAGAAATAAAAATACATATTTGATTAATATTTTTATTAAATTTGTTTTGCATGTTAATTGTATTAAAGTAATCTTTGCCATCAAAAACAAAGAAGAATATGGATATGCAGAAACGCAACCAGATGAATCAGAAGCAGCGGATAAAACACCAGGACTACCAAAAACAACAGTTACAAAAGGAACACCAGGATCATCGGATTCAACCACATCACCAGTAACAATTAAACCGTCAATGTCAACGCCAGCTGTAACGGCAGTAACGTTGCCATCAAAACCTTTACCGGTAACACTTTCGAATCTAGTTCGGCACTATTTAACATGTTTTTTTCGTTACTCCCCGTAAAGGATGAACTAATAGATCTAAAGATTCAGCATCTTCTCGATATTGCCAAAACTGGACATTATCTTGGTAACACCGAATTTTCTCTGTACTTGGCACTGCTTCGCAAGGCAGCAAAACTCGGCCCGAACTCCGCGGAGTTGAAAGCCGATGTGTACGAAAAGTTCATAAGCTACAATGACCGACGGTTGCAGTTGGAATTGGAAATTGAAAAGCGAGTGGCCGTTATCAGACATCGATTGATCCATACCAAGCTTGGGAAAAAATGCCGAGACCTCTATCTGCGCCAAAAGAGGGAATTGACTGCAGCCCTCATCGACACGAATTCCGTGAAAGAGTATGCTTTGAAACTCTACAGCGAGGACTGCCACTATAAGGACTCTAGTGAGGAGGACGATGAGGAGTGGAGCTGCTGCGATTGGTGGTCCGAACTTTTTTCTTTTTACTAAAATTCGGTCCACTCTAACAAATAGCGATCGGTCATCGGTCTTACTTTATCAAAATTAATTAAAACACGTCAATGAAACCTTAACTCATTACCTTCAGCTTGTAGACATTTTTGAAAGGTAATTTAACATTATAATAAATAAGAAGCTCTAAAAGTGTTGAAGTGGAAATTTTAAAGCTTTCTTATTTGGTCCATTCTGTGAAATTAAAAAAGAAACATTCTACCTTGGAGCCGAGAGTATTTATTCCTGATCGGAACATTTTATGGATCGGATCGTAGTAACCAAAATAAGTCTTGATAACAACACTGCACTGGAAAATACGTATGTAATCGTTGATTTAAGAAGAATTCTTCTTAATTGCAGAGTCTCTAGTCTTTACTAGAAAACAGTTGCTCGCGCTTTATAAAATACACAGAATTGGATACGTGCGAATTGGATAGATAAGCCGTAATGTTGCCCTTACAGTTTTAGCGACAACTAAGTCCATCTGAAACTGGGGCATATGCAATTCAATTAGCCAATCCATAACTCATGCTTATCGTCGAACCGTACGCACCTTATAAGGTACTTTAGCGGCGAAGCCTACCACCAGTTCGAGTTTGCAACTAACCGAAGTCAGAAGCCATGTCGAAAGTGATGCAAGGTCTGCTGTTGCTGTTTGTACTGCAGCAAATGGGGGAAAGTCGGGGCGAGTCGAATCCGCATGCGCAGCCGCTGCTGCAGCTGGACAAAATAGTTACGGAACGCATCCACAGCATGATCGAGGAACATCTTAGCAGTCCATCTGGAGATGGGCAGATGCAGGAGACATATCAACGACTCAAGCTGGCAGCCGATCTGCCGATCGACCAACTGGACAGGAAGATTACGGCGTACAATGAGTTGCGCCAGTTACTAAAGCAGGGCGCTGTTGTGACAGATCCGCAAGTCGTTGGTAGCTCATCGTTTGATAAACGAGTTATCAACCTGCTGCAGAAACTGGGCATCTACGACAAGCATACCGAGACTGTTTTCAGAGCGATCTTGAATGATCCGCAGAAGCTGAAAGAGCTCAAGAAGAGGCTGGACGAACTGGACAACGAAAAGAACGCAGAGTGTTGCATTTGGGATATAATATTCGGACTATTTTAGTGCTTCAAACACTTTGTATTGTATTTGTCTTACGTTGAAAACAAAAACGTTTTCAAAATATATATTCGTAGTTGCAAAATGAACTTGTGGTATTCCCTTGCTGAAGGATCCATGCGCGAGCTCTGAAAGTCTCTGCTGAATAATTTACATGCGAGCCCATTGACAGCTCGTTATTGTGTGGTGAGGGCGGCTCACGAGTCCCTGCAAAACAAATAAAGTGCATTTAAACGTGCCGGCCCCTATCCAACATACAGCAAAGCCCCATCCAACAACGGCCAGACATCCAACAAGATGCAGCAATCCAGAGATCCAGCGAGCCAGCGATCCACTTACGCTGTCTGCTGCAGCTGGCACAAACACTGACGTACAGTGGTGCAAATAGCAAAAAAGCGTATACTTCATATTGAATGAAAAAATTCAATTGTGCATGAAATAGCCATAGCCATAGCCATAGCTTTCAACTTTGGCATAATCGTACAGAGTTAACCTACATTGCACTCAACAATTTTCAGAATGATCTTTTTGAAAGTTTTGAATTTTTTTTTTTAAAACCAATTTTTAAGGTCCTACAAAAAATTATTTATGCATGAACTAGCCATAGGTATAGCTTTCAACTTTGGCATAGCATAGTATAAAGTCAACCTACATTGCGTTCAACAAATTTCAGAGAGATTCTTTTCAAAGTTTTGAAAATTGTTTTAAAATTTTTAAAAATTTTATAAGGTCAGTTTCTCAGTTTCGGAAATCTCTTTGGCAGCAAGAATGTCATTCAAAATTTGTGAAGCACTATAAAACCATATGTATTGAAATGCAATTAATGAGCCTAGCGTGATGGATTAGAGCTTTCTTTAAGCGTTTGAAAAGCCTTTTGCAACCACTGTGCAATCGAATGACCGAACCGGAGCACATTTCACTATCGTGCGCGTTGAAACAAAAAGTGTTGGCGTGCGTCTGCATCCTGGTGCTGGGATCAGCCCTTGGACAGAGCTGGACACAGAGACTCACAGTCACAGCGCTGCAGTCAGCTTCAGCGTCGAGCAGATGCAATCGCCAATCGCCAATCGCCAGACGGTTGCCCACTCAGCATGAGCGTTGCACTTCTTTTGACTTTTTTGTTGCTCTTGTTGTTGTTGTTGTCGCTGCTGCTGCTGCTGTTGTTGTCGTTTATCAGACAATGTCGCGTTTGCAGACAGTTTGATGTTTAACAAGTTGTCGAACGCTGCGCGCGGGGTCTGTTTGCTTTGCTCCTTTTGCGCGCGTTGCTTTGCCGGCTTTATAAATAGCCTCCGAATGGGATGTTACATATCTCTGTACAGCCCACTCTATCCGTTGCTCTCCAGCTTTCGCTCAAAGGTCAGGCAAACACTGCGCTCTTGTTTGATCCCTGATGCTCTACGTGCGTTTCTGTCTTAGCAGACTGCGGTCGGAACTTAAAATAATAATAATACTAACACTTCCACATCAAAGGCGGGTCAACGTGTAGTCGTTGCTCTCTAAAGTCTAATTAATTAAATAAAAAAAATTTAAATATTTATTATACAAGTATGTTTGCCTCAGTAAAACACATTGAGCCCTTGGTCTTTTGGCCAACCGACAGAGCACCGAGCTGAAAATCTGAAGGAGCATGAAACATTGAAAATATTAACTAGGAAGAAAGTTGCATACCCTTACAGTGGCTTCATTTATTTTCAACTTTCAAAATTTGAATCAGCTTCATTTTATTCAGATTATTCCTTTAGCAGTTATAGTATAGTATGATAAATCAAATTCATTGATTTTAAAATAATTTTGTTAAAACATGGAAAATATTTATAGTTTTTGTACAATAACTTGCGCCTTGAGTGATCATAGATCATAGTATGACAGATGTATGTTATACTAGGACGATTATTATGATTCTATAGAAATAGTGAGCAAAGAGAAGAGTTTCATCCAAATTGCGATAGACGGATCGTAGGACAGACGGCAATGACAAAATAGGCTAGATGGACTGAACCATTCCATTCTGATCAGTAATATACATTTAAAAGGATCGGAAAAACATTCTTCTGCACAAGCATCTACATGAAACTAATATACTCTTCCAGAAACTGAGTAATAGAGAATTGCCAACCACGAGCTATGAGTGAGTGAAAAAGAGAAAAGCGTAAGTCTTTGGCATTTCTGGCAACTCTCCACAGTGAGGTGTGAAAATTATAAGGTGAATCAATAGCTATAGGAATTATTTTAACTTAAGAAAAAGTTAAAGAATGCTACTGTCAAGAGTATCCAACAGCCAAATTTTTTAAATTTCACTGTGTCTAATGCATTTTAATTAATGGTTGATGGCATATACCATCAAATATTTACTAAAATACCCTGCTGTAAGTAGTGATTTTTCGAAACTTTACGGAACATGTAACTAGAAACTAATGAATTAATTACATGCTTTGTATTTCAATCGTTTTAAAATTAATATCAAATTTACTATACGTAAAGTAAAGAGTACGTGATCTTGAAAATGTATTTGCAAGATTTCTTAAATTTCTAAATTTCTTAAAATTATAAAAAACAAGTGAAGAAAGCTACAGTCGAGTGCACTCGACAGTAAGATACCATTTACCTTTCGCTGTTAAAAACTAATTCTTAATATTAATTACTTTCATTCGGCGAATAACAACGCATCGCATATTTTCGAGGACAAATTCACACGCATTGATGCTAATGGCACATGCCGACTGCACACTGACTACACGACGACTGTGCGTGCGCAGTCGGCGTGCGCAGTCGGCGTCGGCGTCGGCGTCGGGCCTCTACTGCTGTGAGCGAAACTTCTCGTGCCTATAACTTCTGTGTTTATTGTCCGATCGGATTTAAATTTATAGGGTTGGTCAATATTATTATTATCTACAGTAATACCTAAAAAAATTTCGGAAACTTTTCTACTTTTCCTATAATTTAATTTACCGATTTACAAAATCGATTTTTGGGGGCGGTAGGCGTGGCATCCAAAATTTGAAAATCCGCATTCTCCGTAATATTACCAGGCACCTTACTTCCAAATTTGGTGCTTCTAGCTTTTCTAGTGTTCTTTTAAACTATAAAAATGTGTTTTTTAGAGGCGGTGGGCGTGGCATCCAAAAGTCTAAAATCCAACTTCTGCATAATGTTGCAAGACAACCCCCTACCAAATTTGGTGCGTTTATCTCTTTTCGTTATTGAATTATTTGAAAAAAATCGAAATACGCATTTATCGATTTGCGGAGGCGGTGGACGTGGCACATCAAGTTTGAAATAAACTTCTTGTGTGTATTGAATACACGCACACTCTTACCAAGTCTGGTGCCTCTAGCTCTTTTAATAGCTTAGATCTGTGTGTTCATACAGACGGACAGACGGACAGACGGACAGCCGGACAGACGGACAGACAGACGGACATGACCAGATCGACTAGGCTATTGATGCTGATCAAGAATATATATACTTTGTATGGTCTGCCACGCCTCCTTCTGCCTGTTACATACATTTGCACAAAGTTAATATACCATTTTTTACCCATTTTCAATGGGTAAATGGTATAAAAATATTTATATTAAAGTGAGAAGACAATCGGTAAAAATATTAAATTTTTTTGCACATTCAACATAAAATCAAGGAACCTCCTCCCCCTGGTACTCAACCCATCGCACAGTATATCTGACATGGGTCAACCTGCCAATCCAACTGTTCTGCGCGTCGGCGGTTCTTGACATGTGATATTTAAGCCCTGATGCCATAATTGCGCATCAAAATCCATCATATCGCGCACTATATAAGTGCGAAGTCCTTAGCCGGGCAAAGGACTCTCTATTGCTCTGTTTCGATATGCAGCTCGTCTTTGTGCTCGTTCAACTTTTCTTGTGGTTCTGCCCGTTGGCCAGGACGAGCCGCCTCGTCGGCTTCAGTCCGTGCAACGAATCCGATGTGGCCATAGGTAGGGTAGGTAGCATTGCTTACTTCTCTCTGTTTACAGGGATATCTCTCTGGGTATGTTTCAGCCCTGTCGCAGATTATCAACGGACTGCGACCACGTCAGTTGGCAATCATGGCGCTACCCAGTTCGCGAGTGCTGAGCGCTGACTGCGAGAATGACGACAACATTCAGGTGGACGACTTCATCCAGCGCCTGCATCGACTCTACTACAAGTCCGTCGTTTTCTATGACACGATTCTCTTCTTCGAGTACATCGAGGCGAATCTGCTGGGCGCCATTGAGAGCGTAAATTTGATATTCCACGAACCGGACGAGCTGTCGGCGCGCATACACGAGCGGCGACTGGCCCATCGGCTGAGCCTCTTCATCTTCTATTGGGGCGCTCGACAGCTGCCTGCCTCGCTCTCCCGAGCGCGGTTCGAGGAGCCCATGCGAGCGGTGGTGATCACTCGGCCGCGCCGCAAGGCCTTTCGCATCTACTACAACCAGGCCGTGCCCACGGGCACCAGTCAGCTGCGCCTGGTCAACTGGTACGACGGGGACAATCTGGGCCTGCAGAAGACTCCCCTGCTGCCCAGCGCCGCCACGGTGTACTCCAACTTCGAGGGACGCGTTTTCCGCGTGCCCGTCTTTCATGTGAGTGGAGGAGCTCGCAAGAGTAACTGTTGTTAACTATGATTGCTTGTAGTCCCCGCCTTGGTTCTGGGTCAGCTACGACAACGACAGCAGCACTGCGAGATCTGAAGATGGCATAGCACAGTTCGATAGTGTGGAGTACAACGAGGTGAATGTGACGGGCGGCAGGGATCATCGACTGCTCACGCTGTTGGCGCAGCACATGAACTTTCAGTTCGTATATATCGAGGCGCCAGGCAGGACGCAGGGATCACTGCGCAGCCCTTACGACAGTGGCGAGGCCAACGATAGCTTCACTGGTGGCATAGGCTTGCTGCAGAGTGGGGTACGTACTACGCACTCGAAGCTATGTGTCAACTGCATCTGCACTTTTTCTCTGCTCTTCAACTGCCTGCAGCTGGCGGATTTCTTTCTGGGCGATGTGGGATTGAGCTGGGAGCGACGCAAGGCCATTGAGTTTTCCTTCTTTACGCTCGCGGACTCGGGCGCTTTTGCGACACACGCGCCGCGCCGGCTCAACGAGGCCCTGGCCATTATGCGACCCTTCAAGCTAGACATTTGGCCCTACCTCATTCTGACCATTGTGTTTTCGGGTCCCATTTTCTACGCGATCATTGCTCTACCCTATAAATGGCGCCAGCGGCAGTTGACACCGGATGTCGAGCAGCTGGGCGAGCTGTGCATATACATGGCCTACATCAAGGAAATAACACCCTGTGTGCTGCGGATCAACCGTTGCAGACTCCCATCCCGCAGACGTCGCTCGGACGCGATGCCTGCGCGTCTTTTTGAACGCTGCATTTGGTTCACGCTGCGTCTGTTCCTCAAGCAATGTGAGTATGTGCCTCGCCTTGGCATCAAGGGTATATTTTGTATGTCCTTCAGCGTGCCATGAGGTGTACCACGACTATCGGGCCAAGTTCCTGACCATTGTCTATTGGATCGCCGCGACATATGTGCTGGCTGACGTGTACTCCGCCCAATTGACCTCTCAGTTTGCGCGACCCGCGCACGAGGCGCCCATCAATACGCTGCAGCGCCTGCAGCTGGTGATGCAGCGGGACGGCTATCGCCTGTACGTGGAGAAGGAGAGCAGCTCCCTAGAGATGCTGGAGAACGGCACTGAGCTGTTCCGGCAGTTGTACGCGCTGATGCGCCAGCAGCAGCCCAATGACCACAAGGCCTTTCTCATTGACTCCGTGGAGGCGGGCATCAAGCTAATTGCCGATGGGCGCGAGAACAAGGCGGTGCTGGGCGGGCGGGAGACGCTGTACTTCAATATACAGCAGTATGGCGCGAAGAATTTCCAGCTCAGCCAGAAGCTCTACACGCGCTACTCCGCCGTCGCCGTGCAGATCGGCTGCCCCTTCCTGGACAGCCTTAACGATGTGTAGGTGATCACTCGATGTAAAAGAAAAACTGCTTGAGCCTCCATTTTTGCAGATTGATGCACCTGTTTGAGGGCGGAATTCTAGACAAAATGACAACAGCCGAGTACGAGGCTCAGTCCCGCAAGACGATCAAGGACCGGGAGCTAGCCGCTGTCGAAAATGCCAACGGCAATGGGAACAGCAAGAGCAGCGGGACCGCCAAGACGCAACATGCCCAGCACACGCAGGACAGCGAAATGATCAGCGCCCTCAACCTGCGTATGCTGCAGGGCGCCTTTATTGCCCTCGCTGTCGGCTTCCTAACGGCGGGTGAGTTCCGCTTTCCTCTTCCCTCATAGTTTTCCAATTTGTCACTTTTTGCTTTTCGCCAGTTCTGATCCTCATGCTGGAGCTCTTCTGTCGCAGACTGCAGCTCGCGCAGCTGCTGCGCCGCTGTCGTCTGCGCTGGCAGCGTCGCTGGCGACGCTTTGAGCGCGTCATGCGTCAGCTTAGCGTGCGAAACTTTTTGCAGAATTTGGGTTGATTACTTTATCGCCTCGCAGTCTCAAATGCAAATGCTTGGCACAAAAGATTTGTGTGTTCTGCGATAACACTAAATAACTATGGGTCGCCATAGTGGGGCAAAAGTCAGTATACTGTATTGATTATATTAGAATATCAATCCAGCACTAAAATCTTTTAAACTTTCACTCTGTCATTATTACATTTTTTAGTACAATTTGCGCAATTTTATTTATTTAGTATACAGATACAGCTTACTTCCTGTCAGCTTAGATGCAGCGAGCGTTGGAGTTATTAACACACTTGCCGTCAACTTTAACCTAGTTCCACCGTGGCTCGGTCAACTCCCTCGCCAGCAGTCGTTGTCTTTGTTGTTTGTTGTTGTTTGCTCTAGCATAATGAATGCCCCTGCGAAAACAAGCGGAGCTGCATGCTATAATTAATCTGAAGCTTGTCTTGACTGCGAATGCCGCTGCTATCGTCTTTTAGTTTGTGTCTTAAGTCTTTTGTTTTCTTTGTTTTGTTTTAGCGCAACGTGGCCCAATTTCTTCAGCAGCGCAACATAATTTTCGTAATAAGTTCCATTTCCTTTCATCATAAAAACCAGACAGCGACCTTTCTTTTTCTGCGCCGCACCGCAGGCTGCATACTCTTGCAATAGCTACATTATATATTACATATTATAATATACAATTTTTTAATTAAGCTGCAAAATAAACTAGTTTAATTCTAATAGTAGATCTGAGATTTTATGTGTATTTAATATTTTTACAAATAATACAGTTTTTACATAAAAGTATAGCTACAATAATTAATATACACCAAGAAAATAATGAAAATATCCATTTGTATTCAGCTATATTCAAATGACTTACTTAACTATTCGCTAAAAAGTTTTCTATAAATTATTATTAGCATTTTTCAAATACGTCTAACAGTATTATATCAAGTATATCAGTATCAGTATATCAAGTACTGCCGCGATCAGTAGATTAGTTAAGCCAGAGTTGAATTTTTTTTTTTTTATTATAACGTTATCTATATAAAGATATGATTATATAGATAACGTTAGTAATAATTTACCTTTAATCAAAATCCAACAATTATAAATGTTATAGCCTCCTGCGAATTTTAGCAATACCGGTTACAATGTATAAACAATTATAAAACAGTCTCGGAAGCTGCGATCGGTTAAATCGTAAGCAATTAACTGAAAGAGTATGAAACTTTCGTCTGTGCGATGGTAACACTTTCTTTTGTTTCATTTTCGGCATATTTCGTACTACTTTACGAGGCCCTCTGCACAATGATTTCTACTCAATTCGGTTTCAGTTTCAAGAATCCCATATATCATTGTCATCTGTCATATTCAGGCCGCGGCGTCTGAGGGTTTTCAGTTTCGTTTGCACTCACTTTGTTTTCGAGTTAGGCTTGAAGCTCTTTCAGCTTTCTGGCTGTCATTGTTGTTACAAGCTGCGCATGGACTGCGGCGTTAGAAACCCTAACTGCTCGGGGCGTACTAATTATATAGTTTGTATTTCGCTTTCCAACTGAAATTTATATCCAACATATCCAGCCCCGCTTCATCGCGCAGCTCTGAGTTATAATAATATGCCGATGGACAAAGCGCGACCGATCTGTGCTGCGAAGGTTAACGGATCGTGAGTGGAGTATGTCGAGTGCAACGGCAAAGAGTTCGAATGTGATAAAGCCCCCATATTACTGCTGGAACAAACCGACAACAGAAGATTGCTTTAGCACTGGGAAAGCCACAATTAATCCGAACTAAGCTGCAGTAATTAGGGAAACAGCTAAGGAAGCGCCCAATGCCAAATAGAGGTTGAATATATAATTGCGTTTTACTAGGTCTGGGATTCAACTGTTAACAGTTTTCTATGGGAAACACCAAACCTCAATTTGAACCCAAAACACTATCAGTTCTCCTTGAATTTGCGTGTCTTTAACACACTCGCTGCATTTAGGGAGTAGAGTACAAAGAGCCGTAATTACATAGGTTACGTGATTGCGACTTCCAAAGTTCCATATTCTTATCTCTTTCGGTATTTTCCGTCTCGCCGCGCAAAAAGGTCGCATAATCAGTAGCCCTCGCAAACTAATTTGTATGGCGGTGCAGTATTTCGCACCTTAAGTTGAGTTAACTTAGAATAACTCTAGGGGTAATTAAGAGCTTTCGGTTATTTTCACTGAAGCAGGCAAATGGAAAATGCAGAAAACTGGTTTACCAGTTTGAGAGACCACTGAAGTATGAGTTTATATTTTTTGCCCGAAGATTTTCGAAGTGCATGCTCTTAGCCAGTTGGGTTTAGGCTACAGAGAACTCGGTTTTCTGCTGCTTTGTGTCTAACTTGTGTTCATTATTTTTATTCAACTTATTATTTGTTATTTCTTTGCAATGTTTTCGGCTAGCTCAACCATTTTTTATGCTATTGTAGCTTAACTTGGATTAGTTTCCAATAATTGTAAAAATATATTTTAATTATTTTTGATCAAATAAAAGAAAATTAGATTCAAAGTATTTTATTAAATGTGAATATGTGAAATAGGTATGCAATTATGGTACTGGGTATTTCAGAGTCGAGCGCAATGTTTTCGGCTACTTAAAAAAATTAAGCTGCTTTTGAAACTCAACTTGGATTGCTTTCCAATAATTCAAACAATATAGTATTATTTTTTAACTAAATAAATAAATTGAAATTCCAAATATTTTATTGTAAATAAGCAATTGTGGTACGGGGTATTTCAGAGTTGAGCGCGAACAACTGTCGCTTTTTTTTCTTCTCTTGATATAAAAAAAGTCGAGTATCAATGTTAAGATTCCCTTAACTATTGTTTACTATCTTTATATTTTTAACTTAACGAAAAGAGTAAAAAGAGAAAAGAGTTGAGTAATAGAAGTAGAAGCCGATACAGCCCAATCCTGAAGCTCGAATTTCAACTTGAGAGTTTCCATGCTTCTATGTTGGTAGCTGAGCTGCCTGCGGGAAATGCGTAATCCAGATCGCAGCTAGCAAATTGAAAAGTCATCATAATTAACAATTCGAAAATATTAGTTTGCACAAAGTTGCACGATGCCGACGGCCGACAGAGCCGACAAGCCGACAAGCGACAGCCGACAACGATAGTGAACTTGATTCGGGGCCAATTTTCTCTTTCATTGACTGCGACGACAACTGGGCAAAAGCAACTACCTGTAGCCGGTTCCAGTGGTTCCCAAAGCATGCAAAGTTGCCAATTAATGTGTTCGCGCGCGCGCCTGTGTGTGTGTGTGTTGGCTGCGAGTGTAAGCGTTGCAGGCCGACACAGTTTTTTCGAAAAGAATCTGCCTGTTGTCGATGGGGCAATGCGGCGATGAAGGCATCACAGGCTTTGGAGGCGCTGGAAACCACTTTCTAATCTAACCCACAAGCTGCAATTGTCGGCTGGCGCGGCTGCTGCCGCCGTCTGACGGCGGCCACAGTTTTTGGGCCCAGACTGCGAAGACTCTTGACTGGCTCTTGCTATTTTTAAAAGCGCACTTTTCAATTTTGTGTCGTTTTTCGCATTCATTTTTTTGGCGGATGCGCTTGGCCACTTTCTCAGTTTCTCAGACTGGAGTCTCCAATGCGGAAAAATAGCGAGAGTGAAAATTCGTTGCCGACATACATAAATTTTCGTGCGAGCTGCCATCAAATTTCAGAGGCGACAACGAGAAGTCTGCTTACTTAGCACGAATAAAAGTGAAAACTCACATAGCAGCTTTTGTGTGCATCCGCAAGATTCTTTTTTAGCTACCATACATATAGTTTATATAAAGTTTAGTTATAGTTTAGCTACTCACAAGATAATTGTGTATCAATAAGATACTTTCGTATCCATAAGATAAAATAAGTAGATAAACTGTTTATAAATGAGATACTTTTGTATCCATGAGGTAATTCTGTTTCCTGCTTTAAGTTCTCTGTCTGTTTGGCATCCATAAGATAAGTAAGAAAGTTATTATAAATAAGATACTTTTGTATCCATGAGATACTTAAGTTTCCTGCCTTAAGTTCCGTGTCTCTCTGGTATCCATAAGATAACTAGTAAGTTGTTTATCAATAAGATACTTTCGTATCCATGAGATACTTCTGTTTCCGGTTTTAAATTCTGTGTCTGGTATCCATAAGATAAGTTAATAAGATACTTTTGTTTCCATGAGATACTTTTGTTTCCTGCTTTAAATTCGGTGTCTATCTGGTATCCCTAAGATAAGTAAGTTGTTTTTAATAAGATTCTTTTGTATCCATGAGATTCTTTTGATCCCGCCCTAAATTCTTTATCTGTCTGGTATCCATATGATAACTAAGTAAGTTGTATATCAATAAGATACTTTTGTATCTTTGAGATACTTATGTTTGCTACTTTAATTTCTGTATCTGTCTGGTATCCATAAGATAAGTTGTTTATCAATAAGATACTTTTGTATTTATAAAATACTTCTGTATGCTGCTTTAAATTCTGTGTTTCTCTGGTATCCATTTAATAAGTTGTTTATCAAGTTGTTTCGTATCCATGAGATACTTCTGCTCCCTGCCCTAAATCACTATCTGTCTGTTATGGATACCAAGTACTAAGTAGATACTAAGTAAGTAATATCAATAAGATACGTTGGTATCCACGAGATACTTTTGTTTCCTGCTTTAAATTTTGACCAAGGCAAAGTTAAGCACACTTTCCAACTGTCTTCCGTCTTGTTCTTGTACTTCCCAAGCAACTGCCGCTGCTCGCTGCAACTCACAAAGGATTCGAATCAATCGATACTATCGACATCGATATGTTATCTGCAGATAACAGCCCGCTATCGGCCATCTCTAGTGTGCTCACGTGTGCGAGCGCCGATTACAGCAGTTGCGGAGTTTGAAATTTCTCCACGCACTTGCGCTGATTTAGTTAGCCAGACAATTGCGTTGGCCGTGTTTATGGGATTTTTGAAAGCGCTTACAACAAGACGGCAGCAGCGCGCCGAGTAGCACGCCATGAACTTAATTATAATAACAATAACTTCGGCAACAATGCAAAGATGGCGGCATTCGTGTTGGCAGCCCAGCGAAAAGTACAGAAATAACAACGTTAACGGCGCAACAAATGTTGAAATATTTCTGTTAATTCCACTTCAACGTACAAATTAATGCAATGATGTGCAACGAGGCGTGCAACATGAAAATGTGTTTGGCCCAAGCAGAACGTTGAACCAAAAACGCGATTTGCAATCCAAGCTGTTGTTAATGCTGCTGCTGTTCCTTACCTTTTGCTGCTGCTGCTGCTGGTTTTGGTTGGTCTCTTCTTCGGCGTGTTGCGTTGTCCAAAGCTTTGCGCTCCAAAAAGCCAGACAGACGGCAATTAATTGCAGGCAAATGAATAAAATATAATGGAAATGCGCATTAGTTTGAAGGCTTCTGCGGTCGCCACAGCCGCCGCCACTTCCATCGCGAAGTCTGCAACTGCGCCTGACCCAAATTCGCAGACAGCTTTTCCAAACTGCAATCTTGCAAATAATTTGAAAGTGTAATTTATGATGGCGACACGACGCTGGTCTTGGACCTGGACGTGGACCGCGGCGCTCAGTTTACAACTTTCAGTTTCTGCGCGCATGGCGTGGGCGGCACAATGCCGGTAGTTGCCTGTTTCGACAATCGATCGCTGAATGTTCACCTCAATGTGGCTAACTGTTGCAAGTACTTGAAAGTAACTAATCGAATTTATGTGCAACAAAGCAAATTCAAATTTGGAATTGGCGCGCGACCTTTGCTTTGGCATTCTCATTTTGCGCTGACAAACGCTTATTGCTTGCACGCGGCAACGTTGCTGAGCACTTTTAACGATCTGGCCACTTTCTTTTTTGCTAAGGGCCCGCGTAGCGATGGTCACTCTAACGTAATTGCAAGAAAATATATTGCAATGTATAAATGTATATGTAAAAGTACTTTCCATTGTTGATATATATCTACACGCATGCAATATATGAAAACGATCAAATTATTTTTTAATAAATAATTATATAGTATATTTTCTTGTATTGAACTTTGTTTACCAACAAAATTTTCTGGCAGCACATAATCGTCGTGCAGTCTGGCAGCCCCGCAGCGCGGTTAATGCGCTATTGCTCTCTCCCTGGCTTTCTTCACTCTCCGTCTCTCTTCAGCAGTCCTCATTTGAACGCACGTAAGAACAAACGGGCAGAAGGTTTTTGTGCTGGAATTTAATTTGTTAGAGAAAGAAAAAACAATAATAAAGTTTTGGTTTCATTCCAAACAAAATAGTGTGGATAATAAATAGATAACCGGCCATACGAAAGCCTGTATACTGTTCGAACTGTGCCAACTAAACACCATTTAAATATTAATTGTGCTGCGTTGGGCGTGCAAGGCGCAGCAGAAACATAATTTGTGGTTGGTTGCGTAAAAGGTAAATGGCCAAACCAAGCGTATCTCAGAAACTGTACGCGTGTTCGGGCAGTGTTATATTAGTTATATGCAATCGGGCGTGTTCTAAATTTGGCAATCTAGAAAGTGGTCGCTCGAAAGTCTCGATTGGAGTTTAAATTTTGTATTCTTTCGCATTTGTGATGTGTGTGCACAGCGCATACATATTTTTTGTCTCATCGTCGCCATTTTTAATCAGTCGTTTTTCGCTGACGTGTGTACTCTAGAGTTGTCTCGCTCGCGCACGCCGTGCAAGCGGCGTCGCCAGTGTTGTAAAACAGCGTGCGTTGTGCAGTTTTTAAACAGAAACCTCCGCTGCTTGTCTGCAACTACAACAAATAAAATAAAGAAAAAGCAAAATAAATATCAACCATTTTCAATTTGTGCAACTGTGTATTTTAGTGACTTGCGCGCACAATGGAAGACCTCACCAAAAACATTATATTCACAACGAACGCCATAAACGGCCAGCCGGCAACAATACAGTACCAAACAGCGGACGGCACCATTCTCAAGCAACCCAAAATAGAGGGCCAGAAGTCCGACCAGCAGCCCACCTTCTACTACACAACAAATGTGAGTGCGTCCCCGACGCGATGCGATGCGGCGTCTGTCTGCTGCAATATGATTGTAACCTATTCGATTCGCTTCCATTCTCCATTCTCAGGGCAATGCGGCCACGGTGAATCTGGCACAATTGGCAGCCTCGGAAGATAATAAGACTTGCTACATAGCACAGCCGGTGGGCGGCTACAATTACGCTCTGGTCAATGGGATGCCACTGAACCAGGGCACCGCCCTTGGTATAGCCACTGTGGATGCCCAGGGACGTATACAGATTGTCAATCAAAATAAGCCCATTGCGGCGGTAAGTTGTCGAGGTTTAGATGTTCCAGCTTACACCACAATCATATCATACCCAGCCAAATGAAATATATTTGTGCTATCACCATAAATGCGCAGGCTTTTGCATTTCAAATCTCGGTGGAATACCTCTCCCGTAATAATTGCATCGAGACCGCCGCATAGTGTGCAATCACAAGCATTAATAACTTTTTTTCTTTTCACATTACAGACTATTTCTCCACTGCAAAACACAATATCGAACATCAGCTTCAAGTGTGATGTCTGCTCGGAGATGTTCCAGCATCTGGCGCTGCTCAACGCACACAAGCGCATGCACACCGACGGCACAGATGGGCAGCAGCACAATGCACAGCAGTCCTCGGACGCCATCACAGTGGTCAATTCCCAGGGCCTGGTGCAGACGCAGAACATCATCACGGGCAACGGCCAGATGGGTCAGATACAAATCGTGGCTTCCGACACACTCGAACCAGTGCAGCAATCAGTTATGCAGCAGCAGCAGCAACAGCAGCAGCAGCAGCACGAGAACTCCAAGTCGAGCAAGTGCATATCTTGCGGCAGTGCCATGATGCATCAATCGAAGCGCAAGGGTCCCAAGCAGGTGCGCTGCGAGTCGTGTATGCAGGCCGAGCAGGCGGCACAACAGCAAATATTTGTGGCGCCCGATGGTGAGCTGGAACCCGAATGCCTTTTCTAACCCCATCGCTGTAATAATCGAACTTGTATGAACAGGTCAAATGGCGCATCCAGTGCAGATCATATCAACCACACCACAGGCGCAAGCGCAGCTGCAACAGATTGTGGCCCAGCAGACGGGTGGTACGACGCCCAAGCGGGAGCCCGGCTCATCAGGGCATCATCCGGTGAAAAAACGAAACTCGCAGCAGATGACCAAATGCCAAAAGTGCAATGGCTCCGGCGTGGTGCTGATGGGCCAACATACACACCAGGCCCACAGTGGAGCCGGTGGCTCAATCAAACAAAACACCGTCACTGTCAAGACCGAGTATGTGGAATTAAGCCCAACGGTTGTATATCAAGAAGCTCACGAAACCATTCCGTGCACTTGCAGAAATCCCAGTAAACCCTTCAGCTGCAACATTTGCGGAGGCCTCTTCTCGCGCTACTCCAGTCTGTGGTCGCACAAGAAACTGCACAGCGGCGAGAAAAACTACAAGTGCACCATCTGCGGATTGGCCTTCGCCAAGGCCGTCTATCTGAAGAATCATGCACGCATTCACACGGGCGAGAAGCCCTACAAGTACGTGGCAGATCACGGATGCAAGACAGTCTTTTCATAAGTTGATTAATCTCTTAATCTTTTGCAGGTGCCAGACGTGTGGCATGCAGTTCTCGCAGTCGCCGCATCTCAAGAATCACGAGCGCACGCATAGCGGTGAGCGACCGTACGTTTGCGGCGTGTGCGACAAGGGATTCGCGCGTCATGCCACGCTGTGGAACCATCGTCGCATTCACACCGGCGAGAAACCATACAAATGTGAGATATGCGGCTCGGCGTTTTCGCAGGCGGCGCATCTGAAAAACCACGCCAAGGTGCACTCCGGCGAGAAGCCGTATAAGTGCGAGATATGCTCGGCAGCATTCGCCGATCGCTTTGCGCTCAAGCGTCATCGTGGCATACATCAGAAGTACGGGCAAACGGCCCCGCGGCAGCCGCCCGGCGATGGCATGGTTGTGCACAAACAGGAGCTGCCCGACATGGATGATGATGCGCAGCAGGAGGAGATCATCGGTGGATTATAGATAAGAGCAAAAAATGCCAATGCCAAGACGACCAACAGCACAGCAACGATTACGGCAGCCTTCCAGGCAGGCACAGGCACGGATACGAGCTCGGGTACGGGTACGGTCACGAGCACGAGCACGAGCACGGGCACGGGCGCCTTTGCAACGCAACCCTATCCGGGATACTACTATCAGTTGCCTACGGCACGGGCAGAGCAGCAGGCACAGCAGCAGGGCGCCGACTTCAGTGCTGCAACGGCAAACTACTGAGTTGGCACCTGTATATAGGATCGGGAGCGATAGGCCTCAGCTGCATCTGCATCATCACCATTACAATCTAGGCATCATTTATGTTATATTATTTCTCCTTTTTTTTGGATCGTAGCCCTAGGAATGCGGGGGCATTTGTACTGAGTGCCACCAAACGACGCTTTTTACGTTAATTAAACAAAACGAAATAACAGAAAAACAAAGGCAAGCAGAACAGAGAAGAAAACGAACCTAATTTATTCATAGAGTGTAACATAGATATGGCGCATTGTGTGGTACAGTTAAGTGTTATAGTCTATTTCTGTATACAAATTGTAGATGTAATTTACACGGATTTATAAGCAGAGAGAGAGAGAGAGAAAGAGGGCGCAACGGAAGCAAAAGCAAATACGTAAGAATCTACGCAGGAATGTACTATACACATCCGGGCTGTATACACATAGATCGGTATATATATATATATATGGATAGTACATTAATTCGTTTAAAACCAATACTAGCTGTAAGAAAACCCATTTTTAAATACAATTTATGTAAATCTAAATAAGTATTATACAAAAATGATAACATTAATAAATAAATCATATTTGAATAATTTGAATATTTGAATAAGTTTGCTAAAGTCTAAAGTAATGCTGCCCGACCCATTCGAAACAGATATTATAGTTTTAATGCATTTATTTATTGTTTCGCAAGTCCGTTCGAGTACTTAACAACTTATAGTTCTCTTTAACTATGCCACGTCTGATATACGAATCGGGGGAATTGTGTACGTTATATTTACACAAATTTGTATTAATGATGTGTGGATAAGGCATGGGAAGTGGACTTGAATATTTCTATAATATTAAATATTTAAGCTAGGGCAGATAAATTATGCTTGTGGGTAACTTAAATTTAATTAGTACAACAAACTTTTGATTTCGAACTCAAGTTCCGTTGGTACACAAAATTTAACTAATATCAAATACAACATATATATGTATGTATTAATATATATATATATATATATATATATAATTTGAGCTAACCTAGAACTTAATGTAAAATGCTACCAACTGTAAGATACCTCTTGTTTCATATTAGGAAGCGAACAAATTCAACAAACTTTAAATAAGGCCATGAGCAAATGCGTTTGCTCTCTTTACATTTAACAGAATAGTCGAAGAAGATATATATAGTATGTATGCATATGTACGTGTGTATATGTATTTGTTGTAGTATTTGTAGTTAGTTTGCTCTAAGTATTTGGTAAAGTTGATGATGTGTTTTCGATTGTGAATTGCTTTATAAAAAGTGAGGTTAGGCTTTATAGGAAAAATCAAGTTAGCCTTAACTCATTTGTGGGCCTTATGCTAGACTCTTGTAGTATCTGTCTTAGTTATTTTTTGGAAGCAGCGGGATATATGCCTATAAAGGATCCGAGTGGTTACAATGTGTTTGCGAGCTTAGTAAAAATCCTGATGCCTAAAACCTTGATTTATTCCACTGTATCCGCCTTGTTAAGTTTCGTAGCGTGCAGCTTTTGTAAGTGTTGCCACGCGAAAGCTCAGAGATAGCGTCATATTTCCGCTGGCATAGCTCCGCTCTGGACAATTTCTTCGCAAAGTCATGGCTTTTTTTTGCAGTGTAGTTATGTCGGTTTGAAAATGCTGCGACAAAGGATAAATAGATCAATGGATCGCACGAAATTCTGAGAATTTTGCTATGGCGGAATTATGTCGCACGGAGCTATGTCGCTACTCCATATATGTAAGCGAGTAAGCTTGACTTATGTATTGCCTCTAGTGCTTGCACTAGGGATATTTCTTTTAAGTTCACTCGGATCGTTAGATCCCAAGCGATTGTTGCATCGACTTTTCCAGATTATCAGCTTGCTATAGTTATTATTTCAGGGGTGAGAGTGCCAGACAACGAGTGTTTTGCTTTAGGGTTGGTGAGTCGAGGACCCACCGATATTCGTATTTGTATGCATTTGTATTTGTGTTTCAAACATGTATGCCAAGCTGTCTTGAAGAGGACTAAGTAACGCGAATATGAGATATTTTCTAAAATGGGTACAGAACTTGATAGACCTAGAGATAGAGAGAGTGCATGAAAGCGAGTGCGAGCGCGAGCGCGAGCGCGGGAGATCTGCAGGCTGACTCACATGCGCGTGCTCTCCAGCGCATCGCCATAGACGCTAAGGGCGTGCGTGGGCGTGGCACTACTGTAGTTAGCCAGCAATCAACTTGCCGGCGTGCTGCGCGTGAGCAGCTCATCGTCGTCGAGCTGCGCGAGCGCAGCGGGAGAGCCGACATCGATGGTCGTGACGCGATTGCCGCCGCCGTCGGCCGCCGAGGGCAGCTTAATGAGTTCGCTGTCCGTCGCATGGACCGGCATAATGATGCAGACGAAGCTCTGGCCCGTCTGCGAGTCGCGCGGATGCAGCGTCACCGGGTTGAACCGGTCCGTCTGGCCCTCCGTGTAGCTCTGCAGGCGCTGATAGATCTCCGGATAGTGTTTGCGCAGCAGCACGCCACGCCGCGACAGTATGTCCAGTATGTTGGACAGTATTAGCTCGCGGTTGCCCGGCACGGCGCGCAGGCCAGGATTGAAGGTCAGTATGAGGATCTCGGTGCGCACGGCCAGCGGCTGCTGCAGCGCCTGCTGTTGCAGCTCCAGTTCGGTGAGCACGCTCTTGCAGAGCTTGAGCTTGGCGCAACGGGAGACCAGCTGGCGCTCCCAGCGCACCGGCGCCTGGCCCATGCCCGGCGCCTCGGACACCACGCAGATGGCTACGTAGATGAGCATCTTGGACTCCGGCTTGTACTCGGTGCTGAGCTTGAGCAGCTCCGAGTACAGCTCCAGCCCCATCTCGGCCGGCATGAGGTCGGGCCAGCGTACGTACGAGGCCTCGCCCATGCACTGAAAGCCGTGCTTGATGAATCCCTCCGCCGCCTCGGCGCTGCGGAAGAGCACGCGGACGACGCCGCGACCCTGCGACAGGCTGCCCTTGCGCGCCAGCAGACTGAGGTGGCGCTGCGAGTCGATGTCGTCCTTGCACGTGGCTAACACCTGGCGGCACAGATTGGAGGCGCGCGAGTGCAGGCACGCCTTGCGATGCTTCTCCCAGTGGGCGCGCCGACACTCACGTGAACAATATAAATGGGTACAATTGTGGCATGACTTGTACAGCTTCTTGGCGTCGGTGGGCGTTGCACTCGCCTCGCACTTGGTGTTGCGGCACCGAATCTGCAGCTGGGCATCGATGCTGCCGCCGACGCCGCTGCCATTGCTGGCGCCCCTGTCCGCATGGGCGTGGCTGTTGGAGTCGCCCAGCGAGACGCGTCGGTTGCCGACATTGCCCTGCCCTGGCGTAGCACTAGACTCCGCTGACGGCACTTGCGATTGAGACTGCGACTGGGATTGGGATTGGCTCTGGCCTTGGCTCGGCTGCGATTGCTTCTTCTTCTGGCTGGGAGCGTCTCCCTCGCTGCGACGGCGCAGCAGCTGCTGCTCTGCTGCCGACAGCACCTGAAGCTGCTGGCGACTAGCTGTATCTGTTGGCAACACGAAATTTAGTTATTTATAAAAATAAATCATATACGCGTATATACATATTCAACGAACGAAAAACAACAACAATTAGCATTCCATAGAGCAGGCATATGTATTACACTTAGGAGGGAAGTCGCAGGGTTGCTCGCTAAGCAGCGCAACTATGCATGTACTTGGGTATTTTTCTCAGTGTAATTGAATCGAAAAACAAGAAGACTTATATATGATGTGCTTAAGAAAAATTTAATATCGAGCAGATTCGGGAGAAACTTAGTTTATTGAGGAAGCAAGCCAAAATAGAAAAATATATATAATTTTAGTATTTATGTTAAAAATCAAAAAATGGCTAAAATCGTTCAAGATCGATAACAAAAAAATATACTTGATGAAGTCGATCTTAAGATCTTAAATAACAATGCTTTATATGGAGAACAGTATGGGCCTAGAGTTATAAAATATATTATTACAAAACATATATATAATATATGGCATATAAAGCAAAATCGATTACAGAACTGGCTAAAATCAGTTATGAGCGATAACAAAAATTTGATTTGCCGAGTCAGAGATGTTTCTTTTGTTACAGAGAGCGTTATAGAGAGTACTTTATGGGCCTAGAGATACAAACGATTATATGCATGTACTATATAGTTTGAGAGAGAGATAGAGAACGAGAACGAACAACAAACAAGAGAACGCAAGTCATTTTCGCCTATACCCTTTGCACTTCTTCTTTTCATTTTCCAAACATGTTTTTGTTGTTATCTTTTTGCGGGTAGCGGTTATATTGGAACAAAAACTTACAGGTTCATACCTGTCGTCGAGGACCCAGCTTTGGTCGCCGATGTCGTCGGGTTTCTGTTGTTGTTGTTGCTGTTGTTGATGTTGGTGTTGTTGTTGGTGTTGTTGGTGTTCTGGCTGTTGGAGGAGGAGGTAGTTGGCAGTCCTAAAAGCGAGGCTAGAACATCCTCTAGCGATGCGCTACTCAAGGAGCGTTCTGGCGCTTTATACCGAAACGAATTCGACGCAATTCGATACGATTGAATTTGATTTTTCAAATATTTCAATATTTCAATATTTCAAATTTAAATACAAATACAAGAATATAAAAACAAAGTGTTGTTAGGCTTGATAAAAAAGAGAGAGCGCATATTAATCGGTCTTAGAACTAATCGACTGGAATACCATGAACGTGACGAGAATTACACTGAGAAAATGTTGTATGTACAGGAAAAGGTGTACTAAATTTCATACGCAGGCAGCTAAAATGTTTTGAAAAAAAATATATATGGAAAACCCAAAAGTAAACTACAAAATAAAATAAGATAACTTGTTTCTTGATAAAAATATAAATCAATTTTATTTGAGGCGAGGGCTGAGCCCGCACTGTAGACACTTGTATAGAGCACTCGTTATCGGTATCGGTATAGGTATGGTTTAAATTACGATAGTTTATACAAAATTATAATTATGGTATATATCATATGTATGTATATAGATATAGCGTACAGTAAGTAATCGCATCGAGTAAGACACTTGAAATCGTTGTGGTTCTTCTAATACAGCATCTTGACACTAATTGTAGAGCTCGCTTAATTGTTATCGATAAGGATAATGCTGAATTTGATCAATTCTTGTAACAATTGTAACTTGTTTCGGTTAGGTTTGTGAATTTGTCTAGTTTTAAAAACCAAGCCTAAAATAGAAAATTCCAAATGTGAAAGCGGCTAGCGTATGATAGTGATTGATTGATTGCGTGATTGATTGAATGCCGTGCATAGCAAACTTATGCGTAGATAAGTATGCTATGCACTTGACGGATGGATAAAAATAATAATACAATGAGAATTAACAGTATGCCATCGCTTGTGCTTATTGTGTTTTATTAAAATGTAAGCGTTAAATTAAATAGTAAAATATTAAAATTATAATAATAAGTTCGTACGCACTAAGAACTACGAGTCGTCGATGAAAACGGATTCTGCTCTCCTTAACATTTACAATCCGAAACTTAAGAATCGCATTTGCACTTTGCACGTTGCACCCTTGTATGGTAAAGGTAACTATGATTATAGCTAATGTTACTGTACTGCACTGCATTGAACGACCGACAAGACCGTACACGGCGTTACGGTCAAATCATAGGGGGCGGGGCAACTCTCTACGAACTAAGCATAACATTTTCCAATTTGTGCACATTACAAAAAGAAAATCGAAAAGTTGTGATCGAATCAAAGCAAAAAGTTCAACTTGAGCTAAGTGTACAGCTATAGCTATAGCTACTGCAATCGTGTGGGGATACCAGCAATCAGATATCCCATATAGCATATTGGCTATCAGATGTATATGGTGGACTCACCGCCACCGCCGCCAACCCGGCTCAGTCCGTTCATGCGTAGGGGCTGCTGCAGTGGCTGACTAACCGCTGCGACATCGAGGTGCTGCTGCTGCTGCTGCTGTTGGTGCTGCGATGCGGGCGGGCTGCTGCTGCTATCGATGACGGGCGTCTGCGGCGAGTCCAGCGGGCGGCAGCCAACGAAGCTGCTCTCCAGCCAGCACGTTCTGTGGATTGAGTAATACAATTGGGTCAGTGCAGTTCAGCAGATTACAATGTTGGGGTTTTAGCAACGAGAACAGTACACCTGGCGCTATAGTGCTAGTAAAATCAATATGTGACGTCACAGCCGCTGTGACGTCATCTGCATTGCATTGCAATTGGCCCACACTACACTAGGCTCCCAGCAAAACTCACTCGCAATAGTTTGAAATCGGAAGCTATTTGCAACTTAGTTGAAACTTGTCGCACTTGTCTTATATAATGTTTATAACTTTGGAACGCTTGCTTGCTCTCTGCGACAAGGAACTCCTCCTGGCAGCAGCCGTCGCACACGAATGAAACGTCGATGGACAGCAGCACTCGCAGCAGAGCCCAACTATGGGATCGAGAGCATAAAATCGTAGTGGTGGGAGGGAGGCGACCCGATTGGGCGACTGGGCTTGTGCGAGAGCGAGCGAGAGAGAGAGAGAGATTCATGAGCACAGCATAAAAGCGGGTGCTGCAGTCTTGGGGGTTGGTGCCGACGAGAAGGCGCCTGCCTGGCGGCCTAATAACACACAACAGCAAAGCGAATGCGCCAAGCCGAATTCTTGAATGCCCTTTCAACTAAGTGGTATAAATACTTTATCTTTCAACAAAGCAGAATAAATATGAGTTTTTTTTATTTAATGTGAAGGGTATTTGGAAGCTGATCGTCATCCGGAATCAGGAAATTATTCAAATGAAATGCAAATATGCTTTTGAATTATATTCAAACTTCTAACCATGCTTCCTTCTTGGATGCTCTTTATATTATAACAACCATTCAAGTTTTCGACTTTTGAATTGAATGTGCAGGGTATTTGGAAGATGGATTCGTTCCAGAATTATTCAGACAATAGGGATGCCAATTCAAATTGAAGTAAATTCTCTACTGAATTTAATTTGAGCTCCCCTTTCGACTATGAAAGTTATAAAGCGAGTCTTGAACTGATTGTGAAGGGTACTGGGAAGCTGAATGCTGTAGGGAGCGAATAATTCGAAAAGTAGCAGACGCTCTTTTGATGCCAGCATTCAATTCAAGTTTCTAACCTACAAAACTCGGTCTACGAACATGCTCTTTGTGTGCTCTTCTTCTTTAATATTATCGATTTTCATTATGATTGGTTTCAGAGGGTGTAGGCGGGTGTAGATGCGCGATGATTGCACAGGTGGAGTGGTAGGCACTGGACCATATACAAGTCCCTGACTGGGGGTATATTGTTGCCAGTTAAAGGACACGCGGTCGGGGTTTGGGGAAGCGGGTCATCGCTTTGTGTATGGCTTATTTAGCCTTATTAATAGTCCCTCAGGCCACCTACGACACAACGACACCCAGAGACTACCCGATTCAATTCCGATTACAATGCGCAAAGGTTGATTGAAAGGCTCACATGATTTGCACTGATAAAGACATTGATTCAGATGCCAGATAGCACTGGCCGGTAACAGGCGCATATTGTGTGATACTGGTTGGTGGGAAGAGTACCTTGTATTTTGAATCAGCGCTATTGGCTATGAGGAATCATGGATTGAGGGCACTTTTAAAAGAGAGTGCACATTCATGAAATTAAGCTGGCAGGAAGCAATTGCTTTCTATCTACTCGGTTTGCTTTTGAAAGTCCCATGGGTATTTTTATTTATTTTTCCCCTATATTAATGTATTATCTATGTAAAATCTCGTAAATAGCATCTGCAAGATTCTCTATGGTTTTATGTAATGACAATAGAGTTTTTAGCTAGCAGGAATCGCTTTTTACAAGTATTTATCTGTTGAAATTAGTTAGGACAGTACTTAGGCTGTTTTTGGAGTACGGAGTTCATACTCGACAAGGACAAGCTCTTTTCTAATAAAGAACTCTGCTAGTGGCTGCTAAATTTCGAGCTTGTAGTTATTCTGTAGCTATAGGTAACTATACTTCACGAGATTGAGATGGTAGGAAGCACTTGCTATGATATTAATGTAATAGAAAATAATTGATGTCCCTAAGCTGCTCTTCAGAGAGTTCATATTCCATTATTTAAGATGGGTTGATCTATATCTTTTTCAACAAACAACCCTGCTGATTGTTTTCTCTTGACGAACCCTAGGATTTTTCATACACCATAGACGTAAGGGTTTTCCAACAAAGATCTCTGTTGACAACTCCTCTTAAGCTTCGAGGTGAAATTTGTTTAGTTATTTTAGTGTATTAGTAAAAGCCAACACACACACACACACATACATACATATTTAAATAGGTATATGCATATATGTGTGCAAATACATAGATAAATTGGTTTAAGTAACAGATGAGTGGATTGTATTATTATTCGGAGGGTTAGGTTAGCCACATGAAAGACCTTGCGCTGGACGCTGAGGGTGAGGATGACAGAGCCCAACTGGGAGAAGCGGGGGCTGGCTTACCTCGTCTCTGAGAGCGCCGATAACTGGATTGGACTTGTGCTCTGGCAGCTGCAGTTGCAGGTGGACTTTGAGTCTGAGTTTGATTTTGAGTTTTTGATTTGGTTTTGGTTTTGGTTTTACAGGTAGCTACGCGTTGTGCAGTTGTCGAATAGAAATGAAAATGTTGAGTACAAAATAAAATGAGTTCGGGAAATTGCTTGTCATTGTCGGGTGGAGTGTGAATAGTGTGAATAGTTTGAATAAAAGATCCGCGACTCGTTTGACTTGATAGTGGGTGTGCTGTTGGTAGAGTAATAACAACTACACACACAGTGACTAATATTTTGCAGGGTATTAAAGACGCGACTAACACTACGACAACATGAATTCAATGCACTTTCTTGACTTGGCTGCGGTCGCGGCCCCGATTCTTCTCCGATCTTGCGCTGCCTACCTCGAGTTCGGACTCGCCGAGCGACTGTGCTGGGCCTGCTGCGCCTGCGTCTGATCGTTGACATAGTGCACTATGGCCGAGGTGACCTCCTTGATGGAGCTCTGTATCTCCGGCGTGACGGGTTGCAGCGTGCGTGTACCGTTCACCGGCGTCGACGTCGTCGGCGATGTGCGTTGCGCCAGCAGCGAGTTCGCCAGGCTGCGGGGTTGGGGAAGAGAGTAGAAGATCAGTTATTAGTAGACATTCCAAGGGTATATCCCATTCCACCTACCGTTCATGGGGCGTGCGCTGTGAGAGCTTCTCGGTGCTGCGCCATCCGAGATAGGGCTGGCGATAGGAGTTCCTCAGGACGCCGCCGGGATTGCCCGAGCTGCTGCCGCTCGCCACAGACATGAAGCTGCTGTTGATGGGGATGCCGCGCGCGAAGCTGCCGCGCTGCGAGACGCTCGGCGATGTTTGCGTGGAGTTCAGATGCGAGGTGGACCAGCGTGTGGCACCAACCCCCACAGTCTGACCATGACCATGCCCATGCGCGTGTCCTTGCCCATGGCCATGTCCATGATGACTCGCCGTCGCGCTGCTGCTCTGCCCGCCGTGGTGGCTGTGCGCCGACGGACTCAGCAGCAGCGGACTTCGGTCGGAGCGCTGCGAGCCGAGCGAACTGAGCGAAGTCGTCTTCGAGTTGAGTCCCTGCCAGCGTCCCGAGTCCTGTGTGCGCTTGCGCGTGAAGTTGCCCGGCCTGTAGCCAACGGAGCCGGCGGCAGCCGCGCCCGCATGGCCGGCACAGGCGTTGGCGCCATCTGGCGGCTGCTCGGTGCTTTGATTGTATTGTCGGAACCAGTCGGGTATGTTCAGGCGCTGCAGCGATGCCTGCACGCGCAGCTGATGCTCGCTCAGGGCGGCCGGATTGTGATCGTGCGATTTCTGTAGTTCATTCTCGGGTGGCTGCAAGCAAAATATGGAAGGAGCACGTTAAATTTGTATATAAAACTAGCTTAAAATAAAGTACTGTAAATACAACTAGTTCTTCCTTTTGTATGGTGGCAGTTTGAACTTTTTAAATAACGTGGAGAATTGGCAAACATCCAAATCCGTTTAATTAAAAGTATAATAAATATATAATAATTAATATTATAATATGTATTTTTAAGTTAACGGGTTCCATATCCTAACATATATATTTTTCTTAATCAGATTCAGCCATGCCACTTCTTTTATTAATGTATTGCATCGCTAAAAAGTTTTGTTAAATTTTAATCTACCTTCTTGGCACACTCAAAAGGGGGAGGATCGAACCACTATACCAGAAAGTAGTCAAGGAATCTGTAAGTTAAGATATCGCAACAAAACTTTCCACATCTTTACTTAATTAATTATTATACCATTTACCCATTGAAAATGGGTAAAAAATGGTATATTAACTTTGTGCAAATGTATGTAACAGGCAGAAGGAGGCGTGGCAGACCATACAAAGTATATATATTCTTGATCAGCATCAATAGCCGAGTCGATTTGGTCATGTCCGTCTGTCTGTCCGTCTGTCCGTCTGTCCGTCTGTCCGTCTGTATGAACACACAGATCTCAGCTATTAAAAGAGCTAGAGGCACCAGACTTGGTGGGAGTGTGCGTGTATTCAATACACACAAGAAGTTTATTTCAAACTTGATGTGCCACGCCCACCGCCTCCGCAAATCGATAAATGCGTATTTCGATTTTTTCCAAATAATTCAATAACGAAAAGAGATAAACGCACCAAATTTGGTAGGAGGGTGTCTTGCAACATTATGCAGAAGTTGGATTTTAGAATTTTGGATGCCACGCCCACCGCCTCTAAAAAACACATTTTTATAGTTTAAAAGAAAACTAGAAAAGCTAGAAGCACCAAATTTGGAAGTAAGGTGCCTGGTAGCATTACGGAGAATTTTTTATTTTCAACTTTTGGATGCCACGCCCACCGCCCCCACACTATTGCATTTTAAGAAAAGTAGGGAAATAACAAAACATTTTTTTTATAAGTCTTGTAGCTTACCATAGTACAGATCTACCCTATAAATTTCAATCCGATCGGACAATAAACACAGAAGTTATAGGCACGAGAAGTTTCGCTCACAGCAGTAGAGGCCCGACGCCGACGCCGACGCCGACGCCGACTGCGCACGCCGACTGCGCACGCCGACTGCGCACGCCGACTGCGCACGCACAGTCGTCGTGTAGTCAGTGTGCAGTCGGCATGTGCCATTAGCGTCAATGCATGTGAATTTGTCCTCGAAAATATGCGATGCGTTGTTATTCGCCGAATAAAAGTAATTAATATTAAGAATTAGTTTTTAACAGCGAAAGGTAAATGGTATCTTACTGTCGAGTGCACTCGACTGTAGCTTTCTTCACTTGTTTATTATTATTTTTTATTTATTCCATTCAGATTTTAGTCGATTGGATTATTTATTTATTATTCATATCTATCGCTTTCAAAATTCAATAAAATTAAATATATAATTGTTTATGTATTTTTGAATTTATTGTTGTCTTTCTCATTTTTTTTTTTTAATTTTAATAATAATAATTAATTAATTATAATTTTAACAATATGTATTCGTGTTATTCTTACACAAGAGATAGTTTGATAATAAACTGTTAAAATTCGACCAAAAATCTACAATAATCACAATAAAAACCGAATTACTATAGATTTATTATTGGATATATTCTCAAGGATATATTGTTAAAAACGCATGCAGGATATCTAGTAGTCGGCTACGCTCAATTCACTTCATTGCAAATGCTTGGAAGTGTATATAAATCCAAGACGACAATCAACAGGTCTTCCTTCATCTTAGTGTCAGCTGAGATTTGTAGGGGAGAAAAGCTTACGACTCATGTCTCTTTGAGATGATTTATTGCTAATGTTTGGCATTTTACAGTTTGAAAATTTGGTTGGTTTCACAACAAAACTTGGAGAAGACCATTCTGCTCACCAGGCGCTGTTCTTTTCTGCACGTAACCAATTTATGCGTAAAATATTAGGTGAACAAGTTGTAGCAAGAATTGGGGTTAGAGAAACAGCTGATACTAAAAGTCACTTAAGGTATTGCCGTACGTATCTTATAGAAGGTGCTCCGGAACATGCTGTATTGCTAGAGCAGTTGTCTAACAAGCTTTCTAAACAAAAGACACACACCACCCAAGACGGTAAGCCCTGCCCACTTGCCAACCTTAAGCTTTCCTCTCGCACACTTTTCCGCCTGAGACAAGGACTTAATAAGAGATTTCAAGTGCATAGCAGGAACTTGAGTTGGCATCTCGAGTGTAACCAATGTTGGGTCTACCAACATTTTGCCTTGGCTATGGCCGACAGACAAAAGCTTGCGCGAACAAAGCGACAGACATGGCATGCCAGGCGGCAAGCCCGAAGACAAAGGACAGACAAAAGTTAATCACAGTCGTCATACACGTTGCAATGGCACTTCAGGGAGGGAATAGGAGCAGGGGCAGGAGCAGAAGCAGCCGAGCAGGCGGGGCAGTTGGCGTGACAAAGGCTCGCCTTGCTGTTGTGGAACTGAATCTGCTGCAGAAAGCGCAGTTTCGCAGTTTTTCTGGGTCACATTCAAATGTTGGCAGGCGATTGCCGCATGCGGGGAGCGTGGGGGGAGCTCAGCAGCTGATTTGACGTCAACAAAAATAAAAAATCGAATAATGTTGCCGTTATTTACCTTATCGTATTGCAGCATGTTCAGTTCTTACTGTGCAGTAGTTAAATTATTTAATTTGTAATAATTTGTATTTTTTTGCGGTACTTTTTATTTATTTAAAATTTTGATGGAAATTACAAAAGCGTTTCGAGACTAGGGAAATTTGTATAATTGAAACACACACACACACATTTACATTGGGAATGGTTCCACTTTCGTAAGTGTTTCGGATTTATCTGGATTTCAGAACGGGACTCCGCTCCGTAACACTTATGCACACGCAGTGCACACACACGCACACTCGCAAAACTCAATTAATACACACACCAATGCGCGAAAAGCAAGTCAATAAAGTTGCCCCACACACTCACACACGCACACACGCAGAGTGCAAGGCACACCCAGGAAAGGCCTGGAAAAATGTTCGAGTCGGGCAGAAACTTGGCCAAGCTGCAAATTTGTTAATTTTCAATCAAATTTTCGCTCGATTTTGAGTTCGAGTTGACCTTAGCGAGTCTTGGCCACGCACACACACCAGTGCACAAATCTACACACACACACACACACACACGCACAGCGCGCGCATCAATTCATGTTTTATTGTCAGGGGGCACAGTTTGGTAGCAGAGTGGGAGGGGCGGTTGGGGGCGGAGCTGTATGCCAAATGCGTTTTGGGTCACTTTTAGGACTTCACAGTTGCGCTCTGTGCGTGTGTGTGTATATGCGTGTGTGTGTGTGGGTGTCTGTTTAAGGCTAAATGTATTAATCAAATTTGGCTCTTACTCGAGCAAACATGGCGCGCGACATGCAACACCAAACGCTCACACCCACACACACACATGCGCTTATATATATTGCATACACACGCAATGGCAATCGCACACGCACACGCTGGCAATACGCGCCATTTCCGGCGGCGAAATGTATGCTACGCTTTCGAACTCGTGATAGATACTGAGCAGAGGCCTTTGGGCCGCAGTCAAGCGCGAGCAGCTTTATGGCAGCTTTCGCTTTCGCTGCGCATGCCAAACAAAACGGCGAGCTTTTTATGGCGCCAAAGGATGCAGCAAGTGACACGAGGCGCCCTGTGCCTGTCGCCGAGTCGCCCTGTGCGAGACACATAAACAAAACCACAGCAACAGGCAGCTTGTGGTGAGCTCAAACGCACACACGCACGCACACACTGACAGGCTTGGCAGCTGACAGCTGATTGCAGTAAGTACACTGAGCGAAAAGGAGGAGTCATACTTAAGCTTAAGCAGTGTGTGAGCTCCTAGTTTGGTAATATCCATGACTGATTCTCAAGATACGAAATATTATATCATGTATATAATTTATATACCCTTCATTGAAATGTCAAAAAATGGTATACTACATTTGTATAAATTTAAAGCATATTTTAGTCAAAAATCAATAAAGAAATCAGTATGTCATTACCAATCAGCCTAGTATAATCCTAATCAGCTAAGGGCTGAGCTCATGGAGATTACAAGTTGACTACGGCAATCGATATTTTCTATTTTAAACTCGAATATAAACCGCAGTTTACACACTATAATATTTTTGTTAAGTGTCCACGTAGCTAATTATTTTGATAACATTTACTCCAAATTTCAATTCGTTTGAAACATAAATAGAGAAAAACATAACATAATAACAAACCTTTAACTCCTCAAATAAATTTTTTTTTAAATTATTTAATATTTAGTATGATTTACCAAGTGCGCTAGGTTTTAATTTCGCCCACAACTTTTTTTCAGTGCAGCCGCTCAGCCTCATGCCGGATGCCACTCAGCTGTCTATGGAGTAGGCAGTATGGTTTCTATTTTTAGTTGAGGTCCACTTAGTGCAAAGGAGCTCAACGGAATGAAGAAGGAGTTCGGGAGAAGACGGGGAAGAAAGACAACGCAGTAGGGCAGGAAGGGAGACCCAGACAAGTTGACAGGCTGCTAAACTGAAGCAGATTATCGAGCTAGGGGTGTCAGCTGCGCTGACAAATGTGTCACTAGGTCTTCCAATAAGTCTACTGTCAGAGAAGAATATATAACAAATAGAAATTGCCAAGAGGGAGACATCAAAGAGAAAGGGAGGGGCAGAGGAATGGCACCAGATAGACGAATTAAATAATAAAACAGACTAAATGAGAATAATCACAAAAATCCCTAACTAATTTCTAAATAAATATATCCTTTTCAATTTCAATGTAAATATTTGTGTTTTATTTTCATTATTGTCAAAATGTTTTACAAACGAATCTATGCTACGCGTAGGGTATGAGTATGGTATATAGTATAGTTGAGTTTAGCTGACTGACAAGGAACTATGGGTTAAAGCCGTATTCACTGCAATTTGCTGCAGTTCGTCGTGGTAGTTCACAAGGTGAGGTAGCGCAGGGCCTTGTCGAGGAAGCGCTCCTCGGGCGAGTTCTGTGCACAGGCGATGCCGCGTCGGGACTTGGAGGTGAGTTTGTCGTACTGATGCTTGATCGTGCTGTTCAACAGATGCTCACTGCTCTGCTGCGTCTGCTCCGCCGAGGGCGCCTTGGCATACTCCCGCTTGAGCACCATGCTGATGATGCGAGAGCGTGTAGTGCGATTCTTGGGCTTGCTGATGACCTGCGAGCGGGGTCGCAGTGGTGGCGGTGTGCCGGCATAGACGCCGGACTCAGCGGAATCGGAGTCAGAGACGCCGGCACAGCTGCAGTAGGTGACGCTGCTGCGTGGCGACTGATTCTCACTGCCATAGGCCTCATCCTCGCAGAGATCATAGCCGGAGAGTGCCTTCTTGGCCACAGTTGGCGCTTCGCTAATGGCATAGGGTATGCACTTGGCCTCCATGTACATTGCCGGCTCGTCGACTGCCTCCTCGGCACTGGGCGTGGGGCTAACACTGCGATCCTGCTGCTCCAGCTCTGCAATGCGTGCCTCCTGTACCTTCTGTTCGCGCCGACGCTGGCGACGTTCATGACGCTCCCGCTCAATGCGGGAGATCGTCTCCAGGCTCTCAATGAACAGCCTCAAATCGCGCTGGCCAAAGCGAGACGCGTCCAAGGTGTACGTGGTACTCATGGTGCCGTTCACGTAGCTCGAGGGATCGCAGAAGTCCACGAACTGAGTGCAAGTGTAGGTGGTGGCCATGTCGAATGATGATAAACGATTGAGAATCGGAGATGCGAAGAATCTGAATAGATGTTTGCGCTGTGTGTGCTGCTGTGCAACTGATGTCGACTGATCCTCGCAGCGCATCTTATATAGCACGCAGGTCAGTTTTCACGAACGCGACCCGACGCCACTGACCTGATGACCCGTTGACCTGTGGACCTGCGTTACCGCTACCTGCACAGGTAGTCGCGCCCTTTTGAACGCTTGGTAGTGCACTTGGAAATACCCTAATGGCTTCTTAATTTCGGATTTCCCTAATTCCCACCCAAATCCAGCCCACCCTTCAGGTGCAATAAAACACGTGACATCTGCTGACATACAGCTGTCAGCCATAATACGATTTACATATCGCACGTAGTCTGCTTAGACCAAATCGTACAGGCCAAGGATGTGAACTCCATGTATCAGCTATATAAACTTTTTGGTTCTAGAAAAATCATTGGCAGACAGCTGTACGGCAAATCAACAAAATGATCAAATAATATTTAGACTAGAATTATCTAGCTTTGGAAACGGTTTAGTCATAATTCAAGTTCATATACAGGGTTGCCCATATTCGACGGACCCATCTGACGACGCCATAACTTTTGACAGAGATGCCAGATCGCTTAATGACATACCGCGTCAGTCCAAGCAGATTTTTACCATGGAACAATACACGCCACGCGAGCGCTCTGAAATAGTTGAAATTTACATTCAACACAACAAGTCAATTGTGAAAACTCAACGTGCTTTTAAAAAATTAAAAAATGTGAAAAGTGCGCCTTCTAAGAACACCATTAAGCGTTTATACGAAAAATTTACGACTGGTGAGGCTCTTTCTAATCCGAAGAGGCCAAATAAAAGGCGATCGGACGAAAATGGTGTCGAAAAATGGTGATTTGGACTGGCCACCGCGTTCGCCCGATTTGACGCCGCCTGACTTCTTCTTGTGGGGATATTTGAAGTCAAAGGTTTACGTTAACAAGCCAAGGACCCTAGAAGAGCTCAAGGACAACATTCGTGAAGAAATAGCCGCTATGTCGGCCGAAATGTTGGCGAAAACGATGGAAAATGCTGCATGGGTCCGTCGAATATGGGCAACCCTGTAGAACATATATGCTCGACTTTATAGAATTTGAATTTTACTGATTAACTGAAGAAACTGATCAGTCTTCCTAGACTAAATCCATATCGACCCGATCTACGTTTCGCCATGGAAATTAACTTGACTTATCAGTCATGGAAACTGTTAAGTATTAAGTCAAATCCATATCAAGCTAGATATACTGAGATAGACTTCAACAATAGCAGTTATTCCCTTTAAAAAAACCAAGTCCACGTCGACAAGATCTATGTTTTGTCAAGGAAATGAACTTAACTTATCAGCTATAGAAACTCTTCAGTTCTAGAAATAAAGCTCACACTGACGACCGACAGATATGTCCATATGTATAAGGTATGTGAAATGTAAATTGATAAGATTGCGGGGCCTAATCGACGAAATAGCTTAGATTGATGATTCACAACTTAATGATGGGCAGTACAGCCTGTAGTTGGCTTGGCCAGCCTGAAAAGACGATACCAATTTGCCGCTCCATAGCTAAAGCTTCTTTGGTAACTCGAACTCGAATTCGAAATCGAATTACACTTCGCTTTACCATACGTAAACAAAAATTAGTTTTGTCACAACTGTAAAGCTGACTCGGCAATACTGTATGGACGTAGTACCAGAGGAGCGACACGGAGAGGCGCGACAAATGAGATGACTCGAGTCTAGACATCAGTCGGCAGACATGCGCTGATTTTCGGCTATGTCTGAGACCCTGATCACGTGATTAAGTGTTTTTGTTTCGGCACAAACTGCAGATACGGCAAATGGGAAAGGAAACATGCAGCCGTCAAGAGACAAAATGCACTCGAGAGGCAGAGAGAGGTCTCTTAAAGCGACTGGGCACTTCTTGAGAAGCTGCAACTCCGTCCACTCCATTGGACCTTCAATTGAGCACGTAGTCCATTCGAGTGAAGTATTGCGGCACGCCCATTAACCCATGGCTGCCGTCGTTGCAAGCGAGTTGCAAATTAACAGCTTAAACTAATTGCCTTAAAAATAATAACGTTAGCTCCGGAGCTGATTAAGACTACGAACTTACGATACGAGGCTTGTCCGGTTAACCGGGATGAAAAACAAGTTTACATACCTGTAAAAAAAGAGAGAGAAGAAATTAGTTTGTCTTCGGGAATGGAAACGAGCTTCTGCATTTTCTAGAGGATCATCATCTTGCACTACGCCCCCCGGAAATATCAATTTATAAAACTTAATTGACAATGTCAAATGTAAGATGACAGCTCCAGCAGAGCGTCCAAGCCAGTGGGACGTGTCAGTAAGGTCTAAGATCAGCTAACCAGACCACGAGTCGTGATGCTCATGATGGACGCCCACAGAGTGAAAAGTCGCGCAGCCTAAACTTCAATTGCTTCACATTTGTTAAACACATCAAAGGCGTAGGCAAGGGGGGCTTATCGTAGCAGGGAGTTAAATTCTAATGAAAATTGCAGAAAAGAGTTTCTGCTGGCTTAAGATTGATCTTAGCTTATCATAAATTTTTAGAAAGCAAATCTAAATTCATGATAAGTTTTTTGAAATAAAAGAAGTATGTTTATTTAAAAGAATCTAAACTTGTTGAGGAATTTTAATTAGTATGAAACCCACAAGCTTAGATCTAAAGCAGAAGATAGAAGAAAATACGCTTACTTGAGTAAGACTACATTTTTGGAAAGATCCACAGCACACCCAGAACCTCAAGCCTAGCCCCGTGCGTTACTGCCCCTGGCATAGTCACAGTTCCATTCGCATTGTAGAAATAGGGTCAGACAATAATAAAAGCGAAGTGAAGCCGAAACAGAAAAGAAAAACTAAACGGCTGCCGGTTGCGTGCAGATCGTCATTCGAATACGCCCCGGACTGTCTATTTATAGGGCCATTGTAATAACTCCGGCGGTAGCGTCAGAACGGTCCATTGGCGGCAGATTCATTTGGAGTTGAGTATGTATGGTATGTGGAATGTGATGTCAAGCCGACGGTCGCGTAATTATTATTAATGTGCTGCTCCCTCTCGATTCCGACCCGAGCCTCAACACAACCCAAACGTCAGCCCAGCCCTAGCCAATTGAAAGCCCAACGTAATTCAGAGTTACACACTTAGAGAATGAATCCAGTATTCATTGTAGATAGACAATGAAGATGGATATATTAAATTGGGTATAACTGTGCACTGGAATTGGAATGAAAGATCAGAATCGGAGACTGTAAAATTAAGTGGTTTGCAAGTTATACTACTTTTTATACTATATACAATTTTTTTTTTTTGTAAAAATCGTTTGTGTTTTAACGTATTTTCTCCAAGTGCAGCTGAGCTCATCTACAAAAAATTCAACGAACTATGCGTCCCTCTGTTTTACATTAAAAGTTATTGCCGGAGATTTTTATACCCGCTCCCGTTAAGAATTCGTAAGATAGGGTATATACAGTTTGTGCAAATGTGTTGACAGCAGAAGTATGTGAAGATATTTATACCAAAAAATAATGTTTTAGATCAGCATTCGTGTTTAAAATATTCTATATATATAGTATAGTTTTACATTTATGTATATATAATACTCTCCCTACGAAATTATATATGATTGTTTAAAATATTAATAGTTAAATAATTTATATTTGATATTAAAAATAATAAGTAACAGGGTATACAACAGTCGAGTGTACTGTGGCCTTTTCTACTTGTTTATGCTTTTTGTTTCTCGATCGAGACATTTACTTCTCTCTGTGGGGTTATTGCACTTTAGCCGGCATATGGGATGGTCTGTAATTTGTTTTCTTGCAAATGAATGGCGTGCTTTGATGCCGTAGACCCCATTGTAGGGGAACTAGACTCTGGAGGGCCACTCTTTGCCCACTCGACGCCTTATATGGCTTTCTGCCAGTCGTGCGAATACGCTCACAATTCCCGTTGCGAACGGAGATTCGAGAGCTCTTGCACTAAGTTGACTTTCTATCGATAAATCGCATTCGAAATCCCACACATTCAATTACAGATAACACATCTCAATTTGCGACAAGTGTCCACTGAGAACGAATGCGGAAAATTGTTTCATTTGCGCTGACCATTCCCCGGCAAAAATCGATTAACTCTTTAAAGTCCATGAATGCGTCGTCCATTTGTTTACGATTGTCGGCAAAACTCAAAGCGAATGAAATCAAATTAAGCTATGCGAGAGGTCAACTGCAATTAAATCTGATGCAGTTTCTGGTTCCGCAGCCCCTGCAATCGATGGCGTCGGACTGGGCAACGGGCCAACAACGAGAACTGTCGCACGATTAACCTTTCGACAACAAACACACACAGTGAAATCGAAAATGTGCGGCATTTGGCAGCTGCAGACGGACAAGTGTCGCACTGGCTGCAACAACAATACACCCCAACGGGTGCACTCGGTCAGTGGGAGTTCGTAGCACCTTCACATTTGTGATCGAGTACCCGCAGCACTCACACGAAACTGGGCCGACACTGCGGTTGAGTCAGCGCGACGGGGTGAAAAGTGCGTTTTGCATAATTTGCTGGCAACTTAAGTAATTTAACTTAATTGCCTAAGCAGGGGCGTTAATTAAGCTAATTGCTGACATCAGCTAAGGAACTTCTCAAGCCGCAACGAAAACGAGGGCTCTTTGAGAAGTTTGTGTATAAGACAAAGATACAAGGAAAGCTACAGTTGGGTTTAATAAAAATAACTACGCATTGCTTTGAGATGGAGGCTAAATTTTATTTTTATATTTTTTCTGTTCTTACAGCTCAGTTCATTATTGATTTCAATTTCAATACTGATTAAGAATATATATTTTTTCATTAGATAGAAAACTTAGATTCTCTGGCAAGCCTGCTTCAAGTTCAAACAGTGAAATCTGCACACAGATAAGACAGGAATGCTCTATGAACCGACCCTCTGGCATGAGTTCGTCTGTAAACACCTCGAACGTTGCGCAAGCCTGACTCAATGATATCACATAACGCCACAGACGCGACTGGAATTTCAATAAACGGGTTCTATTCCCCTCGACTTGTTTACAATGACAACAAAACGCAACGTTTTATAAATAAATATGCAATAATTCCGTTCCACGTTAGCGAAGCAGCGAATATTTCAGTTTTTGTGAACTATGCGAAGTCCGCAATTCAATTATACGAAACGAAATTTTTGATTGTCATCAATCATGCAGATAGCGCGGGCGGGTGGGCTCTGCTGCCGGTGGTCTGACCCTGAAAACGCTAGTTTGACAGCCTGTTCCGTTCGCTGAACGCCAAAATTTGCTCGCTCCAAAGCAGTGACAAACTAGAGATCAGATGAGATGTGACATATGCCGAATTAAGTCCGAATATGGCGTGTCTAGAGCAGCGGAAATACATATATAGTATATCTTGCTCGATAATGTGTGCACATCTGGTATGTACTATATGGATATCACTTTTGAAAGCGACGAGTATACACAATAGCATCACTCACGTAATTGAAGGCAACTACATACAACCAGTTTTGATAGGGCACTGGGTCAACGTTGGGAATGCGTAGTGCTCACTAACTGTAGATCTGACATAATATTTAAGAGAAGCGACAGAGGGATACAGCGGTCAACTGAAAGTCGCAGAGTGATTTGGAAATCATTTTGAAATTATCCTCATTGGAGTTGTTCGATTTGCAAATACCAATACTTTACACATTTATTATTTAAAGTCAATATAAAAGTATTATGTTTCGACATTTCTTTTAGCAAACGCAACCAAAGTTTATTTAAAGCATGAGAATATATCGTTACGGTATTCGTATTTGGCATGCGGGTCGCTGTTTTCTTAGAATTTCCTGCAGCATTCCCGAAGTATTAGCAATCGCTTCTAAAAATGCAGGAAGAAATGAAATTTTTATTTTAAAACACTATTCATCGACAGTTCTTTCAAACGCGTGATTAGTGTCGAGTTGGAACTTGCAGTTACGAAACGTATAGCCTTTCATTAAGTAGCAATTACTATTGTCGTATTTATATAAATGTTTTGTGTATTGTTGTGTTGTATAACATACATATGATTCTTTGAACTCATCAGTTAAGAAACAATAAAGCTACTCGACTGTCACGTAAACTCGCGTAATAACAAACAAGGGGGGCAGACTGCACCCGACTGTGCGGTACCCGGCACCAAAATGCCCAATCACTCACAGCACAATCGAAGTTTGCCATAATGTGAACTATATAGAGGTGTGAAATCGTAGAAGAGCTACTTGGAGCTACTAACATATAGAATGTGACGATCGTAGATGGACTTCTTTGATTACCGATTTAGGTAAATAGTTAAGGTCATTAGCACTACAAAGTACCAAATTTATGTTAGTCAATAAAGCTAACGTTTTATGCTCAGATGATTAATATATATTATATATTATGTTACTGCCAGTTATACACCTTGTACTTTCACAAACCTATACTATCCTTATAGCTATGGTGGTTTACATATAAAGCATGAAAACTCAGGACAGGCACATTTGCACGTATTTCAAAAAGAGTGCAGAATCATGTTCTGTTCGAGAGTTTCAGATAAGAGAGTGTTACCCATACCAAACTATGCCTTATACGTAGCCATATGTAGATTATATCTGTCGAATCAACAGCCTAATAACACGCTCAAAAAAAACCCTGCTGGGTACAACCCTTCTACAAACATAATTTGTTACTTTCCAGCCACAATGTGAGCCATTTATTCAAACGAAAAAACGAGGAAATTATGCCTGACTGAGCAGAGGGTGTCACAGGGTGCCAAGCCACATGAGTGCCCATGCGACGTCTGTGTCTGTGGTCCGGTCAGTTCAGGTCCCTGGCCCGGGTCAATGACCCAGGACTGTTTGCCTGATGGATTGACGAACTGTTGAATTCACTAAAGCTATTGTTGCCCTAGCAAAATAACAGAAAAACCTTGTTGTTTGCAGTTTTTATTGATTTGCGGCAAAGCAACCACCATGGGGAAAGCTTGTAAGAACTGAACAAACTGAGCAACCTTAACCCTCGCAATGCTCGCAGCGGATGTGACGACACAATCGTTTATGGGACTAGAAGAAATGATTGCGAAGAGCATTGCCGCTTGACAAATACCCTAGACTAGTTCTGAGAAGAAATGGAAACACTCAATCTAATCTAGTATACCTTACATCCAACTAGTTAAAGGGTAGAAAAGCCCTGACGATAATTATGAGCATGTGGCATCCCCAACTGCAGCTCGCGCTTTATGCTTCCTGTTAAATGCAATTAGGCGGGAATGTCATGTAATTATGACATGGGCAAAAAGAACACAAACGACGGGTCAGACAGGCAGACAGACAGACTAGCTGACAGAGAGGCAACCAACTGCATGTCTCCCCATCCACAATGGTCAGTGTCATGTGGGTACCATTCTGGCTTTGATTATGGCCCGGCCAGAGGAACGAAAAGAACTCTAATCAAAGGGTTCCCAAATAAGGCAACCCAATTAGACAATTTCCAAATGAAGTTCTGGCACCGTTTCAACTGTAAACTCCTCGCACGTGCTCCGCATTAACCAAACGCATTTCACGCCCCGCTGAGTTCCCTGTTGATATGATACTCCCCTCGCAGCACTAACTCTCTGAATACTTCTCTTGACACACACACACAACAAATAATTTACATTTTATTTCCGTTTGCTTAATGTTGCAGCTGTCCCTGAGGCATGCCACAGCCCCCCAAGGAGATGTCAGCTGCAAGCTGACCTTTCAGTTCGGTGTCTATTGAGGGGGAGTCATTGGGGCAGGTCGAGTAGAGAGGGAGAAAGGCAGCCCCAGAAGCAAATGCCAATGCCATTTGAATTTCCCGCTAAAAATAACATCAAAACACGGGGTATATAGAATAAATATAGTATTATTTTGAGTACATAAAGAAAATCTTGTAGTAACAAAATTTGTAGAAAAGCAATGTTAAAAGCTGTAGAAATTAATTAATCGAGTTTACAAATTTAGAAATTCTAATAAGGCAAATTTAGTTATTTTTATATTAAGGTTTACATAACTTTTATTAAAATATAAAAGGTCAAAGACCAAGTGAATTATGACTTCATGACAACATCTGATTGATCGATTGTCAAGCATCGACCCTTCCCAATCCCTAACTCTCAAGCAACCCCATTGAGATAAAAAAAACAAAGACCCACAGCAGTAAATAAGGGCAAATAGAACCGAACAGAGAACTACATTACTACAGCGGACAGGGAATCTAATAAGAGTAGCCTAAAGTGACCTTCTTAAAGAGGGAATCAAAGACCAGAGCATTGTCTGCGCTGTGACCATGCATAATGTGCGACATTCCATAACTCGGGAAATTCTCTCTCATCTGCAGTTCTCTTTCTCTGTCGGCTGCTTTCTGTGCCGAGCGTAATTTTAGTCTCCCTCAACATATGGCAAAAAGGTAAACAAAAACTGAACGGAAGAATGTGCCCTGCTCAAAACGATGTGATTTATTCGAAATGCCAGCAACTATTTTTGGAGTTTGCCCGAGGGTAGAAAGGCCAAGAGGAAAAGGGCGAGCGCGGTGAACGCGACTCTCGGCGGTGGCAAAGGAAGTGCGCGTTATTTGCTTTACATCTCGTTGGTGTTGTTGTTGTGGTTGCTGCTCTCGGTATGCGCCTCGAACTGGGCGCGGTCGAGCAGGTGTGCGTAGTCGGAGCAGCTGACACTTAGAGTGGAGACCAAGCTCCCACTGTCTGTAATTGCATTCAAACTCGAGTGTGCATATTCCAAAGAGACTGAAGACTGACAGCCTTGGACTTCGCCTGCGAGTTGTTAACTTAATTTGTCTGCCATTGGCCCACACACAGAGTCGCTCGCGGTCGCCTTGGTAACCCAGTTTTGAAGCCCGAGTCCAATTAAAATAAGCCGAGTATTGAGGTTTGCCGGGGCGAGAATTCTTCAACGTCTGTGCGACATACATAACTGTGAATTCTTGGCTTGAGGTGCGGAATGCGTGGGCCGAAGAAACCGCTTGCAAAACACGCTCGAGCACAGCGAACTCATAGAACTATGGTATGGAGCATAATAGCAAACATTATCGAATCTATACACTAATCTAATCTATAGATCTTTGGTAATTGCTACAGCGTAATAATTATACACACACATATCTCTAATCTTCCTGCGTAATCTATGATACAGTTTACATAATACAAGCATATCTCTAATCGCCATATAATTAAATTTACTCAGGCTGCTTTTAAACAAAAATATTGGCATTAAAATTGCATGGTCAAAGTATTAAGTCAACATTTAAAACTGTTGCAAAAGTTTCAAAACAGTAAAACCTACGATTACTAAATTACAGACAGAAATTCAGACTTAAGTATATCAACTTAGGGTTAGCTTTAACAGAAATTTAAATTAAATGTAGAGAGAGAGACATAAAAGTCTGATTTTAGCTATATTATTTATTATATTTTAGTATAAGTACTTTGAAAACGACTAAATTTGGATTACTAAATGGAAAATTATTTTACTAACCCAATCCCGGTACTTGTTGGACATATAAATAAAGTCCTACTTCCTTCTGCTTTAACGAATTCCAGTAACTTTACATGTATGGTTATAATATTGCAATCGTTATTTTTTTAATCCCTTTGATATAATTGTTCCTTAGCCATTTCAATTTGTTGCAAAATGAAACAGCTACAGCTCCGGCTGTCGACCAGATTTAAAGACTACTCGACGGTGTTGACTTAGGAAAAGCTACCCGCCTGCATCCTTCCGTGCCACTTTCTGTTCTGGAAAGTCCTTTAACCTTTTGCTCGAGTTCTGTTGTGCGCTCTTTTGATTTTATGCAACTTCCGCATATCTCGGCGTGTATAGCCGAGGGGCACTTCAAGTGAATGACTTTAAAGAGCTTTGCATTCGCCACAGTTTTCTAGCCGTCGTTCCTGAACTTAGGGATTAACGAGAAATGAAAAATGCAGAGTGATGTCCGAGTGGATCGCACTTCTCTAACGAAAATGGGATTTTTGTTATATATGATGTGTGTCACTTTGGAATTATGTGTATTGCTTTGGAGTTACTCAACAGTCTAGAAGACTCGTTCCCCTTCAGAGGAGATAAGCACAATAACAGAAAAACTGCCGTAAATATCCAAAGTTATTCGCTTTTCCCAGTGTACAATTTAAGATTGGACGCAGATGTGAATCAAGCAAATACGCATGTTTTTGTATAGACAACTTTATATTATATATAATATATATACCTTCATAAAACACAGCTGGCTGTATAATAATTTTTAAAATTTGTTCTTATCATAAAGCACACCCAAAAATAGAATTTATAATAAAATGTAGAATATACAAGTATGTCGAGAGCCCAAATTTCGCCTATAAACAAAGATGAGTGTAAAACAACTATCGTAAACAGAGCTCCAGCTCATCACACTCGATTGTTAAATACCCTGCACAGTTTTATAACATAATATAATTGTTTTAAGTTTGCATTTATTGCAAAATGTGGTGCAAGGTATATCACAGTCGGATGCTTTCAATTGTCTTCATTTATTTTTAGATCACAGACTCATTTCCGAAATGTACACTTATTATTTTTCTTCGTAAAAATTAACAGATCGTGAAAAGTTGCAATAAACTGCGTAAAATCGTTAAAAATCACTTGCTGAGCTAATCAAAATTGGCATATGGAAATGTACGTCTGCAATTGCACGACTCGGCTGCTACAATGAACTGAAATTTCGGATATACTACTATAATGGAAATAATAAACAAGCAGACCTCCTTGCCAGCGCAATGAAGAAAGCGGCCCGAATCAAAAGAGTCAGCTGACCCGCTCGAAACTGGAGCAATTCTGGGCCAATTTGCGTCGTAAATCGATATGCCATTTAGCGAATAAAGCGCGAGTACCCGAAACGCGTTGAGACAGATGAATATAATAATAGCTTTGTTTGCAATACAATTTGCATACTCTGCGCGAAGGTAATGGCAATTTGAGGTGTGAATGGAAATGGGCGAGCAGGCAGTGAGCGAGAACACATGAGGCCAACCAGCGATATACTGAGAGCAGTACACTGAGAGAAGTGTTTATATAAAGCTCGTTTAAACAATTTGAACACGAAATCGGTTCGTATGTACCGGAAAATTGAAAATTAACATTTTTGTTTTGCAGAAAAGGAATGATTTGGGCCTCCGACACTTAGTTGCAATTAATTTCCAGTTTAACAGCACCCAAAATGGGCAGATGTCGATTGTTTACGCCTAGAGTAAAACGAGTCGCTGCCAAAAATGTACGGGAAATTGAAGGCGTGTGTTGCGAGTGCAAGCGAAATGAAAATTGACTAAAATTAATTAAATTTCCTGCCTCTTGGGCGCTTTCGCCGCGGGCGAGCGCACTGTGTGGGAAGCCAGTGTAACAGTGGGGCAGACCGCTCAAATACCGTTTTAATTTGAATAGATTAAGAGAGCGACGATTGACAATAAAAATACCCCAGCCATGAGCTCAGCAATGCGTCAATGTTGAGGTATTTAAGTAGTTAAGTAAGTGGAAGAGCCTGCCAGCGATATTTGTTTTCAGTAGAAAGTGCATTTCTTGCGTGTTTTCCTTTGGCTCTGGCCATAACGAGCGGACTGCACTAACGCTATTGTTTTGACATTTTTCAAACAGGAGAGAGGGAGAGAGACACAGTTGCTGCTGCTGATGATCGACATGCAATCGTTCAGGCGCAACAAATTGCCGCGAATATGGCAAACGGCAAACCGTTTACAAGTTGTGACCAAATATACGCCGACACAGGTATGGACTGAAGAAACAGGTAGAAAATACGCAGTGCACTGCCGGAGAAGACAGGCAGAGCAGGAGAGCATCGCTTACAGCAGTGTAACAGGTAGACGCTTAACAGCAGCTGTTAATGCTCTGTCTGCACTGATCGCATAACATGAGCAGAGAGAGAGAGAGGAAATGTTAACGATCTCCCGCTCTCGCTTTGGCACGCGTTCAAGCGCCTTGCGCGATGTTTTTACCTTCACAATCGCCTTCGAGTTACACTACACTACAAAGGTCTCGTAGGCCGAGGTAATTAAACATGGCATCAAATCTGAGCGCACATTAAATAATCATTTAGCGAGGGGGTTGGGGGCAGTTAGTAGTATTTGTAGTTCTTTATTGTTTTCGGCATTATCGCCACAGCACAACTACAACTATAAACGAAAGATAAGCAAATAAACAAAGACGTAGTACGAGGTACTCATAGTCGGGTGCCCCTGCACCAGCAGGAGCTTTGGTAAGGGTTACACTAGGGCGGACTTGCTTTGGATTAAAACCCGACTTTATCACTGAAATTTGTTTGCTTGAAGCAATAAAACTAGAGAATAAACATAGTACATAGTTTGAATTGGATTTTAAGTCGGTTTCCGTTGGTTTCTTCTAGGGCGTTGGAGCATAATTACTTCTTTGTTTACTTTACTTTCTTTCTCCACAGTTATTGCTTTTCATTTCCACATGACAACTGGCAATGCGCAGCGACAGGTTTCCGCTAGAGCAAACAGCACAGTGGAGCTTTGCTAATGTGCACCCAAAGCTAGCACGAAGTTCCCAAAGTGGAGAAATGTGTTAAAACTCGGGCGGATATCGAGCTGAAACTTGGGGCTTCCGCCACACGTAGGAGTTGGCCATACTAACTTGGAATTAATCTATGCATAGCAATACAACAAAGTCAGTACAGTGAATTGCCAGTCACACCCGCGGCATCAAATGGAAGTGCTAGGAATGTGGAATCGTTATACTACAATATAATGCAGTCCATGCGAGTATACACACAACAACGTGTGTGGATACTGCTGCGAATTTAGAATACGATTTTCTCAAATTTTTCATCTTCAGAGAGCGAGATTGAGTCATCAAGTGAATAATTTAAAAGTTGTTCTATTTATAAGCAATGTTTGCATATTTCGTTTCGTCTGTTTTGAGTCAAAACCAGAAAATGCTGTGCGAAATCGTGGAAGACTGGAAATACGCCAAGCCAAAAACTGCTTTGCAATGGCAAAAGAACTCGAATTGAGGAACTATGGCGATCTTTAATTGAATAAAGAGTTATTTGAATGCCGAGTGGAAGGCAAAAGCGAAGTGTTAAACGAGTCGATCTCGGGCAAGTGTGAATAAATCAATAGGTAATGCTCTGGGCCAATTTGTCATGAATTCCCAAGGTGCAATTATCAAGTTCGATTTCAATGCCACGCAATCCGAAATAATTTATAAGCGATTTCTGCACACGGTTCCGCACACTGGAACACCCGCTAAGTGTATAGACACTTTAGACTTCTTTACGATCTACTAAAAGCTTTGTTTAAGACACTGGGAAAACTTTTGGGCCAAACTTTTTATTCCGGAGCTTTGTTAACAACACCAAAATCAACGACTTGATTAACATAATGGGAATATTGTAATGAGCAATGGGGGAGGCGGCAAGCGAGGTGGGTGGCTGGCACATCATGGGGCGACCTTAGGTCAAGTGGTCATTGACTGGGCAGAACGAGGCATGAGATGATGACAGTAAATTGCTCGTAATTTGTAGAGCAGCCGAAAAATTCGACCAAACAGTGAGAAATATGTAAAGCATTCTTTATGTATCTGATATATATATATTTATATCTATTTATTAGACATTATATTAAGTGTCGCATAAAACACTTTACGTCCCAATGGTTCCAAGGAAAAGGATACGCATTATGCAAATAATAATGTGCTATGTATAGGATGAGCGACAGAGTGACAGAGATAGGGAATAATGGAATGTGAGGAAAGCAGCAAAAGTGACACAAATTCCAAAATAAGTGCAAGAACAGTGGGTCGGGCCTGAGGGGTGTGTCCCGAGCGGCACCCGAAATCAATTAACGCTCGCAAGGAAGATCAACGTCGCGCCTTGACGCCGTTTGAGTGAAAATGCAAGAGCCAAGGCTTTCGTGGGGAAACATAGAGGGTTAATGCGAGGGAGGCAGGGTAAGAATAGAATGGAAATCGTGTCATCTGTATGGTTTTGTTCACAGAGTAAACACAGCACAAAAGAGCGACAAAGAAAACAAAATAATAATATCGTAATAAGCACACATTTAAAATGTATAGAATTGCACGACTCGCGAATACCTGGTATTGTTAATAGTTGCAATATTTAAATATTTGAAAGAGGAAGGGTGTTGGGAGAGGCAGAAAAGGAATACAATAAAAATTGTGTCAGCAGGGAGAACAAGAAAATTAAATAACTATAAAATGTACAGACTTGCACACTTCGCGAATACCTGGTAGTGCTAATATTTGCGATATTTATATATTCGAAAGAAGAATGTGTTGAGGAAGGCAGAAAAGGAATACAATGAAAATTGTGTCAACAGGGAAAAAAGAAAATAAAATATTAATAAAATGTATGGAATTGCACGACTAGCGAATACCTGGTACTATTAATATTTTCAAGATTAAGATAAGCAAGAACCGTAGAAATATGGTACATAGGAGGGAGGCAGACACAGAATACAATAGGAAAATAATAATATCGACTCGCGAATACCTGATATTGATATTAATATCAAGCAAAAGCAGACAGAGACAGCATATAATGTAAATTGTGTTGTCTGTATAGTTATTTGGAAGCCAGCATTTAAAATAACCGACTCACAAATACCTTGCATATACAAAATTTAGAATATTTTCAGTAAGCAAAAACATTTTAGAACCAAATAAATAACTCCTTGGTTATTCACTACCAACTAAGCCGTAAGCCGTACGAATCGACCCTACTTAGATGTTGGAAGTGGCCAAGCAGCAGTCAAGGGGATGAAGGCGAAGGCGATGATGATGTTGCCACGAGACAAAAGCCATAAAAACTGTGGTAAGTAGTTTTTGTCAGCCAACCCCAACGGGTGGGGCTCTGCGAGAGCAGTAGAGAGGCCACGAGAGAGAGGGAAGTAGATAGAGAGGGGAGGAGGGCTACACTTACCAAAACATTCTTTTGATTCTCCTTATCCAAGAGAAATTCCATGCTTTTGTGCGGTCTTCGCACTGTGGCAATCTGCACACCGCCCGCATGACCGGGCAGCGTCTTAATCCTTTGTCCCGCTGCATCCTCGTGCTCAACCGAATCCTCGTGCTCCTCCTCCCCATTCAGCCGCTTGACCAGATAATGCTTGTGCGGCAGCTGCAGCATCGGATTGCAGGTGATGTCCATGAGCGAGCGCGTCTTGCCCGATATGACCGTTTCGTGTGTGTCCAAGTTCGTCTCGATGAGCCCCATTGGCGACACCTCCACCGGCACGGCGGTGACCATGGTGAGGGGGCGTGGCGGGGCGTGCGTGCCGCCAGCTCCCAGCTGATTGAACATTTGCGTTTTCTGTGCGACGCTCGCGCGGGATGGCGACTCGGTTATGCGACCGGCATCGGCGGCGTTGCTGCTTTCGCCCTGCGTTTCCGTTGCGCGCATTGTCGTTGCCTGTCGCTGGTCCGCAGCTAACTGCGGCGCCAGGGCCGCACTCTGCTGGCGCTCGGCGGCCAAAAGCGCGTGACTCGCATGGGCAGCACTGGACGCGTGCGACGGCGGCGGCGGCGGCGATTGGTAAGCACTGTTCGCAGCCGACGCATGCGCAGGACGCGGTGGCGGTTGCTTCGGCAGCGGCGGTTTGCCCGTTACGAGCTTTTGAATGGGCGCATTTGTTGTTGCTGTTGTTGCCGACGGCGGCGGCTTGAGCGGTATGTGCACATAATCCTGCAGCTTGCCATTGGAGCTGGCGCTCTGCTTGGCAGCAGGTTGTTGCTGCTGTTGCTGCTGTTGTTGTTGCTGCTGCTGTTGCTGCTGATGCTGCTGCTTCTTCTTGCGCCGCAGTGAGAAGCGCAGTCCGTGCGCGAAGCGCGAGAGGAAACTCTTGGAGCTGGGATGCTTCTCGTCGGACTTGTTGGCGCGCTGCTGCTTCAGTGGCGAGATCTCCACATTGTTGTTGCTCAGCTGCGACATGTTGCTGCCTGTCGCCGTGCTGTAGTTGCTGTAGCTATCGTTTTCGTTGTCCTTGTCGTTCTCCGGCTCCGTGTCGAAGCGCTGCAGCAGCTGCTGCGAGGCGTAGAGTATGTGATGTGCGCGATTTGTGGGCGGTTCGCTGAGTATGGGCAAATGCAGGCTTAGCGGGCGCGCGGGTTGTTGCTTGTGTGCGTTCGGCGTAGCGTACGTTGCGGGCGCGTCGATGTGCGTTTCAAGACTGACAGCGGCAGCGACGCTTGAAACTGAAACTGAAGCGGGCTGCGGCCCAGGCGATGTTTTCGGCTGTAGGCGTTGCTGCTGTTGCGTCGCACTGTTGTCGGCGATGTTTTCGTGCTGCGCTGCGATCGCTGCCGCTGGCTCGCACTCGCACTCGCGCTCTTGCTGTTGCTGTTGCTCTCGCTGTTGCTGTTGCTCTCGCTGTTGCTGTTGCTGTTGCTCTTGCGCTTGCTCGCTATCGCGCTCTTGCTGTTGTACTGCCTCTTCAGCCGGCTCTCTTTGCTGTTGGCGCTCTCTTTGCTGCTGCTCGGCATTGTAGCGTGCTGCGATGTTCTCGTTCTCTTTGGTGTTAAAGATTACAGTGGCGTCCATTGCATTGGCCAGCAGCTCCTCGTCATCATCATCCTCCTCGGCCTCCTCGTCGCTGCTGTGCTCCTCCTGCGGCTCCTCCGACGACTGCTCCTGCCAGCAGTACTTACTCACCACGGGGCAGAAACTCACCTCCTTGCTGAACGAGTTACGTGAGCCCGCCGACAGCAGTATGCCCAACGGTTTGGCCTGCGCCGCAGTCTGTGTGGGCAACTGGTGCATGGATGTGTGCGCGCTGCTCACGTAGATGTCGTCCTCCGTCTCGTTCTGGCCGCCATCGTAGGCCGACAGATTGGGCGTGCTGCTCACCAGACTGCGCTGCTTGGCCGCGGCGCTCTGGAAGCGTCGCTTGGGCAGCGCACGCATCGCTGCGGGCGCAGGAGTCGCGTGCTCCGTCGGCAGGTTGCACTGCTCCAGCGACTGCGCATAGCTGGTGCGCAGATTCGTCGGGTCCTGGTCGAAGGTCTTGCCGAAGCTGCTGAAGCTGATGACGGCGGCTGGCGGCGTGGGGGAAGCACCAGCTTCCGGCGCCGTGGCGCGTTTCTGGCGCGCTGGCGGCTTGCGTATGGTCAGCTGCACATGTTGCACCTCGGGCGCGGGCTGCTGCTCCACAGCTGGCAGGGATTTGGTCTCCCGCTGCTCCCGCTCCTGCTGCTGCTCCTGCTCCGGCGTCTTGTCGTTCAGTATGGACGCATTCTTGTCGTAGATCTGACTCAGCTCGTCCAGCAGAAAGTTGCCCTTGCAAATGATGTGCTCGTAATCCTCGCCAGCTGCCAGACGCTTCACGCGTCGCTCCATGTCGCCGCTGCTGCGCTTGCAGTTCGCGCTGCGATCGGTGTAGTCGAGCAGCGTCAGGTTCTGGTAGCTCGCATTCAGGTAGCCAGCGCCAGCGCCTGCTCCTGCTCCGGCTCCTGCTCCGGCTGCTGCTGCTGCTGCGCCTGTGTTGGGGCGCTCGTTCCAGCTGCAGCTGCGTCGCATGCGCGGCAGACTGTGGCAGTCGAAGTGATCCAGTTCCTCGCTGGAGCTGTGACCAGCGTCCTCGCTGCTGTGGCAGTTGCGCGCGGGGCGACGGGCGCGTCGGCGACGTCCGAGCTGCTGCAGCTCGCTGGGCACGCTGTGTGCCAGCACAGGTGAACCGCTCGAGGAGCACGAGCTGCCCGAGCTGTACGAAGCGGCGGAGGAGGCTGAGGCAGAGGCTGAGGCGGAGGCTGAGGAGTAGCAGCAGCTGCTCGACTGCTTGCTGTAGCTCTGGCTGTAGTTGTCCGTTGGAGGCGCGTGCGACGAACCTCGCGGCTCGCGTATGTCGGGCAAACTGTTTCGCAGCCAAGTGAACGACGCAACCGACGACGCCGACATGGTCGCCGCCGAGGGAGAGGATGACAGCGAGCGCGACGGCGACGGCGACGGAGAGGAAGAGGAAGAGGGCGAGCGTGTGGCTGCTGCGCTCTCGCTGCTATTTATAGACGCGCTTGGAGAGCAGAGCGGCGGCGTCTGCGGCGTCTCTATTTTCGTCTGACACAAATCATTGGCTGCTCCATTCTTGGCATGCTCCAGCATCAGAGGCAGCGGCAGCGACAGCGGCTGCTCCTCGTGCTGCTGCTGTTGCTGCTGCTGCTGCTGCTGCTGCTGCTGCTGCTGCTCCTCCTCCTCCTCGCAGAGCTTGTCGAAATTCTTTGGTATGCTCTTGGATTTGCTGCGCCGCAATGTGCTCGGCTCACCGTAGCCCGAATCCTCCGACAAATTCTCCGCCGAATTCAATGGCAAGCGACGCGCACTGCCGACGCCGCTGCCGCTGCTGCTGCTGCTGCCCGCGCCGCTGGCTCCGCTGGCAGCGTCCTGCTTGCCGGGACAAGCGCTGAGCAGGCTGTGGCCGCTGCTCTCGCTGCCGGAGCTGCTGCTGCTGCTCGACTCGGAGTCGGACTTGAGCTCGGCCTGGTGCAGGCTCTTGCAGGCGCCGAACAGCTCGCGCTGCTGCTCCGCCAGGTCGAGCTTGTTCAGCTCGAAGTAAGTCTGGTGCAGGCGGCCGTCGCTGGACTCGTAGCGCTTGAGCAGGGACGTCGCCGAGCCGCGGCGGCTGTCCGGATTGCTGTGGCTGCCGCCGCTGCCCACGCTGCCGACACTCAGCAGCGAAGGCGAGCTGTTGCCCAGGCTGTTCATGCTCTGGTGCTGCTCCTGCAGCGTCAGCTGGCGCTCCAGCGACTCGAACTGCACCAGCGAGGAGCTGCGCGACAGCGAGTGGTAGGACTCGTTGTCCGAGTAGAAGTCCTCGAAGCCGCGTCCGCGTGCTGCGCCGCCGCTGTTCGTGCACTGCAGCTGACTGGCGGCCTCCAGTGCCAGGAAGCGCTCCAGGCTGTTGCGCGCCTCCAGCTCGTAGCGCGGCGCAGCGCGGCGTAGCTGCACCACATCCTCCAGGCTGTGTGGTTGCTCGTCCTGGCAGCGGCGTGCGCGCTTTGGCGGGCATGCGAAATCACGTTCGGACATGGCGTCGATATCTGCGAAGCAGTAGTAGAGATTAGTGTGCATTTTTTGGAGATGGTAATACTCCTAGTCTTACCCTTGTTTGGCTCGACACGTATGACCGAACCCGTTTCCGACTCGGCGGAGCTCCAGAAGCCGCCACAGCCGCTGCGCTCGCGATCGCTGGCGCTCCAGCTGCTCTGTGCGTGCTCCTCGTCCTCCGACGTCTCCTCCATGATGGGCTCCAGCATTTGCCGTGAGCTGGACAAGTAAATGGCATCTGTGGGCAGCAAAAATACAGTGCAGTTAGCAGTGTTAATTATATTGTTATGTGTAGTCTCTCCACCCCCCCCCCCCCTCCCCCTGCTCACTCCAGCATCCTACTCTATATATTACTCTGTAGCTTGTCCTGACTCTTGCGCATCTCCGCAGCACCGTCTCCAGCCGCGCCTGTCGCACAACTGACGCCAGCGACAGTCTGCAGTTGCCCAGCGCAGTGCACCATTCACAACGATGGCAACTGCAATCGCAACGGGCTGTAGCCATGCCCCTGCCCGCATCGGGATTGCACCTAGGGTGCTGCCTCCGTCTCCGTCTCTGTCACTATCTCTGACTCTGTCGCCTCTTCTAGCGCTGCCTCAACGCATGAATCATAGCGCTTACTTGTGCAATTTATTAATAAAGTTGAGCACTGAGCACTGAGCACGGCATGGCCCATGCGGGAGCTGACCAGCTCGACTTGCCACTAGGTCAATGACATTAGCTTAGAGTGAGACCAAGAGATTCACTTAGGCGGTTGCCGGTTCCCCCAACAGTTGTTAAAACATCGTAAATAATCGTAGAGATCGTAAAACTCAGCTATCATTTAACTCATTATAAAATATCATTGTAACTCTTCTCATATTTTTGAAGAAAATAAAGGAAATAATAATTTTGTTTGAATTTTTTAAACCATTGCTTTAACAAAAATACGTGTAAATCGTCGGTAAACCCAATATCCTTAAGACATCTTAAAGTGCGCAATCGATAAAATTGATGTACATATCCAATAAGCTGAATTATTCCAATATAAAGTCCTAGCCTGACTTGCTGTGATTTGGAAAGTCTGTAGAAATAATATTTTTGGAGAGATCAATCAAACAAATAATCATTTTTTTATCATTTGATCACCACCTTAATTAAACTGCACGCAAACTGTAGTTAACCTCAAAAAAAAAACTCAAAGATCGCTGTCGTTCAGAGCTCTAGGACTATATGACTTTTATTACATACATGCCAGCGACAGATTTGTTTTTGAAATTTAGAGAGAAGAAAACGTAATAAAGGTATTTTGTGATGTGATTAAAGGAAACCTTTCTCTAACCCATAAGTGTCTGGATGAAATAATTTGGATTAAAGGAAACCTTTCTGTAAACCATAAGTGTATGGATGAAAATATTTGGAAATAAAACACAATATCAAATAAAAGACCTTTTAATTGGTAAAAGACCTTTTTCAGCTTACTTTTCAAGCACAGCATTTATATTACTTTCTAAATTACCACAACATTGGCAAGGCTATAAGCCTTGCCCCCATATAGTATTGACAAATGTTTATAATTAATCAACAAGTGCTTCCGAATCGATCTAGCTATGCCCGTATATATATTTGTCTGTCCGCCAACAAAAATATTATCAAATTTAATTTCATTTTATTGACTATTTTTACCTTATGTTTCCCCTGCAAGCTAATCTTTCTATCACCACTGCATGGAATTGCCTGGTACTCACCTTGCTGTTCAAATGCGCCCAAATTCCAGCTAACGGGTGCGTTCATATAGCCCGCCAGATCCAAGTGTTCCATGTTAAAGCTGGCAATTTCCTTGGCTGACGTCCTAACAATTGTTTTATTTCTCAGCTCAATTGCAGGTTATATTAGTTTCTTGGGTTTCGTCTAGCACTCGGGCGTACTAAAGACTAATGTATTGATATCGTTGCGATCCGTAGTCTTCGAGTATCACATCGGTTCGTTTCTGATTCTTCAGGCTCTTCTCATTGAATGCAGCTGGGGCGTATAGCACCATTTATTCCCATTCGCCTTATCGCAGTAATTATGGGTCTTTGTGCAATTCGGCGGCAGCATTCGGTACAGACTTTTGTTGTATTTTCGATAGGCGAAAACGATATCTGAAGAAACAATGGCAAAAACGTTACCTCAAATTGGCGATAAGAATGAAGTTAAAAAAAAAAGAAGGGAAACTGCAATTCCAAAGAAATTGCATAAGCTCCGAGCTGTTGGGCACATTTCAGAGCAAACGTAATCCAATAGGAATATTATATGGTAATATATATGGCATGTACACATGCACATGGGGTCTGAAATAGAAGCTTACAGTAGGTGTTTATTTAATATGTTTAAGTTGAAGTATTACTTTGGCACACCTAAATACACAAGTATGTACTGCCAGAACGTCTTCCCTGTGCGCCTCCCCCCACAATGCGATAAGCCTCGGGCTACAGCCGAATGCTAATAGGTTTTTCTGTATGCCGGGCACATGGCAATGTGCAATTATAAATTATAATAAAAAATACAAACATTAATACGAATATTATTTGAAATCAACCCAGTCGCACTGCAGTGCGATCAGTGGGCGCTCAACAATCGAATCGATTGGGGTATCGCTCGTGGGTATCGCTTTGTTTGCAACTACTATAAGTTACAACCCCATATTCAGTAGATACTCCACAGTAGAGCTTACAATTTGTTTTGCTTGCGAAATATATAGCGATAACCTCAATTGCCTGCGCTCGCATTTTTCAATGTCGGCAGGCTGAGGACTGTGTTTGTATTTAGTTTCAATCGATCCCATCCGATCCGATCAGATCCGCTCCGATCAGACGTATAAACAGGCAAAAGTTTTTGCTCTAATATTCGATCTGTTGTTTACTGTTTGCAACTCGTGCTATGTAAACGCAAGTTATTTATAAATCGGATGGAAGTATACGCGAGCATACGCAAATATTGCACAATCCGCATGATCCGCAATGGAATTCACTGGGGCAACATCGGAATAAGTATGCTGAAACTAGCGATGCTATTGGCGTGTCAAGGCACCGCCAGGTAAACACCACTGATTGGCTTGTTGTCTAAATAACCGAGCGAAAGATTGATAACCAGGCACAGACAGCTACTAACTTGATGTATACGGACAGCAATGGGTCTAACAGTCATAACGGACAGTGATAATGCATGATAATGATCAAATATGGCATGGAATATACTTTAGTACACCTTAGTACACGTCGAAACGATTGTGCTTGTCGTTTTGAAACGGATTTATCACTGACGCAAACAGCTGAGCGTGTCGTGTATGGTGTACTATATAGATAGCTTGTTGGCGCTCTCAAGAACACATTTCTCGAACAGTTGTCACTTTCGTGCGACTTTCTCTGTTCGAAGAAGCTGTCATAACTGACGTCCGACTGCAACAAATAGGCCTCTATTAATCATTTCGATGCTTTTAAGATATTTGCATGTGTGCGACAAGTGAGTCATATGCAGGGTATTATTGGGCCGTGCTAGGCACTCATAACATACAATTTATATAATTCGACTTAGCGTTTGGCTTATCGTATATAGTAGAGATGAATGCATATATCACCTATAATATACCCAGTTGAAAGCTGTCTCTTAGGAACTCCGATTCACTGTGCGCAAAAAAGACTATAGATAAGATAGGCAACTAGGCAACTATACGGAAAGTTACCAGCCGGACACCCTGTACGGCGGGCACACAACGGAAGTTATTTGCGAAAGGCTTTAGAAAATGTATCCATCAAGTTTCGACACACTAAGCTGAACAATTTGAACTTTGGAATGCGCGAAATGTATGTGTATATAAAAAAAAGAAATAAATATAGCAAAATATATTAATTGAAAATCGGGAAAAGTATTTAAGCAATTGCTACGCTTGCAATAAGTTTATTCGGGCTGTCATTATGTTTTAAAAGAACGCTTGGTTCAACCCTACAGTAGTTAATATTTAAATATTTTGCTAATACTCGCACATACATATGAAGTTATATACATATAAAGTTATATGCATATATATATACATACAGTTTGTTGAGTGTGCCGATAATGCATTGTTCAATTGAGAGCTTGTCACATGGACTTGCAAAGCGATTGTGCGGTCGCAGCACAAAAAGCGAACAAATTAAAAATAAACAAATAAATAAGTTCAGCAGTGAAATTAAACGAAATGCGTCACGATTCGTGCGATCCGATGCTAAAAATAAAGTTCCCTAAAAAACCCACTAAACATAAACAAGCCGAGAAGGGCACCAAAAGTTCTTAGAGAGACGCAAAAAGACAAGTAAAATACAAATTGATATTATTTTCAAGTAAGTCTGGTCGGCTTCCGATGGACTGACATAATAGCTCTATTGGCATATGGTAATAGGTCAGCGCAGAAATGAAAAAAGCCAGAGATTGCGGAAATTTCTACATACAACTATGTATGTATAGTACGTATATGTATGTAAACCGAAAGGAGAGTTGTGCTGGCATCTGGCTTTCTGAGATCGCGCCTTCGTCCGCCTCCCTTGCCAGTTGTGAGCAGCTTTTAATTGCAAGAGTTCACTTGCCTATGAGGCCAGAGCTCCGTGCAGTTATAAATTATTTCATATTTTGTTGATTCTCGTATACCCTAAACAGTGCCATGCGAAGAATGGGATGTACAGCTTTTAGGGCTGTCTTCCATTTAATAAAATCTTGGAATTTTGATCTACTTATACTTAAAACTGATTAATTAAAATTAATTGATATAGTCATATTAATTTTAGGCCATATTTGCATTTTACTCTACCATACTTAGATTTTTTACTAAACCTTAAATTATTGGCTTAGTTGTATAAATTTGAATCTCTTCGGAATCCCACAGATTATTCTTTTATTAATTTCAGAAAATATTTGAATTCCACTCTACAAAAATTCAAGATGAAATTGCGCCAAACTTTAAAGTTTAATTTACGGGATATTTCGCAGCAGGGAAATAGAACATTTTTTTTTTTTTTTTTTTTTTTTTGATTGGCCACGCATTGTTTCAGTTCTCCGCTCTCAGCTCTCCAGTCGCTGCATCTGAATCTCTGTTTATTTTGGTTCGTATAAATTTCGAGCGATTTCTCGTTGCCTTTCATAAACAGCAAAGCTCAGATGAATTATTGGATAAAGGGGGCCTCTCATTCTTCTGTGTTGTGTTCTGTTGTGTTTGCATCTGACACGACCGGTACGAGCACGCTTGCTTTGTGGCGCGCCTCTCGGTCGGTCGCTGTCGAGTGAGTCACCCAATATCGTCGGGACTTTACGATATTATATCTTATATGTACGTATTCCAAAGACGGAAATAATTGCATATTTGATGTTATCATGTTCAAGGCATTTCTTTGGGAAACTGAGGCGGAACTAATGTTTAGCTAATTTGTTGTAGAGTTCAATTTGCCTGATTGATTTCAGAGTTTTCACTCGCAACACATTTTCCAGAGAGCTATACCTCACCTGTGTTCGTTAAGAATCGGATGGGGTTCGTTTTCGGTTTGTGTATGCCTTGAAGATTGTGCTAAAACCCAACGATTTTTAACACCAAGGCACTTCAGTTCGTACTTAGCTCCGTTTTCACAGAGTTAAATGTCGTATAACTTTGCTCTTATCTTTCGGAACATACAAATTTGTGTTCTGTGATAACACACAAACACAAACACACACACACGCAAATGTTTGGCGAATAAATTTTCGGGAAAATGTTCGCGCGAGTTCGTTGCCAATTTTCGCTTCGTTCGATTTAGTACTAAAAGAAGCGCACTTCTAGTACGGACTAAAAGGCAAAAGGTGCGCGCGCTGCGAAAACCAAAGAAAAGCCCGACCGAATGCGACGACTGACGACATTGCCCGCAGCCGACCGCAGCGTCTGAGGTGCGCTTGAGTACTAGGCAGCGCAAAACGGAAAATAAAAAAACAAAAATTAAATAAAAACAACACTCATGCACACACACACACTCACACACACACGCCCGTATTGTGCCGCGTCGACGCGACATAAAGCGTCGCGGACTTTTGTATTTATTTACAATTTAATATTTTCAACGCAGCGAATCGGCAAATCTAGCGATTGCCGAACTGCACGATAACAGCTGCAAATATTTGCTTCCTCTCGGTCTCTCTCTCTCTCTCTCTCTCTCTCTCTCTCTTTTTCTCTGTCTGTCTAACTCTCGCTCTCTGTTTATTCACTGCAGCTGCAACGCCCACGCTTACCACATTTGTGGAGCATGGTGCACCTCCTTTCCACGCGAGCTGGCGAAACCAAACTGGTCAGTTTTGCATGTGCTGCATGTAGTGCCCCATTCGCCGATCGCCCGAGCCACAACTGCGACGAGTGCCAGAACAACAGCAACAGGCGCTACAACTGTCGCTCCGATAAGGCCTATCAGTGTGTAAGATTTCGGACTGATAGCCGTAGCCGTTGGGCAACAGCTACACAAGTGATACAATGATACCGCCCAGCAGTAGCACAAGACACAATGTAGGCCGTAAACCAGTAAACCGAAACCAAAATGTGTTGACAATATCACCCTAGACCTATTAACTAAATGTCTTAACATAGTACTCCAAAAGGCAGACAAACCAAAATGTACTAACAATTTCCCTCTAGCGTCTAGACCTAATACATTTTTGTTCTCCTAAACTTTTTTCTGAAATGTTCCATATTTAATTTATATATAGACAATGTATTGATGAAAGGAAGTTTAGTGAACACATCTTCCTTGACCCAATAATTGTTTCGCCAAAAAAGTTCAATTTATTACCAAAAGAAACCAAACTGTTCTGAAAAAATCTCACAATACCTTGTTGGGAACCTTTAATGTTATATTTGTATGATAGTGTAAACCGGTAAATACAAATACACGCAAAGTTTTTAAAATATCTGCATAGACTAAATATTGTTCTTGACTAAACGCCCAGTACTAAATCTGCGAAACTGTTTAAAGAACCCGACTTGAACTAATATAAAACTTTCTAGACCTATTAAAATGGTGTTTACTTTTTAATTTATATTTTTTTTATAGAATCGAAGTGTTTGGAAAATATTATATATTCTTAAACCTAAATAAATGTTTGGTGTCGTTTGATACCGCTAAAAGTAGATCTGTCGAGATTTGCCCACACCTAATAAATATGTGCTCTTGTTTAAGCGTTGTACTAAAAATACTTTAGTTTAATGTTCTGAAAAGGGTTTCCTGGACTGGGCTTCCCGGATATATTATATATAAGTAATGTACAGCATAATGGTCTAAAAAAACCTAGTATATGATACATTTGTGTTGATAACATTGTTTGCACTAACGATTTTGGCTTTTTCTCGATATACTCAATTATGTAAAATTAATTAATTAATTAATTATCGATAAAAGTAACCGAACTAAACTAAAAATGCATGTTCTCAGACTTATTAAAATGGTTACTTTAAATTTTCTAATTTTGTACTACGAAAATCGAAATATTCGTAAAATATTATATAACCCTAAACCAGGTAAATGGTAAATGTTTGGTCTCCTTTGATACCGCTAAAAGTATCTCTACTAAGATTAGCATACACTTAATAAATATGTGCTCGTGTTTAAGCGTTGTATTAAAATTAATTTACTTCATTGTTTTGAAAAGAGCTTCTTGGACTGGGCTTCCCGGATATATAATATGTTGACAATGTACAAGAACTAACCATAATGGTCTAAAAAGCCTAGTATAAGCGTATATAGCATTGCTTTTACTAACGATTCTCGATGCTTTCCCCTTGATATACTCAGCTATGTAAAAGTGTTGATTAACGATCAAAATATTTGTGAATTGTGGAAAGCTATTTATCGGACTGTGCGATTGACATTTAAGGTGGCACTATCCAATGAGTTTCCAATCTGCAGTGCTTAGCAGAGTTTGCCCAGCTTTGCTCGCTAATCTCGCCTAATCGTGATCTCATTGCGCGACGTGTGTGTATACCCTACTCGAACGTCGGACTAACTCGTTTTCACACCTCTCGCTGAGTCAACTTTTTCGACTGCGCGCGCCAGTCCGCTCCCTCTGCTTTGTCTACTTTTTCGCAGTTTTCGCACACTCTTCGGCGCCAGTCAAAGTTGAAAGTGTAATAAACTTGCGTGTGAAACGCATGAAAAATCCAAACAAAAGGCGCGCTCGCATTTCTATTCATTCATTTTGCACACTTCAAACGCTTGGATGGACTTTCACTTTCCGAATCTGAGTATGACTGCATCGGTACCCATTTAATTTGCAGCTAAAAATAAAAGATTCATTAACATTTTTTGTAGCTTCAGCTGAAAGGTCCCAAGCATTTTGATGCAAAACTACAAACTATTGTCGACAGCGAGACAACGACTCGAGTCGACGCGGACCCCGAACCCAAACTCGATTCGACTCCTACACAGCGAAGATTTTCACAATTGCAATCTCATTTTTTTGGTTTTACGCCTGTACCCAGCTAGATACATACCCCTCGAAATCGAGAGACAAGGGCTATATGCTGGTAGCCTCAGATTCATATCTTTTCAGTTACTGCAGTGCTGGCTGCAGGGTATCTGGGAGTTATGCACTCATCTTGGCTCATTATTCATTTGCCTCTTAGCGATTGTTGCGGCGTCTTCAGGCAGCCTTTTGGCTATTTGCAGTTGCGGGAAACTTACGAAATTCGCCGCTGAAGCCATTGTTTATTGTTGTTGTAGTTATTGCTGCTGTTGTTGTTGTTGCAGCTGTTGCTGTTGCTGTTGCCCGGTATTCTCAGGTATTATACAACACTTTGGGGTTTCGACTGGAACTTTTCACCGTCCGCACAGACAACAGGAGGAAGTTTCGCAGCGAAAAGTGAATGCATGCGGTATTCGAACCGCAGTATAGACTCCATAGAGTAGACCCGTAGGCTCCAGTTACTATTGCTGGACGAACTAATTGATCTGACGGCACGCCTTCTGTATACAATTTGAGTTTCGTTTGCTTCATGCAAATTGCTGTGCTCATTATGAATCAGATTTTCTGCTCTAATGAAATGTTTGAAGCGATTCAAAGCAACCTTGCGGCCAATTTCTGTTGTGGTCTAATAACTCGATTGCAAGTTATGGCCTAACATTCGATTTCTTTTCGGCATTAGGTTCCTGCATCGCAACGCAGCCAAACTTTTTTGTCTACCTTCCAAACAAATGCAGATTCATCTCGTGAGAAAACCACGAAACTGGTCGGAACTCTGGTGCCGCAATTTATGGTTTCCGTCCCGACGAATTTCTATCGTCATTGTCATTATGCGAAAATGCAATTTGAAAGTGCTCTGAAAACTCCTTTGTGGGCTTCATTGAAAAGCTTAAAGTGGTAAGAGGCCTCGCTTATCTTGGCATTTACCAGACATTACCATGCCAAACGGGCCATTACTTAAACACAGCGAGAGTTCTTTTCCATGTCGTATTATATACTGCTACCAAAACTCTCAATAAATCAATGCACGCCCTTCACTCAGCGAGTCGCTGTACCCGCCTAGTCTTGTACTCCTTCCGTTAAAGGTCTCGAGTCTGTTGCGCCGCGTCTATGACTACACAGAAATTCCTAACTGCAATGCATAAAAATGCCATTAGGCAAAAATGCAACTTTAGAGTTGCATACGAAGATGCGGCACACGGACAGAAATGGCAAAATCTGGTGGAACCGCAGCGTGGAGAAGGCCAGGCGAGGGAAGTGCCAAGTCGACTGTGGGCCAAATTCGCGTTGAAGTGGCACAAGAGCGCAGGAAGTGAAAGAAATACATGGAGAGAGAATGAGAGAGCGAAAATGATAAACAATGGCTGAGAATGCAGACGGTCCCGCCCAGAGTCCAAGATGCTAGCGATGACGTTGCCAGCCCGACACGCCTCAGCGCTTGCGCAGTGACAGACGAGGCGGAGGCGGAGGCGGAGGCAATGGCGAAGGCAGAGGCAGAGCTAGTAAAGTGGCACTTAGGCATCCAACACTTGAATGGCCGCCAGTCAGGCAGGCCTCGACGAGCGAGTGATAAGCCCAGTTTGACGGACAGAACGGACAGATCAGCCAGAAGCGGGAAAGCAGGTGGGCGTTCACTCAACTGTTCTTTCTCCACTGGGAGATAAGCTCGTTTCGAAAGCATGAATACTGTAACTCAAGATCATATTAACACTTGAGTTCTTTGAGTCTGGTTTGACAAATAGAGCAGACAAATCAGCCGGACAGAGCGAGAAATGTGATCCTGCAATCAACTGTTCCTGCAAAGCTAATGCTTTCGACTTGATGTTTAGAGTTGAGTAAAAAGCCTGGTTTGACAAATTGTGCGGACAGCTTTTCCCCTGGTAGAAAGGCTATAATCTAAGATCTAAGTTCTATGATATATCGTAGCTCAGGATATTAATTAGACAGAAATTTTGGTAGAGCGAAATTACCAAAATATTTTGCAGCGAGAAAGTAGGCAATCGTTAAATCTAAGCTGGAATCAGAAGCTTTTAAGCACGAATATTTTAGTACAGTATCTTATTTAGACCTAAAAGATAAGCCCGAATAAACTGGAAGATCAGCCAGAAGCTAGAAATAATTTTTCCTGGTAGAAAAGCTCTCGTAAAATAATATAATCTAAGATCTTAGCATTATCTGCAAGCCAACTATTGTAGTAGATCGGCGTCACTGTTGACTCGACGTTTTTCACAGTGTATGGACAGCTGAGATCGCTGAACGTGGTACGTGCTACGTGGTTGCAGATCGCGAAGCGTGGGATGCGGCGAGTGCGACGTGGGTGCCGTGGCAGACGAATGTGCAACGCTTGCGGATTCAGAGTCAAGACTTTGTTCGCAAATTAGACTCCACTTTGATTTGAATTTATCATGGGCTTCCAGTTGATTGCATTATGCTGCGGTGACTTGATTAGGTTTTTATTCCATTTCTGTTTCTCTCTTTCGTTCTTTTCGTCGTCTTCCACTTTCGTAAAGCGTACCGAAAATCGTCGTCAAGAAGTAAATTAAGCAAAATGGGGCTAGTAGCCAGTGTACAGTTCTGTGGGAACGAGGTCACTCAAGGTAGAATTGAAAACTAACTTGTTGTCTTCTCTTTGTTGTTGTTTTGTTTTGTTGTTGCTGCGACTGTTCACTAGGGAACAGAAACCCGACACGGGGCCCTTGCAAGTGCAGTTATACATAATGCGAGAACTGAGAAAAACTTTGTAAATCCAATTCTGAATGGAAAATGCCAGCAAAAATAAATTAAATCACAGTAATCAATGGGCATAAGTAGTGGGTATAAGAGAGATGTTTCAACATGCTTGCTAGATATTAGAGATATCAAGTCTTGTGCTCTTCAAGCTTTAAATTTAGATATTGTACACTTGCTTTAATTCAATATAATTTAAATAATATTTTAGAGAAAAGTTTGGCGGACAAGTTGCGCAGAGATGTCTCTAATTTCCCACCCGACCACTCAAGTTTTCTACACCTGGGGCTATGCATTGTTTGTTGCTGAACGAGAGTCAATAAAAATGGGCAGAAATTACATAAATTATGCAAATTTAGACCAAGATAGCCAAAAGAGTTGGTCGAACAAAAAAAAAAAACAAAAGCCAAACAAAACTTCGAAACAAAAATGTGTTTATAAACAACCCGAAATCAGACCTACACCTACGTCCAAATATCCGCGGGTGTAATCCACACGTTGTTTATTTCGCTTTTCAAATATACGAGGTGTGTTCAAAAAGTAAGGTGACTTTTCAAATTTCGCGGGCAACATATTTTCGATTATCGATTTTTTTGTTTTGTTATATTGGTACACTCTTCCCTAACATCTGTACCAAGTTTCAATGGAACATCCTCTCTTGTTTGGTTGTGAGAGGAGTAAAGTTACAAGTTATTTTGCGAGCTCGGCGATTTTTTGCTAAATTTTGACCAAAAGAACCGTCGCATGAGCATCGCTCAAGAGCTGTTGAATGACGTCAACGACGACCCAGATTTACTCAAAAGGGTCATAACTGGTGACGAATCATGGGTATATGGTTATGATATCGAAACCAAAGCCCAATCGTCCCAATGGAAGAGCCCAGGCGAGCCAAGACCGAAAAAAGCACGCCAAGTTCGATCAAATGTCAAAGTTTTGATCACTGTTTTCTTCGATTACCATGGCGTGGTGCATCAGGAGTTCTTACCATATGGTCGTACGGTCAATAAACAGTATTATCTGGAAGTTATGCGCCGTTTGCGAGAAGCAATACGAAAGAAACGTCCAGAATTGTGGAAAAACAATTCATGGCTTTTGCATCACGATAATGCCCCTGCTCACTCATCTTTGCTTGTGAGAGATTTTTTGGCCAAAAACAACACCACAATAATGCCTCAGCCACCATATTCACCGGATTTGGCCCCATGTGACTTTTTCTTGTTCCCAAAACTGAAGAGACCTGTGAAAGGACGGAGATTTGCAACGATTGAAGAGATAAAGACTGCATCGCTGCAAGAGCTCAAGACTATACCGAAAAGTGCTTATGGGAAGTGCTTTGAGGATTGGAAAAACCGTTGGCATAAGTGTATTGTATCTGAGGGGGATTACTTTGAAGGGGACAATATAAATATTGATAAATAAATTAATAGTTTTTCTTGAAAATACAAAGTCACCTTACTTTTTGAACACACCTCGTATATTCACTTTTTTGATTCGTCACAGAGTCATTTGTCGGGGCGCACAATAGACAGAGCGGCGACTGCGAAATGCAAAGTAAGTTCAAGTCACTTATGAAACTATCATCGAGATCTGTGTACCTATTTGCGCCATATTAATGGTGAAAGTTGGGACGGCAAAACTTTCAATCAAATGCAATTAATTGCCAGAAAATTAACAAAATGAATTTTCAATTAAGTCCATTGAAGTCTGTGGCCAATTGCATGGCGGAAGTTTCAACAGAAAGACTACAACAACAGGTAATAAAGAAAATCAGCGATGATTTCAAAAGAATCCCAGCTGAGGTTCATTCAACTCTATAAACGTTACATCGTTTGCTAAGCGCAAGCTATAAAAAATAATTACGCGAACAGTTGGCGAGTTGAGATACATACAAGGCAAAAGGAGTTTTCATCTGAGAATTTTACTAAAATTTAAGCTTGAAATTTAAGCTTTAAAACAAGCATAGCTCAATTCCATTTTGCAGTTTGGAATGCGATTTATTGGCTTAAGTTGATTGTAGCTGGTTAAGTTGTGGGTCAGAAAACGCAGAGTAATAAATATACCACTGCAAGACACGCCTCTGACTGTTAAGTGGATAAAGCAACGCCTGAGTTCTATTTGAATCTGACCCGTTTAACGATTGCCTCAAGCTTTTTGAATGCAATGAGTGTACCATAAGCGTTCCGTATAAAGTCCGTATAAAGAAAAAAAAGAAACCGCTTTCCATTTCCCAAGCTTTGCTACTGCTGCTGCTTGTAGCATGCAAATCGACAGTATTATGATATTAGTCATTGCCATACTGGAGCCATAGGAGCCAAGCCGGCGCGGCCTTCGGGCTCCCCGCAGCAGGTCCAATCCATTTACCGCGCCCCGCCCGAAATGGGGCGTTAGAGATCGTTACTGATTCGATTCGATTTGTAGATCTGGCCTTTTCTCCCATAACATAAATTAGTGTTTGGCTCCGCTGAATAGGTGTTTCAGCTAATGAATTCGTTGCAAGTGCCGAGCACTCGAAGTAGTCATAATACCCATGCGCGATCGTGTAGTGCCGCAGTAAAGTTGATGTCAAAGACATTGCGCAAATAAAATAACATGCAAATTATTTTTACTATACACATTTTTATATTTATATATTTTTTATATAATTAATAATTTTTTATTTATTTTTAAAGAACGTTTCAACTATTGCTGTCGTAAAAACCAATGTTTATACGCATTGAGTCGGAATTCATGACTCAAAAGCAACGAAAAACTTGCAGCCGGGCATATTTACATTTTCGTGAAATCACTGAATACAATACGAGAGTGTAAATACTTGTGTACATGCTCAAGACATGCCAGTAGATTGGCCAACACAGATACGCAACATTCACACATGATATCGCCACTCGCACACACAACAATGGCTACTAAATCATCTCGTAAATGCGAGACGATTCTCAGATTTATCTAAGTTTTTAAGTTTTTTTTTGCGTGTTTTGCTAATATTTTAATTAGAATTTTCAACGCAGCTACTGACGAAACGACAAAAACTACGCCAGAGCCGACAACTCTTTGCCGCGCGGACGTTAATTATTACCAAGCCCAGGTCTAAAGCTCGTTTTTTGTTGTCATAATATTTAAAAGCCTTTTGACCACAGCTTAACTTTTTTTCTTCATTTCCATTCTCAGTGTTTCAATGAACTTTTGACAGGGTTTTTCGAACGTCAAAGTTCAGAGAGATAGAGAAAGACTCTGAGACTTTGAGAGGCTTTGAAAGACTTTGCAAGACAGCCTCGATTTTATTGCTTTCAATCGGAGAGAACTCCATGGGCTAGATGGTATAATAAGTCGACTCGAAGCGGGGGCAAAAGAGTCTGGAACTCGTACAACGTAGAGAGTGGCGACACTTTCTACGCAGAGTCCAATGAGCTTGGACTCCGGCCAAGTGTGCGTGCCGTCGATAATCAGGTCAACGTATCTATGCCTCGAAGCTGAGAAGCAGTCAGCACGCAATAGAAATGTGAAATAAAAAGAAATAAAAGTTATTAGGTTTTGCCCAAAGGCCACGCAGTTGCTTTGCCCACTGTTCGACAGTTCTCGCCCAAGTTGGGTAAAATGAAATTAAACGGGTTACAACAAACGTCTGCAACATAAATCTATATGCCAACTTAGCGCTTAGAGCTTTGCGTGACCGCAGCGTTGGGATCTACCTCAAATTCATATTCGAAGTAGGTTATCAACCAACCATCCAAATTCACGCATTACAGTAGAATTGCCGAGCGCAACGAACATTTAAAATTCCAAGTTCCGCAATGGGGAATCTTTTTTCCTAACGAAGAGCGCAAAATGAAGATAAAAGCTAGCGTTTCTGGACCATAAACTTAAGTTCACATGTACTGAAAGTAGTAACGCCAAGAATGCCAAGTAATCTGGCATTTCTTTTCTTATATCTCAGTAATCAGAAATATTTAAAAAGATCACACAAAGGCAAACGCATACTACTATGGTATATTAGCAATCTGACGGTTTGTCTGTTGAAGCTGTAGTCATACAACTGCAACCAATTTGTATTTACAGTTATTTTGCAAATAGTTTATCGGTTTTTGCACCCTTGTAGAGTATATTAGTTTTGTCTGAAAGTTTGCAAGACTCAGAAGAATGCCTTTCTGGCTATAAAATATTTATCCGTGAAAAAATTAATTTAGGAAATTTATTTTTTCCTGTACAGCTTAGATAAATTGATAATCAAGAAACTTAATAAAATTGGAACACGTAATTCTAGAGATTTGATATTCAATCTGAAATCCCAGATTTTTTTTAAATCTTCCATAATACGTTTTTAGGTCCAGTCTATCAAATCGCACATTTTTTCCTATATCGAATTAATAAACTTATTTTACACAAAATTACTAAAATAAATTTTAGACAAATGAATAATGTATGTAATGTAATGTAATGTAAATCAATAAGTTAAAAAAAAATTGCAAACAGTTTGCACAGTATTTCAATATCGAGGCGGCTTGAGTTTCATTCCTCAATTTTTGGTTTTGGGTAATTTTCACGAGGAACTTATGAGGCGCACGAATTAAGAGCACTTTGCAGGCCGATAAATATGGCGAAAACAACTTCTTTAGAGACAATAAAACGACAACTTAAAAGGTAACTGACATTTGATGGGTTGCGGCCCGCTCATAAGCCGATGCGTAGCACCAACAAATATGGCCAGGGCACGCGTGGTTTATGGCCAAGTCGAGTGCGTCGTAGATAGAGAGATATCTCAGCTATTTGACAAAGTTCAGTTGAGTTGTACATTTAAAATTAGTGTATGTTGATGACGAAGATAGCCAAAAATATTTTAGAGTATATGGAAACATTTTAGCAATGCAATGGAATTATAGCCACTAAATGAACCCCACAACTTTAACGATCTTATTACCTTTGACTATACCATATGTTGTTTATCATAAGTCTACAGGAAGTATGGTGGGGCATCGTTCTCTATTCCCTATTTCCTGAGTTCCCTATTTTTCATTAACTATAGTAACTGCTACTTTTGCCGAGCGTATAAAGAATCGTATTTGACGTGCGGCGGGTTCATTGGGATGGATTGATGTTGGTTACGCTTCGCGGCGGCCGAAACAATTACAACTCGGGTGCAATGTTGCTGTTGTGTTGCTGTTGTTGTAGTTGCAATTGCAATTTGCAACATGCAACAGATCGGACGGCGGCAGCTAGTAAAAACAATGCAAACTCCACGCATCGCATTGCCAATCAAAATTGTTAAAATATTGTGGAAATGAAAGCCTCGGAGCACAACTCAACAGCTTGGTACAACAAATCAGTCGGAGGCATTTAACACAATACCAGAGCAAACAGCAGAAACAACAACACGTTGAACATGCACGGCGAGTTTCCCTTACTCCATTCCGATATTGATTTATATGCTGCATAGAGCAGCGCATTATGATATGTTTACAGGGTATATTACATGGTATATTTTCCAGCATTATATTAATAAGGAACTACAGAAAAAGTCTACATCAGCCATAGTACAACGGCTAGACTTATAGATCCCACACACCTTTATAGCTGAATTTATGTCCGTTAAAATTATTCCAATTACAATGATGATTCACTATAATGTCAAAAGCGATGCGCCAATTAAATCTCTCAAAATGAATCGACTCATTTCTAAAAGATGATCTAAAACTTAGCCGTACACGTTTTTCCAATAATACTTGCAAATGATTCACACTAATGCATCAATTCTGCTTTTTTAAATCATTTTACTAAAAAAAAAAATAATAATAATAATAATAATTATTGCAAATGCAAGCGCTATATATAATTGTAATAAGCAAAGCCGATATCGTTTCCATTTTGTGTTTATAGCCAGTAGTATAGATACAGGGATATAATAGATATTCAAAAATGCAATCTGAATCAGCATAAACGCCCCCTACAGCTCTTTGAAGCGAGCAACAAGTTTTCCAAAGTCTTTTCCTAAAGCAGAATGTTCATACTTTGTAATTTAAACACAATTTAGTATATACCATATGTATATGAGTACACACATTTGTACCATATTTGAATACATGTGCACCTCTGTGTTATGGTGCGCGGTATCTTGCAGCAGTCTCTTCTTCTTGCTACGTCGTGGAAACAGTTGCTGGCAACTTGCCACATGGCTGAATACGTCTGCTGCCGGTTCAATCAACTCCCGGTTGAAGCCAACAGGCGACTGAACCAGGCTCTAATGACCTTGGCTTGCGCCGAAACGCCTGAGACCCTCATTAGCTAACCCTAAGCTGTTTTGACGCGCCCCACCGATGATCTAATCGACGAACACCTGGCTTAAACGTGAGAGATAAATCACCAAACAATGCAGGTGAGTGCAGATCAGAAACAATTCTATTTCCATTTAGTTCTCTTAGCAAAGAGACTTAGTCAGAGTAACAAGAGCTTAATTTAAAACTAACAATATTGTCAGCTGTTACCTATACAAATGTGTTGCTTATTTCCAATGCAGGGTGGAATTACTCTATTTTCATTTTAGCCAGTATTATACATATAATATTATGTTGTTTGGTAATGACATATCGTTTTTTGCATTCTAACTTCGCGCTTCGCTTGTGAAGTCAAATAAAATCGTATCTGGCAACAATGTATATCGCTTGATAGGTCTTGATAACATCTTTTAAATGCCATATAGTTTGTTTTCACAGCGCTTAAGAATTAAAATCGATCCAAATGGAGCACAAAAACGCTGAAATTCGAGCAATTTTTACATTTTATTTTGCACAAGGAAAATCTGCTGTGGAATTTCGCATACAGATTATTTCTGTCTTAGGAGACAACAAACTATCTATTCAAATCGCCTAACAGTAGTTCAGTAACCGTTTATACAGATTAAATCATGGAAATAGTGGATTGAAAGCGCCATGTGACTATAAGAAATAACTCAAAGAAGCTCTAACTAAGCAAAAAAATAAACGGCAAAAGTAATAAAGAATAAAGATAAAGATTTAGAGCCCGGTATGGCATTACCAAATAACCCAATATTAAATATATTATTATACATTATTATTACATTTAAGAGTTTTTTTTTCAATATTCAAAAGTTTTCTTAAACCTTTTAAAAAGTATGAATATAATCGAAATTTATTCTTCAATGTTATACTATTTAGTGTTTTCTGAGCCTTAAAATGTTGTTCAAAGGCATGCAAAGATTCAATTTAGCCTAAGACGAGCTTTAAAAAATTTCTTGTACATATAGCAAGAGCTCTACTCACTTATTTAGCGTTATCGACTGAGGTATAACGTAAAAAATATTCCAAATAACGCAGCGTTTCAGCTTGTAACTCGATAATCCACATAGAATGATTCCAAGGAATGCATGCAGTAGAGCGTGCGCGCGGGCCGTGTGGGGGACTACGGAGATGGGGCAATCTGTGTGCGTGTTAAAACGTTGACGAGACAGACGGGAAGAGAGACTAACAGATAGGGGGAACGAGAGGGAGACAGATAACGCGCTAAGAAACTAACGATAACTTTTGCTTAACTATTTTACAGCACTTTTTCATTCAATTTTTGTGTTGAAAACTCTTTGGATTGAAAAACTTTTCTTTTTGTAGCACACTTTGTTGTTGTTGTTGTTGTTGCCGTTAAGCACTCGAGAGCCACTTCTTTTATTATAAACTTTTTCTCATATTTTTTTTGCAGAGCCGCGGGCCGAAACGAACGCGCAATAACACAGCAAAAATAAAAATCAACTACAAGCAAAATGGACGGAATGTGATGTAGTTGTTGCTGTTGTTGCTTGTGCTGCTGCTGTTGCTGTTGTTGTTGTTGCTGCTGCGGGTAAAGCAGCTGCGCAGTCCGCTTAACTGGTAACTGGCAACGTTGACGACGTTTCAAAAGTGACTGAAAGCGTCGAGCGCAGCGAAGCTGCAAACGTGTCTTAAACGACCAAAAGGTGCGCACAGACAAGCAACAAGCAGCAGAGCGAGAGAGCGGCGGAGCGAGAGTGTGTGCTTGTGTGTGTGTGTGTGAGAGAGAGAGAGAGAGAGCGCGCGCTGTTTGCGGCGAGAGCATGCGATCCGGCTGCAAAAGCTAACACAAAGAACGCATTAAAAGAAACTGGTTATACTGCCCGGACCCGGCACAATTCTATTGGACTAACTTGGACCTGTCTTGGGTCCCCGAAGAGGCATCGCCATCGCCGTTGCCGTCGCCGTCGCTGCAGGCTCCAGGCACTAGCCAAGGTTAATAACATCGGCCCCAACAGACGCTGCAGCAGACGCAATTGCAACTGTGCATATCAATTGATGTGTGTTATGTGAAACGAGCCCAACTAGTTGCTCGGCCAGCTTCCACTTACTGTGCTGACTGTTTATACCGTTCACCCGTGGAGAATGTCTTAAAATGGCATATGGGCTTTATGAAAATGTGTGTTTCCTACAGCAATACAAACAAAGATTCAAGAAGAAATTGATTATATCACGTTATCTGTTATTATATTATAATAATATTATTATAAACAAGATTACAGTTAAAACAATTAAACTTACTTAGATTATATGGAATTATCCTTATTATCCTTGCGAAGAAATGCCTAACGGTAGTACTGCAAGGGATCACAACAAAGAGCGATGGAAACATAGCGGTTTTTTAGTGAGGTTAAAGTCCCACACTATTGCCAAGGGGTGGCAATGTCTTTCGAGATTTTTTCCCTTTCCGAACACCGCTATAAAAAAAAAAAAGATTATATGGAAGATTACAGTTTGGTTTCTCAATGGTTTTCGTCTAAATGATTACAATACTTCAAGGTCTACTATATATAATATTTAGATTTATGATTTTATAAAATGTATATGTTTTTCTTACTTTTATAATAGTCTTTATTGTAAGATTTTTGTTTTTAAGGTTTTGAATATGGTGATTTGAGAAGATTGGATACTCGTATAGAACGTGCGTAATAGAAATTTAATGTTTGGCAAACTCTTTTATTATACATATATATTAATTTAAAGGCTGACAAAAGCTGAAGACGTCAGCCTTTACCATGAGCATTTCCATACGCAGTTGAAGTTCAGTGTAAATGAAGTAGCAGTTATTAGAGTTTCTCTTTTAATTTCGAAAATTGCAAATTTTCTATTACAGAGTTCTATAAAACATAATTTTTGATTTTTTAGTAAAGAAAGTTAAAAAACTTTTTGTATTCAAGTAGGAAATATTGAATTTTGCTGTAAATCACAATCCGTTTAGACAACAAATACCGAATTTTTAATGCGACCCTATTTATTAGCATAGATCCGATCAGCCACTAGCATTTTCCCTTGAACGTCATACTTACATTTTGTAATATAAAAAAATCTTACATAAATTTAAAACACTATGAAAATTCGGTTAAAAAATAAATTTATAGTTATTTTCTTTATTAAATTTCTAGTCAATAAATTACAGAATTCATATTTATATTTTAGATTAAACAAAATTAATATAATGACCCTTTTTCCTCAGTTTTCAATTGAAAAAAAAGAGATTGGGTGCATGGTGTCCAACAGTCGTGTTTTTGCATTTAAATTCGTGTGTCTGTACAGACTGAAGTAGAGCGTACTGCCTAGTCTAGTCTTGTCCTGGTCCCCTAGTCTCCCTCTATCCCTCTCGCGGACTCCCTTAAGGCGCATTATTGCTTGTTCTCAAAGCTCGCTCGAGCCGCATGCCATAACCAGTTTTCATATAGTTTCATATTTTGCAATTTGCAGTTATTCAGCCCAAAAAAGAAACAAAAATAAATAAATAACAAAAGCAGCATAAAAGGTTGCAGGGCACAGTGACCGTAACTTATTTGTTCACACAACAAACTAAATATTAATTTAAAAATATTAAGAATGAAAGAGACAGAGAGAGCGAGCGAGTGAGATTCGCAGAGAATGGCATTTTCATTACACTGCAGACCCACTAAAAGAGTGCATATGCCCGAAACTGGAAGAACTGGAGGAGGAGTTGTCGTCCGTCCGTGGGCATAACCAAATTGTTGTTAGCTCGCTGGCAAACGGGTGTGCAAGCAGTTGACCGCATTACTGGCCGGGAGCATATTAAGAGCTGGGGCAACAACTGGAAAGGCTTGTTCACATTAATAGTTACCTCAACTATGCCAAGGCATTACGGCTAATTGGCGGCCATTGGCCATGGACGGGGGTTGGCAACAGGTAGAGCAGGCGCCACGCTGCAAACATTGACCACTGCCACTTTTGTGGAAAGTCATTTAAATTAGTTTTTAATTAATTTTTAATTCATTCAATTGCGCTGCGTTTCACCGCATCGCTTACACAGCTTCCAATTTCATGCATTTTATTTGCTACTTGTTTGAATGCGAAATGAAGCCGATATGGTCGCCTGGTCACACTGTGCGCTACAACAGCTGACGCAGCGTTGCCACCTGGGCGAGTGTGCCACTGGAGTATGCGAGGAGGCACTAAAAAATACCGCAAACGCAGAAACACACCAATTTTGCTCGAATTTGTTATTATTGAAAACGAGCCCAGTGGAGGAGGCTCCAGAGAAGATGCCCTGCTGGTACTATGACAAGAAGGAGCTGCGCGAGACACCCTCGATCGTGGATGGCGTCACATACGAGACGGAACGGCGCTACCGCAAGGAGGGCGCCCGCTTCATCATGGAGTGCGGCACCAAAATGGGACTCGGCCACAACACAATGGCCACTGGAGTCGTGTACTTCCATCGCTTCTACATGTTCCACTCGTTCAAGAGCTTCCCGCGCTACGTGACGGCCTGCTGCTGCCTCTTCCTCGCCGGCAAGGTGGAGGAGACGCCGAAGAAGTGCCGCGACATCATCAAGACGGCGCGCAGCATACTGAACGACAACTACTTCTACTCCTTCGGCGACGATCCCAAGGAGGAGGTCATGACGCTGGAGCGCATCCTGCTGCAGACGATCAAGTTCGATCTGCAGGTGGAGCATCCCTACACGTTTTTGCTGAAGTACGCCAAGTGCTTCAAGGGCGACCAGCAGAAGCTGCAGAAGATGGTGCAAATGGCCTGGAACTTCGTGAACGACTCCCTCAGCACCGTCGTCTGCCTGCAGTGGGAGCCCGAGATCATTGCCGTGGCGCTCATCCATCTGGCCAGCAAGCTCAGCAAGTTCACCGTGCTCGACTGGCTGGGACGGCAGCCGCAGCAGCAGCGCTGGTGGGACATGTTCGTCTCGAATGTGACCATGGAAATCCTTGAGGACATCTGCCACCAGGTGCTCGATCTCTACCAGTCGACGCACAAGGAGGGCCACGAGCCCAACAGCCCGCCTCAGAAGCCGCCCAGCCGCGCCGACAGCCCCACGGCGCACATCAAATCCCTGGGCCTCATCAACGTCGACTGCCCGCCGCCGCCTCCCCAGGCGAGTGGCAACGGTGCCGGCCTCGAGCTGAACAACATCCAGAGCATCAAGTCGCTGGCCAGCGCCGTGCCCGTCGCTGCAGTCTCCATACTGCCGCCCAGCGATGCCATGCCCCTGGCGGCCGTCGGCTCCGCCGTCGGGACAGGCAGTGTGGTCGGTGCGCCGCTGCCGCCGCCGCCGAGCAGCATGAACAGCAACGCGGGCAACTACCACATGTACCATGCGCCTCCGCCGCCGCCACCACCGGTGGTGCCCATGCCGCCGTACGCTGGCAACGCCTGGACGCAGCAGCCGCCGCCGCCGACGCACTACAACACCGTGGCGCCGCCTCCGCCCATGCCCATGCCGCCCAACATGGGCCCGGGTCCGGGTGGGCCCGCGCCGGGATACTACCAGAATGCCGGACGGCAGCAGCAGCAGCAGCAGCGCTACCAATAACGGACGGACAACGTTTAGGGAATTCACATGAATAATTAAATATTAATAAAGCGTAATTTTATTAACACAAACATTGTATTATCGGGCGGGCGGGTAGGGGCGTGGCTTGGGTTCGATTGCCTATGAAATGTAATAAGCTGGTGCGGTTGCTATAAAACACGTTCACACGATGCAGTTAATCGAGATAAGCAACTGAGTACAACTCAATTATCAGTACTAAAGATGCGAGTGCCTTATCGCAATTACTTCAGCGTGTAAACATTGCACTGGACAGCAGTTAAATCTCGAAAACCGCATTAGATGGCATTTTTTTTTTATTTTTATACATTTTTAATGCTTTTGATTAAAATAATTGCAAGCGTAATTATAAAGTTATAAATAATTAAAAGATATTACAACACGATAAAAATATTTAAATACTTCAACACAAAATACTTCAAATATAAATATTCAAAAATTATAAAATTACATCGTTATAAAGTATAAAGTAACTTTACTAATTTATCACATATTGAAAATCAAAAAAATTAAAAAATTATTTTGTTGGCAGATTTTTTTGTTTATTCGATATCCAGATTTTCTTATCAACTTCAGTCTTTTCATATGCCAAATTTACTCATTTTGCTACCATAGATGCTTGGAAAAATTATAAGAAAATATGTGTAAAACAATTATTAAAATTATCGTTAATAATTCGAAACAAAAAAAGAATAAGCAAAACAATTATTAAAATTAACGAAAAAATGATTCTATGCTGCAAGATTTGCCGCTTCAAATCGAGGTTTGACTGTACTGTATTGCGCAAGGTTGCTAACTTGATTGGCTTCATCGTGTAAACGCCGCACTTGACTACTTACAGGTTATCATGATATTCGGTTTACAAGCTAGGCTATATATGTATGTATATTTAGGCATAGGTATGTTTCATATTGTGATATAGGTTTAGTGGTATTACATAGATATTGCAAACGACTAACGGTTATTGTGAATAACGCTAGAACTCAGACACATACACGAAGGAGTTCACACGTGAGTTCATCATGACAACTACTTCCGGAGTGAATTCAACTAAACACATACACTAAAACTGATGACAATCGTTTCGAAGCGACAGACTTCACTTATATTCAATATTCTCGGAGCAGCTGGAGAAAGTACAATCAAGAGAACATTTCAATGGAAAGGCTTTCCCTCCAAAGCAGAGTTTATTGGACTGGAGTTTTTCGGGGATGCTCCGCTTCAGGCGATCACAATGTTATGAAGAACTCGTAAAACGCACAGTAAACAACAATAAAAACAGAATACAGCAGCAGGTTTAAAAGCAAAATGTAACATCAGGCAGATATATATATGTATATAATATAAGTGGTGTACGAGTAGAGGAGTTAATACATTAAATAACAAAATGAAAAGATACTAAAATACGTATGCTTATGAGATTCGGCTAAGTGTGGTAAAACGAATACTCTTCAATATCTTCACTTTCTAAACTTATGTCATCAGTTTGCATTCGCTAGCAGTTCCCGATACTTGGGCACGCATGCTCTACGCGTTTCATATCGAAGGTCCGAGAAGGGCCAAACTTTCTGCGTGTTTCAGTATGTGTGAGCAGGTGTGTGAGTGAGAGAGTGGGTGTGTGTGTGGGTGTGTGTTTGAGTGTGCGTGTTAGACGGCCCTTAACATTTGCGCGTCAGTATCAATTCGCCACAGTCGTAATACTGCGGGATCATGATGAATTCCGGCAGCGCCAGCCGCGTCGCTGCGACTGAGGTGCAGGCGGCGGCCGAGGCGGAGTTCGTTGAACCCGGATGCTGCTGAGCCTGGCGCACAATATGCCCAATTTTGCCTGCAATGCGAACAACAACTTGGTATCAGTAGGTCAGGGTCAGGGTCAGGGGCGAGCGAGTCGCTTGCGGCCTCTTACCCAGCACATTGACGCGATGGAAGCGCGCATCCAATTGCCGCAGCACATAGAGATCGGGATGTCGCTGCCAGGCGGCCAGAATGTCGTCTACCTTCAGCGGCACCAGTGCAGCAGCTGTGCCGGCTCCAGCGTCGCTCTGTCGAGGGAAACAGCAACAGAAAATTAGACACGGAGTCAATATTGAGGAAACTCTGCTGCATTGCGCACCCGCTTGAACTGCACGTTGAGCTGCTGCTGCGAGATCAGGCCGATCAGTTTCTTCAGCTTGCGGTGATTGCACTGCTGCTTGGAGACGTGCAGCAGCAGCTGTCGCAAATCCCCCGCGTCCCTGCTCGGGCGCTGCTGCTTGAAGAAGCCTTTGAGCAGGCCTGCATTATACGAGATGTGAAGTTTGTCCAGCGCCTGCACCAGATGCTCCTCACTCAGCTGCGCCGTGGGCAGGCGCACCACCAGCGTTTCAGTCGAAAAGCTTTGCTTGAGCAGCTACACGGGAACAGATGCAGCAAGAAGCAAACGTTTAGAGTATAATCGGGTAGAGCTTTAGAGCTTAACGCACCTGCACGCCGCCAAAATTATTATCACACGAAATAAACCTTTGGTTGTAATGAGCCAAGTCCCCGGCGCCAGCTGCTGCTCCTGCTGTGTGCCAACTGAAGAGGCCGCCGAACTCGTCCAGATAGCCAGGGGAACCGCTGCGACAGCGCGTCTGCTCCGCCCGAGCGTACAGCGAGAGGCTGCTGCCGCGTCCGCCCAGATAGCGCCGGCACTTGGCGCAGCTGCTCAGATCCAAGGCCTTGCCAATGGTGTTGGCCAGAAACTCCTTCTCCAGGCAGTCGAGGCAGGTCTCCTCGCTGCTGCCCAGATCGAACTGCGTCGAGTTGCCGCCCATCGCGGCACTGGCTGCACTGGCGGCCACCATGGCCGCCGCTGCCACCAGCATGGGTGCCACATCCGCTGACTGATGCTGCTGCTGATGCTGCGAGGAGCTGGAGGCACGGAAGTCCGTGCAGCTGAAGCAGCGCTCATCATAGCTCGGCTGCGAGCGGCGCGACTTGGAGGAGGACGCGCAGCTCTTGCTGGTGGACACCAGCGATGAGGAGGTCGACAATGTGCTCAGCCGTTTGGGCTTGGCGCCCGTTAGCTTGGAACTGCTCGGCGGCTCCTCCTCGTCCGTGGCGTGCGTGTGCTCGCTGGGCACACTGGTGCTGCGGCTGAAGCTGCTGTAGACCAGTGTGCTGGGCAGCGATTGCGCCAGTGTACCGCTGGCATCTGCAGCGGTCGTGTCCACGAAATCCTCCAGCTCCTTGTCACCGCCAGTGAATAGCTCGTCGGCGTCTAGATCGGAGCCAGCATCCGCATCGGCCTTTATCTGATCCAAATTGAGACTGATTCGGGCGAATTTCTTGCTCAAGCGCTGCAGTGCCTCTTGCGGCGCAGGCAGCTCCTCAATGGGCGAACTGTACAGTTGTCGCGTCTGTGTGGGCGTGGCCATGTACCTGCCCCCGGCTGCCTGCAGCTGGCTGTAGTCCCGCTGCATGAGCAGCAGATTCGCATGCGCCGCCTCCTGTGCGCTGGCAGCGAACTCAAGCTCCGACGACGGGTCCGGCTCGAAGTCCATTTCCAGGAAGTCCGTCTCGTCGTCGCGCATCAGGCCAAAGTCCAGGTTGCGTCCGCCACGCCCCGTGCTGGCATCCAGCGCCGCCATGTCGAAATCGGCGGCATCGCCGCGATACGCGTAGACGCAGTCGTCGGAGTTCAGCGAGATCTCCTCAGCCTCCACGTCGTCGTCGTCGTCGTCCAGCAGAATGAGATCGTCGCCGTAGTAGTTGTCGCTGGCGTAGCTCAGATTCTCCGTCGAGTTGTTCATCGAAGTGCGACTCGAGCTGAGTCCTCCAACGGCGGCGTCGGTGGGCGAGAGTGCGGAGGCGGAGGCAGTCGCGGCGGCAGCGGATGCAGCACAGTTGAGCGCAGTCAGCGCGTAGGCCGTGCCAACGCAGATGCCATTCAGCTGCATTAATCAGATTTGCATTAATACAAAGGCAGCAAACAATGGCGAGAAAAAATGCAAGAAATGAGAAAAAAAAATACACTTGCCTTATCACTGCTGCCGACTGCGACGGCGGCGGCAGCAGCGCAGTCGCCGTCATCGTCGTCAGCAGCTTTTCCTCCGCCCTCGTCCTCGATGTGTGCAACGTAGGTGGGCGTAACAGCAACTGCGCCTGCAGCAGTTGTTGTAGCTATTTGCATTGCTGTTGTTGTTGCCGCTGCTGCTGCTGCTGCTGTTGCTGTTGTTGTTGTTATTGTTGCTGTTGCTGTGGCAGCTGCTTCTGCTGCGGCCACTGCTGCTGCTGCCGTCTGTTTCTGTTTCGCTTTTGCCATTGTCCTTTGCAAGTTGGACTCCTCCGGGCCATCGACAAGGCCGCTGCAGTTGTGTGTCGTGTTGCAGGCAAGCGGATTGTTATTGTTCAAGTTTAATCGCCACAAGCCATCGTGTTTTAACTTATTTAATTCAATTTTATCTTTGCCAAAACCAAAACTATAATCGTTATCGCTCATGTCAAACTTTAGGCCTACACCTTAGAGATGGTCACTAGCTATCGCACGCATCTGTAAGAGATGACAGCCGCTTGCCGCGACTATCGATTGCACTGTTCACGACCACAAAACTGGCCCGCAGTCACTTGAAATAATTCACGCATGTAATCGTATTTTTGCATCAATAAGATTTTTAATTTTGCAGTTTCTTTGAGAGTATAAATAAAGTAATCAAAAACTAAAACTCTAAAATTAAGATGACAAGTCTTCTTTATGGCACTCTGCCGTACACTTCCAAGCTGCAGATGAACATTGAGTAAGAATTTGTTAAATTTTATAAAGTGATTTCAGTTTAGTTACCGATAAATGCATGTTGTGTTGGCGCCGTGATTTGTGTTGAATGTAAGAATTAAATTTCGAAATTCACCTTCATTTGTGACCCTGTATCTCTGAGTTAGCTTCTTTGGTGCATTCTCATATGCCCACTGGCCCAGGCATTCCTTTTTACTACTGCTCGGAACCAAGCCCTAATAGACATAATAAACTTGTTACGCGAGCTTTTTAGGACAACATTAATCTTACGTAAACCTCAAAATCTTTTGGCGCATTGTCCACACACAACTTGGGCGTCATCTCCTTGGATATGTGCGTGAGAGTGATTTCCTCAACTATGATAGTCTGGGCCAACCGAACGGAAACCGTCGCCTTGGAACCAGTGAAGCCGAAGCAGGCTCCAGGCGTCATGCTAGGGCGCAGCATATTTATAGGCGGATTGCCACTAAAATCGAGGCCAATCAGACTTTTCAATATATTTGTGCCACCTATAGGCTGTGCTAGAACATGATTGATGCGAGCACCTAGGTCGTCAGAGGCGTAATTGATGCGGGTCTTTGCCACGACTGTCATCTGTTCACTTTTGGGTGCCGGAACGCCGCCATGGGAGTTACAGCTGGCACTAGTCAGCTGTTTTTTGAGGTTGTACACATCATCCAAGAGAGTACCCAGTTTTCGCTTCACTATTGAATCCACATAAGTATTCAAGTCTCGTGAACCGCAAACCGAAGGTGAAGCATCAGAGGCCACCGAAGCACCAGGGGCACTTCCGGATATACAGTCGAATTTCTTTCCGGACTTTTCTCTGGACTTATCACTAGACTCCTTCATTTGCTGTTGTAGTGCTATCTGCAGAAGTATTATGAATCCCAAGAGTTGATATTGAAATGCACAATAATATTTACCGTTAGGCACTCTACATCTTCTTTCAGTCGTGAAAGACCCGCTATACTTTTTTTATTATTCGACAATAAATGATAGAAAAATAAAACAATTATCGCAAATGTCACAATGTATATAATACAGACGCGCTTCTGACATCTTCGCCTGTCAGCGTCCATTCTATTTGTTTAAAATTGTTAAATCATTGAAAAGTAACTGAAATCTACATTGATTTACAAATATTTATTAAAATATTTATAGTTGCAGCCCTGGTAAGTACGGAAATGTTAAGAGTACACAAAACTGTTGCGGCTCACTGAACCATCGATGACTCCCATTGCTTAGCTCTGTAGACACTTATCGATATTTGGTGTTCATTCAATTTATTCTATATTCGTGAAATTCTATATTTTGTGAAATTTTGTTAAGCCAAGCTTAACAAATGAGCGTTGTTAAAAACTGATTAAGCACACAAACAAGTTTGAGATTTATTGTAACTTAACAGAGTCCAACTCGGCTTCCACAACTTAACAGAAGCAATTACAGCACAACCTTCTGTTATCGGCTGTTACGTCGCTCTCTCAAGCAGTCCACAACTAACACTGCGAACCAGCGAAGCGCTCGCGGAGTGTACACAGAAAACCGGAGGCGTTATTTTCAGCCAGCTGCAGCAGTTGCACACACAACAAGCGCTGGGGCTGCAGGCAGGAACTCGCAGTACATTTCTACACACACACACATTTAAAACTGTCAACAAATCGAAAAATTAAAAAAAAAAAAAAAAACAACAACAACAACATAAAATAAACAAAACTCGCTCGCATTTCGAGAGCTAATTAAAGGGCCCGTGTTTGGCGCGTGTGGCTGTGTGTGTGTGTGTCTGTGCTGTGCTGTGCTCGCGTGTATAACAAAACGAAGTGCAATCGAAAACAAACATAAAAATTGATTTTCTACCAGTGTCAACAGCGAATCAACAAAATGGTGCAGAAGTTTCAATCGCCTGTGCGGGTCTACAAATATCCCTTCGAGCTCGTTATGAAGGTGTGTATCTTATTTGCAGTAGGCGTGCCACATGACCGCTAACGCCCATGCACAACCCACGACTGAGTCGGCTTGACTGTGTGCCTGTGTGCGTGTGTGTGCATGTGTGAGTGTGAACATGTCTGCCCGTCTGCGCTGGGTTAATCATTTCACAGAGCAGATAACAGAATTCACTTGCGTGCATAATTACGCTCTGCTGCCATTGAGTTCGCTGCCGCACTTCCCGGTCAAGCTGCATTGCTTTTGTTTCTCTTGTCCGTCATCCCATCTGCGTCTCGCATCGCATGCAGAAGATAAATAAAATTAACCTTGGAGCTGCTGCATCCCCCTCGCTCTCGCTCGCTCTTAGCTTTGCCTCCCTCTCGCTCGTGCATGTAATTTCATGAATGAATGGAAAGCTGTCACACCATACTCTGTGGGAGCGGGGGCGACGGGGGCGTAGCTGCCCGGTTCGTGTCTTCCATTCCACATGCACAGCGAACCGCCACTGAGGGCAGACACAGGAAATAAGCGATTGTGGACTATTTTATACAATAAGCAGCAATCAATCGAATGAGATGCCAACAACAATAGCAACAACAGTGGAGCCTGTCTTTAGCAGGCCAAACTCTTATACAACAGTGTATAGAATGCAGAGTGAGTGCAGGGGAATGCACTGGGCTTCAGCTGCTTTCTACCTTTCACACTTTGAAAATGGCTGAAACTGGTATATTAGTTTTGTGCAAATTCTGTCTGTCTGTCTGTACACATAAAACTCAATTTTTATATGGGCGAGAGAGAGGAGGCAACCTTTTTAATTGATCTACATAAAATCTGTCCGTTTGTACTAATATATGAAACTCAGTTTTATAGGGGCGAGAGGCAAATTTTTGGACTAAGTTTATTTTTAAATTTTGACCACAGCCCTGTAAAACGTATATGGAATTTGTGAAAAATTCTTTTTTCAATTTATTTCAAATAACAGAAGTATTATAAGGGCTAGAAGCGCCAAATTTGTTAGGAATATTTCTATTAGCATTAGGCAAAATGTGGATTTTCAACTTTTGGATACCACGCCCATTTCCCAGAAAATAGTATAATTTTTAATTTTAAGAAAAGTAGAAAATGTACAAAGCTTTCTTTTGATAAAATATTGTTCCTAAAATTGCACTCCGATCGGATAAAAAAACGGAAGTAACGGAAGGTATTATTTAGTCGGTGCGCGCAATGGCGTTGGCAGAGTGCCAGCTGAAATATTTGTTAATAGCTTGTTAAGTGAGTGATATTAATTAATATTTACACTTTTGTAATAGTTTTTCGTATTGGGTAATTCGTATCCTAACTTTCTTTATAGGTTTTTTATTACTAAAAAAAAACATTTCAAAGTTATGAAGTTAAGGTTTGGCATTTTCGTTACAAACAACAGTATTGTTCTAGCTGTACATTACAATGCGACCGAAAGTTATTGCAAATACACTGAGCAGGCGGGAGCTACATGCAATCGAATTTTCCCCGTTAAATCAGACTTATTTTGCAGGCTAATTGCGTGAATAACTTAGAAAATACTTAATTTTTACCTAAGCCGAACCTTTATGACTCTCCGAAGTTAGTGTAGTAGTATATTTAAGTTTGATTTTAACTTTCTGTAACTTTCTGCATTTGCTTTGATATTGCTAGGGCGAAAATGGTATAAAGCATTAGCAAATGTCATTGACTTTTGAGTAAGGTATGGAAGAACTACGAGATTCCAGCTAATTGGCTTACCACTAGAAATAATCACTTTATATTGACAACGTAGTGGAAGTGATACACTCTTGAAAATTCTGTTCAGGAAGTACAACAGCTTTTAGCTTATGTTCAGACATAAAATAGGTAAAAAATGTGCTATAACGAAACGTTTGTTTTATTTAAATCAATATTTGTAATTCACATTTAAATCGATATAAAGGCCTGTTTTAAATGCCAACAATGCGGGAGCTCAAAGTTGTTTACTTGTTATTGACGTAATATTTTCGATATCATCAGTCGAAGGGAAGGATTTATAATCCTCAAGGTGACACATTTTCCATTTCACAAGAAAATTACAGGTAGAACGAGTGCTAATATTATGCCCACGCTACGTAGGCATATTGCATTCTTTCGGGTTTTGTATTATATTTAGTAGGATGAAAGGGTCGAGAAAAGTTTTAATGGAAAATTAGTAGTTTAAGCAACACTGTAGACTTCAAGAATTTGAAACCTTAAATAGACCAACATTTACAATAGCCAGGGTTATAAATCTTGAAGTCAGCCGACCTTTTTATGCAGCTGCCGTGCACATAAATCACCAAGTTGGGAATAGTCCCTATTTCTGCTGGGCTCATGTGCTTTTTCACACACTTCGCCTGCTAAATAATTGAGCTTGATGAGAGAAATATTAGATTAGACGACAATAACTTGTCTTCCTGCTGTGTTTTCCCAGACAATCACAACACGTGCCGTCCGAAGACGCGTTACACAGTGGTCTCAACTCTGATATTATCCAATCGAATTCATTTAGTTTTAGTTTTTGAAGCGTCTTGCTTATATAACTGTTTAGTATTATATTTAGATCTGGTTATTTGCAGCTGTGAACCACTGTGCTTTCTCCGTCTGCCTTGAACTTTTCAAATATTTACGAGGAACACTTAATTATTATGTGGCGTGCCTTTAAGGACACGCATTCGTGTCCTTGCCGGCTCCCTAAAGTTGCTTAAATTATACAATGTGACACGTAAAGAGGACATATTCAGGCCCTTGAATATCCCGATTTAAATATTCATAAAATAAAAACGGGGTCTCACTATCATCGAAAGTAAGGTACATTGAGTCAATAACGTGAGAAATTTCTCGGGAAAAACAGTTGAGAAGTGCCTGCTGGAAAAATTGAGGGGCTTATTGCTATATTTGCGTGTGGCATATACTATATGTAATTTGTACATCACACAATCCTATTATGTTAACTTTTACGAGCCGAAGCTTGCATACCCTTTCAATTCCGTTTTTTCCAACCACTTTATATTGTCCATACAATTTTTTCCAACAATTTTGTGTTAACATTAACTTATAAATATTTTTAACCGATGGTACGTATATACTATATATCAATATATGCGATTTTATAGTTTATATAGCTCCAGTTGGCTAAATTTAAATTTGTGGTTGTTGTTAGACCCATTTTATATTTAAAGGCTTTAAACAAAAACTCGTATTTTATTTGTTTATTTCAATGAAAGCTACAAAGATAGAGTTCTTCAGAGTTCAGAACACCCGACGACTACTTGTTATCTGAATATTTTTATGGCAAATGCAGGAAGTGAAATAGCATATATGTATTATAGATAGAAATATTTATTCATTATTTATCTTGGGCTTTACATATAATACACAATCTATTTAAAAAGTAAATACTTAGTTATTCCAGTTCGAAAATATTTTGGAACTGATTCACGTATGTTTCAAACCATATTTTATGGACTTTTACCTATGTTAAGAAAAAACGGCAGTATCGACGTCAATCTCTCACTTTTTATCTAGTATAAACGCTCGCAAATAGACAGGCAGCTGTTTTATAACTTGGCAGAAATTTGGCGTGGCGGCTGGTGCGATATATACACGTAGCTGTATTGATGCATATATATTTATACATTTATATATATATATTATCTGCATCTGTATCGAACCCGTGGCCCTAGGCCAAGTTCATGTTCATTTACATGTCATAAATTGGCCGGTGCTCAAGGCTAAAAAGCATTGCCAGCGAAATGGCCGTAGAAAGTATCCCATATGTTTTGCTCACTCCTGTTTTTTTTGTGCTAGGCCTACGAGCGTCGCTTCCCCACATGCCCGCAAATGCCCATTGTGCTGGACTGCGAGGTTATCAGCGATGAGTGCCTGGAGAATGGGGCTAAGCGCAATACGAGTCGTCGCTGCAAGCTGGCGGTGGATGCGCCGTACATCTTCAAGAAGCTCATCGGAGTGGACTTTGTGTTCTTTCTGCAGCACAACTATCTCGACATGACAAACCGCACGCTGAGCATCGAGGCCGTCAACGAGAGTTTCTCCTCGAGAATCGAGATCTTCGAACGTTGTCGCTACTACGCTCATCCGGACAACTCGGAATGGACGTGCTTTGACCAGACCGCCACACTAGATATCAAGAACTTTTTCGGCTTCGAGCACTCCATGGAGAAGATGGGCATGAAGCAGTACACGCAGACCACGCTCAAGGGCAAGGAGATCATCGAGTTCTTCATTAATCAGCTGAAGGAGGAAGGCATCACGCATGTGGAGCGCTGGGTGCCGCCGCTGGATGCACCCAAATCGCCGAGCGCCGAACAGCATCACGATATACTGCTGGACGGCGACTTTATTGCCCGCAATCTGGGCCAATTGTCCCCGATGCAGGAGTCCAAGCTGCTGGAGCTGCGAAAAATGCTCGATGGTGTCGATGATCTGGAGCGCATGCCCAGTTATCAGACCATCTTGCGTTTCTTGTCAGCACGCGACTGGCATGTGAGCCAGGCCTATGCCATGCTCTGCGATTCGCTCAAGTGGCGCCGGGAGCATTGCATCGATGCTCTGCTGCATGAGTACAGCAAACCGTCAGTTGTGGTGGAGCACTTTCCCGGAGGCTGGCACCATCACGACAAGGACGGCCGCCCCATTTACATATTGCGCCTTGGGCATATGGATGTCAAGGGATTGCTGAAGTCCTTGGGCATGGAGGGTTTACTGCGATTGGTCAGTTGCGATGCTCATTTGACTTTCATGAATTGTAAATCAGATAATCTTTCGTCCAGGCCCTGCACATCTGCGAGGAGGGCATACAGAAGATTAACGAGTCGGCCGAGCGCTTGGATAAGCCCGTGCTCAACTGGTCCCTGCTGGTAGATCTAGAGGGTCTTTCCATGCGTCATTTGTGGCGTCCCGGCATCAAGGCCTTGCTCTACATAACCGAAACCGTGGAGCGCAACTATCCAGAGACCATGGGCCGTGTGCTGGTGGTGCGTGCTCCTCGCGTATTTCCCATAGCTTGGACAATTGTCAGCGCCTTCATAGGTAAGATCTTTGAGGCTGCATTCAATGTATATTTAATTTGTTAACAACATTCATTTTACAGACGAGCACACACGCTCGAAGTTCCTGTTTTACGGCCCCGACTGCGAGCACATGCGAGAAGGCCTGGCCCAGTACATTGATGAGGAAATAGTCCCAGATTTCCTGGGCGGCCCATGCAAGGTAAAAGCCTGAGCAGGTCTCATTTAATTATTTAATAGACTGCATGTGAAGTTGTTTCACGGAACAATGTTTTCCTTTTGTATATACAGACATAATAATATTTTATATTGTTACTTTCGTATTCTCGGCTTTTCATTTATCCAATCCCTTTACATTTCGGGCTATCCTTAGACGCATTTATCGTATGTGGAACAAGTCAATCAAAAATACTTAACGCATTGTTATTTAGCTGAATGCGATTGTGTAAGCAGCTTCAAATCTCTCAATCCTCGTCCACATGCTGACTTTACCGTACCGAGTGTTGTCTATGATGCAATGCTTCCTTGTAGAGTTTGTGTTCTCCGTCCTCTGCTTTTGTGTTGCCCACGCTCCAGTGTCCAGCGTCCGTCTAGTCCTACTCACACAAACACTCACACTTGAGAATCACACAATCATTGCATTCGATAAACATCTTGTCTTTCTTCTTGTAACAGACAATGATACATGAGGGCGGGCTCGTGCCCAAGGCGCTCTACAAGATGAACTCCCTGGAGGACCACGACGATGATACGCCAGTCGCCTCGCGCGCCGCCTGTGCTTCTATAGTCGACGTGCCCAGCGAGAGCAAACGCCTGTCTGCCGCACATCAGCACGATCACAAGAACCTGTACAAGACCATTGAGCTGAAGGCGGGTTTCGCGCACGAGCTGCTCATCCGCAATACGGACCCGAAGAGTGTGCTCACCTGGGATTTCGATGTGTTGCGCAATGACTTGCACTTCACGCTCTATCGCGTGACCGAAGAGCTCCCCGATAAGCATGGTGAGTCAGGGTGGCAGGTGTACGATTGGAAAAATTGCAGCTAACCAAATTTGTGCACATTTGCAGATGCGGCGGTTTCCTATTTCGATCTGCAGGACTTCAGTGAGGGCGTCAACTATTTCAGGGAGGAGCCAACGCTTATCTGCCGGCACAAGGAGAGTGTGCAGGGCTCGCATGTGATGCACCACAACGACAGCTACCTTATGCATTGGTTCAGTCCATCGGGAGCACAACTGAACCTTTTCTATGAGGTGCTCAGCTCGGTGAACTACCGGGGCTCCATGACCAGCCTGCAGTCGGCGTTCTCATCCAACTCGTCCGCGGCAAGCTCTTGCCAAAGTCGATGATATGAGCTGAATAGGCTGGGTGGAGATGACACGCAGGCCACAACATCAAAGGAGCAGCCGGAGCTGGATCTACTGTCGGGCACACTGATGGAGAAGACCTTGAATCTGTTCGACACACCAGATATATTTTTTTAAAGGTCATCGAATCGCAATCTCGTTTAGTTAAGCTTAGCAAAATATTTAGTTTCGTTTTAATTGTATTTCGTTTAGCACAATTTAGCCGTTTCTTTAGTGCGTCTCAGTTCGTTTTTTTTAGTATTTATACATATATCTAACAATATAAGCCAAAAATAAAATTTGTGAATTAGGATTTTACATTCATACGTAGATATATACATATATACATACATATACATGGTTGTATTCGCGAAATTTAAATATCACGCAATCATCACATTTATTTGAGAGCGTCAATTAGTCCATTTTAGCAGCCAATATACATTTTTATCCACGATATATACACAAGAACATATATTAATATATACATATATGTACACAGCGTAATCTTTGTAGCGCCTTTAATTTTATAAGGCTTTTTATAACACGCCAACTTAAGGAAATTATGCCAGAAATTTCATTGCAATTCAAATGAGATTCATAGAAGTATTTAATCAATGACTACATGTTACCTAATTAGTTTAATCCTGGGTCTATGAACTTACAACCATAATGCTTAGCCTATTGATAAAATGATTCCGAAAACTTCAAAGAGAAACGTAGAGGAAAACTTAAGTACAATATCAATGAAATACGAAATTTATGCTGCAAAGAACTAGCGTTAAGTATTTACTATTAAGTGCAAGATAATGATAATCAACGATTTGAACAAGAGCATAGAGCTCTACTAAATAGCCAAGCAAATGCCGTGCATGTTACCTATTTGTGTAAGTTGAAATAAAACGCAAGTGCATACAAAAATAAAAAGGAAGTAGCGATTTTCTTCTTATGTAGAAATAGTTTTCACTTATCTATTCAAATTGCGCGCGCTTTGAACTAAATTCAAACTCTGCCCGTGTGACCACACCAGCGTGGGATTGCTGCGTTTTGGCGCACTTAGCACACTTTGGCTAATTCTTTTATTGTAAATGAACATAAAAAATCATTCAATGCAAATTTCTTAACAACGGAAACTGCATAGCAGAAAGAAATGCTTTGTTTTTATTTTATCAATTGATTTAAACAATTTTCAAACGCTGCCAGTGTGACCATACCACAGCGTTGAATTGCCTCCTTTCACAACACTGGCGAACTAATATCAGCTGATTAATAAAAATAAACAAATAAATAGGATTGCAGCACACGCACACACACAGATGCGTTTAGCGAAAAGTCGGTCAACACAAATGTCTTATCATGCGGCTTATCAATTACGGCCTGGTCAACGGACACAGTGCAGTCATTTCGGATTAATTGCAAATAACAACTGATTAATTCGTGGTAAATAGCTTTGCCTCGCGCAGCTCTCGACAGTCGAAGCGAATCGCTAAGCGTTAAGACATCAGAGCCGCAGACATGGTTGCACTGGAAGTTGTCAAGTGAGTGAACTCATTGTGAATGTTTGTTGTGGCTGTGAGTGCGAGTGCGATTGTGAGTGTGAGTGTGGCACTTGTTGTTACCAACAGCAGTTGCAATGGCGGCAACGGGACGAGACGCTATACTCAATGCCCTGATTGGCTCTTCCAGGCAAGAGCTGAGTGCCGGCGCAGCCAACATCTACGAGGACAGGAAAATATTCCCCGACTTTCGCAGCGGACCTTTGGACGAGTACCGCGATAAGGCGAGCTTCTGTTACAAACGCCTCAATGTGCTGCTCGAGGGCGAAGAGCACCTGCGGCTGAAGGTGAGCGCCAGCATATTTAATTAATACAAAGTAATGCAGTTAATAAACTGTGCGTCAACCCCGAGTGCAAAGTCCAACTATGCGGGGAATGAGCAGAGCTTTATCTCAGCAATGCTTATTGCTAGCTCTCGAGATATATATAGAATATATATATATATATGTCATATAGCCTGGAAATCCACACTAGCTTATCTTATTTACACATTTTCGAGCATTCATTCAGTTATAGCTTATAGCGAGTGCCGATAACCATGGGCGATAGCATTTTTACGGGAATTTGTACCCCCCGAAAAGATAATTGGCAATTCCAGCAGGTGTTAGCCTGCAACTGATTGTGGAACTAGACGAGATTGCCAATCGGATTAGAATAGGAATAATAGGTCGAATATTTGAAAAATAGTCCGAGCCTCTGAATTTATACTATCGATTTTACTATAGAATTTAATCCTTTAATCATAAGATTAATAATTAATTAATTTAATTAATTTATAAAATAAATTATTAAAATTAATTAATAAAATTAATTAATTAAATTAATTAATTAAATTAATTAATTAAATCAATTAATTAAATTAATTAATTAAATTAAAAGAAAATATGATTAAAAAAAAATTAAAAAAAAAAAAAATAAGACAATTAACAAATACAATTAATTCAAAACATTTTTGGAATATACCTTCTGGCAAAACAGTAGTGGGACTGGGTTAATAAAACACACATTTTCCATTTAATCATTTGTAGCCTTCAAAATAGTTCCCATTAGAGGCAATACACATATGCCAGCGATTCCGTCAGTCTTCCAAATATTATAGTCGTTTTCCGGGATAGCCCTCAACTCCCGTGCCGAATTTTTTTGGATGACTTCAATAGTGATAAAACTGGTTCCACGAGCAACTTAAGTCGAGGAAACGAATAGAAGTTGCGTTGGGTTAAATCTGGTGACTACGAAGGTATTCGATGGTATTTCTGGAGTTTTTGACCATGAATTCGTTCGCAATGGTAGCTCGATGCGACGGCGCGTTGTCGTCGTGAAAATTCCACTAGTTGTTTGCCTACAATTCCGGTTGTTTTTTCCGAGTTCTTTAACGCAAGCGTCGAAGTACGATTATTGACCTTAATATTATCCATGTGGCAGAAACTCATGATGCACTAGACCGTGAATATCGATGATAAAGAAGTCACTTTTTGACATTTAATTACACTATTTAATCATTGTGCAACGTATTATAAGTATTATAATGATAATATGGGGGCGTTGGGCATGGTATCCAAAAGTTGACCACATTCCACATTCTTCATAGCTTTACAAGGCACTATCCTGGCAAATTTTACGCTTCTAGCTTTTATTCTAATGACCTTTTTCGATTTGCAGAGCTGTTGGGCTTGGCACTTCAATTCTAAAAAAAAATTGAATCTAAATCCTAATATCAAGTTTGGTATCTCTTGCTATTGTAATAGCTGAAAACTGCATATACTCGGCTGTTCATGCTGATTAAGAATATATACGAGGTCTGTCCGAAAAGTATCCGACCTGATTTTAAATCTTGGTATACCAAAATCAACAGTTTGGGAAATTTTAAGACTAACGCTGGCGCCGAGAAATAATGGTCGGATACTTTTTGGACAGACTTGTATATATTGTGTATGGTCTGCCAGTCCTACCTCTACCTTTTATTTACATTTTGTTTATCATATTTTTTTTTTCGCAAAAATAGCACAAAATCTGGCAATGGATGGAGAAACATCCCGACTTCCAGCGCGAACCGGAAACGCCCAATCTGGAGCGCACACGCGAGCTGGCGAACAAGCGTCATCATTTGCTCTGGGAGCAGAAGTTCTTTGGCATCGAGGAGGTGAGTCCATGATACCCATATATATATATATACAATTTATAAATGTATATATTAATATTCGTTCGATTTTGCCTCGTAGTACTTAACAAAGCCGCACTTGATGCTGGCATTCAGCCAGGCCATCTTCAGCTATGACTTCAGTTTCGCCGTCAAGTTCTCGCTCTCCAATGGCATGTTTCCCAGCACTCTGGCAACGAACGGCACTGAGCGCCTGGGCAGATATGTGGCCAAGAGTGCTAATAACCAGATCGTGGGCGCCTTTGCACTTACCGAGATTTCCCATGGAACGAATGCGAATGGTAACAAGAGGCCATAGAGCTGTAATTTGATTTGATAATGATGTTGGCTCCATTTACCTGTACAGGCATGCGAACAATCGCCACGTATGACAAGAAGACGCAGGAGTTCATCATACACACGCCCGACTTTGAGGCGGCCAAGTGCTGGGTGGGCAACCTTGGCAAGACGTGCACGCATGCGATTGTCTATGCCCAGCTTTACGTGCCCGATGACCAGCATCGGGGCCTTAATGCCTTCCTGGTGCCCATACGCGATGAGCGCACGCTTCTGGCCTTGCCGGGTGTTACTGTAGGTGACTTGGGAGAGAAGATTGGCCTGAATGGCATCGACAATGGGTGCGTATGGGCACAGTTCTTGCTTTGCTGTATGTGTGACTACAATATACTCTTTGGGTCTCCAGATTTGTGATGTTCAACCAGTACCGCATACCCAAGGACAATTTGCTATCGAAAACGGGCGACATTGACGCCCAGGGCAACTATAACAGCCCGATTAAGGACGAACGCAAGCGTCTGGGAGCCTCGCTAGGCGCTTTATCAGCAGGTCGGGTTAACATTACCGGTATCACGTATGTGGCGCTGAGTAAGGCCATAACTATTGCGTTGCGCTACTCGGCCAGTCGGCGACAATTTGGACCCGCTGAGAGCAAAGTAGAGTGGCCCGTGATCGAGTACCAGTCGCAGCAGTATCGCCTGCTTCCCCACCTGGCAACGGCGATCGCATTGCGCGTGACAACCATGTGGATTGGCAATGCCAACAACGACATGTCCATTCGCGGTCTATCCGGTGAAGACACATCGCAGGTGGGCCTAGAAATGCATGCAATTTCGTCGGCCCTGAAGCCGTGCAGCACCTGGGCAGCGCGTGATGGCATCCAGGAGTGCCGAGAGGCTTGTGGTGGCCATGGCTATCTGAGGTCAGTAGGCTTGGGCGATCTGAGGAACGACAACGATGCCAATTGCACATACGAGGGTGAAAATAACACACTAATCCAGCAAGCATCCAATTGGCTAATTAACCTGCGCCGCACCAACGCCAACTTCGTCGATGTCTCGCCTCTGCAAACAGTTGCCTTTCTCAGCGACATGGACGCACTGCTGCAGACCACGGCGCAGGAGCGTAGCTCTGCTCAAGCACTGGATGTGCACAGTGCGTAATAATGTTGACAATGATTAAGATTCATGACTAAATCGATTGATGCTTCTACAGATTTGCTAAAGGCTCTGAACTGGTTGACAGCCTGGCAGCTGAACACTGCTGTGAAGCGCTTCGAGCAGCTGCAGTCCGCGGGAAAGAATGCTTTTGAGACGCGCAACAATATTCAGGTGTTCGCAGCACAAAAGCTTTCGATTATATATGCCGAGGTGAGTGGCAGATAGACAGACTGATTGACAGACAAACAGACGGACAGGCTGATTGAAAGATATTTACTGTAAGCATTTTAATTCTTACAGCGCACCATTTACCATGTCTTCTATAAATTTGTTATCGGCCTGCCGGCGTCGAACGAGCAGCAGGTCCTGTTGAAGGTGCTCTCGTTCTATGGCGCCAATTTGGTCACCAAGTATGCCGCGTTGTTTTACCAGGGCAACTACTTCCGTGACAGCTCGCACATTGAGCTCTATCAGCAGGGCATACTGGACTTGTTGCCCGTGCTGAAAAACGAGGCTATCGCCTTGGTGGACGCCATTGCACCCCTCGACTTCATACTCAACTCTCCGCTGGGCATGAGTGATGGCAACGTGAGTGAGCTGCACCTTGAGTACTTGACACGAACTTAATTTTGAATTGCTCAATCTCCACAGGTCTATCAGCACTTGCAGCGCAGCATTGTCTCCACTCCCGGCGTGTACGAGCGTCCTTACTGGTGGCGTGATGTCACCTACAAGAATTACCTGCAACGCGCTAAGTTGTAAAGCCAAGAGACCCATTTGAACCAAAGTTGTGTCTAGCATGTGATATGTTTTGGTACTTGTGCAATGATCTTTACTGTAGATCCGACCAACTTTTCCAAGTAAAAAAATTATTTACTTTGCAAGTTTTATTCCGTTTTAATAAAATGTATATATATATATAGAATATATTGGAATGTTTGCAATATATATATGACACCGCACTACTGGTGATAAGAGCTGTTCTGCTTGTACGAACATGGGCACTTCGGACGCACCATCATTTGCACTGACTTATACGAAAACTTGCTGCCCATCCAATTGTGCCAGTAAATTCCCTTTTCTTTTAGGCCATCGGAGGTGTTTCCATCGAGGTAGAGGCCATTAAGAGAGCTGTGATAAGAAGAGAAAGAAATATCTGTAAATTACTGGAATATAGCACTTTTGTGCTCACCTGTAAGCGCAGTATGATTCTCCGCCATACCACCAGGCACCCATCAATTCCTCGGCACAAATATTACTCCTGCCGTCATTGTCTTTATCAAACGTACTGAATTTTTGCTTTACGTGATGGTTCAACGAATCGCCCGCGTCTCCAGAATAACCGCCCAACTTTTCCAGCTTGTAGTAGTTCGATTCATCAGAGATTAAGAAATCATCATAGCGAGCATATCGCGTGTTCCCAACGAAGTCCTCAAGTTGAATGTAGAGCTCATGGGGTCGGGATGCAGTTATGGCACTCAGTTTATCAAGACCTATGAAGAACTCTCTGGAAATATCACCAAAGCCAAGCTTATACTGTGTCCAATTGCGGTAGAAGTTCAAACTTCCGTCGATTCGCCTCTGGATAACAGTCCAGCCCGGTCCAGCAATAAGTGTCTCGCAGAAAACCGGAAAGAGACCATGCCCGGTAACGTTAACAGTAAAGACTCCGCTTTCATTGACAAAGGCGGGACAGGACTCGGGATAGTTGTGGAGTATGCCGGTAGCATTGAAATCTATCAAGCTCCTTATTATGTCGGCCGTGTTCGCATGTGTACTCTCTGCATCTCTAATTTTCTGCTTGGCCGCAAAATAGAGGTCGTCCAGATCCTGCTCCATTCTGAAAAATTACTTACATCAAATTATACTTATATACTTTAGGTGTGGCGACATTTCTGAACCTCATTATCCGCGGCTCAACCGTGGCTGTTGATTCTATTGATTCATCAATGTCTGTGACGTATACATCATCCTTCCTTTGCAAGTATGATGGCACCTGCAATGGATTTGATATTAAAGCCATGATTTTTTCATCTCTAGCCTTTTTTTTACCAAAGCGAGTGCATCGTCGACTGGGAAAAAGACGGAGGCGAGAACAAAGAAAACCCAAACCGACTTCATGTTAGTGCCCATTTTTAAAGACTGACGGCTTATGAATGTACATCTTGAGCTGGGACTCAAGATTATTCAATTATGTACATATACCCAGCTTTGTGATAAGCAACAAGGCGAGTGGTATGCTTATTTATATTGAAATTTATATTTATATATAATGTATATGTGCTTGGACATTTCCAGGGGTCGCAAACGTAAATTTCGTACGCTTTTGTAGCTCTAAAAGTAAAATGATCCATTTTACATATATATCTAAAGTATATATATCTTTTGGAAAAGATAATGTTGAAATATCTCCTCTACTTCTCTAAGTATGGGCTTTAGTTTTGGTCTCGAATGCAAGTTTTTCCAACTTTTGATCGAAGTTTTTTTAATACTTGCAGAGGGTAAATCAACTGCTAATGTGTGTTTGGAAATAATTAAAACACAATAGCATATTCCAAGACTGATCGGACGAAAATTCAAATATAGAAAATATTTTGCACGAGCTAAAATTAAAAACATCTTTATAAATACCGAGGATTACATTTAAATCCATCAATTTATTATAACATTGAAAGTCGTGAAAAATACGATTTCAAAGCTTACCATTTTTTGCCATGTTTTATTTTTTGTTTTTTTTTTAGTATCACCCCTGGTTGACATTTCTGTGAAAGTGTCCATATACAAGTCAAGTTTTATCTTCTTGCTGCCTTTGTTCCGGCGTGTCTGTCTTTATTTTTAGTTTACTTTTAACTCTGATAGCAAGAATTGATATGTAGCTATAAATATATGATTAAAAAATAAAACACAAATATATAAAGAATATAATAACAATTGTTTTAAAAGAAGTTGTAGACAAAGGCATTGAAATATGTCAAAACATTCTTAATCTCTGTTCTACAATTATTCTTACTACCTACGACTATAAATATATGTTTATACATATTTATATATTATATATGTATATAGTTTATTTTCTACGAAGCTTCTGTTTTTGAAACTGGAATACAGTATTTTTATACCCTTGCAAAGGGAATAATAATTTTGAAAAAAACATTTCCGACCATATAAACTATGTACTTATGGTAATGTAGTGAGCAGTATCAGCAGCCACGTCGATCTAGCCATATCCGTATACCATATCTTAATGAAACTTGGTATATATATATATATATATATATATATATATATATATATATATATATACTTATTTTCTCTCACGCTATAGGTCGGAATGAGCTAGGCCGGATCAAAATATTGTATATCTGTCGTAGAACCTGTCGGCACACTTTTGTTAGTATTTAAGATATTTAACTTGGCTCATTTTATTCTAATTATGCCATAAGATTTGCTAAAAGCTTTATCAAAGTGGTTTACTTTCAATTATATGATATGATTTGAAACAAAAATATTAGATGACAAGTATGGTATTTACAGATCCGAATTCATTAAAATTCAGACATGAAATTGTTATGACACTCAGCTGTAGCGAGATATTTTATATCTGGGATATGAACGAAGCTTTTATATAAAAACTCACAGCTCAACTAACGATGCATAGGAACGATCCGGCTTTTTCGGAGTTTTAAAAAGTTTTCAAGTTTTTTCAGAACACGTTCAAAGCTGATAGGTAGGTTTATTTGCATCTGACGGGTCTAGAACCTAATGATATATACCTAAAACTGGAAACAACACAATTAGACAATAGAATAGAGACCATACCGTTTAAATCGTGTTTATTCAGTATGCATGTGATTTCGCTACTATGTATATAGAAACAGTTTCCATCGATATAGCCTGATATATTTGCAGTGCTGTTGTGCGTTACATTTTTAACTTAAATATGATCACAGTCTGATTAACGTTTGCCGTTGAATAAATTATAAATATACAGAAATTTGTGGCTACAACAGATAATGTACAATGGCGAAGTTGAGCAACAGTAGCATGGAGCCTTGGACTAGGGATTGCGTGTCGCCTGGACATCCGCTTCTGCTCCAGCTCCTATGCCTGATTCTGCGCCCGATCCCAATTCCTGCTCATAGAACTCTGAGGCAATGTGCGGCTGCAGTTTGGCCACTTCGGCGCCTTCAGTATCCGCATCCGTTTGGATAAGCATCGGAATTTGCTGGGGCAGATCGCTGGTGGCCCACAGATACAAGTCCAGCGTCTTCTCCGTGCAGTCGGCTATGAAGCGGACAAAGGGACGGATGTCGCCCTCGTTGGCCAGTTTGAGGAAATGGTAGTACTTGCTGCGCTGCTGCTTTGGTATGATGACAGGTGGGTAGCCGGCGCGCATGAGCAGGGTGTTCATCAGCAGACGCGAGGTGCGTCCATTGCCATCGACAAAGGGATGGATGTGCACGAGCTTGTAGTGGGCCAGTGCTGCATAGCTGTGGGATTACTCCAAGATACTAGACTTTGCTTTATATGATGAATAATATACTCACTTGACCGGATGCAGCGAGTTGCTGTGCTCGGAGTTCAGCCAGCGCTCGAAGCGTTGCATCAGCAGTGCCAAGTCGCCGGGTCCAGGCGGCACATGGCCACCCACATAGACCTGATTGCGACGAAACTCTCCGCCCTCGATGGGATCCACGTGGCCCAGCACGCGCCGGTGCAGCTCAAGGATGTCCCTGAGCGTGATTTCCAATCTACAAGGAATCGAATGTGTTTACAGATCACAGATAGCTAGACAGCATTATGCTGTACATACTTTTGCACGAGGCTGGCATTGATGTACTTCATGGCCAGGTCCATGCCCAGGATCTCGTTGTGCTCATCTATGGACTTGCCGTCGACGGCCATGCGAGTTTCGAGCACCGATCGGGTCTGGGCCAGAGTCATGGTGTTGCCCTCAATGCCCACAGAGTGATAGATATGTTGAAAATATGCTTCCTTCTTGGCGCGACGCAGTGCCGAATTCGCCTCGTGGATGGCGGAGAGTGCATCGCGTTTCTCGTCCAGCGAGACGAGTCGACGTTCGTCCAGTGTCTGGACGACATCTGCGGTGCGCTGGCGATTGGCCAGAGCCTCCGAATTGCTGGGACTTATGCTAAGTGCCTGGAAGTAGTACTGATCCGCCAGCACGATGTTCCGTTGATTGTGCTCGAGGAACTCGCCGTAGCGCAGCAGCACCTCTGGGTGCTTCGGGGCCAGGGCCAGTGCGTGCTCGAACAGCCGCGCCGCCTTCTCATCCTTGCCCGCCATATACATCTCCTGGGCCAGACGCAGTGCACCCATGGCCTCCTTGATGTTGGTCTGCTCCGCTTCCGTGAAGCTGGCGCCCACACTGTCGCTGACGCTCTTGTCGTAGAACTCCTTGAAGGCGTTCAGCTCGTCCACGGAGTACACCGCGAACTCGTCGCGCGTCTGCAGATAGTGCGCCGTCGGCAGGTGGTGCAGCTGCCGCAGCTGCAGTCTCCAGCCCAGCGCATGGAGGCCAGCGGCCGCCAGGCTGCCGGCAATGAAAAACAATGCGAAGCGAATGCTCAACTGAATCGTCTGCCCTTGCCCTTGCCCCTTTTGCTGCGCCTTCCTCACTCGTTCTTCTTCCTGTTCGTGTTCCTCTTCCTGTTCCACGTTGCCCTTCAACGCGATCGGCCGAGAGAGAGAGAGAGAGAGCAGCAGTTCAATAAGAATGCTGTTTATGCAGCTGCTTGTGGAACACTCACCATTGTCTGGTTTCTAGACCCCTTTCAGTCGAGCTGCTGTTTATGTCTCACATTAATTCCGCGCCGCTTACACCGCAGATACATTTTAAGCAAGTTGTGGGCGTTTTATCAACAAATCAACCACGTATTTCATGTCGGAATCAGTTCGCACTGCGAGCGAACGACTGCGATGAACTTACGTGACAGCTCTAGTTCATTGCCAGGGATGGACGCTCGCGATGGGCCGATAGTTGTAGTGTGCTAATATCGTAAACAAAAAAATGAAAATATATCGTATTATCTACAAACTAATTTAATAATATAAAAAACCATGTTTGCTTGGGTATATCTACCCAAAATATTTAAGCATGCAATGTTACACGTTCAAATATATCGCAACACTGCCAACATTTGCCTGCTCTTTAGCAAAACATTCAATCGTTCACCCACACTGGCTTATGCAACGGTTGTCAAACTGTTGTGTATGCTATTTATGACGATAGATGGCGCTTAGTCAAATTTTTTGAATACTGACAACTTCAAGAATAATGACCGCGATCCAATGAATTCTACTTAATCGCTTAGGCAAAGTGCTAGAAACATAATGTTGTGTGAAAACAATTTGTTCAGGCATTTTCTCAATTATATATTATTACCAGCGTCTTTCAAGGAAGTATTGCCAACAAATTGGGTGTTTTGACAGAATAATAAGGCCAAACCTCCATCAAAGTTGGTAAAAAAATTTATTCTAGATGCAAAGTTAAAAGATGGTATTGTCCTTAGATTCGTTAATCCTAAATACTACAGAGTGACTTAAGGGTTTATTATGTGAATGGGAACGCTGACTAAAAGTTAAAAATAAATCCGATTTATAGAAAAAACTCAAGTTAGAATGGAACTCTCTTGACTCATCGATTTGGGACAAACAGACTGATTTCATGGGTCCACAAAGTTTCGAAAAATCTGGTTGTGCTCACCAATTACTTGCGATGGAATTGACACTACTTTAACTCAATCTAATAGAGCAAAAAACTGTTTTTTTTTTTATTTTGTTAACTTTTCCATTTATATTATTACCTCAGGCCTTGGAACATAAAATAAAATAGTTATGTTACATTAATTTAGTTGATTTAATTTAAATTTTGAATATTATAAAAATTGTAAGAATTTAAAATCAAAATTTCCATTGAAGAAAATTTGGAAAATATTGAAAATAATTTTGTTCATGATATATTTTGATTCTTAAGTTTTGCATGTTGGTATTTTGTTAAGTTTGCCATTTATGGTATTACTTCAGGTTTTAGAACATAAAACAAAATAGTAATGTTATATTAATTTAGTTGATTTAATTGATATTTTGAACCAAAACTTAAAAGTATTATTTAAAAATTGCAAGAATTGTAGAATTTAATCGCAAAAATTCCCCATTGAAAAAAATTTGGAAAATATTGAAAACAATTTTGTTCACGATATTCTTTGATTCTTAAGTTCTGTGTAAGGTATCTGCATGACGGTCTTTCGCCATTGCAATAAACGCGATTAGGCAATGCGCTAATTTATTTGTGGTTATCAAGAAAAAGAAGCCGAGAAAGATCAACATGCAAATATCAAATAGGATGCGCGACGTAGAGTTAATGGTTTTACCCAGCCCCCCCTCTTGAAGATCAGTTGGAAAGAAGATATCAGCCTCGGCAAGGTCAGTTGCGTATGTCGCATATTGTATGGTCTAATGAGATGCATATTGTTTCTGCTTAATTACCTTGAATCACACATGAATACCCAAGCAAACACTTGTGCCCCCACACAAATGACATGCCTCCTTCTCGGTCCTCCCCCAGAGTATTACAGTGTTCTGTACTTTGACATACATACGAGTATATGAATATTACTATGAGTGCGCGCTTGCAACTAGTGAGATCATGGATTCATATATAAATTCGCAAAAAAATTCATTCATCTCAATTTTGATCTATTGTCATTGACAGTAAACAAAATCAAAGCGGTCAACTCAGTCAACTTGTGAATCACAGAAGTTTCGACGACGACATGAGCTCATTAGAGAAGATCCCACACCGGTTCTTGTCTTGAAACTATGACGTTTAGTCCGATCCAATCGGCAGCTCTCTATATTTTTCCAAACTGCGCCACACTCTGCGCTCTGCTCTGCTCTGCTTGATAACGGCACTGCGCTCACATCTGCTGCGATGCTCTCTTGATCTTCCGATCGCTTCATCTCTTCATCTCTCGATCTCTCCATCTCTCGCTCTGTCACTCTCTCTGTCTCTCCCTATCGCTTGGCTATTTTCTAATAAAAGCTTAGCATCAGTCGCTCGGCCGTCAGTAGCTGTTCGGCAGCGCAACGCAGCGCAGCGTTTTCTAGTTACATCGGCCTAAAGTGACGGTAAAGCGGTGATAGTGAAAGTGAACTGACAGAGATCCTTCCTTCGAGCAATATTCGACAGGGCATTAGTTGCGATCGAGTGCGAACTAACGTGAGAGTGAGTACTGAGTATGAGAGTGTGCGAGTGCCCAAGTTGACTGCATGTGCAGGTCGTCCGTTTGGGTCGAGTACTACGCTTGTGCATCCGAATAGTATATCCCAAAATAGGCATACGAATCGTGTGTGTAGGCCCTGAATTTGTTGTTCCAGAAATAGTCGAATTAAGTGCGGGATGTGTGACCCAAATGAAGCATTGTTTGCGCTTGTGCCAGGCTGCTCGAAAGGTGTTGATTGACGGCCCATCTGCATATTCAGATTGAAAGCGGTCGATGTGAAAAAGCTAAACTTCAAAGAAATATCTATATGCTTTATAGCTTTATAGTTTTTCAAGTATAAGAACTGTAGTCTATTCCCGTTTAGCTTTGTCAGAAGAGTCACTTTTCCGCTGTGATGCGTTAAGCTGTTTTTGTCCTAATTAGGCGAGAAGGAACGACATAATCAATAACCACGTCGTCATTTGGGACTATCGCTGCATACCGGATGAAAGCTAAAACATAACTTGGTGCCAAAAAAAAAAAATAATATGTGTAATGTGATTTCTACGAAAAGCTGCGCCAAGTAGCATTATCATCATCGGTCGGCTAACCTTTGACGACCCGCGGCCGGAGATAATTTCAAGCTCCGTAGCCTGAACTAGATTTGAGTTTCAGACTACAGGCTTATCAACCAAGTCAAGCAGCCAAAAAACTTTTCTGTCCGTTTCAAGCCGGGAGCTTTTTACCCATTCATATTTTCTATGCATTAACCCATTTTTTTTACTAATGAATAACAAAGTTCGCTTTCCCATTCCCACTCTAGTTGTGCCCAGAATGCGAGCACTGGGTGTGTGTGCGTTGGTGCTCCTAGCACTCGCTAGTTGCCAGGGCTTCAGCAGCTTCAGAAGTAACTTCAGGAGCAGCTCAACATTTGGAGGCGGACAGCAGCAGGCTTTGATTCAGGCGCCACCACAGTTGAGTGCCTGGGCCTATGCCCATTTGAACGAGGTGCGCGAATTCGCTAATCGCCTTACACAGGAGTATAATGCGATGTCGTCGGGAGGCAGCAATAGCATCGGGCATGCTCTTGCCTGGAGCGGTAAGTGTTTCAAGGCCATATTTTACCATAGTAAAAATTGAATTTCTGATGTAGTGGCGGTAATTTGTTTATGAAATTAGAATCCAGAATTCAATATCTTACGACTGCTTTCATAACAAAACTAAAGGTTTCAGCTAGTTACATTTAAAAGTTTCCTGGCTTTTCTTTTGTATATACGTAGTAATAATTTAAATAAAAGTTATTATGAAAGTAAGTTTCGATTATGTTTATTTGAGCACAGAATAAACTTAAGCTATAAAAATCATGAAGAAAATGTAGTTATTTTATGAATGTTGTAAGCCAACAGTTAAACTTAGATTGATTGTACGCAATTTAAGGAATTTTCTTCAAAATATAGGGGGAAATGATTTATTGTAATGTATAATGTAGGATCGGAATTATTTTGACGTACATAAACAGTATCTTTTTGAACGAGCATATAATTTTCATTGCACAAATAGACTCAGATACAATGAGTCGAAAATGAATTGCATTATAATCATTTATAGATAGGTTAGAAATCTAGAGAAACAAACACACAAACAGTCTTGCAGTGGTATCAGCTGAAACTAAATAAGAAGGTCATCAGAAGATCATTTTAATGCTGTACGGGTTTAGTTGGAATCTGAGTTCAAACTAATACCTCAGTCGTCTCACTTGGAGATAGTAAAAATAATCGAACAAAAACATGACCATGTTCAACAGATTTTTGAGAATTTGAAAGCTGAAATAGAATGTGACATCATTGTTGAGCTCTTTATCAAATTATTTAAATTTAGGCTTGGCAGAGCATAGTCTTCTTGGAATTGATAAGTGAGATGCTCACTTATTTCCGTTCCAATGAAAATCGTATTGGGGGAGATTAATTCATAAATGTTTATGTATTAATATTTGTATGTATAATATTTATGTCTCGCCAGCCAATATTCAGAAGCTCTGCGGGAAGACTGCCAGCGAACTGGACGCTCTGAGCCTGCAGATTAGCCAGCAGCTGGTGAATGATATGCGACAGGGATTGATCAGTTATAACAACATCGCTCAGCCGGCGTTCTTCGACGCGAAGGCTGGAGAGGCACTAGAGCGCTACTCAGTCGGTGGTGTGCAGCAAACTGTGGACCTGAATCCCTTCCAGCCGGTTGACCTAAGTGGTTTCGATGAAGTGAAGAACTACGCCTATCCGGCCGAGGTGAAGGTGATCGATGGCAAGACCTATGTGGTACATCGCAACTGCACGGAGGCCACAAAGCTCACCACCAACTATGGAGCAAATAGTGGCCAGGTCTCCCGTAACTATTACACAAAGATTCCCGCTAGTAGCTCCACTTCAATTACACAGAAGGCATCGCTGCAAGATTGGATCCGTGAACGAATTGAGCCATCTGTTCTTGGGTACACCTCAGTGGTCAATGTGGAGCAAGCACCCAGTGCGTACAGTCAGTTGAGTCCACTGCCGACCAGGTTTGGCCAGGTTAGCCTGCCAAGTGGTAGCTCGACGGTGACTGTGACACGCTTCAATAAGACAATTAATCAACACTCGGACGGCACTAGCTCTGTAGAGGGATCCGAATCGCAGCAACGTTGGGTGGATGGCAAACTTGTGTACGAGAATCAGCGGCCCTTCGGTCAGTCCACAGTGCCCCGCGACGAGCAGTGGAAGCGAGAAGAACGCGAGCACCTCTTCTGGTTTTTGACGACGCCTCAACGACTCGAGGACTGGCAGCATCAGCAGGAGGATCGCCTGCTGGGCGTGGTGCAACGTTATCATACAAGGTTGGCTGATCTCCACGAGTTCCACCGTCGCGAGTTTGCGCGCTATCAGGCACTGCTGGGTCAGTATCAGGGAAATGTTCAGGATGCTAGTAATTGGCAGCGCAATGAGCGTGGTCGCCTGGACTGGCTTATCCATCAGAATAGCTTCAGTTCCCAGGACTTCGACCGCTGGCAACACGACAACAGCGCCAAGTTGCGTCAGCTGGCACAGAAATATGGCGTGCAGCAGGAGCAGTTGCAGCAGTGGCAGCGCCAGGAGCTGCATCGGCTCTATGTGTACTTCAATCAAGTCAATCAATCGCTTAGTCCTCAGTTGCCGCTGGCCCCACGGCCAGTGATACCTGACTCCCAGTCACTGATCGCTGACAATGCGCAGGAACAGCAGCGCCTGAACGAGCTGATACGTCAGCACAATGAGACGATGGTGCAGCTGCAGAAGTCCATACATACGGATCAGCAGCGGCTAAAGGATCTATCTTTGAAATACCAGGGCGACATGCAGAGTCAGACACAGTGGCTGCGCGGCGAGGTTGCTCGCATCGGAGGTCTGATTAAGGAGCAGAATGACCAGGTGCAGCGCCTGAGTGACTGGCAGACCTCTGAGCGGGCTCGTCTGGAGGCCATGGTGGTGCAGCACCGCGGCAGTCTGAGCGAACTGCAGGATCAGATGGCACAGGATCGCCGGTACGTTCAGACTCTGGCAGCAAAATACCGCGTAGGTGTCGACGAGCTTGAGAAGTGGCAGCGCGAGGAGCTGCAGCGTCTGCAGGTGACTGGCCAGCAGCAGCTGGAGAACCACATCAAAGATTGGCAGCTGAGCGCTAGCAACAATCTGCGCAACATTATTGCCCACAATCAGCTGACTATCGAGGAGTTCCAGAACTCCATAGTCAACGATCGGTCCCGTTTGGAGGATTTCGCCCGCACTTACAAGGTGCGTGTAGAGGAAATCGAGTCGTGGATTCAAACTGAATTCAAGAAGTTCAAGTCTGAGGGTCTGCTCAAGGACGTCCAGCAGGAGCTAGCCTCTTGGCAGCAGCGTGAGCGCGAGCGCCTCCAGAGTCTGGTGCAGCACAACTCGTTGACTGTCGAACAGCTAGAGTCGAAGATTAAAAACGACCAGGAGCACTTCTACCAGCTGGCGAATACGTACCATGTTCAGGTTACAGATATTCAAGATTGGCTGAAGCAGGAGCTACAGCGCCTGCAGAGTGAGGGCCTACTCAAAGCTGAGGCTCTCAAGGACTGGCAACTGGCGGAGCGCCAGCAGATTGCCCAGTTGGTGCAGCAGAACAAGTACTCCATTGATGAGTTCGAGAGGAAAGTGCTGGCCGATCGTGCTCGACTCAATGAATTATCGAAGACATATAACGTTCAAGTATCTGAAATCGAGCGCTGGATTCAGTCCGAGGGCGATCGCCTGCAGCGGGAGGGACAACTTCACATGGAGACGCAGCTTAACAACTGGCAGAAGATTGAGCGGCAACGTCTACTCGATCTGGTCAATAAGAACGATTTGTCGATTGAGGAGATAGAGGCAAGAATCGGTAAGGATCAGACACATCTGTACAGTCTTGCGCAGCAGAACCAAGTGCGTGTTGAGGAGATCGAGGAATGGATCAAGCAACAGATTGAAAAGCTGCAAAAGGATGGTCTGCTTGAGATGCAGCGCCTGCAGAACTGGCAGCAGGAATGGCGTGGCAATCTCACCAATATGGTCCAGGAGCGTGACTACACTGTCGAGGAGTTCCACAAGTGGTTGCTCCAGGACCGCGACCGTCTGCAAAGCTTAGCCATGCAGCATAATGTGCAGATCGAGGAAATCGAACAGTTCGTCAAGAAGGAAGAGAAGCGTTTCATCGACATGGGCCTACTAAAGCCCAGTGAGCGCTTGACCAACTGGCAGGAGGTGGAGCGTCTGCATCTAAAGAACCTCGCCCAACAGCAGTATAAGTCCACGGAACAACTGGAGGCACGATTGAGGCAGGATCGCGAGCTTCTCGAGAGGCTGGCAAAGCAGTACAGTGTACAAGTGGAGGAAATCGAGCGGTGGATGAAACAAGAGCTGGCACGCATGCGCGACGAGGGACAGCTGCAGATCGATAATTTGACTTCATGGCAATTGTCTGAGCGTGAGCGACTTGAGGCGCTGCTCAATCAAAACAAGCAATGGAATGCCGAGGACCTGCAAGCCGAGCTCCGAAAGGATCGCGAGCACGTGCAGACTATGGCCTTCCAGTACCACACTTCGGTCGAGGAGATCGAACGCTGGGTGCAGTCCGAGATCGAACGTCTGAAGCAGCAGGGCAGACTCAACATTGAACAGCTGACGGCTTGGCAACGGACTGAGCAGCAGCGCATTCTCTCGCTTCTGCACTCTCAGTCCAACATCACTTTGGAGCAATTCGAGGCGAAGGTGCAGAACGATCGCCGCTTTCTGCAAAACCTCGCGGATCAGCATCGCGTGAGCATTGTGGAAATCGAGACATATGTAAAACAGGTCATCGAGGATCTGCGACAAAAAGGACAATTTGAGATTGAGCAGCTGCAGCAGTGGCAGTTGGTGGAACGCGATTACATCAAGTCGATGATAGCCGAGTACAAGAACGGACTCTCTACGGCGGAATACGAGCAGAAGTTAATGGCGGATCGGGCACATCTCAACCAGTTGGCGGATCAGTATCGTCTGAATGTGGGTCAAATTGAGGACTGGATGATTGCTGAGCTGAGGCGCCTGCGCGGAAACACTGAGGCATCATTGAAGACGCTCAGTGCATGGCAGGTTTCGGAGTTGGAACGTCTGCAGAATCTGCTGAAGGAACAGACTCACATCAGCTACGTAGAATTCCAAATGGAGCTGCAACAGGAACGCGAACGCCTGCAGAAATTGGCTCAACAGTACTCCGTCAATGTGGAGGAGATTGAGGAGTGGCTGCGTCAGCAGTTGGTCAATTTGAAGACAACGGGTAATGCCAAGGTGGAGAACCTTACTAAGTGGCAGATTGCCGAACAGGAGCGTCTCATCGAGCTGCTGCTGAAGCATCAGCAGGATGCAAGCTACGATGAAGTAGAGCGCGAGTTAACCAAGGACCATGAGCGTCTGCAGTCTCTGTCGCAGACTAACCACGTAAGCATCGATCAGGTGGACAGTTGGCTCCACGACGAGCTGAATCGACTGAAGAACTCCGGACTTGTCGAGTTCCAGAAGCAAACCCAATGGCAGCGGCAGATCAGCAACGGCATAAACAACTGGCTGAAGCAGCAGAGGGATTCAACCAGTTACACAGACTTTGTGGAGTTCCTCAAGCGCGACAAGACGCGCCTGAACAATATTGTGAACGACTACCATTTGACTGTCGACCAAGTGGAACAGTGGGTGCAAAAGGAGACGGCCAGGTTGTCGCTCATTGGCGTCATCGAAAAGCCCCAGGACAATATGCGGTACGAGGAGATCAGCATCTGGAATCAGCATACGGGTACCCAGACGGGTGCACCGTCCCAGCAGTGGAAGGACTATCTAACTGCACGTTTGCGCAGTGAGACACGTCTAAGACCCATGTCGTGGCAGGAATTCGAGCTCTACCTAGTCCGTAATCGGCCAGCTCACGAACGCCTGGCTCAGGAGTATCACATAACCGTCGAGGAGATTCGTCTTTGGCTGCAGAACTCCGCCAGGCAACTAGCCGCTGAGGGTCTCATCACCGGCTCCCTAACCATCGAGGAGTGGCAGGAAAAAGAGCAGCAGTACATCCAGGATTTGATTAACCAACAAATGCGCCGCCAACAGAAATGGACCATTGAGGAGCTGCAGTTGAAGTTACTGAATGATCAGAATCACCTACTCGATGTGGTGCGTCAGTATCACATCTCCATTGAGGATCTGAAGTTGTGGTATAAGGACGAGCTTAAGCGTCTCTTAGATCTGCGCAGAATTGACCAGGGATACAACTTACCATGGCAAACGAAGGAGCTGGAGCGCATATACCAGACCGTAGTTCGTCATCCCATCAGTCGCACCGCTCTGGAAAAGCTGCTTCTGCGAGATGTGAATTTCCTAGCAGTGCAATACCACATCACCGTCGAGGAGCTGCGCATATTCATTCAAGAGACATTGCAGAGATTGGTTGACTTGGGTCTGATTGTCGACGGTAGTGCAGCTGTGGGCAGCGATTGGAGGGAGCAGGAGCGCCTGCGCTTGCGTGAGATTGGGTCCAGTGTGATCATCACCGAGAAGGAGCTCCTCGAGCTTATCTCCCTGGATAGCAGCTATCAGAACGAGCTGGCGCGTCTCTATGGTGTGAGCTTGAATCAGCTGGCGCCAGTGCAGCGTATCCATATAATCAACATGAACAAGGAGCAGCTGCTGGAGCAGCGTCGCCTCAATATCCTTACCAGTTGGCAGGAGAAGGAGCGCGATCGTCTGTACGACTTCATTGGAACTCAGAACATGACGTTGCGTCAGCTGCGGGACTGGCAGCGACAAGACGAGCAGAAGTTACAGCGTTTCTCCCAGCAGTATCTGATAGCCCTGCACGAGCTAAAGGCCTGGCAGATCAAGGAGTTTGAACGCATTCAATCCGTGGCCCGCTACTACGGTATTTCTCTTATCGAGTTGCAGCAGTTCCGCGACGAGGAATTGCATTTCCTCGCCTACCTGAATCACCGCAAACTGTTGCAGCAGTCCGAGGTGCAAAGCTGGCAGACCAAGCAGCAGTACCGCCTGCAGAAGCTGCAGACGAGATCTGGCAAGTTTGGTCATGAGCTCAGCGTCTGGCGCCGTACGATGTACCTTCTCAGTCAGGGTCTGATTGATTTGCCCTCCGGCAATGGCGGCTTTGTGGTTGACAATGGCAGCACGAATGCCACGGCGGTGAACAGGAACATCTTCAGCAAGGACCGCGGCGATCAGCCGCCCCATGTCTACGAAGAGAACATCAACGAGGAGGATGAACCGGGTCTAGAGGGTGAAACGAAACCTCCCCGTCCCTCGCCCATTGTGTCCACGCCATCACCACCATTGCCGTATTATGGAGGTTCTTCTGGCATTGGCAGCAATGCGGGTCTTGAATATCGTCGTACGGATTACACCTTCAATGTGCCCGTTGGAACGGCATCGGCATCAGCCAGTGGAGGTCCAACTGGGTCTTCGGCGAGTGCCTCGGCTGGTTTGTCTGGCAAGTGGAATCGTGCGTCGGGTCCGGAGCCTGATGTGCAACAAGAGCAAATCGATTTTGGACAACAGCAGCAAGTCGACTTGGGCTGGTCACAGGACGACATAGATGGTGGTCAGCAGCAGCAGGAGGAGTTAGTGGATTTCGCAGCCGACTACAAATCGAGCCCAGACGCTGGACAGCATCAGATCGAGGATTTGACTTCGAGCTACGGACAGGTGCAGCAAGCAGTGCCTCTGGAAACAACGGTAAGTTGGCGCTCCTTTGCTTGCTCTCAATATCTAATTGATCTTCTTTTTCAGACTCAGCCAGGCACCTTCAGTAAAATTAAGAATAAAATAACTGATATTTTCGGTTAGAGATTCGAGATAACTGCCAAATAATGAAATCTCGGAATTCATAGTACGAATGGAACCAATCGAATAGGAAAACATTTTTCTACAAACATCTCTTTAATCAGTTAGTTTAGTCTTAAAGGAAATGTTGAGATCGATCTACTACTAAATATACAATTTTATATATAATTCCCGCTTGCGAGGACGCTGCCTTGTATTTCAATTGCATTTTGCCTAATAAACTCAAATTATTATATGCTCCTGTGCTTCATTAGTTGACCATCTGTAAAACAAAATCAAGCGAGCGGTTTAATCCACACTAATCCTGCAACTTTATCATAAATATCTTGAAACGTAACGGATCGCATCGTATATGCTATATATTCATCTATATTGCGTAATCGGACATCACTTTGGAGAGAAAGGAGATCTTCAGATCGGTAGCACTTGGGTGGTTCCATGTGAGCGGAGATTGGGAATGTCTTAGGTAGGCACTTAAATCGCGCTATATGTTTACAATAAACTATGGTGTCTTACACATAGGTTCACAGAGCAAAACTAAATTTAATATCTCATCTGTCGGTCTGTTCCTCGCAGGTCCATTGTAGGTCTCTCGTCGTACCATTGTTCTTGAACAACTTATTTACAGATTTTAGTTGATTTTAGATTTTAGATCAACTAATGTGCGCCTCCAGTCCGGAGCCGCTAGACGCCCCAAAGTGCGTCGCGCGAAACTGCAGGCCTTCGCTGAGCTCCTCGGTGTCTACGGCCCTGCCCATGCTAAGGCAGTCGCCAGTCTCCTGGAGCACGTGATGCTTTAGCTGTTCGATTTGGTGTAGCAGCTTCAGGGTTTCATCGTCCAAATTGTCATCCTCCTGGCGCAGTTGTCGTTGCTGCTCGTGCTCCGCATCGATGTCCCACTCGAGGGACTCTGGCGTCGATATGTGTGACCAGGAGTTCTGTGTCGAGGAGCAGCAGGATGTGCGCGTAAAGGAGCCGCCATAGCGGCGCACCTGACGCGCACCCGCATGACGTCCATGGCCACTGGCAGCCAGCGACGCCGTCGTTGTCAATTGGTCTAGGGAAGCGTAACGTGGTTGGCTCGTTACCGAGGCTGGGGTATCATGGGGGCGGGGCAGCTGCTCCGCCTGCTGCAACTGCTGCTCCTTCTGTTGCCGTTGTTGGTACTGGCGCAACTGCGAGTACTCGTGCTCCCACTCCAGATCCAGCGAGGAGCTGGCCCTAGAGTTGGCCATGCGCGTATAACCCTGCAACTCCGTCTCTTTACTGGGCGTCCTCATGTTGGCATTGATTAGCTTGTGCACGTCTAGGTTTTGCAGTTGTATGTCCGCCAGGACACTACACACAAAACATAATTTGAGGTCAAGTAGTAATCGCATTGTAGAGTGGGGCATGTAATGCCAACTTACCTGTCGTTCTGCAACTTGGCATAGCTGGGTTGCTGCTCCCAGTACCTGTCCAGGAACTGTGGGCATTGTTGCTTCCGCTTGAACTTCAGTATGCGATAGACAAGGCTTCGTCGCTGACAACGTTCGCTCGCGGTCGAGAGCAGTACTGCCTCCGGCTCATCAGCTCCACCACCTGTCGATGCCCCCTCGCCAGCCTTTGCTGTGGCCCTGGGTCTGTTTCTGACTCGAGGATGACGCCTAGAAAGAGGCATACAATATGTTAGTTCTTGCGCTCAGCTTAGCTACAGGCTCTGTGTTGTTTTGCGAAGGGGAACGTGGGAGAGAGAGAGAGAGCAACGTGCCGAAGGCTTTCTACCCTTACTAGGTAGCTGAATTATTAGCAAAGCTTCCAATTTTGTATGGACCTTATGTATTTGATTTTCTTGGAAAAAGATCTGCTCAAAGTTGAATCTATGTATTATATATATATAACACCGAAGCAAATGTAAATATAAGCTTAACGACTCGATTCACCTATAAAATACCCTTTCCTAGTGTGTTGCAGCGCGGAATTAGTGTCACAGCGGAAATGCCTTTCGCTCGTGTTGTTGTTTATGCCTTTTGCGCCCGCGAGTGAAGCCCCTTGCAGGCATTGTATGTGGCAGGCGACACGCACTCGAGCGTTGCATACTTTTAGGCTGTTGACCCGTAGTGGTTGGCGGAGGGTGTGTGTAGGGGTGTAAAGGGAGTGTAAGCGTTCGACTGGAGGTAAATTATGTTTGCAAATGCAATTCGAAATAAAGGCGAGCGTATAAAGTGGTCCGTTTAATGGAAGTGCGCGCTAATTAGGGGCCTTAAGACCAACCCCCCTCTTTGACATGACCCTTTGTAACCCCCTCTATTGATTGGCGAGTCAGCAGCACGCTTATTGGATTTGTCTTGGCACAACATACATTTGTGCGTGGCAAAGTAAACAAACTACAATTTTAATTAGTTGCCCACAAGTGCATGCTGGTTAGGGTATCAAGTAGGGTATTGAAAATTGATAGAATATAGGTTTAATATAGGGATTGTGTGGGATATATAGATTTGGATTTTAATAGGTGTAGGTAGGTAGGGTGTTTTTTTATAGAAATATGGATGGGAACTGATTAGGTATATAGTTATCAATATATGGGGGATAGAGTCAGTAAGTAAAGGTAAGGAAAGGGTAAAGAAAGTGGGTAGATTATTATAGGGAAATAGGGATAGGAAGGGGGGAACTCACCACAGCAACCAGTTGTAGGACGCGGAACTGGACGTCGAGGAAGATGATGAGCCTGTGTTCGAGTTGGAGTTGGAATTGCAGCCTGATGTGGTGGCAGAGGCGGAGGCGACACAGTTGCCGAGACATGAACCCATGCTCCACTCTGGCTCTGGCTGGGGCTCCTGCTGCAAGGCCGTCGATTGTGCCACAGTTTTCACGTTGTTGCTGTTGTTGTTGCTGTAGTTGCCTTTCTTCCAGTTGCGTGCATTAATTGAAGCACAGTGGGCCTCATGGCTCGAACACTTGTCTCTGCCTTCTCGTATGTTTATTGCACTTGTTGTTGTGATTGTTGTGGTTGCACTTGCACTTGCTCAGGTCAAGGTTCAGATTTTCAGTGTCTCTGTCTGGCTTTGTTTTCTTTTTTTTTTGGCTGCTGCTCAATCTGCTGCTCCACTCACTCGACACTCTACCCTCCTCTCTCACTCGCGGGCAACTGTTTTGGCTACGTGCGAGCGTGCGTCAGGGTGACGCACCGCGTGCTGCCACGAGGTTCTATTGGTGTGTAAACTGAAACTGAAATTTTCTGCCCTATGCACGTATTTCCAGCTGACACAGACTTCGGGCGGCAAGGGCCTGGGGCAGAGGCAGTAGCGTTGCGACTTTTGACAATCAGCTGTACTCTCAGTTTTCGAAGTGTCACTCGACCAAGTCAAAAAGGAAGCGTTAAGAGTCGGGCTGAGCTTTCGGAAAAACTCTCTAGAGTCGCGGGTTGAACTTGCAAATCGAAAAACTTGCGAGCTTTGGCGGACCACACGGGGGAAATATCGGGAAATCGCACGACGCTACCATAGCAGTTGGGGGTCAAGAGTTCAGTGGAGCTTTCAAGCTGTTAAAGTAACGAGGGGCAAATCAAAGTTAGGTTAACATTGGGAAATGTTATCATAACAGTAGAGCTGTCACAACAGTAATGTTAAATTAGTTTGCTGTTACTTTTCATAGTAAATTTCACTGTAATAATTCATGCCTCGTTTTCAGACCTGCTCTCTTGGTTCTCCAGTTTGTTTAAGTTTAATACTACTTCCGATCCCCGGAGTGCTGATATTTTGAACTATAAAATTAAATAAAAAATAAACTGCTAAGGGATTTCTCTTTCTTAGTTTTTAAAAGCGTGAATCAATTACATTTCCAAAATGGACTATAGTTTTTCCAAAAGTTTTCTCACACACAAACCGTAAGACTTCAGCATAATAATTATATTTGCCCAAAATATCGTATGGGTTTGACTAGGCATGAGACAAGCATGTAATTCTCTTGGAACACTTTGAAGACGGCAACATCTGCTAATGCTAACATGTGCATGTTAGCAGACATACAGCGGCTGTTATGTTAGCCACACTTGTTTATCTTCTCAGTACAGCACCATATGCAAGCCATTCTAGTTGGGAGTCTGACGGGCGATTACTCTGGGCCCATGGCGACGAAAGCCCTTTCTATTTAGCTATGTTTGATCGCTTTGTCCGCTCCCCTTAGTTCCTCTCGCATCGATTTGAAATGGCTTCCGATGTGGGCACATGTGTCGAATGTGTTGGATATGCATTTGTGTTGGGGTGGTGATGGTACAGATTTATAATGTGAATATGTTTTTGTTAGTTTTGAGATTAGGGCGATGAGGAAGGGCTGAGAATGGTAAACATTTAAAATGTTCAATACAATAAGTAGTTGTAAGATGAATAAAATGAAGAGAGTTTGTTACGATAAATTGAAATAATACAAAATGGTCGTTATTTTCTAAGACAGCTATACGATATTAAGGTCCGATTTGGCTCGTTCCGATATGTTTTATCAAAATAGATTCAAAATTGAGAGTACTTTGTGTTGCAGACGGCAGACGAAATTGGCTAGATCGCCTGAGCTGATCAAGAATATTGTATAGTATAGACAAAATCGTATATCTATTAGATTATCTTATTATTATGCAAATAAACCGTAATTAATTAGAAAATTAGAAAAAGTAAAAAAAATATTGCGGTATAATATTGGCTTGAAACTTTTATCAACTTAAGTGTTTTGTTTTATTTATTTTCGCCGAATTCCATTCAGCTTCTTCTGAATATGACCGGACGTAGGGTGTAGGGGACATAGGAACCTTCATGAATGTTATGTTTACTTCATATTTTCGAGAAATTTTTGAAAACTTTGGCATGTGAATGCGAAAAAGATGATTTCTGATCTTCTGTTCCGGTGCAGAATTCTGGTATAATCCTATTTTTCTTATATCTTATATGACAGAAGACAAACGCCACTATATCTATGATACATATAAACACCGATCGAAATAATATAATACTAATACTGATGATTATATAGACGTATGATAGTTCTAAACTGCGTTAGGACCAAGTACCTGAATGGTCCGCCCGGTCCGGCAAGCACAGCCGAAGTGAGACACGAAGCTCCACGACTGATGTCGGTCTGCAGTTCCTCGTCTCGTCTCGTGTCTTTGGCGACGGCGTCGGCATCGGCATCGGCCACAGATTCGGCTGCTGCGGCGGCGACGGCTGCTGTTGGTGCTGCACTCGATGCTGTCGGACGCGCCGTCGGCAGCTTCGATTCAGTGCCAATTCGGCTGTCGTTCCGCGCGGTTCGCTCGCACCTCCGCTCTCTGTATGTGTATGTAGTTGTGTGTGCCGTCTCCTCCTTCACGCATCTCTCGATTGTTGTTGTTTACGTACGGAACTGTAATCGTAATATTGCTCTAACTGCAACTGCAAGTATAATTGCACTTGTTACAATTAATCATTCTGTTATTTTAAGCAATTGCTTGCGCACATCTCTCGGCGCGTGTGTGTGCCTGTGTGTGTGAGTGTGTGTAATTAGATGTGTGTGCGTGTCTCCTTCGCGTCTGCCTAATCAAGTCCTAGTGCAAATGTTGCAAAAAGAGATCAACGACACACATGGAAACGCGTCGCGCTGCCGTCTTCTCCGTCTATTTATAAACTGACTGGCGACCCCAGCTGCAGTCTGCACAGCATCCACAGGCTCCGCTCAGCACCACAACCTGCTCGAGATATATGTTAAACGCGGTGAGTTGTCAAAACAAACGAAACTGAATGACAAGCGGAAGACAAGACGAACGCCATCCAACAAATAGGGGAGAAATCGTACTCGTACTTCAATAGTATTAGCCAAAAACGTGAGGAAATTGCTTTCGATCTTCGTTAAGCATACACGCAAATTGAGTGGAAATTTCTTTGAATTATTTTAAAAATATTAATAGCATGTAATTAATTTTATGCTATTGCTAGATCGCATATAAGACTCCAAAATAAAATAAAATAAAGAATCAATTTATATCAGAGATGTAGTCTCTGTCTCTGACTCTCTTTCAGCCAGAGCTCTAGAAGTCAGGCATTTCGAAATGGAAATTATTTAGTAAAGCTTATCAAAAGCGTACAGCGATCGTCAGGGCAAGATAATGTTCGTTGGGATAGTTTTCACTGTACCTGTGAAGGTTATTTTGTGGTGATTATCTCAATAAATAATGAATGATCAATCAAATCTTATGCAATTCAAATTACACCCTCAAATATTTGGTTTATAGATCATAAAAAAAGAAAACAGCAAAGAAAGATCAACAAAGTCGATCGGCTTTAAGTGCAGTTGCTTAAGAAGAATATTGACTATTTTGATCCTAGTTATAAATTAATGGTAGCTGAAGCAGGACATAATATAATAATTATTATTGACTCATTAATCAAAGCTCCAAATAATAATATAAAAATTATTAATTAATTTAAATAATAATAAAGCAATAAAGATATATACGTAATACATGGTCTATACTTGCCATGTAGCCAAAACTCTACCTGATCTTAAGCGTAAGTGTAAGCGTGGCAGGATTAGTCATATGATATGCAATAATCAATTATTTTGATTCACTTAACAATTTAATTATATAGATTTATGGATTCAGAATAATTGAATCATAAATCGATTACTCGACAAATTGAACCAAGCGGTAACACTCCTAGCTCAGAGGACAAATTTACATTAAGCGTTAAGCTGATATTGGAGTGAGCGTGAGAAGGAAGAGCCGTTTGAATTTTTTGCTGGCATTCTTTCAATCAACTACAATCGCATTGATAAGAAATTGTTCTGGTATTCTGAGCTCAAATCATCGTTAAATCCCAATGAGGCTTAGTTGTTGAATTCGAAGCTAAATGTCGCACTGATAGCCAAGAGTTTTTTATCCGACTTCACTCATCAAATTCTAACAGTACGAAATATTATCGCTTCTCACATCATCACATCGTTGCACACTGACATTAGCCTTAGAAATAGTGCTAAGTGCGAACAGCTGCCGCTGCAGATGCTTCTGCAGTTGGACTCACACGCCTCTTTGCAGTTGCAGCAACGGCTCAGACAAAGCCCCTTCTCTCCCCCAACCTCACAGTGAGTTATTAAACACTTTTGCTGTCTGCTTTGTTTATTAATGCGTGCAACAAGCAGCAAAGCACTGCGAATGCTGCCTTTTGTACCTCGACGGCGCTTTGTTGTTTATGCGTGGCTTCCGCTGCAGCTCCAGCTGCAGTTGCCACTCCTACTTCAACAACAATTCCCGGGCTCCAGTTTTAGTTCCCCCTTCTTTGCACATCCGTGGCGATTCGTTGTATTAAGCTCCTTGGAAAGTTTCTCCACATTCGCAGAACTATTCGCATGAAAAATCACGCATTGCATTTGTTGCAAACTCTTCGCTTGCAACAAATGCGGCAACTTTATCACAAGACTAACCAAGGCATTAAGTGCTTGTGTGTGTGTGAACTTCTTCATAATTTACATATTGCTTTGTGGTTTATGGGCTTCGTTGCAACTTGTAATTATCAATGTAATTGCATTTCGATAATTGCGATTTTCCTTGTAATATCGAAGAATAACTGTGAATTGAGGAAGTTCGTCTCGAAAAGTTGTAATAAAATTGGATTGCAAAATTGCAAAAGACTTTTTACAGTCGAATTTTACAGCATGAGTCCTTTGCGCCATAAAAGACGTAATGAGAAATATAATACTTAGCTCCACTTATATCATTATAAATAATAAGTTGAATAATAATTAAAATTTTTAAATATTTTTAAATTCATATGGTTAAATAATTATTTTATTTTTTTTTTTTTTTCAATCATTCATTTTCTTCTGAATATAACCAAAAAAACGTACTCATATTAAATTTTTTACTCTTTAATAATTTAATCATTCATGTTATAAATTAATTTATTTAAGGTACCTACGGTACTGGCTTACGAATCAATTTAACATGTTTTACTTGGAAATCATTGAATTTAGTTCAATTTTCAAAATAGTTTTCGAAAATCTATTTGTTTTTTTATATTTCATTTTCTATAGGATTGAATTCCATTTCCACAGCAACATTAACGTCTGCGTTGCATATCGATACAACATCAGCGTCATGATTGAAGCATGATCTGGTAAGGCATCTGTTGATTTACATTAATGCCTTTGCATAATGCCCGGTCTCGCGCATTGTGCTGTCCCCGAGAGCAACAACAACAGCAATTCGAAGAGCAGCAAAAATAAGAAGGGGTATTTAACATATTTTATGCTCATTAAGTGTTACATTAAGTGCAAATTCTTCGACTTGTGGCAAATGCCCAACTACCGGCGACCTTCCGTAGGCGCTTGTCTGTTTCCTGCCGTTGTTGTTGCCATACCGTGTACCCAGCTTTAATTTTTGAGCGGGTATATTGTCCTAAAAGCCTAAATTGGTCTATAAATTTATGATTTCGCGATTCCGACCCAATGATATATTTGTTTTTTATTGTGGAGAGAAGTACACGGTATTTTTAGTTCGAGCGATGAACTCTAATCGAACAACAATCTGATGTTTGCGTATGCGATTTGTGCAATTTCTATGCAGCAATTGGAACGGCCATACGATATTTATAGAGAAGACAAGTTCAGAGTATCTTAGGTCGAGCACTCTTCTTCTCATTTCCCCCTGCTACAAGCACCAATCGAATTCCAACTTGATAATTTATGTCAACAACTTTGGAGTTTCGTCCGCGTAGTTTTTAAGCAGATAAGTACAGGGTAGCTGAAGGCCTAGCATTTCGCTACGAATTCGCTGCGAAGTGTGTCTTAATAATGGGACCGCGCCTGTTCTGCCATCATTGATGGCGATCAATTCTGGTGGCTGTGATTTAAGTGCGCGTAAATCTCTGCGGTGAAAAGTGGGGCCGCTACAGCCGCCTTGCCCCAACGCCTCTGCCACTGCCTCCGCCTCGGCCCCTGCGTGTGCATCTGCGTCCACGACAGCCTCATATACTACATCGTTCACGGTTTGTTGCCGTTATTTGCATTTCATTTTTGCGTGTGGCGAGAGAAAATGTAAATTGATTTATTATACACAAGCGACTGGCTACAGGACTTGGCGGAAGGCGTGCGGCGGGGGGCGGACTCCGCCCTCTGTTGAATACAATAACACGAAATGAAAGATGAACAAAAAGATGCAGAAGAAGGAGAAGGTAAATCTTCAATTGGAGTCGCCGCCGCTTGGCAGTTGCATCCTTCCATCCATGCAGCGTGCAGCTTGCATCGTTGCACCGTTTGGTTGCAATGCCTGCGGGGCGTAAACATCGCCATTAATATTGATTTAAATGTGCTCTGTGCGTGCGAGTGAGATGATACCCCTCGTTCTCTCTCTCTCTCTCTCTCCTTCTCTCTGTCCGTCATTACTCACTGTCCGTGGCTATTCAGAGCCGTCGGCGGCGCTGCGTTGACTTTTCGCTATTAGGCAAATTGCAAAAATCACGCTCTTAAAGTTCTTCAAGCCGAAGAGACTACAACAACGACAGGCAAGTGCAGGAAAATGCTGAAATAATACAGGGAAATAGTGGAAATTGTGAAAATGGTAACATTGCCAGCCAGCCGCAAAGTATGCAACACAAAGCGAAATACACGGAATGCCACGGCATAATAACTTTTGGCAATAATACAAAAAGCTTGCTTCGAGTGCATGTGGGCGGGGCCGAACAGGAGCACGTGGGCGGGGTCGGGTGCAGGGGATACCGCACTTTGCCTTGTATCAAATCGTTGGGCTGTGAAAAATATGCAAAGCAGCGATGGAGCGCTAAAAAGTCAGGGAGTATGCTCTCTACTCTGTGCACTATGGGGCATTTGACCGACATTTTTTCCATTTAAAAGCATTGTTTGAAAGTACTATTTTTAACTTTCCAGATATATTAAAATTTGTAGCCTAACCTTCAGTCAAACTTTGAAAAAAGTATCAAAATTTATTAAAATTTTCTTTAAAAAAAAGAAAAATTTCACACGTCTTTTTTATCTTTTCAGGAGTTATACATGTATATCTTAATTTGTTCTAAATTTTTGATTCGATACGAAACCTTTTTCTAACCTTAGCTGACATTTAGTCAAATCAAGAAAAATAAATCAAAATTTATTAAAATTTTCTTTTAAGAGAAAAGAAAAATTTAACTAACTTCATTCAAAATATTATTTTTATGTTTTTCATAAACCTTTTTTTTTTAAGAATATTCACATTTATTATAATTATAATATTATATTATATTTATATATTTTTTAAAACAATATTTAAGCTTTTAATTTTAAAAATTAGTTTACATTAGTTGTTGCAGATTAATAGCAATTATAATAGGCCATGGAGTTTTGCCTGTGCAAATTATACATCTAATGCAAGAAAAACTAGAATCAATTAAGTTTCCTATTGGCTTATGCCAAATAAATTCTGCATTTGCTCCACAGTGCAGTGTGCCTGCTTGGTGTGGGCTACGCTGCGCCAAACTGGGCTGGGCGGCTAATAGACATGCCAAACATGTCGCCCTCGTGCGTTGCATACTTTTAGGCAGATTGCGAGATCGCTGGCGAGCGCTTTAAGCGTGGCCTGGCCTTAAAGCGCACACCACATTCAATTAAGTTTGCAAATTGATTTCAATAACTTAGGCAAGAGACAAACAGCGTGAAGCACACAGAACAAAAACAACACCAAGAGGAATACTAACAACAACAACACCGCCCCTAAAAATAACAACAAAAACAAGAAAACCCCCAGCGAGAAAGCCAGAACAGCTGCTGTTAAGAAAACATCGCTAGCATTTTAATTGAAATGCATTCATATTGCAATAGAGCGAGACTTCAATGATGGAGGAGAAATGCAGGGAAGGCTGAGAGAAGCAGCAGAAGGGTGCCAGAATGCGGGGATGCGGGGATAGCAGGAAGCAGCAGTGGTAGCTACAGCTGACAGAGCAAATTGCTTTGCGCTTATGACACGAACAGACAAAACAGAATAAAAAATGTCAAATAAGAAAGCTGCAATTCGATGCTGATGTGCCATGAGATGCTCTATGAATTGAGTTTGGGCAACGAGGCATCTGCTTCCCTTGAGAGGCACACGTAAAACTACTGGACTCTCTTAGAGCTCACTGCCCGCATAGCCTGCTGCTAAATTGAAACTGAAATTGGTATAATTAGTATTATTTTGATATTATCTTGGTTTGATTGGGAGCTACTGTACCATATAGTCGGTATCTGTCGGTGTCACCCGTCATGTGTTTTGTATGTAGCGTCGAAGCCGGGCAAGCGACGGCGCCAAGAGACTCTGCGGCTGCTGACGAGGGATTTGATGATGATGATGGCCCTGGAATTTGCATGGCTTCAGTGCACCACTCAGTTCTGCTGCAGGGTGAGCATTTAAGCGGTTCCCAGGAGCCGGGCAAGCCGTCCAGGGCTGCAGTAGTTCACAGTCGGAGCATTCTCCAGTTATCAGCTCCTTTATGGAGTTGATTAGGTTCTACTTAGACTCAACATGCTTATGCAGGCATATGGGAAGCTTGGGAAGCTCATCGTAGGGACCTAATAATTGGAGGCGAATCAGGAGCGCAGCTTTATCTTGGTCTGCAGCAAGTATTCGATTTCGGTATTGCAGTTAACTGTGGTAATTGATGTTGGAGTGGGGAAGAAGAGGCAAGAGCAGCGTCCGTAGACCATTGGAATGTGTCAGAAATTGTTGGGAACCAAGCCAGACGGGCGGACTGGCAGACAGCAGACAGAAGACTGGACAAGTGAGTTGGGTGACCATGTCCGCTCACAGAGAATGCTTTGTCGGAGCTGATGTCCTTTTGTGAGCTGCTCATTGGCCCGGCTGAGTTGGACGCCTTCATTTGTCTGCTGCGTTTTTATGACTGGAGCATTATTTTTGTTTTATGCTTCGCTTTATTATTATTATTATTATTTTTGCTTTTTGTTTCGCGTAGAATTCCGTTTTAATCCGCTTACGTCAGGCGAAATTCAATCAAGAATTTGCATTGCTTTTTCTGGCCCACATTTGCTGCTCCTCCTTATTCATTTTTGTTGTCCGGCAAATAAATCAGCAAAGTCGGATTTTAGGCGCTATATTAAAAACTGGCCAACACGCAAATACGCGCACTGGAGCGTGTCCTTTAATGCACGAGCAAATTTATGTATGGCATTTATGAAATATGCCGTATCCTATTTAATAAATCCTCCTTCTTCTCTTTGCAGCACCGAACACAGACCGCAAATCAATGAGATCTGCCGGATATTTCTAGCTGAGCAGCGTGATGAGTGAACTTTAAGTACGGAACTCTATTGAAGAACTCGCCATCTCCCTCTCTCGTGCTATTTCGCTCTTTCTCTGGCTTCAATCTTCGCTCTCTGAATTATTTTTGAGCTTCTTCGGAATTAGTTAAGGGTCGGACAACATGCAGCACCCTTGCGCTATTCTCATGGTACTCCTCATATCGCAGACCTCGAAAGCGCTGGCGCTGAGCAGTGACGTCAACGTCGGCAGCGTCGGAGGCTCCACGGTCAACAATGGTGAGTTGCATGCACTCGCAAACGTAATTTCCATAATTGTAGTAAGCCTGCTAACTGAATTAAAACAGGCCTTATGCCACAAGCCTGCGCCGGGCAACTCTGTCAGCTTTATTCCAACGTGACCTGGGCTCTTGATCGCTTGATTGCTTAATTTAAAGCGATTAACCGATTAACCACTGAGTTGAGCGCGGTAAGGCCACGTGAAGCGTTACATGATGACTGTTCGGTGCTGATATATACGTTACATATATAAATGCTACATTCATATATGAAATGTTTATACCTTTAATACAACTAACAATTTTGGCCCTCATCAATGGATACATCACACGATCAGTCAATCACTTGCTTATTATGTCCGTCAGTGCTTCCATCCAATGAAATTTAGTCAATTTTAATTCAATTCAATTCAATTTAGTCGAATTTGATGCAATAAACATTTTTTAAACTATTTTGGTATTCAATATATAGCAATCAGCTTCATTTCACCCTACTTGGTAGTTTCCCATATTCTGTATAAATTTCCACAATAACTTCTAAAAAACTTTATTACATGTTTGTACAACGCATTGCGATTTAATCTGATCTCTGTTATGTATGTATATCTTATAGCAGACAAACTAAATTTTGTACGAAAATTATAAATTTTCTAATAAAGAAAAACTTATTTATACGTATATACTAAAGCTAAAATTTTGTATATTAATTGTAATTTTATTGAGCTTAGCAAATTGATTACTGTTCAGTTCAGATATATGTAAGTTGTTGGAATTGATTTACATAAAATAAAAATTATGAATTTTATTAACAGGAAAAAGGTGACAAGAAAACCTCAATTCAGGTATTTTTAATTTATCACTTTTTGTTAGTAATCGCTGTTATTTTTATGCTCTGAAGGCACTATTTTATCTCACATTTCACTAATAGTTCGCCTTACGGATTAATTATCATTGCATGGCCTATGGCAACGTGAAAGACAAGTTGCTGGGATCATTTGTCCGAGACTGTGGCAGCGCTAGATGATTCAAAGTTAATTGGTAAAGAAATTAGTTCTGCTTATTGCAGTAATTAAAATTATCAGGACGAAGAAGTTTCTTAGGGCGCACTATTAAATTGTGACTCGGACTCAAGATAAATACACCCGAGCTGGCCATTTGTAACTCAAATTCAGTGCTCGACGGGCAGCATACCCCCGCCCCCTCTCCCCCATTCAACACACACACACATACAGCAAACTTGGCCCGAATGGGCGTCTTGGCCATGGCGGAACTTCATTAGCCTCGGCTCAACTGGTGCTCCCACCTAGCCGAAGTCGGTGAGGGCAGTCGGTGTCGGAATCGGAATCGGAATCGGCCCGGGGCTAAATCAAAATCACACCCGTAAAACTTTGCAGCTTTGCAGTTGGGCTAATAAATGGCATGAAAACTTTTTGGCCGCTCGTTTGTCATTTTGGCCCGGCCAACGAGCGAAATAATTGTCAATTTGTTTGTAGGCGGTTGCAGGAGTAGACGTCGTGGCAGTGGTGGGGGAGGGGGGCAGAGAGCAAGGCAAGCGAGTGGGCGGACAATGCCTGGCAGCAATAAAATTTATTTAAGTGGCCTCATAATTGTGAACAACAACAACAACAACAAAAGCAGTGCGCAGGGCAAACAAAAGGCAGCTGCAAGTGAAATGAGCAATTATTAAGCCATGAAAAATGTAAAACATACAACAAAAGCAAGAAAAACAACGGGAAAACACAGGAAGACAACACAAACACACTCACACACACACACAGACACACAAGGCAAGTCAACAAACGTCATAATCAAGTTATTACTGCGCCAGATACTATTGCGGTGGGGCAGATGGGAAGACAGGCAGGCGGGCAGGCAAGGAGACAGGCAGACAGACAGGCAAGTGAGCAGGCAGGCAGCCAGTCAGGGGGCGTGGCTGCTGGAAGGCATGCAAAACGTTCAACAATGAAAATATTAATAACGTTAATGAAATTCTCATTTGCGCGCGGGAGGAGGGAGACAGAAAGAAACCGTCAGAGACAACAAACAAACTGTGAGCTCAGGCAATAATGCTAATGAGTAAATGTTCATGGGGTACATGGCTGCAGGGGCAGAGTGCTGCCCTACCCCCACCTTGGAGGTGGAAAAGGGTCACATATGTATGTGTGGAATATATTCACATATATTTGCTGTATGCTGCGGCCAAGTCAAATCTCTGCACTGTGTGTGTGTGTGTGGACCAAATATTTGGCCACCTAAATAGGCAGCAAAAACTGAACAGCAAGCAGAGTGTGTATGTGTGCGTGCGGGTGTGTGTGCGTGTGAGTGTTTCTACGTGGGTGCATGCGGCTGTGGATAAACATTTTAATAGCGTTTTTTCGTATGCTTTTTACAGCGACATTGATGACTTTTAAGCTGCTCACCTGACTGCCTATATGTGTGCAAGTGGGGGCGAGTGTGTGTGAGCGTGGTAATTAAGCTTTCAATGGGTCAAGTAAAAAGTTGAGAAGTGATGGGCAATTATAGTTTCTGTAAATGCTCTGCTACTTCTACTATTTCTACTTGGACTTTTTACGGCATTTTTTGCTTGGTATTATAAGCTTAGTTATTAGGTAATATTAATTGGTATAAATATATATAAATATTATGGACCGAGCCGATCTATCATATCTACTTCTCATGTCGATCCGTTCATCTGCCTGTCAAAATGTCAGCTTGTTTATTTTTCTGTCTAAAAATCAGGCAGTTAATGCCCAAAGACACTACACGCAAATAGCTGAAGCTCATGTGCTCTTGGAGAGCGAAGCTGCATAATGTACTCTTGCTCCTTTTCTTTCCCACGCCTCGCAATATCACCTCCAAACTCCAATCGTCCGTAAAAATAAAAAAAAAAATATGGTAATATCGAAAATAATTCAATTTCACAAGATCTTGGAATAAGAAAGATATATATTTATTATTAATAAACATTTATGCTAGCATTTCGTTGGATTTGTAACGTTTTATTATTTACATCCAAATTCTGCGTAACCTTACCAACATTCTTAAAAAAATTGATGCTTTTAGCTCTCAGTACAGTTTTGTTACCATACTATTTTCATACGCACTAAATTATGAGCCAATTAGTTAAAATGGTTAGATTATTTATTAAGTGAAAAATCTGTTCAACAAAAAGAAATTCCTTAAAATCACAGGGATTGATAATTAAAAACGAAATAAATCAAACATCATTAAAAAAGTGAAAATTGCATACTATATAATGATATGATAGCTTTTTTGGCTACGTTTAAAATTATAGAAATTATTCAATTATTATGAAAACTTTATGAGGACATACATATATGTGGGTCGTTTAATATGTCTTTAGAAAAAATAAATAATAATAATAAATATAAAAACACTTTGCCAATCGTTTTTCCAACATTTTTATCCCGTCCAAAAAATAAGATTTTGGATTTCTTCACTCGGATTTTCTAAGGACTTATTGAACGACCCTCGTATCTATTTTGGTGCAGAGACTAGCACTGGCACTCAAGTTCACTCGACTGCTGTCTCTTCTAGATACTAGTTTGGGAAGTACGATACATTTTAAATAGTCAAATCGTTTCAGCTGTTTAATCTCTGAATGATCCCAATAGCAATTGAGTAGAGCCCCATAGAAACGTGTTTTACTAACCCATTCACACCTCCCAGGCAATTGCCGAAGAGGCGCACGCAGACGACACTCAATATTGTCTCATTAAAGTTGCGACTAATTGGCCGGCAGGAAAGTGGCTTCACACGGCCCGTGCCAAATGCGACACACAAACGAGCAGCATCTTCCAACTCGATTGTGTGAAGCAACGAGCAGAGGGAGGTGATGGTGCGCTGATGGTGATGGGGACTTCGTTGCAGGCAGAGCAAGAAGACAGACGGTGGAAAGCCGTAACTGCTTGTGGCTGTCAACTAAATTTCATATGCAAATCCTTGGCCCTGACTATCTCTACCTGATAATCTACTTGATTTATGCGGCTGCACAGAGGCGGGCGAGACTCGCACGGCGACAAGGAGACGAGGGAGCCCAAGGGTCGTGCTTGGAAAAGGCCGGGCTAGGCAAGGCTGGGACAAGGCCGGACTCGACGCGGAATGGCTGGGAGGAACGCTAATAATGCCGCTGCCTGTGGCGGGCCGGGCACATCATTAATCTGGGCCCATGCGGGACATGCTACATGCCACATGCTACATGCCACTTGGCACTTGGCTGTCTCGGCTGTCTCGGCTGCCAGGCTTCGGCTTCGGCCCCGGCCACGTGGCTGACCTTCAGCATAATAATTCAATGGCTTGCCTCGCCTCGCCAGGAGGACACGTGCTAATTGCTAATCAGGACAGATAAGGCGCCGGACGCAACCATTAAGCGATGATGCGAAGCGGAAAGCATTCTATTTTTATGGCCATTTGGATGGTCGAAACGCTGGGGCGGAAAATTGTTTAAAGCCCACTGTGCCCACGCTCCGCGGCATAGCTTATCGCTGCCTCTACCTCTACCTCTTCCTCACGCTCTCTGAGTGCCTCATAATGGAAGGAACAGATTCTTTGGCTGCTGACAAATGATCTCTGCTTATGGAAATCTTTATGTACATTGTGTCTGGCCCGGCTGTGCCTCCGCCTGTCTGTCATCTGCTTCATTTCTCACCCCACTCCATGTAAAAATGCTCCATAGTTATAACCACTTGACTTCTTGGTGCCACTTTCCCGGGATTCTTTCAGTTTCAGTTGGGTTGCGTTTCAGTTTCTTTTTGCTTTTCACATGTCAACAAAGCCATCAACACATTTCACACGCGCTTTCCTTTGTTTAAATGTCACATTACATAATGACACTCCACACATGACTGAGTGTCGTCAGGGGCAGGCTCCCTCCCAGGCGGGTGTAGTGTGACGGGGTCGCCTGACTGCTGTTTTATGGCTTGGCGCTGACAAAGGAAAACATTTCCGACGCTGTCGCCACTTAAATGCCAAATTAAGTGTAATTTTTATTTTGTTTACAACGCCGCAAGAGCGACAACAACAATAAGAAAACGACAACTTGACTTTAACACTTGACAAATTTCATTTTTCCTGACTGAGTTCCGCCCCACAGTTCACTTTCAGCTCCCCTCCTCCCAGGGCATCTTCTCATTAGAGTTTGAGCTTCTGCTTCTGTAATTGCTTATGTAATGTTATGCATATGTATGTGTGTGTGTGAGTCTCTGACAGAAGAGACAGTTGAGGAGGGGTAGAGCGACGTCAGCAAGTGCTCCCACTTAATTGCGGCAAGTTACGTAGGATAAACTAAGCTGCAAATGATGTTAGCAATTTGGGAAAATTGAATCAGACCGCTTTATGAGCTGCTCATTGAGGTGGGCTAATGCCAATGGATGTATGTAGATGTAGTGAAAAGTCAAATTAGCTTGGTTATCGGGTAATTAACCTAATCCTGTTTCCCACTTAGACGGCAATTGGGAGGGCAGACTTACTTCAGGTATTTGTTTCTGTCTGGGGCCCAACTGTATGCAGTTTTGTGATAGGAAAATAGAACTGGGAGCCAGGGATGATAAAAAAGGCTAAAATCGAGAGTTAACTGTAATTGCATGGAGGCAAATTACCAAATAAATTAAAAAAAAATTTAAAAACCAAAACTACTTCAAATCGGTGGTCTTCGCTTAGACTTTTAATATTTTTTTCTGGCAGAACTGAAGTAAATTAAACTAATACAGCAGCCGATATGCTGACTAGTAGGCTTGCTGACCCATTATCCCTACGAAGACTGAAGAGAATACATCCCACCGATCTCCCCAGCCGTATAATATTGTACATATTTAAACTATTAACAATTAAGGTCCTTATGTACCACCGTCCATACCCAAATGTCAAACGTCCGGTCAAATTCAGGAAAAAATGAATGATTTCGGCAAAAAATTTTTTTTTTTATGTTTACAGTAAATGCTTTATAAATATTAGTAAAACCATATATTTGTGCAATTGTGTGTAACAGGCAGAAGCTGCAGTGTTGAAGCATAGAAAGTATATACGTATGAAAATATTTAGATAAACATTAACAGTGTAGACATATTAGGCATGCCCAATATTTTTTAGAACTCAGCTCTTGCAAGAGCTAGAGACACCAAATTTAGCATAAAGGTTGCTGTATAGCGTACGTATGTCCAGTTAATTTCAAACTCTGAGTGCCACGCTCAAAGTCTCAAAAAATTCATATTTTTAAAATTTGATCGTAATCAACAATAATTTTGTTATTTACTGCATATTGCAACCCGATCGGATAACAAATACAGTAAAGCGCGTAACGATCGTAAAACAATTTAAATTTATATAAATCTCTTATTTAATAAGTAGTTGTATAATAATACAAATAATTGATAATCGACAAAAACAAGCGATTTTTTATAATTGTGCGATCATTCGTGCCATCACTGCTTGGCATGCTATATATGAATCAATTAAAAGTGTTGGCATACATAAAACTTTAAGTGCGTCGAAAACTTACGCGGAGTCTCGGAGTTTGCGATGCATGCGCTGCGAGGCCTGCTCAATTCCAATCGCAATAAACAAACCAACTTATAGCCAACTGTTATTGCGGCTCGAAGCGAATGTAGTGCAGCACTTTGGCGCAACTTGGACTAACATGAAGCGGAATGCACTCATGTACTTGCAACCCCACACACACACACACACACTTGCACTCTAATCACACCCACTTCGCACAGTCGCAGTCACACCCATAACCCAACACTCGCACACTCACACACTGATTTCGCAGCAGCCATAGCCACATATTCATGCATTCAACTTAGTCACTTCGTTGCACGCGCCGTCAATGCGCACAATGGAGCACAATGTAGGCGTGTGGGCGTGGCTCTAAATGACGCTGAGTGCACATTGCCACAATTCTTGGCCTGTTGCAGTGGCAGTGGCTGCTGTTGCTGCTGCTGGTGGCATAATTTACATGGCAGCAGCACTTGAAACAAACCATTGCATACTTGCAGGCGCACAAGGCCGCCTACTAAAACTTGATCCGTGTCTGAGTGTGTGTGTGCGTGTATGTGTGCTGTTGTGCTTTATGATTAGCGCAATATAGTGCACTTCAAGATGCTTAACCCTGGCGTAAACGTAATGCCTAATTAGCGCCAGAGAAAAAGTTCTCATTTCAATTGCTAACCGCGGGTCATAAAAAAGCTACAGCTACAGGCGGACAAGGCAATGAACAGACAGGCACGCAGGCAGACAGACAGACAGGCAAGCGGGCAGAGAGACATACAACACAGACAGACAAGCAGGCAGACAGACAGACGGGCAAGCAGGCAGAGAGCCATACAACACAGGCAGGCAAGCAGACAGACAGACGGATAAAAGGACACTCAAATAGACAGACAGACCAAGAAACGTATAGACATACAGACAGACAGTTAAACATACAGATAGATACGACGCCAACTCAATAGCGAAACTCCAAGCTACAAATTTGTTTAGCTTTCGAGTTGCTTGCAGCTGCCTACAGACGCCAGTGGGAAAAACAACAACAACAACAACAGCAGCAGGAGCAGCAGCAGCAGCAACAGCAGTAGAAGGAGCTGAGCTGCTTGTGGGATGCAAAGCGCGATAATTGACCTGCAAGCGAGTGTGTGTGTGTGTGTGTGTGTGCCTGTGGGTGTATGACTTCCATTGGTGTTAGTGTGTCTGTTAGTGTGTGTATATATGTGTGTGTGTCTGTTGGCCGTGCAACTACTTTCGCTTTGATAAAGGACCTTGGCGTCAGGTCTGGTCCTTTCGGCGGCAGCGAGGCGTGGCCCCGCTGCATGCCACCAAAACAGGAGGCGAATGTGGCAGGAGAGACTAGCAGCCCGCATTGCATTTCGCTCAGCGCTTTAAAATTCGCAACGCCACGTGTTCCGGAAACGTTTTCACCTTAAATTCGTGCTTAATTTCGAATGATATTAAAATGGAAAAAAGAAGTTAGCGCTAAACGGAATTAGCCCGTTAAGTGCTCGAATAACCTTTTAGTAGCAGCAGTTAGAGCAGTAGTGATAGCAGTAGTATAAGCAACAGGATGTGGTAGTAGTAGCAACACCATTCTCATTTCTCTAAGCTCTGCATAGTTGAGAGATGGAACTGCTACTTGGGGCAAACAATCAGGTACAGAGTTGAGCTCGGGCATTTGACTAAGCCGATATCAGCTACAAAATAACCTGCCAAACGCTCAGTAAACATATCTGACAAACGAAACAAAAGGAGAAATACGAAAAATACTAAATAAAGAAAACAACGCAAAATAAGTTAAAAGAGGTAGCATGAAGTAGAGCTGTCGACTGCTAGATACCCTTCAGTGTAAGCAATACTTTTTCGATGTTTTATTTATTTATTGATTTTTGTTATACATATTTTGAAAAAGAAAATGCATTATATTTTAAAAAATAAAAGTTGATATACCCCTTTAACCCATTTCAATGGCTGCAGGGTATGAAAAAGAAACGAGACGCACAACTCATTCAAGCGCATTAAGCGAAAATAAAGTTTCTGCTAAAAAAACAAAAAATGGAAAAAAATAAAAACAACTTTGCTGCCGCCTGTGTTTGTGTGTGTTTGCATGAAATCAAAAGAAAAACGAACTAGATAAAGTTCCCAGCGCTGGAAAAGGTTCAAGCAAATGGATTTCTGCTGCGCATCCTTTCAAAATTAGTAGGCCAATTTGCATAAGCCGAAATAATAAAACAAAGCATATTTCGGACTGCGGGCGAGGCAAACTCTCGACTTAACTTCATAAGCGCAAACACAGAGATATGGAAATCATCTCAATCATCCAATTACTGTAGGTATTTAGAGGGAAGGTCGGAGCGGCAACAGAGCTACTTGAGGACGAAACAACTATCCAAAGAATTTATGCGGTACTCAACGAAGAAAATCAACAAAGCGAATCAAGAGTGTTCTCCATTTCAGATAAATACCAAAACATTTCCAAAACTTTTGCTCTCCCCGCCCTGCGCTTGGCTGTGCCGCTTTTATGAGGCGTAAAAATAACATTTAAATGTTAACACGCTATTTAAACGCAAATTCGCAGATTCGTACGGGAAGGCGCTACTCCCTAAAAAGGTCTCAAAAAAAAAAAGAAAAACGAGTGAGGGCGGAAATGTGGCATACCAGCAGGCGCCGGATATGTGGTTGGAAATACCCCGTTGCCTGCCCGCCTGTGGAAAAACTTGCCCCGAAATTTATCGACGAAAACAAAGTCGAGTGGCGGGCGAGCCAAGCCAAAGTAAAGCCAATCCAAGCTGGGCTAAGGTTGCAGCGATGCTGAGGGCGTCCTCCATGTGTTTACGAGCTGTGATAAGCAGCGGCAGTCCGACGCGTGCTACACGTTGCAGGCGACGCTGTCTGCGGACAGAGGCGCAAGCAGAGCTGGAGCCAACTGGAGCCAACTATAAATCTATCATGTTTACGCTGAGCTTGACGAGCATGCTCCCGCAGATTCTCAGATTGCTCGACAGATTCCCTGATGCACACACACAGAGAGAGAGAGAGAGAGAGAGAGCACAAATCCTGCCCCAAACCAGAACAAGAGCCAGAGCTGTACTTGAGCACAATTTGTTTATGCAAGTCGAGTCGGCTGCGAACGCGAGTAAACGTTGCTTGAATTATGGCTTTGTTTATCCCTAGTCGCAGACGAAGAAGAGTAAAAACAGAACTGGAGCCTCAGGATAGCACTGCTCTGACTCTGAGAATCACCCACACTTGGGGTTGCCCAAGTTTTTGCCAACGCCAACGAAAAACTTTGAGGCAAAGCACTCTTTTCACTCATACAAAAGAAGCAAATGGAATAAGGGAAAGGGATGTGTTATAGCATCATAACAATTGATTTTATTCGCCCCGTTCATTGATATCGTGTGAATTATTTTGATTTCACAAGCAGAATCGGTCGGGCCCACATAAAATCAGGGTATGCACGTCCTATCAGTAGCTGCACAATGTCCCGTTTACGAGGGTGTCCGGCGACATTCCACTGATACGGTCCCACAACACTTTGGCCACATTGTCTGTCATTACCACTTCAAGTTGTCTAAGTGGTAGCACGTCCTTAGGGACAATTTTCACTTCTTATACCCTTACAGAGCGAAAGCGACTGAATAGTCGCGTCGATCTTGTACGTATATCTATTGTTTGTCCGTCGGTTCAATATATCAGGTAGCTGCCACATCTCAACTTGCCATGCTAGGTAATAGCTCCTCTAATATGCTGTCAAAATTTCATCATAGCTTCCATAGGAACGATTAGGAAGTTATAAGTTTTTGTATGGAGAAATCAAAAATTTCTCATTATAAAAACAAGTGAAGAAAGCTTCAGTCGAGTGCACTCGACAGTAAGATACCATTTACCTTTCGCTGTTAAAAACTAATTCTAAATATTAATTACTTTTATTCGGCGAATAACAACGCATCGCATATTTTCGAGGACAAATTCACATGCATTGACGCTAATGGCACATGCCGACTGCACACTGACTACACGACGACTGTGCGTTCGCAGTCGGCGTGCGCAGTCGGCGTCGGCGTCGGCGTCGGGCCTCTACTGCTGTGAGCGAAACTTCTCGTGCCTATAACTTCTGTGTTTATTGTCCGATCGGATTTAAATTTATAGGGTTGGTCAATATTATTATTATCTACAATAATACCTAAAAAAAAATTTCGGAAACTTTTCTACTTTTCCGAAAATTTGATTTACCGATTTACAAAATCGATTTTTGGGGGCGGTACGCGTGGCATCCAAAAGTTGAAATTCCGCATTCTCCGTAATGTTACCAGGCACCTTACTTCAAAATTTGGCGCTTCTAGCTTTTCTAGTTTTCGTTTAAACTATAAAAATGTGTTTTTTAGAGACGGTGGGCGTGGCATCCAAATGTCTAAAATCCAACTTCTGCAGAATGTTGCAAGAAAACCCCCTACCAAATTTGGTGCGTTTATCTCTTTTTGTTATTGAATTATTTGGAAAAAATCGAAATACGCATTTATCGATTTGCGGAGGCGGTGGGCGTGGCACATCAAGTTTGAAATAAACTTCTTGTGTGTATTGAATACACGCACACTCCCACCAAGTCTGGTGCCTCTAGTTCTTTTAATAGCTGAGATCTGTGTGTTCATACAGACGGACAGACAGACGGACATGACCAAATCGACTCGGCTATTGATGCTGATCAAGAATATATATACTTTGTATGGTCTGCCACGCCTCCTTCTGCCTGTTACATACATTTGCACAAAGTTAATATACCATTTTTTACCCATTTTCAATGGGTAAATGGTATAAAAAGATTAAAAATAAGTTGTCAATAGTTTTTTTTGAACACAAAATGTAATAGGATTGAAATTGTTTCTTGGGTTAATATAAATAATTCAGATATATAATTCCGAAACTTATAATTTATTCGTTAGAATCAGATAACCAATTATATATTTTTTACATTTATTTACATATAAATACATATACACATACCGAAAGATAAATTGAACGAAATCACTTTTCTTCTTACCCTACAAAATGCAAGAGAAAATATGTGTACCAAGTTTTATCATCTTGCCAAAATTATTATGATAGCCTCTAAAACGTTTTGCCATTTGCATATTTCGCGTATATTTATAAACTTGTTGCAGCCTTTAAGTACCGAAATGCTAAAAATACTCGCTGTCACGGACATCGGGGCTACCCCTATCGGTATGGCCTGCCGTCCGCACAACTCGTACAGGTCCTCACTCCGGGTGGAGGTAAAGTTTTCGGCTTATTGGTTCCGCTGCCATCCGCAAATACTTTGACACTTGGCACTGGCACTTTGACAAGCCGCAAAAAGTTCACTTGATATATTTATGAAAATGTTTTTGACACGTTTTTAATAAGGTTCCCCGTACTGCTGCTGTTGTTGTGGTGCCTTGTATTATCAGCGTAGTACCTGAGTATCGTGCAACGTCTTTTTTAGCGTGTGCGCTTGACAATTCGCGTTCTTAATTTAATTAAAAGCACCGCTCATAGGCGATTCCTGGTGCATGTGGCAGCTCGTGGGGAAACTTTACAAAGTTCCAAATGAGCAGCCAAACTTGTTTTCAAGGTACTTGGAAACTTTGTACAATAACAATAAATAAATAAACTTTATATATATATATAAAATATTTTTGGGTACATGGTAAAATTTATTTTCTATAATCGTTGGCACAAGCTAAAATCCTTTAGAGAAACCAATAGGTCCATTATGACTTGAAGCGTGGCATGCCCGATCAACCTACTCAATGAAAACTATACCCAAACGACCTGCAAGGCCAATCAATATAAATAAACTTTGAACTTTGCGTTTGGGCAAACTTACATGGGAAAGCAAACCAAACAAATGTCTGCAAAATCAAATCGTGGCCAAGTCGAATCGAAAATGGCAGAGAAAACCAAATCAAATAAAGTGAAATAAAAGTTCAAATAAAATGTGATTATGCCAATGCGAGTGTGAATGCGAATGCGAATGTGAGTGCGACTGTGAGAATGAGTGTGAGTGCGAGTATTCGTTGTGAGGCTGCCGTCCAGCACACAAATACGTGCTCAGATACAGAAGTAAACTTGCGTTCAAATCGCAGACTGTCGGCGGTTGCAACCACAACAACAGCAACAACGACAACATCACGGACAACAACAATGGACAATGCGAAAAGTAGAAAATTTCATTTTCACTGGCAAAAAACGCATATGAACAGGAAAAAATAGCGATAACTCAAATTGAATGCCAATAAAGTAACATATGCGGCTCCTCGACAAGTCCTCCCTCTCCCCATCTACCACACACACACGCCCCTTCAGAGACACACAGACACGGATACGGACACGAACACGAACACGGACAACCATGCGTATACTCGACTGTAACTAGCAAGGCGTTGACTGAAGGACACGCCATGGGCAACGTGAGCAGCCCCGCCGGAAGTTGGCAGCACGGCAAAAAAAAAAAATAAGTCGAGCAACAGCAGAAAAAAGCTGAACTGAACGCTGGAAGGAAAACTAACGAGCTTCGTTGTATTTAGCACAGGCATCTCCAATCTCTCCAATGGCCCCCAAAGTAATGCCAATCTAAAATAATACAATGTGTAGCATGTGTTGGCCCCGCAGTTGCAGCGGGGCGGACAGACGAACAGGCGGACAGACGGACAGGCGGGCAGGCGGGCAGGCATCGCTGAATAGATGGGCGCCATACATTTATGGCGATAACGAAGTGCCACGAAACAAATGTACGAATGCTCGAAAAAATACAAAGTACATATATCTATGCTATATGGTATATACACACAGTCTACACAGACAAAATAAATAATAATAATAAAAAAGAACACAATCAAGGAGGGGGAAATGCGAGTCGTGCGAGCCTGCGAGCTTAGTGTGGGGCTGTGCGAAGATGTCGGCTTAGCAGATGGGGACTGTCAACAACGTTTCGTTGACAACTATTGACAACTAACATGATATTACTTATGCATAAAGCCAAAAAGTGAGCAATGGTCATGTGCGAGCAGTGATGAAGCCAGCGAGGTGCACTGGAAGAGTACTGAATGAAGTTTGGGAAACTGAAATTATATCATAGCAAACTCTTTACCATATCGAAAATTTTCTGGCACAAATAACTTGTTAATTCTATATAATCTTGGAACTTAGAGCTTGTTGAAACTAATACTGCTGGAATATTTTATTACAATCAACTTCGCTACCACATCATCTTCTACCTGTTTCTACAAAGCTAAAGATTCATACGAAATTAGAATTATTATTATTTGCAAGTTAGTTTCGCAAATTGAACTAATATATATATCGAAAATATTTTGATATCTTTGAGTTGCAACAGTATTTCATTGGCCCCTGCCTTGAACTGACCTCGTTACCATATCGTCCGCCCCTGAAAAGACTTTTAAATATGCTCATTCTGCTGGCTTTGCTTCTCTTTGTTATGTTTGTACGCGCTACTCGTGTGTTTGCATGTTTATTTTTTCACAAGTTCTCATTTTATATTCCCGCAAAGAAATTGAAAATTTCCAGCATAAGTGAAACTAAAATAGCAAACGTTGTCAACGCCGCTTGGCCCTTTGTTGCTCTCTGAACCCCGAGGACTGGGATTTTGTGTGGGGCAACGACTTTTTATTAGCACTGGGATGGATACTATGGACATTATCATAAGCTATGCCAAGCTCGTCGAAGTGCGATATTAGTGGAATATATGTGTACCCATGCCAATACACACAGTCTCAGACCCGGGTTCAGTTCCAGACTCAGTGTCGGCATTTATTGTGCCTGGGGCAATTTATGTGAATATTTGTTGAAAATTCTATCACATATTTGAAATTTTGCATAGACAGCAGTCGGAGCTTACCTGAAGGCAAGGCGAAGTGTAGACTTTTCTGCATGTTTTCTTTTCAAATATTCCATGTTTAGTTTATGGTCAACTGTGGCGAGCACTTTTCGCATGTTTTAGGCTGTTTAATATATTCAGCAGGTTCAGGGAGTTGCTATTTTTTCTAATACGTGTCTTGGCTCAAATTGCATTTCAAACAAAAACAATCGGAAAGTTGTCTGCAGCTACAGCAATTATGTAATGCATTCTGTGGTGCCTCTGATGTTATAAGCCAGAGCGTAGACAACAGAATCCACAAAAGAAACTGTTGAGCATGAAATTTCAATAAATATTTCATTATTTTATAGAAATTAATTTCACTTGATATTTTGACACACTCTTACACCCTTGCTACATTTTATTTTGCAATATTTTTCTTTGCATAATTTGTATCGTGTAACTCTTCATATTTATTTGGATTTACTGAGGCATGTTGCACCCCATACACACACTTACATACATGCACCTTGTTTACCTTCATTAATATGCTTTCATATGCGAGCGCTCAAGGGTCTCCTTCGCTGAGTGGTCCATTTCCACTTGCTTAGCCCATACCCCTTTTATCAGAGAGCCAAAAATACTCAATGACTCAATGCGAGGCGCAAACAATGACGCGACAGCCACGCGTCGGTCATTAAATCGGGAACTCTGGAACACCCTTAACAGTGTCGCGGCTTTGAAGTTCTCAAGCAGCCATTGCATCGTTTGTATTTCCTTTTCCTTCCTGGTCTGAGTGGGCGTCACGTTGAAACCTCTGTCTCCCTCCCAAACAAAGAACAGTCTAGACCAACTTTGGTTACAGCTAAGTGATAATTATACTATGAGCTGATCGTCCAATTTATATAAAATTTATAAGACAAATGATAATCAGTGTTAGTCAGTGATCAATAGGCAGAGTCAGCGCTGGTAGAGGTAGAGGAAGACTCGAAGTCATTGATATTGAAATATATTACAGTGTGGAGCTGATAATACAGACTTCTTGTTAAGAGTAAAGATCTCTCATCAAAGACGGAATATTTAGAGCTACAGTTAGATATTGTTAGAGGTATGCGTCTTAACTGTTAAACTCAAATTCGAATACGTCGGGTTCCTGGTGCGAATTCTCATCGCGAACTTGGATTAGCCCTGGCTTCCGTTTGAACACAGTGTACAATCGCTGGCATATTACAAGCTCGCACCTATATTTCAAAACTGTTATTTGACCAAAAGTCATTCGGAGTTGGGTGTCGGCCTCTTCTGAACTTGACAGCTGAAAGAAATGAAAATTTAAATTAAAGCCATCACGGACTTTTAAATAGAAGTCTGACTTCAACTTACGCGCACTTTACTTCTTAGAGACATCTTATTGACACTGTCACGACTCAGCACGTATCCCGAGGGTAGATCGACGATTGCTTCGGTGCCCACATAATTCGAGCGATCTCTTTTAAAGCGGAGTATGCAAATTATGAGTTTCACAAATTTTTTTGGCATATTTTCCGGTTTCTCATACTTTATTCGTAGCTTATACCGATTTCTTATGCTCTTCTGATCACTGTTTAGCTCGTATTGGTAGGAGCACCACACCAAAAGGTGGCCTATTCCCACGGCATTGAAGTTGATCGTTTTCTGCTGGGTACTGAGATGAATCTGCTGTGCTTGAAGCTTTTTAAAAGTGTTCAAAGAAATTGTTTTCTTTTCAACAATGTCGTCGGCCCAGACAGAGACTCTCAAGCTGCTTTGTGCCTCACCTATTGACATCATCGTGTACTTAAAGATTGAACGTTCGGCTACAGTGCACTCGTAGCAGTCTGTGTTGTAAAACTCTCCGAATAGTTTGTGCAATGTCCAGTTGTAAATTGCGATTGAGGGCGACCTTTGTCTCATCAGCTTCAATCGCAGAATGTGTCCAGCAGTTTCTAGATTGCGTCGTCTTCTGGTCCAGACCTCCTCGCTCTGCTCATTGGGTAGCTGCCACATGGGCAAGATATATCCACGCTTAGCGATCAGATGGTCGTCCTGATTATCTGCAAGGCTTTCTGTGACCCAACTGTGTGAAGCTTGTATACGTAGCATTCTCGGAGAGTTTTGTAGAGGCTTCAGGACTTCAATGGAGAGCTCCAAGGGATTAAGCTGTCGTCGTCCTGGTGTTACACACTCCTCATAAAACTGTCTGTGATTACGTCGGCGATGGAGGATAAAATTCTCACTTTGGGTTTTTAGCTGACTATCGATATAGACGGGGCTGGCTTGTAGTATTTGCATGGCTTGCAGAGCATAAGCTGTAACCCATGTGGAACTGCACGCATCTTTAGTCTGGTTATCGTAGATAAATCCTCCATCTGGCGAACGCAGACGTAGCAGCGACTGGTAGCCATCGTTGAGCTGGTTCTCAAGGTGCGCCTTCCACTTTGTTTCGTAGTCATTCATATAGCTTATATACTCCCACAATAAGTAGACGGAAATCAGTTTGCTAATTAACTGCTCGGCATTATCAATGAGGTGAAAGGGCCGGAGAGTCTGCAGCTTAGCAACTACAGGATTCGAAGTTAAATAACATTTCACTCCATTCTCGGTATGAGGGTACCGCAAATTCATTTGAAAGTCAATATTCCCTTTCATTGAGCTCAGTTCGTGAAAACTGAACACCTGATGTGGCATCAGGATTACATCCGGCAATACATTGATTTTGCGATCAATGGCGTCCTGCAAAGTACCAGATGAAGCCTCAATATGCAGTCGAAATTTGGAGGGCTTAAGCGGACGTAGATATGCATAAAAGATTTTCCTACTGTTTTTCGATACATGCGCTTGCTTTTCGATAGTTTCTGTTTCCGACATCCTTTTTGAATGCTCACCAAGAATCTCAAACTTTTCTAGGTCTTGTGATACGCGGATGTTGACGATAAGGTTTTTACTCTCTAGGTTGAAGACTTCCAGATTCAATAGCAACATCTCACCTGATCGTGCAACAATCTCTTGATCATCTGATTAGCAATTGCTTATCTTGTTTTACTTACCGACTTTAATTCTGGATGGAACTTGTAAGCGCAGATATAGGGGCTTACTGCTGCATATTGAAATGAATGGCTTGGGTTGCATTAGGGTTATACCAACATTCGGATCAATTGTAAAGGTGCTCAGCCTCCATTCCGCTGTGAAATTGGGCACCCGCTTCTTCCAGTCCATCCAACCATTCTTGGCTCTGCAGAGAATGATGGATTGCGAATGAGCGCAACTCTAGTAAAAGCTAGCACGAGTCTTGATAAATACGAACCTAGCTATATTATTGTAAAACCAAACTTGGTTAGATTTTTCTGGTTTTACCGGAGCACTGCAACAGGTTCGCACATAAATGGTATTGTCTTTTTTGAAAGTTCTACCTCTAACAGACACTTCCATAGTACGAGCCATTACTTCATGATCTTCTGAACTGATTTCTTCACTAGCATCCTCATCGGAGAGAGTTATCTCTTCAGTTCGGTAATAGCTTTGATAACCATCTATTGTACTATCCCTTTCCAACGTTGTAACTGTAGTAGCATGCTCATCGGAGTGAATTATGTCTTCAATTTGATTACTTTGGTTTTCATTAATTTCTAGTTCGTCTGCAGTTATCAGTGCCGATTCGATTTCAATATTTTGGGGTTTATCCTTTGGATATACATTTTTCGCTTGATCTGTGGGGTCCCTAGTCCGTTTTTCAACACCTTTCAGTGGCATAACATCGTTGTGCTTATTTTCTGTTGTTTCCACTATAGAATTCGCATTCGTTATTGCAATAAGTCCCAAGTTCGCCAGAGTCGGTGTTTTTGATTCTTTTTCTTCATGAACTCTGCCTCGTAGTGTTTTGCTGACTATATCAAAGTAGTTTTTGTCAAAATCATTTGGTGGTATGAAGTGCCTTTCAGTAGTACTTTTATCGACAGCAAGAAGGCCCACAAATGAGGTCGGAACTGATTTAAATCGTAGTGTTATCTCCTCTCCAGGAACCACTGTTTCGGGGGCATCAATTTGAGTCTATAAAGCGTAAAGATTTCGGTATTAAATTGTATAATTTTCTAGTAGTCGACTATTGAATTGATGCTACTACGTACGTTTTCCTGAGCATTTCTCTTAAAGTTAATGGTTTGGTTGGCCACATACAAAACTGTTGAGTTCTTGTCCATGCCAAATATTAATATATGGGCATGCGGCCACATATTAATGGCGAAAGTTATATCCATGAGAAAAACATTCGGAGGATAAGCAACGACTTTTTCTGAAGCTATTATGAGTCCATGAAACATAACTACGCAGATGGCTTCACTAAAATCTTGCTCGATGCGGAATTTGATGCGAGTAGGAGTCTTTTGAAGTGTGCCGTAGTTGACTTTAAACCTGAAGGACAGCACAGTGAAGTTAAATTGTAAAATACAGAAACAAGCGTGTTTTCCTTACCTGTTTTTCGAGAATTTCTGAGCTTGATAACGTATAGTTCTTTCTTTTATATTATCTGTGGGTAAAACCTCTTCCTCTTCCTCTCCCTCTCCTTCTTCCTCGAAATTGCCTCTTTTGTCGGGTTCATCGAGTGCTTCCGGTGCATTGGTATAACTGGACAGGTCAACAAGTTTTCTTGAAAATTCCTGCCTTCCCGACTGTGCTTCCGTGACGGTTGCAATTAACATGCCCCTGCCTTCTTTGATGTTTGCCATCGTTGCCAAGGTCACATTGAAGCTGCATTCTCCGTTCTTAAGTTTTGAGTAGTACTCAGGCGGTTGCTCTCTCGAGTCCGTGTTAAACTCCAGAATGACCGAACCGTCAACGGGGATTTTAAAACGGTATTGTGCATATACGACGACCGGAAGCTGTTGAGCTTCAATTGAAAATTGATCAGGTAGTTCAATTCTAACATCGAAGAGTGGTAGATCGTAATTTAAAACATCAATATCCACACATGTTTTGGTCATGCCGTTCTTTGCGCAAATTTGCCAGCGTCCGAGACTTGGAAATCGACCAATAAGTATCTCGGACTGAAAGACTCCTTTAATATCGACAAAGTCTTGGAATACCTTAATAGTGTTGCCTTTGGCATCCTCGATCCAAACTCGTGATAGGGGCCCGGACCTGACACTTCCGAATCGTTCGTTGTGAAAAATGACGCGAAACTGTAGCAACTCTCTAGGTCTGTACATTGTTTTCGGAGTTTGAATTTTTATAAAATTCTTAAAATGCACCCAAATCAACTTTCTCTTGGTTGAGAGATTGAGTCCCCGGATGCCACTCACCACTAGCCAATAGTCGCCTTGCTCCAGTTCCGGCACTTTGAAAGTGTAATCACTCAGCTGATAGAACGGTGTGAGGTTCAACTCAATGCTCATATTGATGCTGGGCCCGGTTAGTTGCACCTTGCAGCTGCAAATGAACGAGTTGTGGAAGGCAGTTGCGACGACCGTGTAGGGTCGACCGGAAAAGATGCTCCCCGATGCGGTCAGCAAGAACACACTGGTGGCATTACTGTTGTCGATAGTGGTTATACTGTAAACAGTTTTAATTAAACACATCAAAGTTAGCGTTGAAATATTTTGAAGCTTGTGGTCCGAAAGTGCATATATATATAGAATATAGTTTTCAGATTTCCGATTTACGGACACGATGTCGAAATAATCGAAGCATTAACTTGTAGCGATAATAACATGGGATGAAAACTAAATGTTATCTGAGTCTAATGTTGTTGAAATTCTTTCAAAATATTGATTCGCCACCTATTAATAGCGCTCCGCGCGAAAAAATCTATCTAAGTATTTAAGCCAAATCTTATTAATAATAATTCAAGATATCTTATAGAACATACCAGATTTTATGCCCATGGCATGGCACACTGGACGTATTTTTGTGAAAAAGTCTAATTCTGAAAGTGGAGAGTTGAAACTTGGTACAATTGATAGTAGCAGTGTGTGTAAAAAATATTAAAAAAATGGAGCACTTATGCCATATGACCTAAATAAGAATTACGAGCTAAGACCTTCAATGAACTGTTGCTCAACATTTAGCAGAAAATATTATTAAAATTGTTTTTACTTTTTTGAATTTAAGACCCAATTTTTATACCATTTACCCATTGAAAATGGGTAAAAAATGGTATATTAACTTTGTGCAAATGTATGTAACAGGCAGAAGGAGGCGTGGCAGACCATACAAAGTATATATATTCTTGATCAGCATCAATAGCCAAGTCGATTTGGTCATGTCCGTCTGTCTGTCCGTCTGTCCGTCTGTATGAACACACAGATCTCAGCTATTAAAAGAGCTAGAGGCACCAGACTTGGTGGGAGTGTGCGTGTATTCAATACACACAAGAAGTTTATTTCAAACTTGATGTGCCACGCCCACCGCCTCCGCAAATCGATAAATGCGTATTTCGATTTTTTCCAAATAATTCAATAACGAAAAGAGATAAACGCACCAAATTTGGTAGGGGGTTGTCTTGCAACATTATGCAGAAGTTTGATTTTAGACTTTTGGATGCCACGCCCACCGCCTCTAAAAAACACATTTTTATAGTTTAAAAGAACACTAGAAAAGCTAGAAGCACCAAATTTGGAAGTAAGGTGCCTGGTAACATTACGGAGAACGCGGAATTTCAACTTTTGGATGCCACGCCTACCGCCCCCAAAAATCGATTTTGTAAATCGGTAAATGAAATTATAGGAAAAGTAGAAAAGTTTCCGAAATTTTTTTTAAGTATTATTGTAGATAATAATAATATTGACCAACCCTATAAATTTAAATCCGATCGGACAATAAACACAGAAGTTATAGGCACGAGAAGTTTCGCTCACAGCAGTAGAGGCCCGACGCCGACGCCGACTGCGCACGCTGACTGCGCACGCCGACTGCGCACGCCAACTGCGCACGCACAGTCGTCGTGTAGTCAGTGTGCAGTCGGCATGTGCCATTAGCGTCAATGCATGTGAATTTGTCCTCGAAAATATGCGATGCGATGTTATTCGCCGAATAAAAGTAATTAATATTAAGAATTAGTTTTTAACAGCGAAAGGTAAATGGTATCTTACTGTCGAGTGCACTCGACTGTAGCTTTCTTCACTTGTTTTTTTTAATTTCTTTGAAATTATTTCATTATCAAGTTAGAGATGATGTTATTAAAGCAGAATCGGATCCCGTTGATTGAAAATACAGTCCTAAATAGACTTTGCTGGACAGAATCGCGCCAAATAGCGCTAAAACTGTTTGCTTTTTTTTTATCTAAAATGAGAAATATTTACTTTTTGGCATACATTGACAGCGCATTAGTTCTGCTCTACAATTCACGAACACTCGGTTACACTTTTCAAAACTAAATTCTTTCTATATACACGACACAGCCAATATAATATATACCAAAAGTCGAACTTAGTACACTTAGTTCTCCACTTTCCATTACAAATTGATTTCTCAACTGAATGATACAACCTAAAACTTTCAGTACTTTTCACGCGTTGGAAATGTAAACAAAGCAATGATCACGTGTTTGCCTTTGACACCCTGCAACACCCTGCTGCGACTATACAACTTTAGCTTATGGTTGCAATGTGCTTAGATATAGAAATTACAAAATCGTACCGATATTACGCCTGAGGTGCAACAAATCGATTATGCTTGTAATTCTATCGCAAATCAGCAGTAGGGCATTCCTAGTTAATGACGTAACTTTGTATAATGAGGCGTGACCACTTTGCAAACGCGTTGTCCTACTTGGAGATATTTCCAACTTTTCGAAATGGAACTTACTCTTCCGAACTGGAGGACTGCAGCAGCAGCAGCAATATCACCATATACAAACGAATATGTCCAGCCATTGCTACGACTTGAACTGAACTGATTAACTGCTGTGCTGCGGATGTATACTCACAGTACGGGCACCTTATTGGCACCTTATTTGCAGCCATGGCATTGGCCATTAGCTGCTTCTAATGCAATTCGCCACTCGTAATTAAGTCTGGCCGCGGCCGATAAAGTGCATAATTGAGGCGTCATCTGGCCAGACGGTGGATCCCAATAGAGACTGCAGTTCGATGTGAAGTCAGTATCGTTGTTTTGGGTGCTCGCAGCCGGTTTGTGTGCTACACATCAAAATACTCGATGGTTACTCCAGTAGTTCTAATTGCTGTAGCATAGTTGTTGTAGTTGCTATAGCCGTGTAGTTGTTGCCTCTTTCCCAGCCTGGTTAATAAAGCAGCACTTAGTGTTTGATTGAGGCGGAGGCAAAGGCAGAGCTATAGACGATTTCGGACAGAGCACCTACTTAAGTCCAGCGCTCAGCTCTACTTATGTTTATGTGCGTGTGCATATATGTATGTATGTGTGTGTGTGTGTGTCTGCGCTTGTTTGTGTGCCGTGGCTGTGATGCATTTCCGCTTGAGTAGCTTGTACTCCTGACTTGCTTTGCTTACATTTAAGTGCATATTCACTGCGCGAGGGTCGCACGGAAAGTAAGCAGAGCTTGAGCAACTCATTTGGTAAGGCAGATAACTGATAACTGCAAATAACTGAAGTGAATAAAGCAGTAAAAGTTAACATTTCCTTATTAATTTGAATTGGTTTAAAAAAAGTCAAAAGAAAACAGTGAAATAACTATAAAAAGTGGCTTAATAATTTACCAAAATGTTTGTGTTAAAAAACATTTTTGGCCGCAACTGAACGTTTAAAAAAGCTGGCTGTGCCGAAAAAAACAGCTTGATAGCGCTGACGTGAAAATAGCTTGTTGTAGACAAGAGAAAACATTCGAGAGAATTTCGGAAACATAATAACTGCTGAAGCAGCCCGCCTGCTTTCGCAATTGGCCGAGCAGCTGCAAAGACAGCAATAACAAGAACAACACAGAGACAAACGCTCGCACACACACTTGCAGGCTCATACACTGTTGCCATGTCACTCATTCACTCAGTCAAACTGTCAATGCTGGCTTCAATCTTTGTATGCAACTGCAATTGGCAGTCGAGGCAGCATTACATTTGCTTGATTGAACTTGTGCCCCTTCAAAATGGTCCGCTTCTCTGGCTCCCTCTACCACATCCTGTTGCCTTTTCTCTCTCGCTCTCTCTCTCTCTCTCTCTGTCGCACTTCACCTTTGTGTTGGTATGCCGGAGTGCAATGCTGACAGCAGCTGAAATGCTTGGCAACTGTTTGGACTCGGCTAAAGAAAACAAAACTAAACGGAGCAGGCCCGCTCAGTAGCCGCTGGCCGAGCCTGGGAGTTTACCTCAGTGGACACGAGACACGTTGTGAAATGCATAAGCAGCAGAAGGCAACCCTGACCCACATTCGATGTGCAGTTGGGGAAATGCTGAAGTCGCTGGTGTAGGCGGGTAGACGGGCAGATGGGCAGCCAAGCAGCCGGGCAGCACATGTGCATAGACAGGGAGCTGCATTATTTGTAGCATACTTTATGGCGCTCGCAGCTTAAAGTGCACTCGCTTTTCATCAGTCGCAGCGAGTGAAAGTAAACTTATAAAGCTGTACATATAAGTGTATATATTTATATAACTTTATAAGTATATATTTGTCTAGCAAGTTTTCATATGTTTATTCGCTGCTTGTCGACTCATCACTTAATTCGCCAACGAGAAGCAACGGGCAACAGAGCTGGGCTAAGAGCAAGACAAACTTGCTATACTCTCACAGGCATGGAGTCCACGTGCTTTCGCTCTCTATTTGCTTAGATTAGAGTAGTGTAAGCGCAGACTGTTTATATATAAATCGAAACTCGATATGTATAGTAACATAGTTACATACATATAGTTACGGCTCTGCCATTAGAAGTGTAGCAAGCTGCGGAGGGTATTGCGGACTTCGGTGCTGGGGACGGCAACTTGTTTTTTGTCTTTTGGCCCAAGCGATGTTCAGTTGCGTTTATATGACCCATACATCTCAATTTGTGCGACTTGTGATCTGGGTTACAGCGTGCAGTCCGGGCCAAGCAATTGACTGTGACAGCGCAAGAGAACTGACAAAAAGTCTCTCGCAGAAAGTGGGTTAGAAGAGAGAGGGAGCATAAGGAGTGGGTGGTGCCAGGCTCAAAGTTTGCTTAGTTCAAATTTCAGCGTCTCGCGATGTCTGTTATTCTTTCGAAGCATATCAATTTAGTTGAAATCGACTTCAGTCTGAATAAGAAGCAAGCTTATCATTTGCATGAAAATTATACCCATCTCTTTGACGGCGACCCAACAGTGCCAAGTTGACAACTTTAAGCGGAATCACAGCTTGGCAAAACAATTCAGTGCGCACGTCACCAATGCTTTCACTAAAAAATTGTTGTCCAGAGCGGTTTAATTCATTTTATCCCTTCTCTGCGCTTCTCTCATTTGGCATGAAAAAAAACAAAGTTCTGCTCTTTTAAATTCATTTAAACGTTTTTACCGTTTTTTATGCAGACCGACCAGTTTGTCTCCTGCTCGTCTGCAGCTTTATGTCTCGTGCCTGTCTCCCCGAAAGTTTTGTTTTGGTTTCACAGAAAAACTGTTTAGCGTGGGAAGTGATGGGTAAAAATAGTAAGTTTTGCCACGCACAAAGTAGAACAATCTGAGCACAACGATTGAGCAAAATCAGGCTAACTAGAGTTGAAAGTTTCCCTACCAAGTGACAAGCAAATTGGTTCCTAAGGAAAATATAGAGCCATTCGACTTGAGGGTCTGCATAGTTCTATATTCCTGGTATATACTTTTGCGAAAACTGTAAAAGAATACTGTAAATAATAATAAAAATTGAAACACGTTTAGAAAGCTTCAAACTATCGTGCTCGGCTGCTGGATACCTTTCACCCAGTTTGGTTGATATAAATGTAATCTGAATATGAATAATATCAGTCTTATGAATTTCAAACGTAAAGGTCGTTCTCTCGTAAAAGAATTGGGCGAACAGCCTTCTGCTCCACTTTTGTATAGACAATTTCAAGTTTGATAACTTTTGTACCTATTGTGTTATCGAATTGAAATTTACTGTGTATTTCAGCATTATTAATAGCTAAGTGCGTACCAAAGCAGAAGAGTGTAACACTTAAGATCTGCTTAATATTTCACTTTAAATCCAAAATTACGATGCGTATGCTAGACTGAGATATTGAGGCCAAATTTGAGTTTTTCACTTCTGTTAAAGCTAAGATCTGCGCGTTTTTATAGATAGAAGAACAGAGTCAAATCGACAAAATACATTCTGTTCCACGCTTTATTTTGCCTCTTGTATACATTTGCAAAAGCTTTAAAACTAAATTCTCAGCTATATAAATATACTCAATCATTAATTGTTCAATTAGCATCAAAATTTATTATTGATTCAAAACGATTAGATCAATTGAAATGTCAGAGCTCGGGTTAAGTCAAATTAAAGATGACCGTTTACAAAATTTACAAGTTACCTAAGCCTTGGCCTGCCTGCCTAAATCCTTTTCGTTTCCCTCGCTATCTCGTGCCTGAACGTTTTGTCTTTGTTGTTGCCCAAACTCTGTCTTCGAATCCCCAACATCTCATTCATCCGCATGCGTAGCGCATGCCAATTGTGCAATTGTTGGAAAATTTCTTTCACTGAAAACTTGTTCGTTGTGACTTTTTCCTTCCTCTTTCCTCCCGCTTTTGGCTTTCTCCATCTGAATTTTCTTCTTTTATTTTGTTATTCTGTTGGCCATGTCTCACTTTTTACACTCTGCGCCGCCGTAAGCTTTGTTTGTTGCGGTTGCCAGCTGCAGGGCCAACTTGGGGCAACTGAATGGGCAGCGATAGGGCAGCTATGGCCCACTGTGCGGCTCTGTGGGGCTGCTGTCTTAATAGGTGTTGGCAATCATGAAGTTGCCGGCGGTTCCAGGACGCGACCGTTCGTATAACTTTTTAGCCCAGTATGTGCAATGTGTGCGTGTGTGTGCCTGGCCATTAGTCGCTTTGATCAAATATTTAAAGCTAATGAACAAGATGGGCACACAGCCAACTTCTAATAAAACAAAGAACGAGTAAAGTAAATAGCAACAACATAGGAGGAAGCCAACCCAACGCCAACTAAACTTGTTTGGCATTTTCAATGATTTAAGGCGAACAGAAACAGACACAGAAAAATATACTACAACTGGGACTAACACAAGGCTGGCAGCAGCTGCTGTGCCCCACCAAAGAGTTCAATCAACCTGATAAACTTCAATCAGGCTGCGGTGAAAACTGGCTCAGTCCGATTCTCGCAGAGGACCAGAGCTGCAGGTAAAGTCGGCTCAGAACCAGAGTGAGAGTCACGCCATGGCACAATTAGGATGCCGTTGAGGTTTTGTCAATGAATGAAAGCGTTTGCAACTTTTATTTAACTTGCGAGAGGGCTACACACACACACACACACATACACTTACAGCAACTGAGCTTGGTCAACAATTGCTGTCTAGAACGTGCACTCACGTAGAGGGCCACAACAGCCTCCCCCGGGAGGTAAGAGACAAGGTAAATGTATAAAGCTACGTCAAGTTTTGCGAGTCCAGTTGAGCCCAAGCTATTTACAGCAATTGCGGTTCGAGCTCTCGCCCGATTCCTGATGATTTCGACAATTCAATGCAGTTGCAAGGAGTCCCTCGACAGGTACTTGAAATTGCCACAAAACAGACATTGTTTTACGCGTTCAAATGAAGTTTACCTAGTGAAAGTAACTGAACTCTAGGGAGATTGACATCTATTTAACCAAAAGGGAAAAGTAAAACCTGTCTAGAAAAACTAAATCTGAAATCACTCTAAAGTCATTTAGTCATTCGAATTCAGCTCAGATCTTTTTTCTGTTATACTATATTGTACTCTGTGTATATCAATATATGAAAGTATTTATAACTTTTTTCAATTAGTTAGTGTAAGGTAAGGGTTCCTTCGGTCTCAATGACTCATGGATATCCATGCCTACTTCTGATTGTAACATTCATTTGAAATTTTCATAATTCGCGTATACCCTTCCTTAAAAAGGGCTTGCTAGGTATAGAATTCTGTCAGCTTAACCTAAATTGGCTTTTGGCTTGCGGTCTAGTCGCGCGGTAAGTTAACTAGGCTTCCCCTTCACTCGTCCACGACTAACCACAGCAGTCGTCGTAGCAGTCGAAGGCGCAATCGACTGCACCGCGATAAGGCTTTGCTCTCGCAGCCGACAAACCGACTGACCACTGACCCCTTTGCTGAACCACAAGGCAAACGAGACACTCTCGCTACCCCGGCTCCTCGCTTGTAATCAGGGAACTGTTACATGGGGCCTGGCATAGGCATTAGACAAGCTCGCGCTGAGCGGCAGCAGTTGCAAGTGCGAACTATTCGCGAGAAGATGCTGCATTTGTCTCTGTTCCTGTTGTTGCCTCTGGCTGTGCTAGACACGTGGGCCGAGCCAGAGGCAGCTGCAACTCGGCGCAAGCTAAACGAGAAGGACTTTCAGTTGGACTTCCTGCGTTCGTTGACCCAACTGGCCGAGAAGCGTGCCGAGCTGAGCCTAAACGATTACCTGCTGCAATTGGAGAGCAACGCCGTGTTCAGTAACTACTCCAGGGAACTGCTCGACGCACGGACGGCACAGAAGCTGCACCCAAAGGTGCTGCTAATCAAACAGCTGCTGGACGAGCAGCAGCACATGCCTAGAGTCCCAGACTTGGAGCACACCTGTGTGCTACGCAATCTGCTGTTCCTCAGCCGCCTGCATCAGCAGCTGCGCGAGGCAACCGATGCCAGCGCCCTGGAGATTCGCCAGCTGCGCATGCACCGCCTCTGCATGCAGTTCAAGCGCCCCCCGCACGGTCCGGGCCGACAACGCGGACAGCGCTTGATTAACGAGCAGACAGTGGGCGCTGCCCTGGAGCAACTGAATCTTACGCGGAGTGTGACAAGTAATAAGGGCAATCTGAGCCTGAACCAGTTCGGGGAGCAGCTCTATGCGCGAATTAACTTTTCGGGTGCCGCGATAATCGACGATTATCTGCTTGTATTTCGTGGCCTGCTACAGGACATACTGGACTCCTCGGAGACATCTGATAGTTCGAAGGCGACGCAGCTGGAGGCGCTGCTCAAGCAACTGGACACTATGCTGGCCATCCCGGACTTTTTTGCCAAGCGACAGAGTGTCTACGCCTTCCTGGAACAGCAACTCTCTACGGATCCCGACAAGGTGCAGCACGATGCCGATGCCTCCCATCACTTCACCAAGCAGCTACTGGAGCAACTTAGAGCCAAGGGCTTGGATCTGTTTGTCATATTTCTGTTCAACAACTTCGAGTTCCTCGAGCTCGTGCACGAGCACTGGACTCAGCTGTTGCCCCAGTCGCCCAGTGTGCTCTACGATGAGACGTACAGGCTGCTTTATGATATCCAGCAGCAATACCAGACCTTCAAGCTGGACTCGGAGAGCTCGGCCAAGTATGAGGCATACACGCAGGCCCTGCGACGCTTACATGAGCGCACAGTGGAGCAGGCGCAGCCAAGTCATCACATCTTCGAGATGGTTAGCGGCGCGGCGCAGAACGTTGGCAGTGTGACCTTTGACATGATCAAGACCAAGTGTCAGGAGTTGCTGTAAAACTGTGGGGAATAAGTAGTTGTAATGTTTCTTTATATTTTTGGTAGCATATATCCTTATATATTTTTATAGCATTTTGTTTCTATTAAAAGTAACTGTTTCTATAACAATTTTTTAAATTTCAAAAGAATATATTTATATATAACTAAATTGAAAAAGGTAAAAATGCTACAACCGAGTGCACTCGACAGTAAAAATTTTTTTCCGTTAAAAATTAAGTCTTTATATTAAATACTTTTATTTAACAAATTCACAAAAATGCTTTGCATCGCGTAGTTTTACTGATGCATGTGTTTGACGCTACACGCACATGCTGATCTCAGACATACAGTCAAGCGCAAGCCGTCCCCCGCCGTAGCGTCTCTGCAACCGATCGGACTGAAATTTGCAGCGAATAAACATCATCTTTAGCTACTTTTCTACCAAATGACAAGGTTTTCGGTATTATACTTTGCATATTATTGCAGTTCAAAATATAAAATATAGATTTTTGGAGGCGTAGGGCATGGTACTCATAGTGAAGTATATTAAGTTTATTTAACTTGATCTGTGTATCTGTGTACACGAACCTTCGTGACAAATTTGGTATTTTTAGCTCTTGTAATAACTGGGATCATATCATGACCAAATTGACTAGGCTATTGCTGATGATCAAGAATATATAAACTTGTTATAGCCTACTTGCTACTTGATACATACATTGTAAAACATACAATTGCAAAGGGCTAATATACCATTTTCTTTGCGGTATAAAAACTTAAGGTTTTCCTTAGTTTCCTTCCGCTCCCTGAATTATTTGATACTTACAAAGTACTTATAAGTAACGTAAGTACGGGCAGGGACCCTAGGGAGCTAGGAAGAGGGTTTGAGATTATTCCCGCTACTTCGCTTAACAAAATGTCTCCGAGCTTAATTATATTTTCTTGTTTCGCTTTGTTGTTGTTGCTCATCGTACTTTGTAATATCCGCCCGATGACGCTTCTGCCTCGGATGTCGCCTTAATAGCGCTCCAGGCCCTACAAAATCGGTTCTCTCTTGCGTTACCTCGCTTACTGTCTCCCTTTCCCGCTCTCTCTCTTTGGCTCTTGACCTGTGCAGCTTGCCTGAGCTTTGCCGCATTATGCTGATGCTGATGTGTCTGTTTATCTGATGCCGCCAACTGGCTACTGGATCCCGACCGAATGCCACTGGGTGCAGGCCGCCGGGTGTTGGGCGTTGAGTAGAGTGTGCCGTGTCCTGGGGCCAGACTGCCAAACTAATGACTGTTGCTGCCGCTGTCGTTAGCCCAAGCCAGTTAATTAATTGCCGTCGTTGCAGGTGATTAGAACTTAAATGAGTTGCAGCTGCGGCACAGCAGCAAAATAGCGCAAAGGCCGGGCACACCAGAAGTTGTCGTCAACACGAAACCATAATGATTGGAAAACACACAGAAACGCACAGGACGCGTCAACGCACATTTGCTGTCCGCTCCTGCGGGCTGTAATGCTATGTGTCCAACTCGCCTCGTTCGAATGACGCACTGAGTTTGTATTACAGTTGCACAAATCGAATGAGCCACGTGAACTGGTCAAATGGGTGCAGCACAACAGGTAAACGCAGCTCGATAATTGTGTAGACTGTCTGTGCTCCGTGTCTAATGTAACGAACGCTTTTGTGCTAGTAATTATTGTACCGGGTATCTCGCAGTTGAGTTCATTTGACTTCTAGTGCAGAAAGTTATGTGATGATATAAAATCTGTAAAGAAGAACTAGCAAACGCTCTTACGCTAGTATTAATTGTACCGGGTATCTCACAGTTGAGTTCTATTGATATTGGTACGACTACGGGCGACGGGACGACCAAATCTCCGATAGAAGGACCAAGTAGAGAAGGTTCTAAATGTACTGGGTATTTCCAATTTTTCCAACTTTTTGGACATACGTAAGCCATGGAAGGTCATTCAAAGCTGATATTATCTGTGGGAATCTGAAACTGTGTGAAGGGTATAGTAGGTTCGAGTTTACGCAACTGTCGCTTTTATTACTTGTTTCTTTTTATTTTGTCTGTTACATCTCCCGAGATTTGGGTCAATTATAAGCTGATCCTTTTGGACTGCGTTCTTGGGATTCTTAACACTTAAGTGCCAGTGTAATTTTAAGCACTGTAAAATAAGCGTCAGCTAGAAAAATACAAATATATAGAAATAAAAAGCAAGCTTGAAATTTTACCAACTGAGTTCATTCACATGTATCTTACTCACTTGTGTTTCCTTTCGTTACAGTCATCCAGGAGGATCCTGAATTCACGGACGTCATTGACAACATAACAGTTCCCGCGGGACGCAACGTCAAATTGGCCTGCTCGGTCAAGAATCTCGGCTCGTACAAGGTGAGTCGGTAACGAATGCTAGTCGAAGCATCATTGTTGTTAAATAAGGAAAATCTCATTAGCTGTAAGTCGACGCAGACGGTGCAGCTGTGTGTGAGTGTGATGTGAAGTCGAATACTCTAAGATAATAAATAATAAATTATAGACTGCTATGAACTGGCCAATACCCTACAGTTGTAATTGCTACAATTTATTCACTGCTGTAAATACTGCGTATCAGATTTACTTAAGTCTTACCTCTGCCAGCTCGAAGTTTACTTAACCTTTTCGACTCGTGATATGTGCTCAGCTGACAGACGCATTAGCCAGCAGGAAACTAATGTGCCGCTGTCTGAGCCCAACACGTCTATGGGGGACAGCAACAGAACAAGCTGAAGCTGTGCTAAGGCAGTCAAGGTCCAGGGAGCAGCAACAGGCGCCTCTGCAGACCATTGCAGACGCATTGAACTTGTTGACTTGCCGGGCTTCGCTCCACACTTGAGTTTGTCATGAGTTGTAGCCGGAGATGTTGCTGTAGTTGTTGTTGTTGTTGCTAGTGGTGCTGCTGTTGTGCTCTTTGTTTATACGTATACGTAACGTTGTGTGTGCTCGTGTTTGCCCTTTGCTCAGCGCTTGACAGCACACGCAAACAGAGCACAGAACACAGAGAAGAGAGCAGAGAGCAGAGAGCTCCGAGCAGAGAGAAGCACTGAGAGTTGCCTGGCTGAGACTATCTCGCAGTGTCTTTAATTAAGTAATTTGTGTTCTCTTTGTCTCGCTGTCTCGCTCGGTCGAAAAATCTAACTGCCAGAAATGTAAATCGCAAAGGTTTTGGGCAAGTTAATTATATGATGCTGATACGAGCTGCAACTTGTATGACATGTACTTGAGGGCCCAACGAAGCAATTTGTGCATAGCAGGTTCGTACAGAAGAGCGCAGTTTGAGAGCGACTGGTTACTGCCTAGCATTCGTTGTGTGCAGCATATTCTCAGGCTGCACTCGCACGCACCGCTGCGGGGCTCAGCCCGTGAATGCCCGGCAATTTAAATTTGCATCCAATTGAATTTCCATAATGTCCGACGAGCGGAACGTGCATAAATTTCGTTTGACACGAGAAACGAGCGAATCGCTCGCTCCACCTTTTATCTGCGAGCGCATGTTATGAGCTCTCGTAATCATTTTTATGGCCCTTAAGATTGGTATGCACTACCCCACACTCTGTAGCCCCAGCCTCTCCCATGCCCATACCCATCGCCAAGCACTACACAACTACTTAAAAATGGCCCCGACTCCAAGCGCCCTGTGCCGCCGCAGGTATGCTCAAAAGTTAACCAGTGGCAAAAACAACAACTGCAGGATCAGGAGCAGAAGCAGCAGCAGCAAAAGGCAGAAGCCATGGCAGGAGCAGCGGCAGGAATGCCATGAACGACGCGTAGCTGCAATAAAACGTGACTTTGCATGCAAAATAGTTGCGTAGCCGCCAGCAGGCCAGGTTACATTGGAATTGATTTTTACAGCCCCGGCCGGGGTATATAAGCTTTGTTCTTAGTTTCAAAGTTGTATATTATGCTTACATATTTTCGGTATGGGCCAAATAAATTATATTAATGATATGCAATCTCGTTCCAGCAAAGATTTTTAGTATATTCCTTAAAAACAAACAAATAAAACTAAGTTTATATACTTATGACGTGACTATATAGATATTCTTACAGCCCAAGTCTTTGAAAAAGATATTTTTTTTTTTATTTCTGTTTAATTTACAATCTATCTATCTGATAATAAGTAAATTATATAAGGGAGGGTATTTACAGTGAGTTTTACATATATGAGGATGAGGGTATTTACAGAAGGGTATTTACAGGGAAGTAGTCACCACTCACTGGACGGCCTAAAAAAAAAAGATATGAGTAAATTAATTTAACGACTTAGCTTATTTTCCAAATTGATTTGCATTTTGCTCCAATTGCAGAGTATCCGCGCTTCGACATGTCTGACATTGCTTGCGTTTCTTAATTCTTTTTAACTGCGGCCTGCTGCTATTCTTGCCAGGCAAATATTTGAGCTGCGTGTAAATTAACTCGCGTAGTTCTTCGACGCGTCCCTCTCTTTTAACACGTTTACGCTTAAATTGTTAATATTTCGAGCGTTGGAACGCAGCAGCAGAATGCCAGGATGGTATCGGCAGCTGCTTAAGCTGTCGTCCTTGTTTGTATTTCAATTTCTTGCGCCTACACAAACAGCCAACAACATCACAACCAGACCAGAATGTGCATAAGTTTGGATTTTTAGTGCTCTTGTTTTTCTTGTAGTTGTTGTAGTTGTGGGTTCCCTTCTTTTGCTGCCATCGCTAAAAGTCGGGGCGAAGCATAAACATTTCCAGGCACAATAAAGCGTGTTTATTTTTACTCTAGCTGAAAGTTTTTCCCGTTTTTTAGATGCTGTTTAAATTTTTATGACTTCATTTAGTGCGTTACAGTAAAGTTTTTGGCCAACTATAGTAAAAGCCGAACCGAAAGGCAGGCAGGCAGAAATTCTCTGGTTATTTCTCCTCTCTTCCGACCGACATATGCCATCAGCATATGCCTCTTCTCAGCCTTTGCAATATAAACAAAATAAATTCACAAATTTGTAAAGCATTTTATGGACAACAACCCGCTCTAGTGCCATTAATGGCTTAAGTCTGTTGTTTTTTTCCTCATTTTCGATGCTTTTTAAACGGTTTTCCCAAGTTTTTCCTTTTGCTTTGACCTATTTAAAGTAAACACAGTGATATCTACATATTTTGGTGGTTTAAAAAGCTAAAGCGATAATAAATAAAGGCCGGAATTATTTAAATCTTAGTAGAAAACAAGGATAAGCTACACTTAAACTTAAGCACCTCAAAGCATTTGCAAAAGCGTACTATACAAGTTATAAAAGCTTAAACATTTAAAAATATTTAATGCTTTATAGGCGATTTTTATTTGCACTCACTTTACTAGAAGACGTTATTGCCTAGACATGGAACATTCTTTGAAATACTTAACCATGTGATTTGTACAGCTCGATCACAATTAGTATTACTATTATTATTATTATTTATCGTAATTTTGAAAAAGGCAAGCAAATACAATTTTATTGATATTTACTGATTAACTAATTGATTAATACTAAAAATAATAATGGTAATAATAATAATAATAATAATAATAATAATAATAATAATAATAATAATAATAATAATAATAATAATAATAATAATAATAATAATAATAATAATAATAATAATAATAATAATAATAATAATAATAATAATAATAATAATAATAATAATAATAATAATAATAATAATAATAATAATAATAATAATAATAATAATAATAATACTTTTGTAATACTAGTGAAAGAAATTGCCTCTGAGAGACTTTTTTTAAGAACATTGAATTAGGCTTGTAATCATTTAAGCCGTCGCTTGCATTCGGTACTGAGACGGTTGTCTAAAGTTGAACATCTAATATCTTCTATTTGTCTAGGTTTATTCTAAACTAGCTAGTTTTCCAAACCTCAAAATGAACCTCAATCTCAGCCCCTTTAATTGGTTGGCAGACGTTATCAGCATTAAGGTCAGTTTATCCATTTGCATAAGTTAATTTGCTGAAGGTCAGGAACCTCCTCGAGGGGGTAGCAGAAGAGCTCAAGTGTCAGCCTGGACGACAACTTATCACATGGCTTTTCTTTATTCTCACTAATAGAGAGGCAGGGCGTTTCAACTACTTATAAAGAAACTTAAATATGCGCAAAATTGAAATTGCAGATGGAAAGTCCATTATAAAGTCTGAGTCATACACCAACACACTCACACACATATTTATATATGTAGGTGTGTGTAAACTTTGCTTTGACTTTCGCTGACATTTTGCAACCGCAAAATTATTAAGCCAAATGTCGCACACCCCGACAGCAGCACGATGCGATATCCAAGGGGTTTGGCTGGGACTAGAAAGGCTTTCGGTGCGAGTGGGGAACTTGCTGTGGGCTTTTCAACGTTTTTAATGGCATTACACGAGCCTAATTAATTTCATTAAAATGACCCCAAAAACTAGCAAAATGTGAAATGCGAATGCAGCGAATTTCCTGAATATTTTCCGGGAACCACTTTAAAATGTCCAACACTGTGGGTTTATGTGTGCGTATATAATGAGGATATGGGTCTGCACTTTGTATGTGCATTTTCGGCCATGGCTTTTAAAGTAGTTGGACAGCAAATGCAGTTTTATTGATTTTGCATAGATCTGCCACTTTAAGCTTACTCTAGAGGGACACTGCATTCTCCCCTCCTTCCTTTGGGCGTATTCGCCTGATAAACTTAGATTCATTAATATTTGACAGGGTTGTTGTTGCACGACTGAAGCCACGGGGCGGGGTCAGCAGGGCGAGCTACTGTGCAACTACTTAGGCAAACTACAGCTGCTTGATTTTTATTCAACTGAAGTTACCCAAGTGTCAACCTTCGAACCAAAGTACAACAAAAAGAGCAAGTAAAGAAACAACTGTGGAGAGAACGCTCGACTGTTAGATACCTTTCACTCATTTTCACTTTAACAAGTTTGTTTTTAATATTAAAGTCTTCAGATTTAGAAGATAACCGTTAATTATTCTTCATCCCCTTCATATGCAGTATAATGTTTGACTTTATAATGTTCCAAATAAATGATTCTGTTAGATTAAATTCTACTTTCCAAGCAAGCCACAAATTTGTTTTTTTAAGCCTTAAGTCTATCGTTTCTATTTTTTTTTTCAAGCCTAAAACCAAACATAAATTAATTATAGTATATTATTATATAATATTTCTGTTTTATAATATTTTGAAGAGCAATTCTATAGGCATTTTAAAAAATTTTGGAAACAAAAAACTTTATTTTTACTGAACAAAATTTTGGAAATAACGAATACAATTTTGCGTTTCCTTTAATTTTTCCATGACTGCATATGGTCGAGCGTATAAAAGGTGAATGCCCTACAAAGTTAAATTTGTCATTGAAAGTTAAGAAAAAGGCTAACAAGTTTTCATTAAGTGAGTCTGTAATTTCTGAACTCACGGTGTTCACACAGTTGGGCATCTGTAGAGCAACTGCGTTTGTTAATGTTATAAAAACGACATCGACTACTCCTCTGTGAGAGCGAAGACGGACGGAGATGTGCAGCGAGGTAAATAGCAGAAGTAGAACCAGAACGAGAACGAGAAGGAGAACGACGGCTTGGGCGGCTTGGGCGACTTGGGCTTTGAGTGCTTGTCTCATCTAGCTTGTCGCACGTTTTCATTGCAGACATTGAAAAATTAACCAATATCTGTCTATGCTCGCTGACACTACGTCGGCAGCAGCAGTAGCTTTCCCTTCGCAGCAGACGCCGGCTGATGGAGCACAGTGGTGGTACCCAAGGGTGCCAGATAGCGGATAATAGGTGCAAGCTGCTGAAAGTTGCTGTCATTTAACCACTGTTACTACCGAGGCTGGAGCTATCAAGTAGAGTGCAGCGTAACATCGGATGTGCTCTTCGCCTGATCAATCATTGTTGCCAAAGGCCCCGAAATGCTTCATGTTAATTAAAATGATAACTTATTTTCCATTCAGATATTCCAAGTCCTACATGTAATACTATTACTGCTGTTTGCTGTTCTGCTCTCCGCGCTTACAATCAATTATTTCGCCATGAAGCTACTGGGTTTATCAGTCCTCCCCTCTGCCAAGACTTCAGCCAGTAACTCTTACTTAGCATCTTGATCTACGCGCTGCTCTTTATTCACTTCTTTTGTATGGGGCTACACACAGCAGCAGCTCTGCCCAGCTGTGGGTGTCTGTGTGTGCTGAAATTTATCATTGAAATGGCATCGACAATGGGTGCTCGTGTTTTTTTTACATTTAGCACATCTTAGCAATATTCTGTGCGCTCGCATTTGCATAAATTGTTTGTTGTTTCGGGTGAAACTATTGCATAAGTTCGACAAGGGTGTGGGCGGGTCGGGGAGTGGCATGCGCATCCCGTTGACGCATGAAGGCACACAGCCAACTTTGAGGCAGCAGCCAGCTGCTGCCACATGTGACGTGAACTTTGGCAATTTCAACAGAGCACCAGAGCGTCCGGACAGCAGAAGGACATGCCTTATTCTTAGCCTGCGTCGTTTGTCGCCTGTCGTTTGTCGCCTGTCGTTTGTTGCTCGTCGTTAATCCTTCATAAAAATTGATGATCATGGAGGTGAAGTTTGCCAATAAAAGGAACTGACATTCTGTCAGCTGTTCGGTATAAATGCACATTTAATAAGTGCAAAGCAGTAGTGAGCCCCCGGAGTGCCATAATGCCATGCTGATTACAATTAGCTGTGATACACACACACACACACACACACACACATACTAACATACATATCTGACATGCTTCTCGCAATTGCAGGTGGCGTGGATGCACTTTGAGCAGTCGGCCATTTTGACAGTGCACAATCATGTGATAACGCGGAATCCAAGGATTAGCGTGACGCACGATAAGCACGACAAGCATCGCACTTGGTTTCTGCACATCAACAACGTGCAGGAGGAGGACATGGGACGGTACATGTGTCAGATCAACACGGTGACGGCCAAAACCCAATATGGCTTTGTCAAAGTAGTCGGTAAGTGAGTCTGCTTCCCTGTGTGCCTGCTTCAGTGTGCGTGCCTCTCACTCTGTCAGTCTTTGAAGTTTGTCAGCACATCTGACATTGAAATATTTGCTCTGGCCTGCGCCTAGAATTACATGGAAAGCTCGCAACGCAGGCAACTTAGACACATGTCCTCTGCATATTTCATTTCATTTGCCAAGCAAATGGTCGCCAGGTATTACCAGCCTCAGCCCCGAAACGAACTTGTCCACGCAGGTCTCTTGTCAACAAGTAAAAAGCATACAATTAAACAAACACAGCTCAGCCCAGCTCGGCAGAGTTGTGCTTGTGCTTTAATAACGACAATTTAAATGTACTCCAATGCTTCCGAATGTGACCAATAAAACTGCTTTGCGACTTAAGCGATTTCTGGAAGATATTATCTGTTCTCAGCTAAAGTGGCTAAGATATTCCAAAGAAGTCAGATCAAGTCGCATCGAATCAATGTGTTGTAAACTATCGACTTTAGTTAGTTCTCAAGCTACTGCAGTGAAATTCCTGTTTTATTATTCTCGTACATTATTATTATTATTAGTTTAGAAATTATGATGAAAAATGTCAGGATTTCTTCTGGTATTATAACTTATTTTGCCGTAGCTCATTTTGAAAAGTTTTCTGTATTATTCCCGAACTTTATTAAAATCGTAACAATGTGTTATAGAAATTATGATACAAAATGTCAGGGTATTATAACCCAATTTGCCATTAATGTTTCCAATTTCATTCCTGTATTTTATTAAAATTGTATGACTGTATTGTACGAGCTGTATTAGCTTAGAAATAAGGATACAAATTCTTTACAAATTTCTTCCGGTATTATAACTTAAAATACCATAGCTTATCTTTAAAAGTTTTCTATATCATTCTTGAATTTTTTTAAATCATATCGCTGTATTGCTTAAAAGTTTACATTGTGACACAAATCGACAAATAGAGCTTTGATATCCTTCCGGAAATTAGTAGCCTTACTATATCGAAACATAAACAATACAAAATTTAAGCTAGAGACAATAGGATAATATTACGCAGATATCTGCAATGGTAGACAACATGCATGCTTTCTACTTTTTTGCTCTGAATGTCATTTTAAGACCTGCACATTTCACAGCCCGCAGCGGGCCTGAGCAGATATAGCTTATGTGCGCCCTACACCTGTATATTCCCATTATTTCCATAGTGCCTGGTATAACGTGGCAGACACTCAGGCCTGCTTGCCTCAGTGTTTGTTTTTTTGGTGTGGGTCTAAGCGTTGCATGGCAATATGCCTGACACCACTGATTTCCCCCCTAGAGCTTTGTGCACTCTGATGGCACTTTCAAAAAGCCGTTAAGCACGCTTCAGTGTTGTAAAGCGCTCAAATAACACGCCTCACACGCAGCACACGCGTGTGCTGGCAATTTTGACGTGGCGTGACCAAAACGGCGCCAGCCGACGCTCCACAGAAATGTTTGCAATTTTTTTTCTATAATATTATTTTGCAACATACTCACGCACACACACACACACACACACACACACGTAAGTGTACACACAACTCTTGCACTTATCTCGCTCATACACACACAAAGGGAGATAGAGAAAAAGAGAAACGCGCTTGGCGTAGCAAAAGTCCTGAAAAGGCAAATTTGCCTGTACAAAAAAATAGGAATATGACAACTTTGCTCGCTGGTCAGCAGAAAAAAACCAAAGCAAAAGCCAAAAAAAAAAAATTACAAAGAATTAAAATATGCCACAGGCATTTCATACCCTACGATGTAGCGGTATATCAGCTGTGCTAAAGTGCTGGAAACATTTTAAGGCTGAAGCTCTAAAATGTGTATAAATAGTTTGAATAAAATCGCAAATTTTTAAAATAAAATTTACAAAAATTTGCAACAACTGTAGAAATCATCAGCTGCGCGGTAAACAAACATAGGCTACTGTCTTGGAGCTGTAGACCTCATTCGGTTTTTCATCCACTTTCAGCAAAGTTTTTTTCCTGCTTCTCTGCCCGGCCTAAACGAAAATCCTGCAACGTGCAGCATATGTGTTCCTGTCTGTATGCCTCGTGCATTTGCATGTGTGAACCGATGTCCCTGCCTGCCCCTGCCCCGACTACGGGTCTGTCTCTGTCTGTTCGTGTTCATATCCTAACTGTTGCACGGCGCAGTTTTCAGGCTTGCCGCCTGCTCCTGCTCCTACTCCTCCGGCTTGCGCTCGTGCTTGTCCTGCTCCGCCCACACTGCGACTTCCTACGCTTGGCTGCTATTTGTTTGCGCACATATTTTTCAAGTTTTGCCACAAAAACTGATTTATGTGACTGCTGCAGAGCGTCTGCTGGCCCGCAGTCGCGCCCACATGGCCCCATGCCACGCCACGCCCTCGTGCGCGTCCACTCCCGCGGGAGCCGCTGCTGTCCAGTGCGTTATTCCCAGTGAAATGCCATGTTTGTCCACCGGATAATGTTGATTTGTCAACTTGAAAAGCGGATCTCGTGCGAAATTCCTGCATTTCCTGGCACATTGGAAGTCTGGATACATTTTTACTAGATTTATAGGTTAACTTTTTGAACGCCGCAAGCCAAATCAGCAGCCCGATCCAATTGAAAACGTCCTTTCGAAAAAGAAAAACAAAAAAAAAAAACAAAGAACGCAGAAAACTGAGCAAACAATTAACTATGCAAACTGAAATCTGAATACTGAAAACTGCCAAATGGGCAAACAAAGCTGCCATTCAACATTTTTTTTTTTTTATCGTGCAATTGTTGCAGTCGCTCTGACCTCCACCCACTGCACTCTGCCATCTTGTTTTATTGGCTGTGAAAGCGAAGCAAAAACGTCATAAAAAAATACAAGAAGAGAAAGAAAAACAAGTTTAACCACAAGCCATTTGCGGCATTTACAGGAAGTCTGCCTTTATAATGGAAAGAAGGCTCAAATTTCAGCGAACAGTGTGTCTGGCTAGGGCAGGGAAACCTGTAAATACATTCAATACAGTCGTATGGCCAATGCCATAGGTAAAGCTTGTGAATGGAAACTGTGTGTAAAAGACAATTTCACTAAGCATATTGATTCTGAAACAACATCAGCATTTGATAGAAAATAGCCATGTCCGTCTGTCGGACTGTCCGCCGAAACACCTGTCCGTCTATTTGAACATTTGAACAACTTTGCACTATTAGTTAAGTGTGCGTTCCGGCTTCTGTGTATGTACAATGTACATATTTAAAATAATACCAAAGAGCGCTACGGTCAAAAGCGCTCAGCTTCTGGATACTTATCACCTGAATACTATTCATACTATTCAATCTCTTGGGATTTATCAAATTTCAAACTGCTTCTGTAAATTAAATTTGCAGTCTCACGTATTGCCACAACATTCAATCAAACTGTTTGGTTATACTTTTCAGTTTATTTTTTATCTAATTACTTGCTAAATGATCTCTTTGAATCTCTCTTACCTTTACTGAAAAGAGCCTTTTTATTTTCATTTTAACTGATAATGGTTATACATATAATGAGGCTACAGAATTATTTTATTTTATATTTTATATTTCTACCTCTTTGAATCATCAACTACCACAAAGCATTCGACCTTTGCACTCTGCCTTAAAATTTTTCTACAGCATGCATTAAACCAATTCCAAATTAAAATCAAACACAGGCGCACGCCTTCAAATTGCAACTCTGAAACTGGAACCTCTATTTCCACCGGGAAAAACACATATTAAAATGGCCCGACCATAAACACAAATTAGATATTGTCAATGGAAACAAAGCAGATCAAGTGAAACGCAGTTCGTTTACATGCCAAATCCAATTAAGCGCTGCACAGTGGTAAAAAAACAGGTTTGTTTGGGTGAGGGGAGAGCACAGTCATAGAATCCTTCAATTTGAGTGGACTTCGGAAAAAAGGGATAATTACGTTGTGCAGCAAATGTAATGAAATTAAAACGTTGCATTCGCCATCTAAATAGGCGAAAAAGGCGCACTAAATAAATAAATAAATTTGAGAGCGACAACAACAACAACAGCAACTACAACAACAGCTGCAGCAACATTTGTGCACTATGAAATGAAATGAAATCTACACGAAATTATAAAATGGCGGGACGCAAAAAGCAAACAATAAACGCGCTTCAATTTATGAGCCTCGCACACGGAATGCATTTAAATGTGGATCCGGCTCCAGCTCCAGCTTCAGCTCCCGCTCCAGCTCTGGGGCTACGACTGGGGCAGCAACTGCAACTGTGCTGCATACTTTGCGGCGCCCCGGGACACGCCGAGGTAGAATGGGAGGTAGCGGGGCGGGCTGGCGGTAATTCCCAGCTCAAAAGTCGACCAAATGACCGCACAAAATGCAAAACAACAATGCAACAACATGCAACAAGGCAAACAACAAACAACGAGCACAACAAGAAAAACAACAACAATAACGAGCTCGCCCGCTGTAGACTCCGTTGGCGCATAATTTTTAATTTCTGCTCACATAATGAGGCAATTTATTAAATTCAATTACAACGTTGACACTCGCCACTGTCCCCCCTGACGGGTAATACACACGCACACATGCCCGTAAGCGTGTGTGCATGCTCGTAAATTAGTTTCTTCTACGTAAGCATATGTGTTATACGTCCATATATTGCCGACTAAGCTTGCTATCGGGAGAGGCTCTAGCGATTTACAGTCTGCATTCACTATGCTGCAGGACTTTAGGACAACCTGAAGAAGTCGACAGGCAGCTAGGACTTGGAAGGGCTACTGGAGCACTTTCTAAAACTCTGCATTTAAAATAAATTCTGTTAACACACCTTAAAGTCGAATGAGTACAGTGAAAAAAGCTTCTTATTTCCTTAACCCCCGAAAGAACGAACACTAGAAGACCGATTAAAGTTAAAGAACTCAACTTAGGTTGAACCGGTTTAGCTTGGGCCTGAATGACTTAACCTTACAGCAATTAGCTAAGCCTAAACATGATTCTGTTAAGTCACTTCAAACTGTAATACTGACAAAATTTAAAGTTGGGTTTGTATGAATTCTTCCTATATAAAAGGTCTAAGTCGCTTTAAAATAACGTGCCCTGACCAAGCGCAGGACTGCAAGAAACTGATTAGAATTTGTGATGATGATCGAATGCATCTATGATCATGATGGGCTAAGGGCAATTAGAAAATTTGACGCAATATCCGCTTTGCAATTACGTATATAGTACAAGGCAAAAATTGCGGCTTGACTACGGAGTATGTGTGTGCTGACAGGCCTCACGCCAAACTTAGCTGCCTTGTCCGGACTTTGCTAATTAAATTTCAACATGTATGTGAAAAGTTTGTCGTGGAAAACAATATATTCCGGGGGGAAAGAAAACTGCGGCACGTCTGTGTGACAAACTTTGCGAGCTTTCTTCATGTCGCCAGCTGCTAAATATCAATAAAGAAACTAATATGTCAAATGGGAGGCCGGGTATATGGCAGCTCGGAGCAACTGCTGCCGGGTTTGGCTCCCGGTTGGCTTTCTTGTCCGGCCCGGCGATTAGCACATCAAGCGTTTATTAATAGCACAGCAAACGGTTCGAACAAAGTTTTGCCCTCTTCTTCTGCTTTTCGCTTCTGCTTCTTCTCTTCTCTTCTTCTGAGCCATAAAGGTCCTCGCATTATGAGCCGGCCAGAATGGAGGAGCCAGAGACAAAAGTTTACAGCGCATAGAAAAAGTTCAAGTAATTGCAACTTTTAATTACACTTTGGTTTTATGCCCCATGTCCCCCCGGGGATGTGACCAAAAGGTAAAGATTTAACCCAACTGAACGCTCTTAAAGTAGCCTTGGGCACACCTAAACGACTGCCGAGATGTAACATATAAATTGAGTTAAATTGCAATGAGCAAATGCTGGAAGGAACTGGAAGAAATTATACGGATTGTACGGCTCTATTTGAAGAAACGGAATTATATTGAAAACTATTCAAAATTCTCTATGTATTGAAAGAGATTATTTTTAGAGGAATTGATTTTTGAAATATATCGATTTCGTTTTTTTTTTTATATATCTTATATATAAATATATCTTAATTCCAAATATTTAAATCCAAGCTTTTTGATCCTTTTTCCTCATATCTATAAACCGGTTGAAGAATAAATTTCGCTCAGGAATCCCCTAACAGTTTATGGCTTAATTCAGTTTCTGTTTATGCATTAAATGCCTAAATTGGTTTAAAACCACCACTGGAATTTTTGTGAATTCCTCATAAATTTTTTGCCGAAATGTTATTTATTGATTTTCCGGGTTGAGGCCACAATGAACCGAGAGATAGAGGTATACGAGGCGTCAATGTCGGGCGACAGTGAGACGGCAGGCACGTGATTCGAAGGTCTCGTCGGCTTTGAAGCGATATCTTTTGATTACAGTAGTCGCTCGGAATATGAAATGAGACAGACTGCAGCAGTTGTCAGCGGCTATACAGAGCTCTGACTGGATCCATATGTCCAGCTAGTCCTCTTCAGTCTGCCTGACTTCCTGTCCGCCTGCCCTGCTGCCTGTCTGTGGGTCCGCTCTCTCCAAGTCCATGGCCTCTAGCTTTGTGCGCTTTGATTTGCATAGATTTTTCATTACAGATTTTCTACTCGAAGGCCAAAGCAAAGCCGAAGAGTCGCACGAAATAAAAAAGGGTTTGACAGCAAATGCTCAGAGCACAATTGAAAGTCAGGGAAGGACGGCGAGGGGCAGCTCTGTTTGCCCTCGAAGGCTGATGACAGTTTGATGAAGGTTGCTGCATCGATTTTTAAATTAACAGAGTCGCCCTAGAAGTTGGCCGGGCCAAAGCCTTGTCGCAAAGCTAATTAGGCTTAAACTAAAATATCTCCCGGGACAAAGTTGAATCCGCGCGTCAAGCTCAACAATGCGTGAAATGCTTTTTCCACTCTTGCGCAGTGCAACGTAGCTTTGTCGTGCGGTTTGTCGCTCTGCGCTCTTCTCTCAATTCAGCTTAACGCTTGAGACTAATGAAGATTAAGCCCAGGGTGCAATATTATAATAATGGAGAATACATATGTATACCCGCATCGAGTTGAATGCCCCATTACATTCGGTTGAATATCATGCTGTCTGAGAGGGCGATAGAGAGTACAGCATTCGGGTTGCTGCGCTATAGCTGTTTCCACTCTACGGGCCAAGACGTTGCCAAAATGCAAAAGTTTTTGCATTTAAATCAAGCGCTGCTTGCTTTGAGTTTATGTTTAGCCGGCATGAATAATAATACCGGATTCCCGCGCTCCTTTCCAGTTCCGCCGAACATCGACGATGCGCTGACCTCCAGTGATGTCATTGTGCGCGAGGGCGACAATGTCACCCTGCGCTGCAAGGCGAAAGGCAGCCCAGAGCCGTCCATCAAGTGGAAGCGGGATGACAACCATAAAATTGTCATCAACAAGACGCTAGAAGGTAAGTCCGGCTGGCACTGAATTTTCGAATTTCTCACAGCTGCCATCCGCCCCATTACATTGTTGCAGTGAACGACCTGGAGGCGGACTCTCTGGAGCTGGAGCGCATCTCGCGCCTACACATGGGCGCCTACCTCTGCATAGCCTCGAATGGAGTTCCGCCCAGTGTGTCCAAGCGCATCAAAGTCAGCGTGGACTGTAAGTAGTCTTCGTCGCCCTCTCTGCATGTTGCTAATGAGACATTTGCAGTTTCGCCAATGGTCTGGATACCGCATCAGCTGGTCGGCATTCCCATGGGTTTCAATGTCACTTTAGAGTGCTTCATCGAGGCGAATCCCACGTCGCTCAACTATTGGACGCGCGAGAACGAGCAAATGATCACTGAATCATCCAAGTACAAGTGAGTTATTCACAGTTAACCCAGAGATTATTCCTTATAGGAAAAAGTTTTGAACTAATTAAGAAAAATGTCTGAATTTCTGAAAGAATTTTACAGAAATTTAAAAACAATTTAAACTTTTTTTTTTTAATATGACTTTAAATTTGATTTACTTTATTTTTGTTAAAAATCATGAAAAAGTGCTATGCTTCTAATTACCAAGTTATCATAAAAATTTTCAGAATGTTCCTCTAACTTGATTAACATACATTACACTTAGTAATCCTTTTACCCACATATTCTACAAATGCTTAGCTTTAGTTCTTTAAAAAATTTATATACAGGGTTGTCCATATTCGACGGACCCATCTGACGACGCCATAACTTTTGACAGAGATGCCAGATCGCTTAATGACATACCGCGTTTGAAGCGTCAGTCCAAGCAAATTTTTACCATGGAACAATACACGCCACGCGAGCGCTCTGAAATAGTTGAAATTTACATTCAACAGAACAAGTCAATTGTGAAAACTCAACGTGCTTTTAAAAAATTAAAAAATGTGAAAAGTGCGCCTTCTAAGAACACCATTAAGCGTTTATACGAAAAATTTACGACTGGTGAGGCTCTTTCTAATCCGAAGAGGCCAAATAAAAGTCGACCAAGGCGATCGGACGAAAATGGTGTCGAAAAATGGTGATTTGGACTGGCCACCGCGTTCGCCCGATTTGACGCCGCCTGACTTCTTCTTGTGGGGATATTTGAAGTCAAAGGTTTACGTTAACAAGCCAAGGACCCTAGAAGAGCTCAAAGACAACATTCGTGAAGAAATAGCCGCTATTTCGGCCGAAATGTTGGCGAAAACGATGGAAAATGCTGCATGGGTCCGTCGAATATGGGCAACCCTGTAATCATTTATATTTAATATTGATATTTGTATTAAACTCTTTGAGGCACCTTCGTTCGCAAAGGTCGAACACAATTTCGTTACAGAGAAAAAGACCAACATATTCAAAATTTATTTACTGTGAACGGGGAAATGCTCTGTTGTTTTCTGAATTCTCAATACCAAATATAGTATAGGTACACAATCGTTGTGACTTGAGTCTTGAGTCTATAAGCGATTGCGAGATGAAACCAGTCTATTTGCGATAATGGAACGACTAACAACGATTTGCGCTGCGTCGCTGAATATTCTCGTGCTCTTGCAGCTGCTGTGGCTCTCGGGAAGAAGTGAGGCTCGTGAACTACGCAGCGATCCAGATGCGCAGCGGCTTGACCAGATTCTTGCATATGTGAATGAAAGTGTCGCGCCTTGTGACGATTACTACAAGTACGCGTGCGGCCTGTGGTCTGAGAAGCATAAGAACGACAATTTCTTGGAGATAACCGGTTGGCTGGACGAAAAGGTGAATGAGAATCTACAGAAATTGATGGAGGAGCTGGAGCATCGCACGCTTCATCCCAGCTCGGTACAGGCCAAGGTATTGGGCTACTATCGGACCTGTCGCAGTGCGCCACAAGCCACTCGTTTGAGCAGGCACTACCTGAAGCTTGTGCCGCCCAATAATCGTACAACGTGGCCGCAGCTCACAATGCAATCAGAGGCTTGGCCCAGTAGCAAGTTCGACTGGATGGAGACGCTGGGGCGATTGCGATGTTATGGTCTGAACAATGTGTTCATAAACCTTAACGTTTTACCAGAACTGTCAAACAGCAGCAAGTACGCCGTAGTCCTTGACACTCCTAAATTCGCGGACAAAAGATATCGCCTGAGCAGTCTCCTGGTGTCCAGGTCGATTTTGATGTTAACAGGCGTGCGCAGACTAAAAGCAACTCGCCTGGCCCGGAAGGTCAAGGACCTGGAGAGCGCCGTGCAAATACTGGCCGAGGCTTCACCTGAAACGTACGGGACCTACAGCCTGCGTGAGCTGAACCATCTTACCCACCCGAGTGCAAACTGGCGAAAATACCTGCAGCTTGTTCTGGACCGTACACTGCCTGCCAGCTACAAGCTGGTGGTCAACAATGTTGTCTACTTGGCTGCTTTGCTGAAGCTGCTCGAAGACTCTGACCGCGAGGTCGTGGCCAGCTACATAATGCTGCGTTTCGTGATGCACGTGCAGGAGGAGAGTGCGAACAACGACGAGGCTATCAATTGCGTTATGGAAGTGAGGCGCAACATGGAGCAAGCCGCCAATCATTTGTACGAACAAAACTTTATCGGAGCGGACAAGCTAAAGCAGCACTCTGCAGCTGTACATCAGACTTTCGAGCTGCTGCGCCAGGAGTTTTTGAAGAAGTTGAACGGCAATCCGCTGCACCTGACGCGGCAACAGCAGACATTACTGAGAGACAAGATGTTGGGCATGAGCCTCAACATTGGCAACATGCCACAACACACAAGTCCCACCAGCTTTGTCGACGGCTTCTATGCAGATCTGCTGCCGGCCCTGGAACAGGACTACGCTGCGAGCCATCTGCAGCTTCTGCAGTTCCGCATGCGCTGCTGGTTTCAGCAGTTGGACCATCCGCAGCGTAATGCGAGCAGCTACTTCTTCATTTCGGACTCGGACACCGCCATGAGTTCGACGGCGTACTACATGCTACGCCAGAACGTCATAGTTGTGCCCTACGGGGTACTTCAGGCGCCGATCGTACAGCACGGCGTCCACGACATCTTCAGGGTCAGTTTACTGGGCTTCATTCTGGGCCATGAGATCATACACGGCTTCATCTCGACCGGCCTGGCCTTCGACGTCCAGGGCAATGAGAATGAGCTGAGCTCAGGCATTGTCGTGCAGGGTTCTTATCTGGAGGCCATTGAGTGTCTGGACCGCGAGCAAACTGATTATCTGGACGAACGTGGAGCAGATATTGCGGGCATTCGCCTTGCCTACGATGTCTACTTCGGGTCACGCTCGCAGTTCAACCAGTCGCAGCCGAGTTTCACCAGTGTGCCGCTCCAGCAGCTCTTCTTTCTCAACTTGGCGCAGTTCTTCTGTGGAAATGGCGCCAGTGAGGACTTCTTAGATCACGACTCCGATGAGATGCGCCTCAAGCAGTTACTGATCAACTTCCCGGGCTTTGCCGAGGCCTACAACTGTCGCAGGGACATCGACGACATGCACCCGGCGCAGAAGTGTCGCCTTTGGTAGTTGAGATGCAATAAATAAGCGAAAATGAACGAGGCACACAACTGGTACGAGTAATACTTTATTGGTTCCGACTGCTACCACACCTTGCACTTCTGCCGCACTTGCATTTTAGTGCGTCGCTCACAGCCAAACTCCCTGGAGAACTCCTCGAAATTGGCGAGCGTCTGCAGCACGCGCAGCTCGTCGACGGCGTGCTCCAGCTGCCGGGCGTGTGCGTAGTTCAGCGTGTGCTGCTTGCCGCAGAAGAACTGCGCAAAACTGACGAAGAAGCGCTGGCGCTGGCTGAACTGCGGCAGCAGCGGGTCCCGTGGCTCTTTGCGATCGATCAGCATGTCCGCCCCGAAGAAAGTCTCGTAGACGAGTCGCAGCGCCTCGTAGTCGGCGAGCTTCTCGTTAAGGGACCGCGAGCCGGTGGCAAGCTGCTGCTGCATGCAGTTGAGTCCCTGCGCGAAGCGCGCATTGCCGCGGATCTCCTCGCCGGGGCCCATGATGTTGCCCACGCTGTCGTACTCAATGCCCGAGCTATCGAAGCCGTGCATCAGCTCGTGGGCCAGCGCGAATCCCAGCATCGCGTGCTGCTGCAACGCACTCATGTTGCGGTGCCACACGGGCGGCTGCAGCAGTCCGTACGGCAGCAGCACCAGGTTCCTGGGCTTCACGTACAGCGGCGAGGAGCTGCTGCTCTGCCAGTGCTCCAGCAGGTAGCTGACATTGTTGGCATCCGCCATTTGGCCAGCGTCGAGCGACAGCAGTCGATGGCTCTGCTCGACGCGCAGGCGTAGCAGCGCCACCTGGTTGACGTAGAAGCTGTGCGCATTGAGCTCCACCTGGTCATAGTAGTCCTCCACGAAGCCGGAGTCGTTCAGCTGCACGAAGCCAATCTGCACGCGCATTGCCTGCACCTTCTCGCGCAGCACCTGCACGATGGGCGGCTGCAGCTGCAGTCGATTCTCTGCGAGCAGCTGATCGAAGCGTTCCTTCAGCCGATCGAATAGCTCGGTCATGAGTGCCTCGAAGTCAGGCTCTCGGAAACGTATGCCAATTAACCAACTTGCAGCCAGAGGCATGGCACGCCGCAGGCTGGCGATGCACTCGACGCGCGAGACCTCCGCCGGGCCCTGCTGCTTGAGGTAGGCGAGGAATCGCAGCATGATGAAGTTGCAGACGGTTTCGGGCTTCTGGCGCTGCAGCAGTTCGTCCAGTGCGCGCATGTACGGCACGTTGTGCAGAATGAGGGTCGCTGTCAGGGGATCCTCGGCCGTGGCGTGCAGCTGCTGCACGTAGAGCAGCCACTGCAGCTGGGGCATGTACTCCGATAGGTAACCCAGCTGCATCTCCCTGGGCCCCTCGTCGTCCTCGAGCTCCTGCAGCCGCTGCAACTGCTGCTCGAACGCGTCCACCTGACGCGCCAGCTCGTTGGCCACGCGCTTCGTTTGCCCGATGTCCAGCAACAGTTCGATCATGGCACCCTCGCCCATGGGCGTTGAGTCCGCCGCGCTGGGCCTGTCCAGATACAGGCTGTAGCTGCTCGCGTCGTCCCAGCGCGGCAGCACCTCCTCCTTGAGCAGCACCCCGTTCAGGCCGTACAGCCGCAGTCGCCCGATCGTGGTCAGCCAGTCGAAGTGCTCCGGCTGCCAGCTGCGACTGAGCAGCGGCCAATGCGTCCCGTTGCCCGGTTGTAGCAGCTGCAGGTACTTCTTCAGGTTGTACGGCTTGAGGCGCTTGCAGGCGCGGTAATAGTTGCGCATCTTCTCCACAAACGCCAGTTGAGGCAGCTCATCCGTGGCGCTCTCATTGCCTGAGGCAGCGGCACGTTTGAGCAGCAGTTCCAGCTGACGGTTGAGCGTGTAGTCCAGCACGGCCAGCGTATCGCTCGGCTGCAGTTGCTCCCCGCGCTGTTGATGACGCTGCTGCGTGCGCTGGTGCTGTTGCTGTTGCTGCGGCTCGGCGAGCTCATCCTGGTGGTACTGGGACTGCTGCTGAAGTTGCCAGTTGCCACACGCGTACTGATAGAAGTTCTCGCACGGACGCACCTTGGTGTCCATGTAGCTCTGCAGCTGATTGGCCAGCAGCTCCTGCATGCTGAGCGCCGGCCGCGTCTGCCGACAGCTGGTGGGCGTGGCCAGCGATGCTAGCGAGCACAGCAGCCAGGCAGACAGGCTGAGTTTGAGCATGATGTCGCGATACGACTGATACGAGCAGCACTGACTGACACAGCTCGAGCAGCGCTGAGCTGCCGAGCTTGGGGCATGCAACGCCGCCTGTCAGTCTTCATCGCGCACGGCAATGTGCACACTGGGCGGAAAGTGCAATTTTCTGGCATTAAATCTGATTCTCTAGACAGTGTGCTAGGGAACTTGGCACAGTTCTTGGTAGTAGTGTATGCAGTAGGTATTTAAGGTTACTTACACTCTCAGTGATTATTCGAAATAAAGTTCCGTTCTGCAGTTAGAGAGTTGAAACTTGGTACATTTGTTAGCAGTAGTGTGTGCAGTAGATGTACAAAGTTTCATTGATTCAGATTGATCCACGCCCACTGCCACTGTTTATAGAGGAAACCCACTAAAGAAACCCACACAAATAAGTCGCATTTCTATAGCTCGTCCGACCACTATGCGCACTGTACCGGGTCGCATTCTGATTAGCCTTAAGTGGCACCCGACTCGCTTATCAGTTTCACCTTGGCCTTGATTCCTCTGATTGATGCTCATTACAGCCGCGCGACTTGCCCCGCTGCTGTCATTGAACTTGCTCCAATTGCGATTGGACTTACAATCGAGCATGAACATATGAACATGTATGCCACAACACTTGAACATTTGAACACTTGAATATTTGAACACTTGAACATTTGAACATGATGTGCGTGTTGGGTCTCTCGTTGCAGAACCGAAACGATTCCGGGCCATCCCTCGTACAAGGCGACCATGAGGCTGACGATAACCAATGTGCAGGGCAGCGATTATGGCAACTACAAATGCGTCGCCAAGAATCCTCGCGGCGACATGGACGGCAACATAAAGCTCTACAGTAAGTGTGTCCGCAACGGTTATTTATACTCTGTAATATTGGCCTGCCATAAATAACGAGTGGCGGCCAGAACGTACTCGGGTTTTGTCCGTCGTCTGGACACGGCACGATTTCAAACTACACCATTTGCGGCTTTAATTATGGTAACCAAATAGGAGTGTGCTTTGTGTGTGCTTGTGTGTGTTGTATACCATATATACGTGTGTGTACACATAGAAGAAGAAGGTGTGGCAGGGCACAAAATATATTATTTATGCAGTTGCCACTAGGCCTACAAAATTGTTGAAGCGTGTCTATTTGAATTGAATTGCTATCAAAAGCGACAAAATCTCAATTCATATTCATTTTAAATTTTAAACTCTATTCCTTGCTTGAGTTTTAGTTTTGAAGAAGGTAGGCCAACAAAAGAGAATACAGAGGGAAAGAAATTAGTTTAAACCGAAAAGAAACGTCACCTTCTGTGTACCAAAACTTTAAACCGTGATTCTGTTTATTTGTATTTCACAGTATAAATATTAATATGGCCATATATATTGCTATATATTAATATTATTTTCTATATGTACACAGTCTTTTATCTTAAACACAGCTAATGTGTAAACGGTTGTATTCTTATACTTTTTGAAATAGTGCTGAACGTAATATTAAAAGTCTTCAACAAATTTACAATTTCATCCAAACGATTTTTTAGAATTTTGCCGAATTTATGGTATTTAGAATATGCTATTGAGTTAAATTAGCTACATTAGTTACCTGCCAACCAATTTGGTGTTGTCATCCGAAAACTCATTTTTAGACCGATTTTTCTTAAGACAAATACATGTATATTTCTAACAAATTTGGTGGAAATATTTAGAGTATAATTAAAATAATATTTGGTGTGTTTGGTTAATGTCTATGGTTTATGTCAATATATAGCTTCGACATGGCTTGTATCGACTTATTAAAAGCATGCTGCAAAATAAGTAGTTTCCTTCTGCGCTATTCAAACTTCAGGCCAAAATAATAATTATAATTTTCTAGTTATAGGCAATTAAATGAAGAGTTGGATCTACAATTTGTTCAAATTATATACTCAAGTCATCCAATCTAGAGCTTTACTAACCCCTATACACATTATTAAATCATTTACACAATTTGTATGTACAAAATGGGTATCTTGCGCACATTCATTAAAGTATTCTCTGCTAGGGCCAATATAAAAGACAATAATCCGTCAATTTGCTAAATCTCTCCCAGTTGGTGGGCCATTAAGGAATTTTTATGTGTGTAGTGTATGGCACAACAGAATGGCATAACTTTGATTCTGCTCGCAAAAGTTCATAAAACAATATAAAATATCCGTTCGTTCCGTTCGCTGCGTCACAATAAAAATCAAGCGGCTACAGCATATCCGACTGTGAGTTACCTTGCACCCCAATGCGCGATGTTAATAAAAATGCATGTAAAATAATGATTTTACCAAATTATACATACATGGGTATGTTATAAAGTGTGTAATAAGAAAATTATGCCGTGCAAGGCTTACAAGAAATTGAAATTGAGGGTCTTTAGCTTCTGTAAAGACGAAGTTGTTCGGTTTTGATCAGGAACAAACCAAAGCTTAGCTCAGCTGATTACATGTATTTGCGCAAACTTAGCACACCCGTATAAAAACTTGCGGGGTATAAAAAGGAAAATATAGAGTGCCAGCAAAAGGCCAGAAATTGTCAATGTGAAAATGCGACCGACTTAATTTATTTTTGGGCGCACAGGCGATAAAAACGCAGCCAGCGTGGGCCAACAACAGCAATACAATTGAATCGCCAATCGTCTGGCGTGAGTGTGTTTGTGTGGCAGGACTGGGAAGTGGGTATTCGAGTAACGATCTACCAATTAAAGGTAACAAAGAGCAGCCACAGCACAGCTGATAATAGGAAGGCGGCAATAATGGTCACACCCGCTCACACACAGAGCTCGCGTGACCAAAGACATCGCCACAATGGGTACAATGAACCTGTGACAATGTTGTTAAGTGTTCGCTCAGCAGCCCAGTGGAGGGGAAACACTTTTCGGCCGGGCGCCCGATAAGCAATCAGAGACTCGAGCCAGACTAAAAGCCAAGTCTTATAAATTTACTCAACAAATTGCCGTCAATAATGATATGGCAGGCAAGGGCAGCTAAACGGAATGAAATTGAAAGAGAAAGCGAAAGGCGGCAAAGGGATGGCGAGTTTACGAGGACCCATACCCATACCCGTACCCTCACGCTAAATTGGCTTGCAGTTCAGCAAGGAAAATGTATGTCTGTGTGAAAAAAGTAAATGTCCGATAATGATCATAGATGATGCTAGTCGGGCTACTTGCTAACTTCTGCAGAGAGTTTAATTTTAAAACTTATCTTCTTCGACTATTTTAAAGCTACGTCATTATTATATCCGCTCCTTTCTCTCTCTTGCAGTGTCCAATCCGCCAACCACACAGCCACCGCCCACAACCACGACGTTGCGTACAACAACATCCACATTAGCTAATTCTCCCTATGATTCAAACACACCCTTTGGCGCTTACGGCGGAGCGATGCCCACGAGCTCTGTGATTGTGGTCGATAAATGTGAGTATTCCAAATATTTTGACAGGCAAGTGGAATCGCAACTGACAACTCTCAATTCTCGCCTTGCAGTGGGCAATAAGTACCCATCGAATCTGAACGAGATCGGAAAATCGGAGCAGAAGCGGATGGGCAGCAATCCGGAGGGCTACGACTGGCCCAAGGGCAAGGGCAGCGGTGGACCAGGCCTGCTCTTCAACAGCTGGCTGGCAGCACTGGTAACGCTGCTACTGGCAACGCACTTACAATACTAGAAGATCTCAAGCTGAATATACTATTAAAGTGCGATTACCCAAAAAATATGTAGAGAGCTCAGCGGCGCAAAAGTTAATCTAAAAGCAGTTTGGTTTTCCCCAACGTTAATGTTGATGGATTGATGGAATGAATACCGGAAGGCACACGCTCTTTGCCACAAAATATCTATATCTATCTCTGAATAATTTTTCAAAGTTAATGAGTTCTGACTTGTTTTACATTACAAGTACTTAGCTTTTAACCATTAACTAAGTACTTAACATCAGAACACATTCAGTTCCGATTTAATTTTTTTACCTCTAAGTAAAATTATGTTTTCGATTCGATTAGTTGCAAACTATTCATTTGACTTAGCACTTGCTTTAGTTTTCTTCGAAATAAATCATCAGAAAAGCACAGAAAGTGCGTTGGATGAAACCCCTTAGCACCCTTCCAAACGATAACAGCTATTAGGGGTGGTAACTAGTAGACGGAAAATGTAAATAATTAAATATACACACAAGCATACACTAACTGTAAATTACGTACTCGTTATAAGGATAACAACAGATTGTGCTTTCATTTGCGTGAAATCGGACGTAAGTTGATACGAACTGCCCAGGTTAATGAGGAGCCTATAAAGATATAGGGAGAAAAGTCAAGGCTAAGAATTAAGGCTTAATTTAAGCAATTAAGCTATTGTTAATCAGCACAAGAATCATTTGAGTTCTGCATGCAATGAAGTATTTAAGCTACAATATAATCCTTATAATCAAATGAAAGCCTAGTAAATAACCTAAAAACTTGAAGAAACTAATATTAACACAACTAAAGTAGAACCTATACCAAGCGTACATACACGTAATATATCATAGGCTTTAGTTTATGTTTCTAATGAATAAGAGTGATAATGTACATTAAAATAACCAATGCCAAGTGACGGAAGAAGACGGCGCTATAAACATCATTATGGGATTGCTTCGTTTGCGAAAAGCAGAAGATAATAAAATGAAAATAAATAAATGTATGTTTTTTCATTCATTCGCCTTATTCAAGCCTGGGAATACGTTTATACCATAGTATGGTAAGTAGGCATTATCTTTGTTCAATCTTTTTATTGAAGAACTAACTCTTTAGAAAAATTAAACGCGAATAAAAAGTTCAAATACTATATAATATTACCTTAGTTTTTTTACAAACAAGGAAACTCAGTTCTAACTGTCGACAAATAGTAACCAAATAGATTTATCGTAACCGGTAAAAAGAGAACAAATTGTGAGTGAATTAGAACTATTGTAAGCAATAAGAATATAATTTTTTGAAGTGATCATACCGGACACAGAAAATATATGAAGACCAACTTAGTGATCTTGAGATTCTTGCATTATATAGAAAAGATCTAATTCATATGTATAATCAGATGCATCATATGTCCCAGACTTTTAAAGTGTACAACCTTTTTAAATTTAAATAATGAAATTTTTAACTGGCCATTGCTAATCAGAGACGCATAGCTAATGGCTGTGGATAACTATATTTAGTACATAGCGGAACTTAAATAAGTTAACATATAAATATTTCGATTTATGTATGTTAGCTGTAGCCAAAAAGAGTCTATGCACTTTTAAGAATGTGTTCGGGTTTCCCAAATGAAAGTAACCTTGATACCAGTCAAAATTGAGTTTGTTATGGCATTTTAAAAGTATATCGTATATAAAATATATATAGCCACAAGCCAGTACTTTCCTCATTTACAGTATTGAGAAGAAAGAAAAACTGTTGCAAGATTAAACAAACAAGCATTACGCAGAGAGACTAGAGCTATAGAGAAAGCACATTAAAAGAATGTTATTTATTTCGTTGTTTAGTTGTACTAGCTTTCGTACAGACAGGGACACCTTGGTCGTAACAACATCTTCATCACCTTGAACGAAAACGACGTACCGAGCCATGAGTCCCAAAACATGCCTTTATTGTTTAGTTCGTCATCGTATTTGCCTTTCAGATATTGTCCAAAAAGATTGCTAACAAGATGCAATTAATAGATAATCAATTTTGATAAGTTGATGACTATATATCAGTCTTAATTTACCTGTCCAATTTGTCCGTATACCACCAGCCTCCAAGGGACTGGGCTGCCAAATTTGAGGTTTCGTTTGAGTCGTTGTCACTATCAAATGTACTGAACTTTGCGTTCAAATGTTCTTGGAGAGAGTCTCCAGCAGTTCCGACATATTTGCCTATCCTAAGAATGGCATATTTTTCGGATTCGGAACCAATAAGGAAGTCATCGTAGCGTGCATAGTTAGAATGGCCATTAAAGTCTTCGAGATGAATGTACAGTTCTTGCTGCTGGCTTGTAGTAATTGCGTGTAGTTTATCTAATCCTATGAAAAACTCGCCGGTTAAATTGCCAAAACCAGTTTTATAGGAATCCCAGTCACGGAAGAAATTCATTTCCCCAGAAGAACGCAGCGCGACTGTTGTCCAGCCGGGACCGGCTATATTTTCACACAACACTTCGAAGGGTGCCTGACCAGTCACGTTTATTATTTGAGTGCCTTGTGCGTCCTTCTTAAGTGAACAAAACGCCGAATATTCACTGTTACTGTCACTGCTATTGGCTTCAATAACGTCTTTGATTATATCCTCAATCTTAAATTTATCCAAATTTTGAGTGGTCTTAATGTAATTGTCGATATTCGAGTAGAAATCGTTCAATTCCGCTATTAATCTGTCCGAGGCACTTTGAAAAAAAAAGTTGATTTGAGTTTTGAAAAATATTTCTGTAAGTTTACCTAAATATCTCATCACTGTCAGCGATTAACTCATTTGAGGTATTTTTTTGTTGGCCGGAACCGAGACTACAGGGCAACTGTAATAGATTGAAATGCATATTGAGGATGTTTTGATAGTTAAATGTCATTTTACCGTTGATTTAAGGGCATAGACCAGATCTTGAAGAAAAATGCACAAAACGGTAACAGAGATCCAGGTCGACATCATCTTGAAAGAAACTTTCCAGATTTTTAGTTCTTTTTTTAGATCCTCTGCGACAGAATATCGTCTCTGTACAGTTTCAAACTCCAGTTGTGACAGTGATATGCGTCTAGACAGATGGCTCTCGTAAATATATAGTCTTATAGTCAGCCAGTTATATCGATTTCTCTCAGTATTTTCGCCTCGCCCAATCAGTTAGTCTCGGTTATGGATACGGAGAATGGAAACTTAACTTATGTAAGTTAAGAAGAGCTTTGCGCGTCACATCTCAGTGTCAGTTCAAAAATGCAAATGATATAATTCACAACAGGGTTGGCTTCTTATGAGTTTATATGCCATTTAGCCACTGAAAATGGGTAAAAATGGTATATTAGCTTTGTGTAAATAAGGCGTGGCAAGCCATTATTAATCTGTATAACTAGCCTGTCTGTATGACTGCAAAAACACAGCAATTACAAAAGCTGAGGTCATCAAATTTGGCACAATTTTTCCTATGTATCATACTCACATCTAGTTTATTTCAAATTTTAAGTATTACGCGTACTGGCCAACGTTTTTTGATAACATAACTATTATAAGATCTGTACGCAGCACTACACTTGGACAAACCGATGTTAAAATATCGCAGATACGAATTTTTAACTATAAATCGGTTTAAGAATGCGTACTAGTATTCCGAATTGGCTGAATGGTATCCTACTATCATGCGCTCGTATGACCCCAAAAGATAGCTGAAATATTTTTCTTGTAAGCGTCATGGAGCACATCCCCAAAAGTCTGCTGTATTTTCTTAACTTTTCGTAAAGTTTATTGATTAAAATATACTATTTGTAACATTGTATGTTAGTAGTGGGTCTAAAAGAAGAACATTGATTTGACAGCGGTTGTGGCTTATGACTAATTGCTAAGGACTAAGTACTTTAGACGGCCACAGCGCGTCGATCCATCAGGGAGTCGATTATCTTCTCGATGTGCTCGCTGCAGCTGCCCAGACAGATGTCGGCATACTCAATGAGGAATTGCATAAATTCCTCCAGCTCGGACATGGAGCAGGCGCTGAAACCATTGCTGCGTGCGATATTATCGATGGTCTTTAGCTTCTGGGCATACTCGGGCCTGCTGCGGCATTGCTTCAGCGTCGATTCGTTGAGCCTTGACGGCAATTCATAGTTTCGCATACGCTGCTCGACATTCTTTAGCCGCGACTGTTGCTGCTGCAGAGCGTGCAGCATTTGGGGCATGGTCATGGTCGCGATCTTTCGGTTAGGCAGCGATGACGAGCGGGCCTTGGGCAGCGTCTTGTCGAAGAGCTCGTCGAGCGGCACCGCCTCGTAGTCCTGGCTGAACAGATCCGGCGAGAAGGAGAGTCGTCCACTGTTGTTGCTGAAGCTGTCCGACTCGAACTCGGTTTGGTCCAGGTCGCTCGTCTTTATGGCTTGCCTGGAGTTGTCGTTGTTTTTGTTGCCATCTTGCTGCTTCTGGCCATGGGAATGGTTGGGCCAGGCGTACTTGCTGCGTCCCTCCAGCCCATTGCTGTTGCCCGTCTGCAGACCGACTAGCATGCTGTAGCTGCTCTCCATGGAGAACTTGGGCGTGGTGTGCCAGAACTCCGGGACGCTGCTGAACTCGAAGTGATCGACGCCGAAGCGCAGCTCTCGTTGCTGCTCCGGCTCGAGTTCAGCTTCGAGGAAACGGAACAGACGCTCGATCTTCTCGCTTGACATGTGCTTGCCGTTGAAGGGCACCGCCAGATCTCCGCTGGCGAACCAATAGTGCGAGAAGTCTTTGCTGCTGGACGGTTGCTCGACGGATGACATTGCCTTCGATGGTATCGGAGTGTCCGTCGAACCGCCGAATTTGTGCCCGTCGATACCAAAGGTGAACTCACGGGTCTCCCAGCTCTTTTGGGTGAAGATGTCGTAGAGCAGCCGCAATCGCTCCGATGAAGTGTGCACAATATCCAGCGAGACGGTGAAGTCGCCGACACTAACCCAGAACTTGGACGACTTGGACGATTCGTCGTCCATCTGGGAGGAGCTCATCTCCACAGTTGGCGCATTGGCAAAGAACTCGCGCTCGCTGCAGGTCGGCGTCGATGACGGTGTGCCCTCGTCCAGGTCGAGCGGCTGATCCTCGCGTATCACCTGCATGGCCACGGAGCTGCGACGCGACTTGTCGCCCACCTGCATGATCGGACTGAAGAGCTGCTGCTGCGCACTCGCACGCCCCTTAACAGGCGTAGAGAAGCACGACGGCTTGATGTCGCCCATGCCGGACGAGGGGCGACGCAGCGGGCTGTCCATGGCGTCATTGGAGCACGTTTCAAAGCCCTGGTCGATGAAACTGTCGCGCAGCTGCTCCTGGGCGTACGACTGACGCGGCGTCTGCGACAGAGACTGATCGCTGTCCGCATTGGGCGACGGCGAGGACATTACGGTAAGCGTATAGGCCGACTTGATCTTCCTCGGCGAGTTGACCTGCCGCATCAGCGACTTGTCCAGCTCAATGTAGCTTTGCTCCGGTGGTTGTTGCTGTTGCTGCTGCAGCTGTGGGACACTGCTTGACTTCTTCTTGGCCTGCTGTGCTGCAGGCTTATAATCAGAGTCGGAGTCTGTGCTGGTCACAGCGTTCGCCGTGGCCTCCACAATTGAGTTCTCCTTCTTCCAGGTCAATGTGCGACGCATCTTCTTCTTGCGCGGAGGGCGCACAGGCTTCACGAATTCAAAGTCTGTTGGCGCGGCTGCTGGTGCCGGCGTTTCGGGCTGGGATTCATCGCTGGTTACCTGCAACGAAGCAATGCGTTCCATTAGTCTAACCTCTTCACGATAAGGCACAAACAAAAAGGTGAAGTTACAACTAAAATTTCTCTGTCTAAGCCTTAGACCCCAAAGGTGTCTCGGTTAGACAATTGAGTCAATGCCTGAGAACTAAAACTCACCTTTGGTAGCGTAGATAAACCGGACTCGCTTTCCTCAGCCTCGGACTGCTTGCAACTGGACGCGCTGCTCGACGTAATGCAGCTGGATTGAGTCTTCGCCAAACTCGGACGTGGAGCCGGCACAGGCGGTGCCTGGCGCTTGATCTTCCGCGGCGTGGGAGTCGCAGGAGCTGTTTCGGGTGCAGTGTCTGTTGCGGTTCCAAGCGCAGCTGCTTCTGCTTCCGTTTCTGCCGTGGCAGTATCCACATCCTTCTCCTCCACAGAGTTCGCTTCCTTGGTCTTGCTCTCCATTTCCAACTTGGCAATAGCCTCCTCGAGCAAGCGCTCCACAGCGGACTTTTGGCTCAGGTCGCCGATGGATACTTGTGCCACCTGCAGCTCATCACAGGAGCTGGTGGCAATCTCGATAGTCTGCTCGCTGTTTGCCACGCTGGTGATGTCGAAGAGCACTCCGTTCTCGGTGCTCAGCCAATTGTAGAAGAGATTCTCCAGCGGCTCGTTTTGAAAAAAGGGATGACTGTCGTTGCCGGAGCGTTCCTGGCGTGTGCGTCGAATTTTCTTCGGCGGCGCATACGCTTCGATGGGCAGTGCACTGCGTATGGCCGACAGATTGCGCTTCTGCGAGCAGTTCGAGTCTCCTTGTTGCCCATCGGTAGCCGGCGAAAGCAGCTGCCGCCCCGGACTGGGCTTGAGCACGACAGTCAGTGTGCTTACATGCAACTTGGCTGGCGTAGTCGCTGCTGCTGCCTGTGTCGTTGGTGATGCCGCTTTCGTTGTTGCCGCGCGTAATCTGGGCAGGGCTGTGGCCTGCAACACGCACTTGGCCTCCAGCTCCTGGGCCAAGTGCTTGACGCTGGCCTGCTGCTCGGCGATCACTTCGCCGCGAGCCATTTGCCGCTTGGCCTGCGCACGCAAGTCGGCTGCATGCTCGTTGAACTTCGGATGCTTCGCGGCGATGTCGCTGACGAACTTGTTGAAGAGCAGCACCTTATCCTTGACGCTCAGCTCGCGAAAGACATCCTCGGCCACGAGGCAAGGTCCCGGCGAGTGCTGCGTCGAGTATTCCAGTGACTTCTCCGTCGAGTGCTCCAGCAAGAGCTCTGTCGAGTGTTCCGTCGAGTGTTCTGCCGACTGCTCCAGTGAGAGCGACCGCGAGAGTTCGTTGTGCAGCACTGCGTACTGCGGCGTCTCGGCGCGTCGCATTACCTGGTTGAACTTCGAGTTGAAGAGCTGCGCCATCTCCTTAACCTTCATGGGCAGCCTGACGCCGCGCGCCGCTTGCGGGGTTTGCGGTGTTGCTGGCTTCGCCGCTAGCTGCTGCTGCTCGTACTTCTGCTTCAGCTCGCTGATCTTGAGCGTTCCACTGTCCGTCTTCTTGAGCTTTGATGGCGCCACAGTGCTGCCGGGCTGCTGGCTGGACAGCTTGGCAATGGCACTGGCCACCTTGCCGGAGCAACCTGTGTGCTGCGATTTGCTAGGTGTCACGGGTACCTCCTCGTCGAAGTACTTCATCAGATTCTCAATGCTGGACAGATCAAGGTCCGTGATCTGCACACGCGACGGCGATGGCGAGTGCGCCACGTACGAGTTCTGGTGTTCCAGTGCGGTGAGAAAGCGATCGTCGTCCAGCGAGGAGACCTCGAAGAGCTCCTCGCGTGTCATCGTGGCACGCAGCAGGCCCCGTGCATCGCCCACGTCCGATGAATAGGCGCGGCTCATCCGCGAGCGACGCTCCTCGATCTCGGCATTCAGCTGAATCAGCGCATTGAGGTCGCTGCTATTCATGACCGCCGTGTCCACGACAAGCTCGTGCTGCTTGTGGTTGTTGTTGGGTGTGGAGTTACTTAGTACCATCTCAGTATGATTTTCTTTGCTTTCCTTGATTAACTTTGGTTTCTTCGGTTTACTTGATTCGCAGACTTTCTTTGATTTTCTCGATTTATAGATTTCTGGCTTCCGGTGTTCACGCTTTTCACGTTGTTCACGTTAGACGTCTCAGTTTGTAACTGTGATCGGTTCTTCGCGCACGCGTCCTTTTAAGGCGTGCAGGTAGCCGCTATGCAAATCCGCTAATCCACCGATCCGTCCAACATCGGGTCGGGTCAGTTGATATCGGGCCTGATCAGGTAATTTAATCTAGGACAGCTGCGCACTCGGGCTTTCCACAACAGTTAACGCGCATTTGATTGCCTTCCAGGAACCGCGAGAAAGCTGTAAGTTGAAATTGAGAAACAGGTAATAAATTGTTTCCAGAATTTTGCAAAATTCTACCCTTATAAAATTGACTGGGTAATAAAATGGCAAAAAGGTATTGCAATTTTACGATCCCTCCAAGAGTTGCAAAATCTGTTTCTGACCATATGTTCATACCATATTCAAGCATTATAATATAAAAATCGAGTTTGTTTTCTTAGAAACAAATATTCCTATAAACGGAAAAGTGCGCAAATATTTCGACTTCTTCTAGATTATTATCGGAAAACTAAGTATCTTATGTGGACTGTTTCCACGCCCAGTTTGAGTATTGGATCTTTGTAAAGTTGAACTAGAAGTTCGGAAAGTGGAAGATCTATACAATATTTCGCGTTTTAAGATGTGTATCTGTCTTCATTTCATTTTCGAATTTTTCATTGTATTGCATATTCTAAACTCGACAGGGAGTTTTTATATGACAAATTTTTAGAAGCATTATAATATAGCATTTAACAAAATAATATAATATATAATCTTGTACAAATTATACAATCATATACAATATAATACAATGATAGCCAATATTTAAATAGAAATAATGCTAGACCATACTACTCATATTTTCTAAATTTTTTAAATGAAAATCGTATTGACGCACTTTACACCTTATCAGACTTAAGAATTTTCTAGTTTGGGTGAGATCCCTATGTTTTTCCTTTCAAACTATTTAAGCGGTTCCCCAAACTTTTAAAATGGTTAAGAAGTACATATGAGTTATTTTACGTCGTAAGGTATTCTTATCTTAGCGGTAAATGGGATTTGGCAGTCAGAAGATGTGGCAGTCAAAATGCACCACCTCCAGCTCTTCAGGCATGCAGTAAAGAGCTGACAAGCGACGCAGCAGAACGCAAGAATGTGGGGAATGTGAGGAAATGCGAGAATGCGAGCTCTAACAAGACCCCTGAGAGCTGCGAGGTACAATAAAATCACACACGGATTTCAGCTTGTCGCCTTCGGCGGAGCTCCTGGGATGAGCTTTGATTTCATTGGATTCGAGACAGCCCTTCGCGAGTGTCTCCGAGCTGAGCTGAAACTTTGTTGGCATCGCCATTCGGCGCGCATTCTGTATGTAAATCAGCGCCAGACTTTGAGGGAAATGGACAGCAGGTGTATGTATGTGAAAGAGAAAGATACAACCAGGTGTTAAGCTGTAATTGATGCTGCGAGAGAGAGAAGCTGGCGCAGTTTAGTGCGTCATCATCATCATCGTCATTTTCGGCGTCGGAATCAGCATATGGCGTGACAGAGTTCAAGCCCAAAGTGGACCATTTCAATTTGCTAATAGCCACGTGGCACATTTCCACGCATGGAAAGATGGAAAGTTGTCTAGACAACAAATTTGCCAAACAAAAATCGAATGGATAAAAGGTTTCTCACATTCGCTCTACCATAATGCTTTATCCTTTAGTGCTTGCGATGCTTTGTCTGTCTGCCTGTTTGTCCGCCTGTCCGCCTGCCCGTCTGTCTGTTTGTTTGTTTGCCTCGCTTTCAATAACTTTAATATAATTTCTTTGGCGCACAGACGCCGGAAATTGAATTACTCGAGAGCAAGTCGTGAACCAAATAAAAAATACTACACCGCAATGAGTTGGATTCCAGGGGGTCTCTGTAGGGCTTTCAGCGACTTTAAGCCGGCGAAGCAACTGCCAATGTTTGCCGAAATCCCATGTACGCGTGAAGGGGGGGAAAGTGCTGGAAGGGAACTACAAAAGTCAGAGTAAGTGTGCGTAACTGAGCATTTAACAAGGCAAATAGTTGGGGCCAAGCCCAGTGCAATTCCAAACCACTTTCGGTGTAACTTTTGCTTTTTACGAGCTTCCCAGCTCGGAGTTATTAAAGCTCCGTCGAACTGGTGCTGCCAGTATGATTATATGTTCATGCTCTATAAGTATGATAAGAGAAATTGGATGGTATCAACATTGCATTGTATGCTTTGTAGCTATCGAACATGATACAGGAGCGGAGCAGTGGCAAGGGCAGATGCAGGGCATCTCTCTTGAGTGACCCGCCGGGCGTAATTGAATTATGGAAATCGTGCTGCGACTGGGATGCACTCGGTCCAGGAAAGGCACCAGCACGATGGAGCATCCGGGCTGACTGAAAGGGGCAACTGTGGGTCTCTCTCTCTCTCTCTCTCTCTGTCATTGAACCGTTAACGGCATTTTCAACATGCTTGCACTTTCGGTGTTCTCTCTACGCGATTGGGCTTGGGCTTGGACTTGTGACGAATAGCTTACGTGCCCCCGGCCTCGCCCCTTTCGCATCATGTTAATAATTAAATAAATTAAAATGCAATTTTCCTTTATGACGGGCAACATTTGCGCTTTGCCCCTGCCGCCTCCCTCGCTGGAGAGGAATGAAAGTGCCATTTTTATACCATTTACCCATTGAAAATGGGTAAAAAATGGTATATTAACTTTGTGCAAATGTATGTAACAGGCAGAAGGAGGCGTGGCAGACCATACAAAGTATATATATTCTTGATCAGCATCAATAGCCGAGTCGATTTGGTCATGTCCGTCTGTCTGTCCGTCTGTCCGTCTGTCCGTCTGTCCGTCTGTCCGTCTGTCCGTCTGTATGAACACACAGATCTCAGCTATTAAAAGAGCTAGAGGCACCAGACTTGGTGGGAGTGTGCGTGTATTCAATACACACAAGAAGTTTATTTCAAACTTGATGTGCCACGCCCACCTCCTCCGCAAATCGATAAATGCGTATTTCGATTTTTTCTAAATAATTCAATAACGAAAAGAGATAAACGCACCAAATTTGGTAGGAGAGTGTCTTGCAACATTATGCAGAAGTTGGATTTTAGAATTTTGGATGCCACGCCCACCGCCTCTAAAAAACACATTTTTATAGTTTAAAAGAAAACTAGAAAAGCTAGAAGCGCCAAATTTGAAAGTAAGGTGCCTGGTAACATTACGAAGAATGTTTGATTTTCAACTTTTGGATGCCACGCCCACCGCCCCCAAACTATTGAATTTTAAGAAAAGTAGGGAAATAACAAAACATTTTTTTTAACACTCTTGTAGCTTACCATAGTACAGATCTACCCTATAAATTTCAATCCGATCGGACAATAAACAAAGAAGTTATAGGAGTTTGAATCTCCCATATAAAGTTGTGGGCGCTTAGAATTCCAACTAGAATGTTGAACTGACGCAGCAGAAGGCCGGCATCAATAAAAGTCTCATTTGCCGATCGCTCCGCGTAACTGTGTGTGGTCTAGATGGTTGCATGCAAGATTCTGGTGCGTGTGGTCGCGGGTTCAAATCCAGCAACGGGCAATTTTTTTTTTTTTTTTGCCGATCGCACTGCGTAACTGTGTGTGGTCTTGATGGTTGGCTCGCAAGTTTCTGATGCGTGAGGTCGCGGGTTCAAATCCTGCACTGGGCAATTTTTTTTTTTTTTAATAATTTTGCGCTATATGAAAAATATATTATGCAAAAAAAATAAAAAAAACCAAAAACTTTTTCTAAGCAATACAAAAAAAAGAAGACTGCGTTTGGATTCGAACCGGGAACATTTAGTTAAAGAGCTGACAACTCTAACAACAAACCACTGAAGCACATGGTCTGTTCCTAGGCGCGAGAAGTTTTGCATACAGCAGCAGAGACGGAGCAGAGGCTCGGCGTCAATGCTTGTGCCGACTGCGCACGCACAATCGGCGTGCAGTCGGCATGTGCCATTAGCGTCAATGCATGTGTATTTAATTTCGGAAATATGCGATGCGTTGTTATTAATTCGAATAAAAGTAATTAATATTAAGAATTATTTTTAGCAGCCAAAGGTAAATTATAACTTACTGTCGAGTGCACTCGACTGTAGCTTTCTTCAATTTTTATTTTTTAATAACAAAGAAGTTATAGGAGTTCGAATTCCCCATACAAAGTTATGGGCGCTAGCGATTCCTAATCAAAACGTTAAATCGACGCAGTAGAGAGCCCGCGTCAATAAAAGCCTAATTTGCCGATCGCATGGCGTAAACTTGTGTGGTCTAGTGGTTAGAGGTCCGATTCGTAAGTTACAAAGTTCGTGAGAGTTCTTGGGTTCGAATCTGGCGCGGGACGATTTTTTTTTCTTAATGTAAATTGCTTTTTTTTTATATTTATACCATTTACCCATTGAAAATGGGTAAAAAATGGTATATTAACTTTGTGCAAATGTATGTAACAGGCAGAAGGAGGCGTGGCAGACCATACAAAGTATATATATTCTTGATCAGCATCAATAGCCGAGTCGATTTGGTCATGTCCGTCTGTCTGTCCGTCTGTCCGTCTGTCCGTCTGTCCGTCTGTCCGTCTGTATGAACACACAGATCTCAGCTATTAAAAGAGCTAGAGGCACCAGACTTGGTGGGAGTGTGCGTGTATTCAATACACACAAGAAGTTTATTTCAAACTTGATGTGCCACGCCCACCTCCTCCGCAAATCGATAAATGCGTATTTCGATTTTTTCTAAATAATTCAATAACGAAAAGAGATAAACGCACCAAATTTGGTAGGAGAGTGTCTTGCAACATTATGCAGAAGTTGGATTTTAGAATTTTGGATGCCACGCCCACCGCCTCTAAAAAACACATTTTTATAGTTTAAAAGAAAACTAGAAAAGCTAGAAGCGCCAAATTTGAAAGTAAGGTGCCTGGTAACATTACGAAGAATGTTTGATTTTCAACTTTTGGATGCCACGCCCACCGCCCCCAAACTATTGAATTTTAAGAAAAGTAGGGAAATAACAAAACATTTTTTTTAACACTCTTGTAGCTTACCATAGTACAGATCTACCCTATAAATTTCAATCCGATCGGACAATAAACAAAGAAGTTATAGGAGTTTGAATCTCCCATATAAAGTTGTGGGCGCTTAGAATTCCAACTAGAATGTTGAACTTACGCAGCAGAAGGCCGGCATCAATAAAAGTCTCATTTGCCGATCGCTCCGCGTAACTGTGTGTGGTCTAGATGGTTGCATGCAAGATTCTGGTGCGTGTGGTCGCGGGTTCAAATCCAGCAACGGGCAATTTTTTTTTTTTTTTTGCCGATCGCACTGCGTAACTGTGTGTGGTCTTGATGGTTGGCTCGCAAGTTTCTGATGCGTGAGGTCGCGGGTTCAAATCCTGCGCTGGGCAATTTTTTTTTTTTTTAATAATTTTGCGCTATATGAAAAATATATTATGCAAAAAAAATAAAAAAAACCAAAAACTTTTTCTAAGCAATACAAAAAAAAGAAGACTGCGTTTGGATTCGAACCGGGAACATTTAGTTAAAGAGCTGACAACTCTAACAACAAACCACTGAAGCACATGGTCTGTTCCTAGGCGCGAGAAGTTTTGCATACAGCAGCAGAGACGGAGCAGAGGCTCGGCGTCAATGCTTGTGCCGACTGCGCACGCACAATCGGCGTGCAGTCGGCATGTGCCATTAGCGTCAATGCATGTGTATTTAATTTCGGAAATATGCGATGCGTTGTTATTAATTCGAATAAAAGTAATTAATATTAAGAATTATTTTTAGCAGCCAAAGGTAAATTATAACTTACTGTCGAGTGCACTCGACTGTAGCTTTCTTCAATTTTTATTTTTTAATAACAAAGAAGTTATAGGAGTTCGAATTCCCCATACAAAGTTATGGGCGCTAGCGATTCCTAATCAAAACGTTAAATCGACGCAGTAGAGGGCCCGCGTCAATAAAAGCCTAATTTGCCGATCGCATGGCGTAAACTTGTGTGGTCTAGTGGTTAGAGGTCCGATTCGTAAGTTACAAAGTTCGTGAGAGTTCTTGGGTTCGAATCTGGCGCGGGACGATTTTTTTTTCTTAATGTAAATTGCTTTTTTTTTATATTTTTTTTATATATTTTTATACAATTTATTTTATTTTGTATTATTTCTTCGAATAGGGTAAATGGTATCTTACAGTCGCGCGCGCTCGACTGTAGCTTTCCTTACTTGTTAATATAAATAATTTGCGTTAAGCTTTCACTTTGATACACGCATGCATGCAGTACTTATGCCACGTCCCAGCAACCCACCTGCCTGCCAGGCTGCCTGCCTGCTTATCAAAAATTGTTAAAGCAGTTTCGAAATATTTCCCATAATATTGCCGATATTCTCCGCCTATGACAAGAATATTATACAAATTTAAACTTCATCGTGCTTAAAAAATGATTATTAATTCAGGCGCTGTCAATTTTGCCGAGCTTTTCACAGTATTCAATGAGCGTGTGTGCTGTGCATGTGTGTGTAGGGCTACTATGTGTTTGCCAGTTCCACAAATTGCATTTTAATTAAAAAGCAATCATTTAGAAGTAAATGAAGCTTGTATCCTAATGATTATGTACACCGTCCATAAATATAGCATAACATAAAACTTTTCCTTTTTTGAGTTTTAATGAAAATGTAGAACTTTTAATACTTTTTTTGTAACTAAAAAGGTATAAAATATAAGTGCAATTTGAGTTATAGTGAGTTTTAGAAAACCACTGCTTAAACTAATTCCACTTCATTGATGGTTTTTAAAAATTTAACTACTCCAAAAGGCAAAACTTAAGAGAGATAATATATTAAAAAAAAAAATTAAATTGTTATTTCTAAATTTAGTTCCAAATTTCTAAACGTTTTAAATTAGACAGAATTTTATATTTTCAAAGGTTGTTTGGTAATAACATACCGCTTTTTTTTATTGATTTTTGAACATTATTTATTATGCTTAGTTGGAGTTCCACTGCAATGCTTTCAACCGTCACATGACGACCTCGATCTACAATTTCCCTGATTTTATCGACCGGCTTGGGTATTTCGGTGAAAGAATCACGCGATATTCAAATGCAACAACCGATATGTCTTTACCAATCAACCTAATATTTGAGCATCATATATTCGTTATTTAAAGATTTAAATCGAAACAAATTATGCTCTGGTTATATGAATGTAGGCAAATATACTCACACAGTAAATTAAATGTAACAATTACGAGCAAAGTCCAAATAGAAGCGAAGACAACGGTTGGGTGGATCAGGGGCAGTTCGAAAACGCTCTGATAGGGATCGCTGAGATCGCCTGTTGCACTGCTCATCTTGAGCGTGGCCAGGCCCCCCTCAACGGGCAAAGAAGGCGAGGGCCGAGTTGACGCGCAGACCGCATCAACCATGGACAGGCGGCATATCGCGGCGTTTGCGTTCTCTGACCCCAGCGCGATCCTCTCGTGCCTGAGGTTCGTCATTAATTGCAACGCCGAATTGCGTCATCCGGCAAATGAAGCGCTTATCAGGCGGGAGCCGACCGACTGGCCGCAGCACAATTAATAACTAAAACATGAATTGAAATAATTTTTCAGTATTGAGTGTAGGATGAGCCTAGCTGCACTGAGAGAAATTCGCTTGGGCAATGCGTAATGCTTGTGCTGAGGAGGCTCTCAGTCTCAGTCCAAGCGATTCGGAATTATGTACCCAACACTTTGCACTCTCCCGGCTTGGCTGGCGCTCAGTTACGCTCTCCCCCCTCCCTATATTCTCACAGTGTACTCCACAGATAAGCCAAACTAAAGAAAAGACGTATTTAAAACAGACTGATAAGCTTGCCCAGCAAAAAACTGTAAAAAGCGCGCTGCAAGAATTTAACACACTCTCTCACGCACGCACACAGGCGCGCTGTGTGTAAGGGTGTACATGGGTCGAGTGAATTGAATGCGAATACGAATACGAATACGAATAAAAATTGGAAACGCGTGAAACGAGTTTTTAGTCGATTTTCAGCGAGCGGCAAACGCGCAGCGCAGCGAAACATTCTCCCAAGCAATCGAGCCCGAGCCACAAGCACAGCGTTCCGAGCCACAGACAATCGTTGCCTACACCTTTGCTGACATGTGTGCGACCAGACCAAATCATTATAGACAACGACAACAAGAGCAAGAGAACTTGTCGGGTAGTGCGAACCACTAGAGGGAGTCGATCCCTGCGATAAAACCAAACGAAGAAAGTGTTGAAAGTGTTATCGAATTCGCATATCAATTCGCGTATCGAATATCGCGATCGAGATCACAATGCCACGCCTATGGGCGTTCTGTTTGCTGCTGGCGAGCGTCAAGGCGCTGCCCAGCCTGAACCTGAACGCGCAGCTGAATCCCAACCTGCGCCTGGCCGCCGGCTCCGAGCATGCCACGCCGGGCAGCACGGCTATCAACCGGCACCACATCGAGCAGCTGAAGAGCTACATGCGACCGGAGGTGGACGCCTGCCAGGACTTCCATGGACATGCGTGTGGCAACTGGCAGCGCGTGCACGGGCCCAACGTGTCCGCCATGTCGCTCAGTGGGCAGCGCATCGATCGTCGGTACGCGGATCTGTTCGAGCGTCTGCTGCACGATCCGCAGGCGCCAGAGCACTCGCTGCCCATGTTCGACAAGCTGCTGCGCTACTACCAGAGCTGCCGGGCGCTGGGCGTGGCCAGGCCGCGCCTGCACCGCTATCTAGAGAAGCTGCCGACGGCGACGCACCACTGGGCGGAGCTGTTAGCCGTGCTGGGCCGCTACGGCTACCACGGGCACTTCGTGCAGCTGGAGGTGAGCCAGCACAATGCCTCGCAGCACATGCTGCTCATCCAGCCGCACAACTACAATCTCAACCTGAATCTGAGCGACGTGCTCTACCGCGAGCTACGGCGCTACACGCACGGACATAATCTGCTCAAGCTGGCGGCGTTGCGCCAGCAGTTCGCGCGCCTGGACGACGCGCTGCAGCGACTGGCGAGACCAGCAGAACAGACACAAGCGAACGAGGAGGAGGAGACGCTGCAGGTGTACACGCTGCAGCAGCTGCAGCAGGAGCTGCCCGAGCTGAACTGGACGCTGGCGCTGGAGATGCAGTTTGGCGCCGGCTACGCTGGCAGCCATCAGCTGCTCGTGGACGACGTGCCGGCGCTGCGCAGGATCATCGCATATCTTAATAGCGCCGATGCGCGTCTGCTGCAGCTCTACAGCTGGGCGCGCTTCATGCAGCATCTGCTGCAGCTGCCACACAATCCGCTCAACGGCAGCAGCCATGGCGGAGTCGACAGCTCGGCCGACGCGTGCGTGCAGCACATGAGGAAGACGCTGTACCTGCCGATGAACTACGCCTACGAGCAGAGCTACTACGCGTCTCAGCGCGCCGCGGACGAGCGCGTCATCTTCGGCGTCTTCGAGGAGCTGAAGACGCAGCTCGGCCGGGAGCTGCAGCGCAACACGTTCGGGCTGGACGTGTCGCTGCTGCACGCACTGCAGCAGAAGGTGCACGGCCTGCGCCTCAACGTGGGCAACATGCCGCGCGGCGCCAGCGTCGAGTTCTATGCGGACTGCGCGCGCCACTGGCAAGTGGGCGTGGACTTCCACGAGAATCATCTGCAGAGCCTGGCGCACTACTACCGCCACCAGGCGGAGCTGGAGCGCAGCACGAACGCAACACTGCGCCAGCTCTACTACAGCTTCAACCATCACGGGCCCGAGCTGCTGGACAACATCGACGCGACGCCGTACTTCTACTGCCTGGGCAGCATCATCATCATTCCGTACGCGTACGTGCAGCTGCCCTTCTACCACGCCCAGTTCTGGCCGGCGCTGCTGCACGGCGATCTGGCCAACACGCTGGGCCACGAGATGCTGCACGCCTTCGACACGTACTTCGTGGACTACGACGCGCAGGGCGTCATGCGCGACCTGAGCGATCAGCTGCAGCGCAACGCTGCCTACGTGGCAAGTGTCAAGTGCCTGAACGACAGCGAAGTGATCATGCTGAACGAGCGCGTCGCGGACATCAGTGGCACGCGCCTCGCGCTGCAGACGTACATGCAGCAGCCGACGGTGCGGCGCCACACCGGCGCCCTGTACTTCCTGCAGTTCGCGCAGTTCTTCTGCGGCGAGAAGGCGGACCTCTACCACGACACGGGCAGCAAGCGGCTCAACTATGCCCTCGCACAGATGCCCGAGTTCGCCGAGGTCTACCAGTGCGCCCCCGGCACGCCCATGAATCCGGCCAAGCGCTGCGAATTCTGGTAGCAGCGGATCGCAGCTCGATCGGAGCTGCAACCGAGCGCTTCTCTGCTGCATTGCTTTAAGTTGTTAGACCATAAAGTATTGTAAATAAAAAGTATGCTTAAGTAATGCTCTCTCTTTCTGTTTCTTTTCATCTCGGTCTGAGACCCACCCCCTTATTTTTTTTACCTGCCTCTCTTTAAGTTTTCTCTATGTTCTTCTATATTTTTCTCTCTCGATATCCCCACAAGCTACAACTCTGTGCTATATTCTCATTCTTCCTCTTTATATTTCTGTCAACATATTTGTATATCGTATATATCTCTCTGTCTCCCTTCTTCTATTTCCCACCTCTATGTCTATATAAATGGATATATTGATCTCTTTCAATCTAATTTTCTCTACTCAATCTCCATTTCTGCATCCCCGACTCCTCTATCCACTTCCTCTCTATATATATCAAACTTAAAGTCCATCCTGTCTCGTTCCTTTCTTTTTTTCCTCTATCTATCCATCTGTCTCTATCTATCTTTTTCCCTCGATCTTTTTATCTCTACCTACATATATATACTTATCTCTGTCTATATATATTTCAATCTCTCTCTCGATCAGTAGGGGGAGATAAAGGTATTTCCCTTTCTCATTCTATGTCCATTAATGTCTCGATTTACCCCATGTTTCTATTTCTGTCTCTATCTGTCTAGATCTCTCTGCTTCTATGTCTGTCTGCCTCCGTCTGTCTATCTCTACTTTCTACTCTGTCTTACTCTCTCTGAACTTTCTTCACTCTCGATCTGCACCCTGAATCTCTCGCTGTCTCTTTTTTTCTCTCTCTATCACTTTCCCTCCTTCTGAAGTCATCTCACAGGCTCTGTTCCTACGTGTGGCCCATCAATATGCAGCACGCATATGCAGAGAAATCTTTGACAGCGAGTGCTGGCGATGAGTAGGGCGGCAAGGGGGCGGGGTCAAAGGTAACTTGCAGGCAGCGAGACAAGTTAATTTTCAATTACGTGCAGAACGTGCAAAGCAAAGCCTAAAACATGCCGAGAGCAGTGCGAATAGCAGGGCAACTCACACAGGGCTTTACGGGGATACGATACAGGGCGTTACACAAACTAGATGCTAGACAACTCTGCAGCCTGTCCAATTCAATACGATTTGGAAAACTTGCAGAGCATTGAGAAAACGGAAAATAGGAAAACTGCCGATGGGCAGGAAAATCGGAAAAGGGAAATATAGAATGCAGAGGCAGCATATGAAATTTGCGCGCTGCCATCGTCATGCATTGAAATCAGATGGCAGAGCGGCAGCAACACACACGCACGCACACATACACATAAGCAAACACTCACACACACACATACACAAGTACAGCCACATATGCTGGTTGTGTGCGTGTCTTGTTTGCCGGCACGCTTTTTATTTATTTGCTAATTAACGCGCTTCCTGTGCAAGCGAGATGGAGATAAATAGCGAGAGCGAGAGCGAGAGAGAGAGAGAGAGGGAGGCGGCGAGAAAGCCAACAGCAAGCAGAGAGCAGACGTGTGGCTGTGTGTTTCACTTGGCAACTTGTTGAAGGTCGCTCCGACTCAGGCATATTACTCATACGCCACGCAGACCCGCAGTCACCTGACCCGGCAACCGCATTGGGGCGCCGCATTAATAGACCATTAACAAGGCGCCAGCAACAGAAGCTGCACACGTGATCGGCATGAACAGATACAACACGAGGCGAAACCACAAACGCAGCCACAGCCAAAAACCCCAGCCCAAGCCCACATCGAAATTAACCAAAACACGAGCAGCCCGCCCGGCGACAACTGTCTGCGCTCTGCTGTCTTCCATCTTCTGTCTGCCGTCTGGTTACCTCAAGCGGTAATAAGGCAAGCCGGAGCAAAGGCGAGCACCCAATGCTCTGCACAGAGTGTTATAATATAAGAACTGTACTCATGTTTACTTATTATTATATTAGCAATGGCAAGTAAAGGGGAAAGAGTATGCGAAAGTTGACTTGACAGTTGCGAACGCCCCAGCATAATTGCGAAAGAGTTTGCATTGCAAATTCTCCCATGAAAATGACGAAATTGTTTCGGAAATTTCATCAAGTACATAAATTGGACGCTCGGGTTCAATTAGTTATTTGCAAAGCTGGAAAACTTACTCATTCATTGGATGATGCAAAATATTGATTCAATTAATTGTCATTATCACTAAGCAGGGAAAATCTCTTACTCACTCTACACTATCATTGCTTTCGAATATTTCAACGATTATAAATAACTGGCAAGCAAATATCCCTCTTAAACGGACGCTAAGACACTAAAAATGAACGCGAAATACTGGAAAAGGGTTCCTATCATTAAGCGGACAAACCTCCTAAGTGGACGCTGATTTTATTAGTGGACAATTCTCCTAACTTAGCATTCCTCATTGGCAGACTTGACTCTTAAGCAAACAATTTCTATTTTTACCGGTGTTTTCAATAATTTTTCTATTTTTTAACGAATTGTTTTTAAAAATTGCAAATACCTCTCTTAAACGGACACAACGATACTGAAATCTAACAGGAAGCATCTGCAATAAGTTACAAATGAGACGCACTAGACATGCACCTTTTTGAAGCCACCAAAAATGAAGTGTCTCTGTCCGCTTAAGAGAGTTTTCACTTCTAAGCTTTGTAAAATCGATCGCAACTTACAAACGCGATTACATAATGCATATACCCAATGCCTGTCCCTGTCTCTGTCACTGTCGCCGTCTCTGTCGCTGTGCGTCCGTCCCATCGTCCGTACACTCGTCTGCCTTGATTTTATGCTAAGTCGGCAGTTTGCAGCGTCGTCGGTTCGGGTCTCGGTCGGGTCTGAGTCGAGTCGGGTGGCTCAGTTTGCTGGGCTTGCGGTTTCCTCGCGCGACCACACGACACACAACGCGACACATTCCGCATTTCTACGCTCGTCCGTGTGTGTATGTGTGTGTGTGCTTATCAGTGGGCATTTTCATTCATTCATGTAAGTCAAATTAGTTTCGCTGGCGTTGTGAATCGTTTAATAATTAAGTTTAATTTTAAACTGCTCGGCGGGTGTTTCACGTGTTCGAGTGACGCAATGTGCCCCGCGAATTGCAAGTGAAGGCTGTTGGTGGTCGCACCGCTGCAACACTGCTCTACTGCATCACCGCACCACCACAACTGCACCAGAGCTCCCAGTAGTTTCACAGCTCACGGGCAGTCCCCACAGCGGCAAAACATTTGACTTATAATAGATGAAATGGGCACAGCCAATGGGGGTACAGCACGCTGCTCGATTTAACAGCCGCTTTAGCTGGGTATTATCACCTCTGACCACCACGATTGCCATCGTTAGTCACGTGCCGCGGTTGCCCACCGGATCCGCAGTCGCCTGATAAGTGCGCTGTTCTGCCAGTGCAAAAAAGCAGACAAGTAGAAACCTATTAGCCTCAAGTACCAATGGATTATGACATAAACTGATCACCAGATCGATTTTCGAAGGGCCTTTGATCATCTGTTGCAGTTATAGTGTACGAGTATAAGTATTAAGCTATGTGCTATACTTCTGTAGAATATAATGTTTTAGCTTCTGACCTAAATTTAAAAAATAAATTAAACCCATTAAACCCATTAGCCTCAAGTACCAATAATGGTAATGGATAAAATCATATGCTCGATTCTTAAGGCCCTTTTAAGAAATTGTTTCTATTTTGGTAATTCAGGCCCCCGTAAATACTTCTTAGTCCAGGTAAAACGATTGTATACTGTTTTTTTAAAAAGGTCTTACTTTTTATCCCATCTCGATTAAAAATGTTAAGAAGATTAGACATTTATACATGATTAAGGACAAAAAGAGAAGTTAAGTTAAGTTTTCTTATCAAAAGTATTATTTTTAATATGTTAGTATTAGGTGTACATGTGAATCCAGACTTGATAAGCCGGACACTCCATTAACCATTAATCGGACATGCCTCGTCCTCTAACTATCCGAATTATTGAGAACGTGCTTATATATATTCGTAGGAAGTATTATTAACTAATGTAAATATAACTGATATAATTGAATATAATTGATTTGTTTCCATTTCCAAAATACCAACTAAGTTAGGATTATGGTTTAAACCGATTATATGATCGATTCTAGAAGAATCTCTGAGGACTATTTAACTAACTAACAAAGTGCTAACCCCCTACTCAGCTTCCCGAATGCTTTTCGCTTTCATTTCCCTAAACAAGCATTCATTTCACAATTTGTCAAAATTTCTACGCGCCAGCATCGAGCTCTTCCAGCACCGCGATAACATAATCCCCTAATCTAGCCCCACATGAAAAGTCAGCGATCGCGACTCTGTTGCGCCTCCTCCCGCACCGCTCCCACTCAGACGATTGCCGCAATGTTTTCAAAATAAAGTGCGCAAAAAGCCCGACAGCAGGAACAACAGTAGCAACAATAACAAATATAAACACAGAGAGAGAAAGAGAGAGAGAAAGAGGGACAGAGTAGGGGCAACAAAATCTGCGGCTAAATTCGCACGTTCAAGTGTCAGTGACAGCAGCTGCGCGCTCCCTGGCCCCACTGCAGACCCACTGTTTGACAGTCTGTCCAGTTTGCAGTCCGCCTCAGCCCCGCACTGCCTCGACCACACATCTTCAAAAACAACAACTTGCGTGTTTATTAAACGGTATTTTGGTTGAAAAGTAAGCCAAGCAGCAGGCGCGCATACTCGACTCAAAAATACCTCGCAATCAGCTACCCATGCCTATCAGTCGCCATTGCGATTAAAAACTATTTAGAAAATAGTGTATAGTCCCAGACCTTGTCCCTTCAGACTATCATTTGTTTCGCACGATACAGAGCACCCTCACTGGAATACGGTTCACATTAGAAGAATATAATAGAAATTGGCTTAATTTCCATAAAGTTGGAAAAAACATTACAATTTAAGATGGAAAATACTTTGAATAATACTATTAAGTACAATAAAAAAAAAACGTAAAAAAACGAACGAATTAAGTTAAAGACTCACTAGTATTCCATATTAGTTAAAGAAGATACTTCAAAAGTGCTCTATAGACTCATCGTTAAATCGCACTTACTTGGAGCAATCCCTTTCGGGCAGTATTATTGCGTACAGGGTATTCGAAGAGCAGAAATAATAATTGTGGTCTACCACAGTGCTTGTAAATGTTGTGACTGTTGCTGCGATTCAGTTGTTATTGTTGCTGCTTGGTTACCTTGTGTCTGAGTATGTGTGTGTTTCTTGTGCCTGTTGTTCTTGAAAAGTGAGAGAGAGCAAGAAAACGAATCACGTGCAGAACTTCACAGGCCACTTGGAAGTTCTGCATCTGCATTAACCGCTAAATATTTTGAATAGAAACCCACAGAAATGTCTGGCAGAATCTGTCAACTTTTGGAATTTTGCAGTAAATTTCAGAGGCAGCCACAGATAAGAAATTGACGTGAAAACAGCCCAGCTAAAGAGACCCTTGAACCGATCAGGCTAGAGCAGTGAGAAAGGCATGCAAAGGCGTTTGGGGAATATTTAAAACAATGAATTACAATAAATGCTGATAAGCCTATTGGACTGAGTTATTTTAAGCGCTCTTCGCGCACAGTTGCATTGAATGAACGAATATATGTTACCGGGGAGAAAATGTAAAGGCTAGGAATCATCTCAGACCATTATAAGCTTGATCTTTATTAACTGTAACTAAATTATAAACATCATTTTATATTTGCTTATTACTGATCGAACTTTATTTAAATAAAGAAATTGTTTTTGCATATACCATAATAATATATAGTAAAGAAATATTGAAAATGTTATATAAAAACTTATAACTTATTCCAGTTTTCATGGCATATACAGTAGTCCGATTCAGTCAATATTTTAAATATGCAAAAGAAAAAACTACATAATATTCAAAAAAGGTATACAAGTTTGCAATTTAATAGTCATAGATATAGGGGCTTATGACTAGATCCACTCGTCTATTGATGCTTATCAAATACATATATAGTATATCAAATAAATTAAATAAATAAATTTATTCGATGCCTTCTGGCCAGAAATCGTAAGCGAGCTTCGAGTGAATGGAGCATACATAAGTGTGTATATTTATAAACTAGCTCATCAATGTCAATATCTGATAGCAGCAAATTCTAGGCCATACATCTCATTTGTAGCTTCACCTGATTCGCTGCAATCGAGCTCATAAATATGAATCATGGCTTGGGAATATCCTATGAGGGACACACAAATCACAAAGTCAAAATATTATAAAGCAAACAGAATCGCAAAATCTCTAAAAGCAATAATAAAAGCCGCCACAGTAAACATACACAAACACAAGCACACACTCTAGCACACACACACACACACAGACACACTCGGGTGCACAGACACACGGACAAAGCACGACAAATATTGAAGCACTCAAAAATATGCAAGCATTTATTGAATTTCCCGGCTCTCAAGCGTCGAATATCGCAACCAAAGGTATGGGTTATAGAATTACAAATCGACCTGGAGCGGCTACTCGACTGTTAGATACGCTGTAGGTGTCGTATATCTTTTGACTGTGATAAAAGGTGCAGGGTATAAAACGGTGAGTAATGCAAGCTATATCCAAAAACGCAGTGGCTCAGCTGCTCGACTGGCAGATACGCTGTAGGTGTGGTAAACAATATTGTATATCTCCTGATTATGATAAAAGCTCTGCCTTTTAAAGGTGCAGGGTATTAAACGGTAGAGTATGGCATGCTATATCCAAAAATGCACTACTCGACTGGCAGATACGCTGTAAGCAGGGTAAGCGATAATAGCTGCAGGGTATAAAATGTTACAGTAGGGTATGCAGTCTTAAAAATCGCCATGCTTCTCTTGCTCGACTGACAGATACGCTACGGTTAGCAAAGCACTTCCTCAAACAGCTGCAGGACGCACAAGGGTGTACTTTTTGATGTATCTGTGTGTGTGTTAGTGCAATTAAATAATGATCAAACAGCAGACGGCAGGGTATTTAATGATGATGGCGACATAAACTGCGCCTGCCGCTGTATCTGCTCTGGCCTGGTCAGTTGATTAATAATGTTGCCAAATGCGGAAAACGTTTTCATGTCCGTCCTTCTCTCTCTCTCTCTGTCTGGCTCTCTCGCTCGCTCCCTCTACATGTGTGTTGACATAATTGCAGCATATGAGCAAACACAGGACACACGCAACGCGTAACGAGCTTTTGAGGCCTCCCCCCCGAAACGTGCTTGAGAGCAGAATTTCCGATTCCCGTTGCCGTCTTTAATTGCAATTGCCGCCCGAAAGTAGGTAACACTTTTTGCGGGTACCCCAACTGGCAACTCGCAACTCGTTTACATGTTTGCAGTACACCACAAAAAATATCATATCAGCGCCGCACAATTTTAATTAGTTTTGGCAGAAAACCCCTGCTCCCCGCTGTCATCCCCGTTCAGCTGCGAAAGCTGACAGAGGAGCGTCAAGTCACGCAGACAAGATGTTGCTGCTGATGAAGCCGCTGCTGTTGATGGAGCTGATGACGTCATCTGGCTTTAAAGCCAGCACGGAGGGGCGCTGGCCTTTAAGAATAAATATGCCCGCGGATAAAACATATCGCCCAGATCGACCCGGTCCTCTGACAAATATTGCACATGTCTAGAGAGCGACGTTGTGACGTCAGCGTCGTCGTTGATTATTGTCAAACAGAAGAAGGAAAGCGCGGACGAAGAGGACGACGAAGAAAGCCCGCCAGGAAAGCAGCTTTCCCCGCTGCCCTGTAACAGCAAAGATCGCTGAGTGGAAGTTAACATAAAGTAGAGCAAACAGCGAAAGGTCACATATGTCACGTTAGGCAGTGAGGACAGCTTGCAAATACCCAAAAAAAGCGGTAGGAAGTGAAGGAGGCAGAGTCAAGAAATATATATAAAAAAAATAAAAATATAGAATATAGAATTAAAGAATTAAAAAATTATAGAATTAAAGAATTATAGAAATTTAGAATTATAGAATTATAGAATTATGGAATTATAGAATTATAGAATTATAGAATTATAGAATTATAGAATTATAGAATTATAGAATTATAGAATTATAGAATTATAGAATTATAGAATTATAGAATTATAGAATTATAGAATTATAGAATTATAGAATTATAGAATTATAGAATTATAGAATTATAGAATTATAGAATTATAGAATTATAGAATTATAGAATTATAGAATTATAGAATTATAGAATTATAGAATTATAGAATTATAGAATTATAGAATTATAGAATTATAGAAATTTAGAATTATAGAATTATAGAATTATAGAGTTATAGAATTATAGAATTATAGAATTATAGATTTATAGAATTATAGAATTATAGAATTATAGAATTATAGAATTATAGAATTATAGAATTATAGAATTATTGAATTATAGAATTATAGAATTATAGAATTATAGAATTATAGAATTATAGAATTATAGAATTATAGAATTATAGAATTATAGAATTATAGAATTATAGAAATTTAGAATTATAGAATTATAGAATTATAGAATTATAGAATTATAGAATTATAGAATTATGGGATTATAGAATTATTGAATTATAGAATTATTGAATTATAGAATTGTAAAATTATAGAATTATTATAGAATATAATAAATTTTTAATATAATACAATATAATATAATACAATAGAATAAATGTATAACTCTATAAATAAATATAGAACTGTAATATAAAATAATCGTATTTCCAAAGTATTTCAATTAATTCGCTTTGCATCTAACACCTAACTTATTTCGTGTACTAAGCTTTATCTCGAGTTGCTTATTAACTAAGCATTGGCCTCAGTAGTAAGTCCAGTCGAAAGTAATGCTCAAAGGGTAAGCATATTAAAGAAGACTCGGACTCGAACTCGGACAGACAAACAAGATGGTCAGGACATTCCCACTAACTCTCTGACTCGTAAAGCCAAACGACGTGAAGAAGCTGCATGACAGGCACACACACACACACATAGTTATATATAGTACCACCTACGTACACGTGTCTGTGTGTACGTATGTGATTTCATGTGACTGTCAGTTAAACAGGCATTCGCCCGGCAACTGCTGGCTGGGCTCTATCTGGAACATTTTATCGCCAAAGCTCTCACTGCGGCTTTTATTTGTCAAACAAAGTATTTTTATTGGCTTTTTTAGCAGCTCAACCGCCTGACATGGGAGTCGAGTCGAGAGCCGGGAATCAGGCACCAGGCACCAGGCACCAGGAACCGGGAGCCAGGAACCGGGACTCGAGCAGGATAAGGGGGATGCGCGTGCTGCCGGCGCGTGTTTGTCGCCTGCTAAATACTCGACACTTGGTATGTGATTGAAATAATGCCAGGCGATAATCCGTGTCTTATTAAACGACTCCGGGAGGCACGTCAGCAAGTGCGGATTTGGGTCTGGCAGGTGCGTCCCGCAGACCCCGCACCCGCTCCCGCCTGACAGCCCCTGCACATACGCTTTCCCATATCATATACATATACATACGTACAAGCAGTTGACCCAAAGCCAAATAAAAATCGGCTGCTGTGACACTCTGACAGCGCTTCGAGTCGCCTGCTTATTAATTGAACAGGATATTTGTGATATATCAGGATATTTGAGATATCCCAGGATATATACGCGCACATGTGTGTGGGCGTATGTGTGCCAGAATACCCGACTGTTGAATACGCTGCAGCAGAAGTAGCTCAATCATGTACACATTCAATGTTAGACTAATAAAGCTGCCAAAAGTCAATCAAAATCGGTAGCTCAGCCAGTCTTACAGCTGTGACACATGCGAAAATGCCGTGCATTGTACCTGCACCTTGATTAAAAGTGCGCGACCCTCGTCAATAACCTGCCCTGGTGGGGATCAAGTATTGAGTAGGGTCAGCGCACGTAAGCCCATTACAACTATCGCGCCCGGTTATCGGCAGAGAGAGCCTTGTGCTCGACACAGTTAATAAGCCAACGAGCTATCAGCCATCAAATGCCATCACGGCTCTCCCACACCTGATAATCCAGCGAAAACTAATCGAGAAAAAACAAGAGGCCCTTCCCGGAGCCCCATTAACGCGCCGGCTCATCAAAAATGCATAATGAAAACCTGCGTACTCAAAGAAATTTTCTTTAGCCAAAATTAGAGAGGTTGAGCGAGTGAGAAGTGGTAAGAGGGGCAGAGTGTTTGATATTAAAATGCGTCAATATAAAAGGGGCATTCGATTTGATCGCCGTGCCGAACTCTGCGCTAAAATCCAATCAGTTCGCTGCGCAACGCCGCGCGCTTGGGTCTCTGAGCGAGTGGGCGTAACGCCCGAAAATTAGGTAAATTACCGCATGTGGCGGTTACCGGCTGCGGGTGCACAGTCAACACGCACACACGCACACCCACAGACACCACACACACACTCTCGTTTTGGGGGCATGCTGTGTGCCAAAAACAATGCCGGCAAAAACCGCGACAGGCCGCAAATTTAGACGGCGCCGACAATCCCAGTGGGGGTGGGGAGGGAAAGCATAGAGAGAGAGAGAGAGAGATAGAGAGAGGGGGTTGGAGGCACACCGGGAGGGGGCCTGAGTAATGTGGCACATTTCGGGCACAATGCAAACAAAGCGGGGCGGGGCGGGGCATTAAAATTTCGATTATCTAACGCAGAAATGGCTGCACGCTTTTAATGACTGATTTGTGTATTGTTTGCCCTGCTGCCGGATCAAGCGAGAGCAAGCCTTAAATTTGCCCACATTTTTAACGAACTGAATGGGGGGAGCAATAAATGCAGTGGCAGCGGTCGACCAGCCAGCAAATACCCTGCAATTGGTTGACTGAAGAGCTGAGGTGTGCCATGCTGTGGGCGGAGAGGAAGAAAGCTAAAGTAAAGTAAGAATAAATTTAAAAATTTTAAAATATTTATTTTAATTTAAATTGCCTAAGATATATGTTCCATATTTTCCAATATTAAATTTGAATCAGTTTTTTTAATTTTTATTATATTAAAATTCTAAAACACCGTAAATACCGTTTTTTAAAGACAGGGTCTTAAAATTTTAATTTTGAATATTTTGATTAAATTAAAAGTTACTTTTAAGTAATTTCTAAGTACCTACGATAACAAGGCGTGCTATTTGTTCTCGTTCCATAAGAAAACTTTGTCCTATAGTACATACACCCAGCGCCAGAAAAAAAGCCGCAGTCTAAGTGTTCACGTACTTGCATATGATATTTTCTTGCTTGGGGTTTCTTAATCTGTTTTCTGAATTATTTAATTTTTTATTTACTGATGAATGGAAAATTAAAAAAAAAGTGCAAAGCAATTTTTCTTTTAAAAATGTATAACAAAAATTTATTTTCTAACATAAAAAATATATATATTCATATATGTTTATGTTATATAGACAGACTTACAGAAATCTATTATAATATATACAGACTTAAAGAAATATATCATAATGAAGCACAGGCAAGCCGCGAGACAGCAGATACTTGTGACGTCTTCAATTCGACTGTGGGGATATACCCCCTTTGTCAGGCATTTTAACACGCATAGGGTATAAACAGCAAAAAATGTCCTCGACAAGTTTACTTTTCATTTTCTACCGTGTATATATGTGAGCTTCCTATATGTGTGAGGGTGTGTGTATTGCGTTTAACATGCCGTTGGCTATAAACTTAATTTACTGATTACAAAGTAACCTCATCGTCATAATTTATACGTCAAGGTGATAAGGGGCAAATGGAGCGTTGCTTGACCGAGTCGCAGCCGCTGCCAAATGCCCTGTAACGCTGAACAGGACCACAGTCACATGATATTTTATAAATTTATGGTATTTATGACTATCTCAGAATCAATTTAAATGTTACCTGCTGCCTGCTCACACCTCCATCATTATAGGGTATCAACAATGGACTACAGCACAAGCCACTCGTCGCGCTTGGCTGCGGGGGGCAGCATGTACAGAGGTCAACAGACACATCTAATTACCCCGAAACGGGTCGCAGTTTTTCTGCTTAGTTATTGTGAAGTCATGGGAGCATTTCAGGCACACATGAGTCCTGCAACTGCTACAAGAAGAAGAACGAGAACAAGTATACGCCATATGGCACACATGACTGGACGCCATGCATTTTCAAGTACGAAATTAGCGACTGTTAGTGTAATTGTATGTGCATGAGTGTGTGTATGTGTTTGTTTGGGTGTCTATGTGTGTGACCAACGCCCGCCTTATTACACTTTTCAATTAAAAGAAGCAAAGCAATTTTGAAAAGCGCACGCGCCATTTGTGCTCCTACTGCACTGCCCGTTGGGCATGCTGACTTGGTCAAACGGTTTGCTGCACTGCTCTGTACATCGCGGCAGCAAGTGTATTGGGCAGTCGGTGAGTCGCAGGCGTGTCACCTTCTTCTGCTCGCATCTCCCCGTTTATTTATTTACGCTAGATCCCAGGCGACCGCTGACTTCACCTGAACCTGAACTCGCCCATAACCCCAGCTGGCGCAGCTTTTTTATTTGAGATAAAAACGTAGCATTTGCCGCCAGCCACAACAACAGCAAGCAGACGGGAGACAGAGAGAGAACGAGATAGAGAGACAGAGAGAGAGAGACAGAGAGAGAGAGAGCTGAAAACAAGAACGGCAACTAAACTGTTAAAAAATTCAAGCACAAATATTTGTTTCTTGCTTTGTTTGTTTGCCTGTTTGTAAAACTAATGAAATTTTTGCAATATTAGCCGACCGCCCCACCGGCTGCTGACCCCAAAAGACAACAACAAAGGCAACAGCAACGGCAGCAGCAGCAACTACAACACTTGGAAAACCAAAGAAAACTTGACCCCGCAGCAGCAGCAACAACATGAGAAACAGCAACAAAATCAAAAAATTAAAAGAAAATAGCAGAGAAGGCGGCAAAAAAATTAACGCCACCTTTGAGTCCACGCCACGAGTCTACCAGTGCTAGACTCGCAGATACCCTGCAATTACTGATGACCACACAGTGCAAGCTTCTAAGACTCCCGAGAAAGCCAAAGAGCGAAACTACTACTCGCGGGCTTTAACATACCCTATTTGCCCACAGGGCTAGCGGCATACCATACTTATACTTTAACATACATATACAGATACGTGTGTGTGTCTGTCTGTCTGTCTGTGCGGCGAAAGCAGCTAGCAAAGGGCAGAAGACAAAGCCAGCGGGCGCAGTCAGAGCTTCAGCCAGTCAGAGATTATTATGTCAAGTCACGTTTATGAGCGTAATTTCGACAAGGCGCCCGGCCACAGGAGCAGCTGCTATGCGGTACACAGTGTGTCCTACATATATACGTACGTCCGTATATGCTATACGGTATACGGAATCCAGCGAAGCCCCCAAGTCCCACGTAATCGCCGTCCGGATGCCGCTTGTTAGGGCGACATTGCAGCAGTTAAGTCGCTGCCCGCGGCCAGTCAATAAACTGTTAAAAAATAAGAAGTGGGCGGAGGAGGGAGGCGTGGCGTGTAGAAGCGTTAGTATAAAGCCAGCATAGCGTTGACGATAGTGGAAAGTACTATTTAATTGTCACTATCTAACCATAGCTGTATAACAATATTATACAGCTTCTATTGAGAACGCTCATAGGTCGATCATCTTGATATAACATATTTCTCATTGGATCAGAAATGCCTGGAATACAGTTCGGGGAAATAAGATGTGGTTGACAGATATTGTCAGCTATAGCGATGTAATTTGAATAGCTGAAATAAGTAGTTGATTTCACAGAAAATCATAAGTTATTATTAATCGATAATCGACTGTATTAATAAAGTTAGTGATAGTTCAAGCTGGCGGTAGCTAAGATTCAAAATAAAACGATTTTTCTTTTTTAGCATAAAACCCTTGGCTAGCCATTAAATATACTTTCTTGAGAGTTAGCCAATTGACTGAAGTTTATGACCGATCGCAATGTCTATTTAAAGATAAATATAAAAATAAATATGTATATTTATAAATATAAATATATTTAATTATAAATATAAGATTAATAAAAGGCTTAGATATGCTTTCTTCCATCCCCAAAATTTGTATACTCTCTTCCATCCTGACTTAAAAGCACTCAGGCTACTGATCAAAAATTATATATTTTTTTTTATATTTACTTACACACTCTTTTATCGAATAATAACGACCAAACTTAAGGAAAGGTTCGTTCTTATTCGGTAGAATATACAGTTTGAGTATATATTGTGGAATAATATTCATTGTTGGATTTGTACATTATTCTGTAATGTGCAAAAATTGATATTATAATGAAATTTAAAATAGCAGCCAATAGCAGCCTCTATTTAGGTAAAAACTTCAAGTCTTTCGTTGAGTCTTTTTTTTCTTTAAAAACAATGACTTATTACTTAAGCCAGGTAACTAGAAAGAAAATAAAAGAAATAAGAAAAAGAATATAAGTGAAAAACAGATTTCCTTATTATTTATTTGAATCCTTTTTAAATAATATATTTAATTTGCTTATTTTTGTTAATTTTTTTTGTGTCTTTTTCTTTCATACAAATTTTGAATGAAGCCAGTAGGTTCAGTATATCGAGCTGTACGCTTAAAGTTTGGACGAAAAACGTGGTTTAAACGCGATCGCAGCCCTGAGGCGTTTGAGGCGCTCTAATTCGATTACTTTACATCGTACTGAAAATCCTTGACCCAGTATTAAAAGTATTTCGCAAATTTGTTAATCGGCAATTTTTCACACATCTGTAAGGCAAAAGTCAAATATTCAACGCATATTCAGGCATCTACATATTATATTTGCTGCTTTTAATGCAATTCAAATTAGATTCTCATACAAAATATCAGAGTGATTCGAATCTAACATATAGAAACTGCTTGCAGCCGACGTAGGAGCAAGCAGTTCATAGAATTTACAGCTGTAAACAGCCTGCTACGGCCAGTAGAATAACTACGCAGTGCTAAGCAGTGCAAAATGGTGCGAATTCTATGTTTTGCCATAAAACGACACGAACAGTGTGATATGTTCCATTGACATTGAGCAACAAAACTAAGAGAAGCCATTGAGCAACAATGTTGCTCAATGGATATGTTCTTGGAATTCGATGTTTCCATGTTCCATATTCTTGTTTCGATGTTTCGTATGCAATGTTCTTTGCCGCGATGTTTCACAGTCTTTAAAAGCAGTTCAAGTAATATTTCAATTTTCGACTGCTTGCAAGACTGTGTCATCGATATTTAAAAAAAATAAAAGCGCCCCCTGCTGTATTTTATTGAATCGCTCGCGTGGCTCCCTCCAGCGGCAGGCGCACCCACCAGAAGCTGGGCACGTCCACCAGCACAAAGTACACCAGCTCCAAGAGGCTGATTATGGAGCAACCCAAACAGAGTTGCCAAATGGCGCCAAAAGAGACTGCAGGAAAAAGAATCGAAGGATTTTAGGGATGGAGAGAGAAACTAGCATTTTTTTCGGATTGCCGAAAGTTGTATACCCTTACAGATGGTCCATAGAAATTATTGCACTAACGCTTAGCAGATAAGATAAATAAACAATTAAAACTACTTTTAAAAAATAAATATATAAAAAAATATAAATAGAATAAAAGTAATAATTAATAATAATAAGAATAAATTAAAAATAAGAATTATAATAAGACTTTGCTGTTGATGCTGATCAATAATATACAATACAACTATATACTTTTTTGAAGCTTGAAGTATATAAGACACTACAAAAGAGTATTATTTTTTTCCGTATATGCAGAACTAAAGAAAATCAAGTCTGATATTCATACTGATAGATAATTAAGAGTATATACTTTATAGAATATAATGTACTTTTCGAAGTTGATAAGAATTTTATAGGAATATCATACGAAAAAGTAGAAGCTTGAACGATCATTCCTACGGTAACTCTAGGTTATAATACTGATGTTTTAATTAAATTGAAATCTAGACAGCTCAATCTGAAATTAAGATTCGTTAGGTTTGGTATCGGACAGACGAACTTGGCATATGTCGACTCTGCTGTTTATGTCGATCGATAGATCGGTTTAAGCTCTGAAGTTATATCTTCAAAAATGAATTAATGCCCCGTCTAGACCTTGTAAAAACTGTCATACTGCCTGTAAGGGTATAGAAAGGCGAATAATCTTAGAAGAAATGGTAGCACCCTACCAATCAAGTCCAGCCAACTGTAGATCAAGCTGGTCTTATAGACCAGCACGGAGTTGCGCTTGTAGAAGACGTTGAGCAGCAGCGAGCGATTGCCGCTGGCCAACGGTCTGGGATTGGAACTGGCCTTGGACTTGGAGAGTATTTTCCAGGGGCGCAGAACATGCTTCCGCACATCGGTGATCAGCGTGAGAGAGTTGCAGTTGTGCAGGCAGCCGCAGATGAGTCCCACCTCCGCCTGCGGTATGTAGGAGTGCTCGCCCGGCTGCTCGTAGTTCTGCAGCAGGTGATTGTGGCTGGCCAAGCAGGGCAGATCCTTCAGCTGGCAGGCGACATGTGCTGAGGGCGGGAAAAACAGGTCCATGGTGCAGTTGCAGTAGCGCAGCAGGTAGAGCTGCTGGCACTCGGCAAGGCAGTTCTCCAGCATGTAGCTGAGTCCCTGCAGCGTGCGATACTGATCGCTGTCGCTCTCGTGATCCCGCAGACACTGTCGCTGCTGGCTGCTCAGCGAGAAGGTGCTCTCGTCGTAGTAGTGGTAAACGGCGCGTATTCCAATATTGGTGTCCATGTCGGGCCAAAGGATTATCGGGAAATCGAACCACACACCCGGCTCCAGAATGTTGAGCTGGTGCAGCGGAACTTAACTCGATTATACGCGATTTACACTCGACACCTTTTCATACGCACCACAAAACCCTTAGCCTGGCGATTGCCAGGAGCATGCAGCGCCTCGTTCAGGCGCAAACGTACGACCAGCCCGGTGTCGCGACCCATCTCGGAGCTGGCACGCTTCTCCAGCTCGTTAAAGGCCAGGCACTGGCCGTGGGGCAGCCGGCGCGCCCGGAAGAGCTCGCAGCAGTTGCGAGCCTGCGTCTGCCAACGGCACTCGGCGAGCAGTTCGTCGCAGCGCCAGGCCATCTCGGCTGCGATCTGGCTGAAGTTCAGATGATTCAGCGTGTGCAGCGGTTCGCCGCGCAGCTTCGCAAAGACCTGAAATTGGGCAAAGCCGAGCGCGTCGTAGCCAGTAAGCACGCGCTCAAATAGCGGCCGCTGCGCCTCGCTGATGTTGTAGCGCTCTCTGATCTCCGCCAGACGCGACCAGTTCAAGCGGTTCCTATTGCACACCACAATCACGGGGAACGCTATGTTGCGGATGGGCCACAGCGGGTCAGCGATCACGGTGTGGAAATGCTTGCGGTGATGCCGCTCCGCCAGCAGGTACGTGACATAGATGAGCACGGTGAGCGCGCAGAGCAGCGCCAGAGCCCAGAGCAGACTGTCGTTGGGATAGTGTGGAAGGACTTCACTACTGTACCGGAGGGTATACTTCCTAGCTGAACTTACCGCATGCGGAGACGCATTGCGGGCCAGAAGAGCTGGTAAAATCCATGGATGTGCGAGCCGACAGTGTAACGGCGGAGCAGCTGCATCCAGGCGGCTTGATTACTCAGCTGCTGTTGCTCCTGCCAGGCAGCCAAGGGCCGGAGTCGACTTCGCTTAGGTCTTCTAACTTGCCCGATGTGCATTTTGTGAGCTGCGCATCAAGAAAGTGAAGCCTTTTATACCTCCGCCTAGGGCATGGCCCTCTCTCCCACTACACCTAGTGCTAATCAGCTAGGAACTCAAATTGACTGAAAGTGAATACTTCCTTTGTTAACGAGTGGCGAGGGAGGGCGCATTGACATACTCCGCCAATCTCTGTGTGCAAATCAATTGCAATTGATTGCATTCGATTGGGCTTGTTTGCCCAATTAGCTTGACGTATGCAACATGTGCATGTGAAAAGGCAAATCAAGTCAAGTCCCCCGTTGTCATCGATTAGCTCCAACTTGACCTCTGCGCCAAGTGCTGCCCAACGGCTTTAATAGGCGTTAAGCACGTTAGCGCCCCGTACACGAGGGCGATGGAATGTGCAATTAGGGACTGCTCTGGCGCCAGCACAGTCTGCTCCAGCTGCAGGTATAAAAGAGTCGCCCTGAGAGGACAGTCGACCAGTGCAAACCCTTCGCTCCGTCATGACACTGGCCTATTATCCTCCGACGCACCCGGCACTGCGTACGCGACCGCTGCCCCCTCGTTACGCGCTGCTCGCCCAACTGAACCGGGCGACATGGCAGCTGGCGCTGCGCTTCGGGAAACGCACAACGATCCACGGGCTGGACAGGCTGCTGGCAGCGCGTGCCAGTCGCTGGGAGCGCTTCGTCTGGCTGGGCACGTTCGTCTGCGCGTTTCTGGGCGCCGTCTACGTCTGCCTGATACTCTCGCAGCGTTACAACGATGGCAGGTTCCAGACTGTGGTGGACAGCACTCGGCTGCCGGTCTATCGCATTCCGTTTCCGGTCATTACCATCTGTAATCGCAACCGCCTGAACTGGCAGCGTCTGGAGTTGGCCAAAAGACGCTTCATGGCCAATGTCAGCGATCCGCTGCAGCTGCGCCTCTTCGATCGCATCGTCGGCAGCTACGACGACCTGTCCTTCGGCCACTTCGAGGCCTTCGAGGGTCTGCGCAACGAGCCTACCGAGCTGCTGAATCACATCAACTTTAGCCTGGTGGTGGACCTCATGACCTGGACCTGCGAGGAACTGCTGACGGGCTGCAAGTGGCGCCACTTCCCCTACAACTGCTGCGAGATCTTCTCGAAGCGGCGCAGCAAGAACGGCCTGTGCTGGGCCTTCAACTCGCTGGAAACGCCCGAAGGTAGGCGCATGCAGCTACTCGATCCAATGTGGCCCTGGCGCACGGGCTCGGCCGGACCTAAGAGCGGCCTCTTCGTGCGCGTGCTGCTGCAGCCGGACAAGCACTGGCCCGGCCGGCACGGCGAGAAGGGCATCGAAGTGATGGTCACGGAGCCGAATGTCTGGCACACGAACCCGTACTCGGTGCCCGCTGACACTCAGACCACGATCGAAATCGAGCCTACTATCTACTTCTACGACAATGACACGCGCTCCGTCAGCTCCGATCAACGTCGATGTGTCTTCGATGTAGGTATCCCTGGCATCCTGCCTACAGACTGTCCTAGTGTGTCCCGTCGGGTGGGCTACTTACTTGGCCTTCTCGAGGGGGCGGTTCGGACTTTTCGAACCATGAAATAGTATCTAATTGAGGGTTTTCTTCATCTACACAGAATCGGTATACCATTTTCCATTGAAAATAGGGAGAAATGGTATATTGGCATAGAGTATATAGTAAATTCTTCATCAGCATCAAGTCGTATGACCGTATTCGTCTGTCTGTCTGTCCTTCTGTCTGTATATCTGTCTGTCCGCCTGCCTATCTGTTTTTCTGTTTGTCTGTCCATCTGTCTTTCTGTCCTCCAAGTTGTCCGTTTATATGTCTGCCTACCTGTCGTGTGATACAACTCGTTATTGAAATTATTAACGGCTAAAGAGGGAACATTTTATGAATTAATGTTTTCTCCTCCTGCAGGACGAGCACAACAGTCGAGACTTCAAGTCATTGCTGGGCTACATTTACATGATTGAGAATTGTCAATCGGAATGCCACCAGGAGTACTTGGTGCGCTATTGCAACTGCACAATCGACTTGTTCTTTCCGCCGGGTAAGCAAATTCCATCCGATCGCCTTGAATAATCTGAAACCCCTTCGAACAGGACAATATCGCTCGTGTCGTGCACACGATCTGCTCTGCCTCGCCGATCACAATGGTAGGTATGCAGACGCATTCCATGGTGTTCCCTTGTGCCTCTCACATACACTTCTATCACCTACCAGACAAACTACTCTACTGGCATCAGCCGGGCGAGGAGCGGTATGTGCGCAACAACCACGAGGGCATGGTCTGCAAGTGCTACCGCAACTGTTACTCCCTGAACTTCGTGAGCGATGTGCGTCCGTCTTTCCTGCCGGCGGAACTGATTGGCAACTCCTCGCATGTGGACTTGGACGTGCACTTCCGCTTCGACACGCTGATGGTGTACCGCACCAGCCTGGTCTTCGGCTGGGTCGATCTAATGGGTTAGTTGTTGCCTGCGGCACATTAGCGAGTAGACACGACTTGGTCGTCTTATCTCGATTGCAGTGAGCTTTGGCGGCATCGCCGGACTCTTCTTGGGCTGCTCCCTCATCAGCGGCATGGAGCTGGCCTACTTCCTGTGCATTGAGCTGCCCACCTCCGGAATGAAGGGATTGACTCGTCATCTGCGTGGTAGACGACGTCTGCAGTCGAGCGAGAACGAGAACACGCCCACACTGAACCTGCGGCAGAATGTGCCCAGTCAGCTGGAGCAGTACATAATGCAGCTGAAGGCTGAGCAGGCGTCGCACCAGGCGGCTGCCCAGCCCGGTCAAAGGTGGCAGAGGCAAACGTTTGCTCAGAAACATGTTGTTAGCAAATGAATAATGTGAACCAATAAAATATAATGGCAATCAAATATAGTATTTTCGGCAAGTTGGTAGTTGGCAGAAGTCCCAAGAGACAAAAAAATTGTGCTCTATTTTCAGACCTCGCTTTAAGTAGTTTATTGAGACATTCCCTCGACTTGACTATAATCGTGGACTTCAGCCCGGCACTTCCAAGACTCCGAGACACTCTGCAATTAGGCATGGTCTGTTTGTCTGTGTTTGTTTTCGCTGTTGTCCTCGGTTTATATTTATGTTGTCCTAGGTCGGCTAAAGTCGATAGTTAGAGACCGTGCATCCAATTCGGTTCAATAAAATACAACGTTATGACTTATTATTACAGTTGAAAAACAAAAATATACGAAGTTGTGGCTGTAGCAATCAAATCATGAAATAATATTCATCTTTGTTTGCAAAAAATCAACTGACATGCCAGATTTTGTCTTTGGAGCTCTAAAAATAACAGAGATCTTTGAGATGAAAAGACGGCTATAGATGGACAAGCGTCTTTAAAAGCAGGACTGGTGCCTATCAGACTAAGCTGACATTGAAACAAAATCAGTTTTCTTTTGCAAACAAAATTGTTGGTCATTCAAGCGGATGGGTAAAAATTGGACAGGGTTTAATTAAAGTTAAAGTCAATTACTTCGTGCTTGCACTTACCAAGATACCGCAGCTGATAGTGTTCCACTACATCGGGTTAGCACATTGTGTGTGAGTGCAATTATTGTGATTCGACAAGGGACAATAATACTTCATGGACTTTGGCCAAGTATATGACCATATTGTGTGGGAACTTCCGAACGCCGGCAATAAATTAACTACTTAAGCTGAGACAACTGAACTTGAATCAATTACTTGCTGTACAAAGTTATATGTACTTAGATTAGACTTCACATTACAGTTTAAAAACTTAATTTAAATACTGAATAACGGGCACTGTCAGTATTTATCAATATTTTCAGCTGGAATTTTCACTTTTGTTTCACTTTTGCCCCGAGTATTTGCTGAGAGTGTGAAGCGCGCGAAGAAATTGAAAGTCATTTGAGCCTGTGTGAGAGTGCCTGACAGACATGCCTAGGCAAATCGCTCTTTCAACTTCTTTTTTGTGATTGCTCTTTGTTTTATGTATGCATGTATTTGCGATCAACAGTGTTGCCAAGGCTTCATTATTTAAATCTATATTTTCTTAAAGTTTACAAAACTTTTTTGAAGCAGGGCAGTAATAAAATAAAATAAAATTAGCAACACGACGAAGAATAATTAATATATTAACATACATATATATGATTATATGTACAGCATAGGCAAATTACAAGAACAATTTTCTTATCTTTCCCTTTATTCGCAGCAAACGCCTTCGAACGCTTATAGAGTTTACCGTTAGCACACTATTCCGAATGCAATTCGTTGGAAAATGGGTATATTAGCTTTGTGCAAATGTTTGAAATGGGCAGAAGCCAGCGTGCGCGACCACACAAAGTATACTTACTCTTAATCAGTACCATTAGCCTAGTCGATCAAGTCTTGTCCACCTACAGTTACATCTGTTGCAACATTAGATGGAAAGACATGATGGCAGTCGAATGAATGATAAAATATGATCGATTCGCTGACCACCATACATTTATTATGTCCAGTCTTCATTAATATGTTTTTGTTAATTAACTGCAGCTATCCCTTTTGCACAAAATACTAAGTCGAAGTCTAAGTCTTAATCTGTAATCGAACATTATTTGAATGGTGATCATACCATAACATGCAGCTGACGGGAGCAATCTGTTCAATTTTAAGCTTTTTGGCATTCCTTTTGTTTGCTGCAGTTTCAATTACATGTGAATAGCATTTTTCTCAAGTGTAACCAACTCCATCAAGGCCTTATCAAACATGTTCGACCGTGTCTGAGTGGACACGCCTCGCCGCCCCCACTGCAGAGCACAGTGATAAGCGGGGCAACTGCAAAACAGGGAGATATCGTGCGACTGAGACGCGACCCCGAAGAGTCGGAACAAAAGAATCGTCGTCTTCCCGTTTATCAGCCAGGCTGCAGTCAGTGCATTCCGAGCTACAAGCTACGACGCCGAGGTCTTCGCTACGAATCTCCACATCGCGTTGAAGACGAAGAAGAAGAATCAGCCGGAGTAGCTGAAGAAGAAAATGGAGCTGGCACTGCTATCGTTGGGGCTGGCACTTAAGCTGGCGCTGCTGCTGGCCCAGACCCAGGCCTTGGCCATAACGAACGGCCACTGTCAGAAGAACGTCAGCGTGAAGTACCAGGTGCCGGTGACCAGGACCCGCCTTATTCCGACCAACGCGAGCGACCCGCTGCTCGAAGAGCAGCAGTACATTGTCTACGAGGAGCGCGTGCGCTGGGACACAGTGCAGGTTTGCTGTGCCGGCTATCGAACCATCATCTTTGGATTCTGCGAGCCCATCTGCGTGGAGGCGTGTCCGGCACACAGCTTTTGCCTGGAGCCAAACAAGTGTCGCTGCATGCGCGGCTACGAGCAATCGCATCATCCCAACAAGCAGCACCAGCTCATCTGCCGGCCCGTCTGCCAGGGCGGATGCCCAAAGCACAGCCACTGCGTCGCGCACAACGAGTGCGAGTGCCGGCCCGGCTTCAGGGACACCAGCAGCTGGTTCAGCCTCAGCCTTAGCTGCGAGCGCATCCAGTGCGGCCAGGAGCAGCGGTACGATGTCACGCGACGGACGTGCGTCAAGATCGAGATGACCATGGAGGAGCTGATGCAGCGCGTCGCTGAACGGCTGGCTAAGGGCCTAGAGAGCGACACCGAGAAGCCAACGGAGCTTGAGGATCAGTTGGACTAGTTTCGCAGCCTTACGTGCTCCCTCTTTCCGCGCTTTCTTCTTCATCAGGTCTTAAGTCATTAGCCTTAAGTTTTTCTACGAGTTGTAATCTGGTATTTATGGGTTTAATAAAGGGTAACAAAATGACTGAAATGAGAGTAGAGCTGCGACAAAAGGTAGAGATAAGCTGCAGACTATACGCTAGATTAGAGCTGAGCGATTAACACTTTAGTTGTGATGACCTGAGGAAGCCTGTGCACTCGAAGTGTGATATTGGACTTGATTCTTTCAGCAATGTGAAAACAGAAAGGAAAACAAGTAACTCTACAAAACAAATCGCAGTTTATTTTTCGTAATTCCATCAATAATATAAATGTAATATAAATGTTTCCTTGCGTTTCAGTAAATAAAACAAATTAACGTTAACTGTATCACTTACAAACTAAGTAAAGGAAGGGGAAGGGGAAGGCGTAAAGCATTAAAAATATTATTTAGCTTCATCACGATCGGCGTTACATCATCATCATCGTTACTGTCTTTCTCATAAAAATCATTATCATCATCGTTATCAACATCATGGTAATTATCATTGCACTCATACTAACTGAGTGAATAATTCTCTTGCTCTCGATCTCGCTCTCCCTCTCCTTTATGTATATATATAAAGTACATTACGTAGGTAGAATTTAAAGTATTATAAGCTGGCACTCATTGGCTTTTGAAGTCCGTTAAATTCATTTCATGTTAAAGCTCAAGTTCCTTTGCTCTCGAATTTGTTGTTGCTGCTCTTTTGGTTACCTAGGCATATAGCTTCTCAATGACGTCGGCGTACATCTTGTTGACCACGTTACGCTTGATCTTCAGGGTAGGGCCCAGTTCTCCTGTGGCAATGGAGAAATCGTGTGGCAGAATAGCGAACTTCTGCACCTTTTGCGCATTCGAGATGGACTGTTTGTTCGCTCTCTTGATGCCGTCCTCAATGGACTTCCAGACCTTAGGGCAGGGTCCGGCATTCAGTATGTCCGTGAGCGTCTTGTGCTCAACGCCCAGGGACTTCATCCAGACCGAAGACTCGTGCGTAAGCTCATCCAATGGGGCACCAGTGTCTTTATCTACCTCGGTCTGCAATGAAAATGGAGATCAGTAACTGAAGCTGCTGTATATCCCATGGAGCCTCACCTTAATCGTTACCAACACAGTCAGATATTTGCGCTGTTCGCCCACCAGGAAGGCATTGGAAATGCCGTCCAGCTCCTTCTTGATAACGTTCTCGATGTGCACAGGCGGAATGTTCTCACCGCCGGCCGTGATGATCAGTTCCTTGGAGCGTCCCGTCAGGCAAACATAGCCCTTGTCGTCGATAAAGCCCAAATCACCTGAGTGCAGCCAGCAGTCATCGTCCAGCGACTCCTCCGTCTTTTCCTTATTGGAGATATATCCCATGAAGACGTGGCGACCACGAATGCAGAGCTCGCCGTGTCCGTTCTCATCCTGATTGATGATCTTGGACTCGCAGCCGGGCAAAGACTTGCCGATGGAGTTCAGTAGCGTTGAGTCGGGCAGGCAGAGTGTGTGGCAGCCCGCCGTTTCCGACATGCCGAAGGCGTCCAATATCTTCATGTCCAGACTGAGGAAATACTTCTTCGTCTCTGGTGACATTGGAGCTGCGGCACTGACCAAGCTGACGACACGATCGAAGCCCAGCGCCGCTTTCACCTTGGACATAATAAGCGATTTGGCGATCTTGTAGCGGAAACCTTCATTGTTTTTGCTGTACCGGAAAATGGAAAGAAAAAAATCAGCAAAGAGATACACTTATTTCAAAGGGTCATCCTTGTACTTACCCTTGATTCTCCATGTAATGCTTGAGGGTGATGCCCTTGGCCCATCCGGCCAGCATTTTCTTGAAGCTGCCGCTAGAGCTGGCGACGGCCACCATGCGCTCCTGGAACTTCTCGTAGACGCGCGGTACACCCATGAATCGTGTGGGTCGTGCATCCTGCAGAGATTTGACCAGTGTGCCCTTCAGCGCATCCTTGTCCGCAAACCAGATGCAGCCGGCCATCGAGGCAACCGTGTAGATGTCCACAGTTTGTGCCGCCACATGGGAAAGCGGCAGATAGGAGACCATTGTCTCGGAACCTAGGGTCACCCGTTCCAGACCCTTTGAGATGCCTCGCGTATCGAAGGCAATGTTGTCGTGCGACAACATCACGCCCTTGGGCATGCCCACGGTTCCGGAGGTGTAGACCAGGCTGCAGCATTCGTTGATGGCAATGCTCTCCAGACGCTTTTTGTAAGCGTCCTCCACATCCTCCACGTTCATACCCTCGATCTCGGACCACTGTGCGGAGCGAAATTAGAAAAACAGTTGATGTTTACTTTGCTAAGAGATGATGGAGATGCGAGCTATGAATGGCTTCAGCTTGGCCTTTAATAGACTACACATTTGACTCAATTATAGACTGCACACGTAGCAGAAATCATTTCTCCACTATTAACGCAACGCTGGTATCAATCTTGGAGAAAGTCTTACACTCAACTAATGATCTAAACTCTCCCGCTTACTTTGGATTGAGCTCTCATACAAGTTTCTCATTTTCTGTAACCTCTAAAGTTAACTCGATTTTATTCTAAAGCTCCATAAGCTTTAACTGTAAGACTTAATATCTTTTGTCTGACTTGAGATACTCAACGTAACTCTGATCTCACCTCATGACTCAACTCGATCTAATGCTTCAAATTTGAAATTTCATTTACGCGTTGCCCTCGAGTAAGCTCCAAATATTAGACTTTATTCTAGATTCAACTTTCGACTTGGCTCCAGACATAGACCCCGCATTAATGCTTACATTAGACCAAGCTCTAGACTCTAGTCTAGACTTGGCTTTTGTATCGCCTGTAGATTGAACTCATGACTATCTCCCTCGATCTCTATAATTAATCTAGTTCTTCTGATTTACTGCAGACCTCTTTCGATATTTAATAGTTTACATAACTCACCCTGTAGTAGCCATCCTCCTTCTTCAGATAGGGCGCATAGGGCTCCTGGATTTGTATGGCCGCCTTGAGAAGTGGTAGTTGGGCCCTAATGGACTGAATCTTGTCCATTTGCTTTGAGTCGTCCACAACGACAATCTGAGCGCGGGAGTCCTTGAGCACATGGAGCACAGCGTCTGCCGAGTTGGTGGTGTAGATGCCGGCGATGATGCCACGCGAGTGAATGGCGCCCATGGCCGAGTAGAACCATTCGGCACAGTTGAAGGCTAACACGCCGACCGAGTGGTGCTCCTGCAGACCCAGCTTAATGAAGGCCTTGGCCGTCTGATGCACCTTTGCCTCGTACTGCCTGGAAAAAGTGGCAAGAGAAATTGTATTAAAATGAAGACATTGATATATCAATGATATAGCAATGACCTTGCCGAGACTCACTTGTAGGTGACTGTAGTGTAGCCATTTTTGCCATTTTTGGTACGCAGCGCCGGATAATCGGAAAAGTTGTTGGCAGTTCGCTTGAGCATGCCGGGAATGGAAATGGGCTCCTCTGCGCCCAGACCCTCCTTCTGCATACGTATCTTGACGGCCTCCTCGGGATTGGTGGTGCGATAGACCTCCGAGTGCCTCAGGCGATTGGGTCCTGGGCGATTGAATAGTGCTTCGTTCGGAGTTGTGGCCATTTTCTGGAATCGAGCGAAAACTTCATTAGTTTCAAGTTAACTAAGTTTACCTTTACTCTCATGAAATGAATTGAAATCGCATGACCTGTGACTAAAGTACATAGTGTTTCTAGCAAAAGATAAGCGAAAGTAAGGTGACAAAGGGGCTTTTCAGGGGTAGAGGCACTGCAGTGTCAAGGCATTCGCAACACGCTTATCGTTATGCTTAAATTATGACTTAACACCTGATTAGACGAGGCGGCAACCCAAAGTTGTAAATAATTGAACGTATGGACAAATTTATGGCACAATATTCAGGGGTAAAGAGCTACTTGAAGTTTGCTATAAATAATTTTGAATGAATATCATGCATAGTGAAATCGTATATAGGAAGTTTTTTGAATAATCTGTAATGATATTCACAAAATATGATCCATAAAGTGTTCCTCGAATTCTTTAGTACACCTTTAACTATAGTATAAAGTAGAACAATATCCCCTAGAATTTTCTTAGATTAAATTTCTAAGTCACACCAAATAGGTGTCATATCTCCGATCGAAAAAGTGTGTTCTGCTTTCTTGTTGACATGTCATTAGTTGTGTAAGCATTCCGATATTTTAGTGTTATCTGCCAGCTAGCTATGATAATGCCACACTACCAGAAGTCTCGGCTTACCGTAGTTAACGGACAAGTTTATATTTTTGGGTACAAAGGGCTGCGGCGACACGCTCGATATTTATCTTTCACTGAATACATATGCTTGCACGCCGCAACAGAGCGTTCATAATTTTTATTAATCAATAAAAATACGGGCAAACTGTTTCGAATGATAAGCAAAAATGCGAAAAGAACAAAATAAATAGTCAAACGACTTAAAGTTAAGAATGAAAAATAGAAACAATAAATAAACGAGCAATATGAGTCCAAAGTTTAATGACAAGGTTAGTCCACTGATTTTCCGTGTTTAGTTTGGAAAATCGAAAACTGAACCGCATTGAACTGAACTGTTGCCCGGGTACATATACGAGTATATCATCATATAGTAGGTTAAAGTTCCGCCTCTGATTAGAGCTGATTGATTGATGGAGGCTTTGATGCAATTAAAAGATTGAATGATTGACAGTTGTCTAATGCACACACGAAAACACTCGGAGCAATCCAAAAGTCAGGTAGTTGACTTGGATCCCCATAGGGAAAGTCGTTATATAAAGTTTCTACAGAGCTAATGGAGAGAAATTGTTATACCAATGAAGAATAAATGTGAAATTGAACAAAAATAAATAGAGTTTTACATTCTACGCGTGTTATACACCTTTTTTAAAGGGTAATTGTAAGGTTTTTAACAAAAGATTCAACATTTCGACTTTTATAGAAGTTCTTTAAACCTTTGCAGTTGATATAAATAAAAAAAGTTCTTTCAATTTGTAGATGCGTATTTCAAACTATATAGACTGGGACAAGACAGACTAAAAATAGAGTAGAATCCAAAATAGATGCAAAAAATTAGCTTTAACTATGGCAAAAATATGTATTAGTTTTGAATTGCCGAAAAATATTTATAAACATCCCCCTAACTAATATAATAATAATAATAATAATAAATTATAAAGAAAGGTGATTTCAAAACTTTGGAATGTTAATTATTGCCTTAATGTGATAAGCACCGGGCTCTCAGCTAATTGACGGAAGATCATAGAGCATACATGTGTAAAAACTAGCCTGCCCATACCATTATATCATATTTGAGAACTCACCTAATACACACAATGTCAAATAATTATATGTATTTGCACACACATATTTTATAATACTACGAATTTGCCGCCTATGGCATTATTTGGGACACCACAGGTTTTGCTATAAAAATCAAACGAGTATTTGTCCGAGTTGTGAACTAATACCTAGCATATACTGCTGTATATACGTAAGTATTTCCCACACACATATACGCATTAGTATGTACGCTAGTTGCGTTGTAGTTTTCTAGCTGTGGCGTGGAGCCAAAACTAAGCATAGATGAAACCGGCTTTTTTGATAAGAACAGAAGTCTAGACATTTGCTGGTCGGACGATTTGCCAGTCAGCTGAGCTGGTGGGAAATACGCTTGAAAGTAGTGGCTGTGTGTAGTAATTGAAGGTCTTTGAAGCCAAGGCGTTACATGCGCCGCTCGAAGAAGCTGTGTATAAAAACAAAACCGATAACGAGCTGATCTAAAAATATTCAACATGTGTTTTGCTTCTTTTTCGGGAACCACAAAACGAAGTGGAGAATGATGCGGATGATCATAATGTTGATGATCATGATGTTGATGTTGATGATGGTGTAGAGCGGAGCATGGCAAGAGAGCATATGCAGGTCGCATTACGGAGGCATTGATTCGGTGTTTTCGAAAGTGGAATGGGAAATGTGACGCGAGATGAGAGCCAAAGCGAAAGACTATCGAAATCTGGAGAAACTGACGCGAGGTGACAATGAACCCACGAATAGTGCACTGACCCACTAAAGCCGAAGGCAGGCCAAGAGGGAAATGGCAAAACACAAAACAGCCGGTAAAATGTTGCCAGCTTCTTTTCAAAAAGCTTTGCACGTGTTTTCTATTTATTTCTTCGATTCATTTCGCTTTGGTTTTGGCCAGGAAATCACGCACGAATTTCTATTATTATTGTTGCAATTGTTACAGTACTCTTTGGAGACAAACTTACATAATTTATGTGTATGTTTTTTTGGGTTCTATTGTGCTCTGTTTAGCGCTCCAGAGTTTTGTTTTTGGGCTCGGAGGGATTCTCTATTTTTTCGCAGCACACGACAAACGCAGACGACCGCACGCAGCGAAGCCAAAGCGCAAACTGAAAACAGAACAGGATCGGATGCTATAGAAATCGCTTGATCGCTCGCAGTCGCTGTCGCTGTCGACATCGCCGTCGCCGTCGTCAGCGTCGTCTGCGCTGTCAATGGTCTTCTTTCGCATCGACTAAGTGAGCGAAGATGTGGTAAGAGAGCGAGAGCGCGAGTGAGACAGCGCGCGGGAACGGGAACGGGCAGGGGAGTGAGCGAACGTGCGCTACCGGCGTCTTATCATTCTCTCGTGCTCGCAGTCGTTCTCCCGCTCTCTTCTTTCTGTCTCGCTCCCTTTCAAGCGACCCTGATTAGAAATCGAAATCTAGTGTGCAGACCAAATCTACAGATCTCAACATATAGATGACCTCGAACTTGCCCATTATCAGCCATCAGTGCCAACTGCAAGAGGTTTGAGTCATGTAAGAGCGCGGTGGATTTCTGTGGAAACTGGAATGCATTTTTCTACCCTGCAGTCACTGGGAAAGGTGTGTTTGGTTTGTGCAAAGCTACACATTTGCATGTATGTGTTTGTATAATTTATTTTTGCAGTTTTTTTTAGCGGATATACATGTACCATATGTAAATACATACTTCTGTAAAATTGGGCTACTTAGTGCTTTGTTTACTCTATAGTTCGCAGTAGCTTATGTTTTATACTACAGCTGAATAGTATATATGAGTCGAGTTTTATCATCAGTCGTTTCCTATTCACTATAATGCTTAACTTCCTGTGGAGAAATGTATCATATGATTCAACAAGTGTTTTATCATTTTTGTAGAGTATTCCTTGGCCTGCATAAATACTCGTTTCTTTTTGTCTAGACTCGGTACATTCTGTTATTAATCTCATTCAAGATCTTATCAGCGCAGTCTGACATAGGGGCTAACAGTGCACAGTAACTATGAGCATGAGCATTTAGTATAAATACATACAAATGTGTCGATATTCCTATATGAACTATGGTACCAGCTCCGCGTTTGAAAACTCTTGGGCAACGAAATTCCAGAAGTTAACCCAAAATATGGTATATACATTTATATTTACACTTATCATATTATCATTTTTTTAACTGCAGAAATATACCAGTAACATAAAGTTTTGTCCAAGAGCTTGTGCAGTCAAACCCAACAAATTTAAAACCTTAGAAAAAAGAATATGCATGATTAACAGTTTTTATGTTAAATGTAACTGAAATGATTCACGAGATTGAGAAAGTTTTAAAAATACAGTGACCTGCGACTGATAAGAATGTTTCCCTAGAAATAAATTGATGTGCTAAATATATTAACTTATTGACTAAAATAAAGCTGGCTATTGTCCGATTAACTAAATCAAGTCACCTGTTGCGATAATCCTATCGTTGAGTAAGCCCATGAATCACAGCTGTTCCGATACTCAATCCGATAATCAATATCATTGCATTAATTAACTCTTAACAGTTCAACAGCTTACAATTTATACTTACTATGAGAGGTATTATCAGTCGAAATTCCAAAGACTTAAAGGAAAACATAGACTCTATCAACTGACCGATTCATTGAGTCTTGGGAATACAATTTCGGCTGTTGCCAATTGTTTTGTTTACCTCTTATCGCATTATACAATTTTATGATTTGATAAACACGGCCGTAGCAGTAGTTTAAGCCCATAAACTGCATATGTACGTATGTATATGTATGTAGTATGTAAGTAGGTACATTGTGTAGCGAACAGTCGGCAATTCTTTCATAATTTATACCCGACTTGGTCACACTTCTGCCCTAATCTTGGACGGCAACCTGGCAGGCCAAAGGTTTGCACAGGCTCGCAGAGGTTCACCTTGTAGCACAAATCATGACGTAAAATGCAGCTGCCCGGCCCAAAATGTACATATGTATACATGTAGTTCCATTGATAAGATATGGCTCAATAGTCTAGTATAAATCACGATTTTAGCATCTTTATGAGCTAAAATCGCGCAGGCTTTTTCCTGATTATCTTTATGTGCTTCGCAAGCACATCAATTTTTTTTAACACAAACGAATCTATTTTTCTAGATTTCTCATCGATTTGAGTGCTGCGTTTTCTCTATATACTTGCTAATCTCGAGCTCGAGCTGACATAAAGTTCAATAATTTGTTTTGTCATAAATATTATAAATAGCAAAAATGTGGAACTGCACTAAGTATTCGAATCGTACATTTTCTTGAGCCTTATCAGTGCGGTACTCGCGTGTTTCATGTTAAACAGATGATTACGCGCGTTTTTGTCTATTCTGCGAAGTGCTCAAGTACCCGAGTAGTCGAAATTATTCTGCAAATTAATCTACAGATAAAACAGCAAGTTATGTTGAAAAAAAATATTAAAGATTATTCAGATCACCGTGACAAGAATGAAAATCGGAGAATGGGTTAATTTTGTTTAATTTAAAATTGACGGAACATTAATTAAAATCAAATTTACATTGAAATAGGCTTGAACAGTGCATTTAGTCAAAGAATAGCGAATACAAATGTAAAATATTAATAATTCATTAATATTCATAATTCATTTAGAAGTAAATAATTGGACAACCTAACAGTTGGCGCAGTAAAAGCTGCACAGGATGATTCGTTTTTAAGCGCGGAAACTGATGTAAAAACTTTACTTCATAAAAAATAACCAAAACCTATCGAACGATATCTGGCAGCGCCAGATACGATTCCATTTGACTTCATAAGCGAAGCGCTGAATTTTAATGCATGAACCGGTATATCATTACCAAACAACCCAAAATTAATAGTTTATTTCATTTAGACAAATAATAAAATAAAACAAACAATTGGTGCAGTAAAAGGTGCACAGCATGATTAAAGGTACTAACGCTACTTCTTCTTGCTATTTTTCGAAAGGCAAATATATATAAAGATAGAGAGGAAAGAATTATTACGCTAATACAATGTAAATATTATTATTGATAAAATAATATGCAATTAATTTTAACCTTGTAAGAATACTTTGCCGAGGCAGTGTAAAAGGTTTCGAGTATAGCTAAGCTTCTAACCATTCGAGAGCTTTTGCAAAATTAAACAAACAGTTGGTGCAGTAAAGGTGCACAGCGTTATTACAGATAATAACGCTACTTCTTGCTGTCTTTCATACAGAGAGAGAAAATAATCACTATGCTAATAAAATATAAATATTATGATTGATGAAATAATATATAATTACTTGGAACCTTGTATGAATATTTTTCCAACATAGTGTACAAGCTTTTGCGTATAGCCAAGCTTTTAACCATTTGAGAGCTTTTGGAAAAGCTCACCATGAATTCGCCGCAATACTTCGGTTGAGTTATTTGCTTAACTATGTAGAGTATGTACGTGTGTGTTATTCATTGTTGGCAATCATCACGTTTACACGATATGCTGCTTGGGTATATAAATTTGCAATGCATTCGCTAACGCTTAGCGCCAGCTGACGACAATTGAGACGGATGGATTGAGCACAGAAGGAGGTGAGGGGTAAGGCAATGCAAAAACTATATAAAGCGCATATAAAGTCAGCGAGAGTCATTACTTATGCGTTTATGTGAGTTGTGAGTCGCCGTCAAAAGGACGATGATATGAATACTCAGCGAATGGATACGAAGCGATATACGATGCTCGATGTCAATTCCAATGCCGATTCGATGCCGGCTTGATGTCAACTTAATGAGATTGTCGTCAGAGTTGTCGGCGACGCAATCAAATTTCGCACACAAAGTTGCCGCTTATTTGCCCCGCCACGCCCACACTAAAGACATGCAAATGATGTGACAGGGGGTAGTGTGTATGGCTGTGTATGGGTGTATGTGTGTGTGGGAATGTGTGTGCTAAAAATAAACCCTACCACCATTTAAGCACAGGTAAAAGCAAAGCTATGAACGTGTCCGGGCATTTTCAACAGGTTCACAGTTGTTCAGAGGTGTTGAATTGGTGGGCGGGGGATTAGGCAGGAGGAGATGGGGTTGAAGGCCCTGCAGGGTTAACAAGTGTTTGGCTAATTAGCTCAGTTGAATTGCGCGCCACACACAAAGGAAGACAATAGAAAACCCTGAACTGGAACTAAGCTGCATATAATTGACTTGCCACGCCCACTCCAGGGCAGTAATAGTTTGTGGAGAACAAAGTTGAACTGTTTATAATTGACCGAACGAGACCTGAGTTTATATCCGTTTGTGTGTGTGTTGTTCTCTGTGTCTGATATTGTATTTTATACACTTATCTTCAGTTTTTTTCTAAGAGAAATTAAATTTCAAGTGAAATGACAAAAGAATATTATAATATAATCTATTTTTATATTATATTTAATATATATTTATATATTTATTTCCTTATGTGTTAATCATTAAATTGTATATATAGAAAAGTGTATGATAATTTTGTATTGCATTTATTATATTTATATTTGTCATACATACCCTTCTTTCTTGGTATATTTTGTCCATGTGGTTACTAAATAATTGATGGCAATTTATATATTAAGTAGGTGCAATAAAATTTAATAATTTGCTTCAACTATAAATATTAAATATTATGTCGTGAATTATTATTAAATTATTTACCAAATCTTTTTATTGGCAGGGTATTTGAGTGCAGGGTATTTGCTAGTCAGCATTGTGTGTGCCTTTATTAAATTTGTTATTTTTAAACTCTTAATGAAATAATAATCTAAGGCATGTCTAAAAGATTCCCTATAGTTCCCGAGCAGATAACCGGTTCTATGGTGTAATGGTTAGCACTTTGGACTCTGAATCCAGCGATCCGAGTTCAAATCTCGGTAGAACCTAGTCGGAATCGATTTTTTTTTTTAATATTTTTTTTTATTGTTTTGCTTCTTAAAGAGTTTTTGCAGAGCGCCCAGCAATTAGATGGAACATAAATTGAATGCTGCTTGAACTGCAACAATTGCCGTAAACCCAGCCATGCCTTCCAATTGGCAATCCTTTTGCCGCGAATTGGCTGGTTGCTGGCTGTTAGGAATTCTCTATTCTCTATTTCTACTAAACAACAACAACACACACACAAACACAGCTGCATTTGCATGGCATAAAATGGCTTTGGCAATAAAAACGGGTAGCAAGAAATGGCTTGAAAGGGGGAGTCCAATAGAGAGAGAGAGAGAGTTGTCTGGCGGAATCCGTGAAATTTCATTAGCCAATTTGGTTGCGGCATTTGCAACAACATTGTTTTGATTCATTTGGCACAAAGCAGATTTAGCTGCGAAATGTATCTGTCGGATGCGCGCAGCGAATGCGCGCCTTGAGCGCATCTGACACTAAGCGGATCACTGCTGGTAAATGCAACAAGTCCGACGCAGCTCAAAGCTAAGCTGATAGGTTTATCTATAATATGTGTATGATATTTTGTGCATCTTTAACTTTAAATCAGCTTGTTTATTAATTATCTGTAGATGTATCTGCGCATCTGTCTTTATGTACATATGTATATAATACTTGCGAAACTCTGTCTATGTATCTGTACGCATATCTTTTCTTTTTATTAAGTCTATTAAAGCCATTCAAATGTTTATCCATGCAATTAAAAATATACAAAGTATCTTTGCATCTATGGACGTCAGCTATAACTTTACTGTAGCTGTATAGCTTCACTTGAGCTATATTTCTAGGGATTAATATAGCTTTAAGCCTATGTACTTTCAGTTGACTTATCAACATAAATTTGAACTAAGTCCCGTCATTTTTAATTCAATGACAAGCTACATACATACTTAGGTAACTCTACTACAGTTGCGATGCTCTTCAGAATGTGTACCTAGCTAACCTGGTATATATATTTAGCTACACAAATCCCCAACGCAACTGTATGTATCTCAATCTTCAATCTCGAACCTTTGCCATTTGCCACTGCTATTTCTCAACTTTGACCTTGCTCTGGGCGAATCAACAGGCGCTAATAATAGATACTTGCGACGCCATTTCGAGAGTAACATAATCAATAATCGATAATTGACAAATGAGGCAACGGTCCAAGCGATTCTGCCAGCGCTTGACTTTAATTTAGTGCCACAAGTGCCGCAATGTCAAAGAGACAGAGCTAATTAATTGGATTTGTCAACGCAAATTGAAGACGAAAGTGAAACTGAAACCGAAACTGAAGCCAAATCTGCAACTCAAACTACTGACTGCAGCAGCGCACCAATCGCTGGGCCAACTCACTGAGTCAGCTCAGAGCGCAGTACGCTCGTCAAATTTCAATAATTTAGCACACGAATTTGTCCAGACAGAAGCTGTCAACGATAAGCCAGACGAGCAGCAGAAAGACAACGGGGCAGCATTCTGCTGGCAACTTTCTTAACCCTTAGACAATAACAGTTCGGGTCGGGTCGTGTTATACCCTTAAAAGCAGCTTGCCTCGCTTGACAGGAGACCCGTTTGGTCTTAAGGCAGCTAGAGCTAATAGAGGGAATTTAGGTACGAGTATTATTATGTCTGTGGGGAAATTTCGAAATGATAAGCACTCGCTGAGACCGCATTGATTATTTTGGTATTTCCTACGAAAAACGTTATTTTGGGAAATAATCACGTAATAGTTATAGTATATTCAAGTTGGGAAGCGTACCAGCACAGCGGTTCTTGGAAACCATCGTCTATTGAACCTTTTGTTGGCAAATTTGTGAAATTGTAAACGTAAAATTAAACGAGATTCGTCTCGTAGCATTTATTTAATGCGCCTCGTTGGCTTCTACCATAAAACCCAACTTGCAACAACTTTGCTTGCCGCAGAGGTGACATCGAAGTAAATTGTTATTGCACCACCCCCCGCTCTTGGTTCACAATACAATAAACTCGCGGTCGAGTATCAGAATAATCGTAAAGCATTACAGCTCGAATAGCTCAAACATCGTATGGGTTATTAAATTTAATCACGACTGACTCTGGGAGAAAAGTGCAGAATTGCTGTGGAAAAAGGCAAGATATAATAGAATGAAAGTGTTGCGGGAAGCAAAGCAGTATGAATGAAAAATGAAAAAATGAAAGTAAAACTGAAGAGCAAAATTCTTGGATTATGAATGTACTATTTGAATGTTTATTATTTTTTGTCAATTATATGTACAGTCTTTTCGCTGGAATTTACTTAAAATTTGGACAATAGACCGAGGTATCCGTTTCCACGATGGCTTTTTCAAGACCCCTTAGACTTTCAACGGTGGGTCATTTTAATATCCTCGAACATTTTCCAGACCACTTGAACAAGTATTCAATGTCTTAGGAGCCTGGATCCAGATTCAACCACTTACAATCAAAATGCACTCGACAAATGAAAGTCATCGAAATCGTGGAAACTTACATCGTCTTGCAGACGGTACGTGGAGTATCCAATGGTTTGATTCCATAGAGAATTACATACAAAGTCACAGACACATAGACAGAAATTGTTGAAATCGTTAGCGATGTCTGAAAATAAAAAAAAACAAGTAAAGAAAGCTGCAGTCGAGTGCACTCGACTGTAAGATACCATTTACCTTCGGCTGTTAAAAAAATTCTTTATATTAATTACTTTTATTCGGCGAACTAATAACGCATTGACGCTAATGGCACATGCCGACTGCACGCTGACTGCGCATCTCAGAAATTGGGTGCCAGGTTCGAATCCCAGTCGGTCCATGTTTTTTTTTGAATTGCTAAAAACAATTGGTCTTTCTTATTTTTTTGCATCATCCATGTTCTTCAATTTGATAAAAAATATCATACTATATTTTTCAGTAAAGTGAAAAAGTAATTAAAAAAAAAAGCAGTTTACATAAAAAAAATTGCCGCCCGGGGATTCGAACTCGCCATCCCACGAATCTGGAACTTGCGAGCCAACCATCAGACCACACACAGTTTCGCAGTGCGATCGGAAAATGAGACTTTTGTCGATGCCGGCCCTCTGCTGCGTCGGTTCAATGTTTTAGTTGGAATTCTAAGCGCCCATAACTTTATATGGGAGATTCTAACTCCAATAACTTTGTTATGGCCTGATTTTTTCAATGGGTAAATGGTATAAAAACAAGACCCACTTTAATTGATAATGACATATGAAAGGTCTTGAGCTAGTGTATAGGAGGAGCCTTTTATAGGCGCCTTTTTTGAGTAAATTGAAAACAATACGTACTGGTCAATTGCTGCATCGGATCACAATTGCGCATCATTTCAATAAGGCAGTGCAGAAAACAATTCACTTTCGATATTGTGGTGACCAGTACTTTTACAGGCTTATACCGCGTTATCTGGCACAGTTCACTGCCCTGGCTTTGTGGCAAGAATTCCTCGAGTATTCTCGACAAGTTATACACTTGTGATCTTCCATCCAGCATCTGTCTACGAATTCTCGGCGTCATACAAAACAGCAACTCAGAAACGATCCTCGAGGCGTTATAAAATTGAAAATTAGGCAGTTTGGTCAATTCACACTGTGCTGTATTAAACTTGCATTTGGTATTGCTTGTGTTTACCATGCTATTATATGGGATAGTATTATACGTAAGGTTGTCATATACTAGGGACTTCATAGCGATATTTATAAAATGTTTGCAAGAAACAACGTGCAAAGTTAAAAACTAACACAGTAAATACAACATAAAATTTTGAAAAGAGGAATTCTCAACCAAATCTAAAAAAATAAAAAAATATAAAAAAAGAGGCAGATTTTTATATTTAATTCCGAACAGTTAAGTGTCTATGTAAGTTGTGAATGTAAATTCATAGTTTTTCATTTCACTTCGAAGTAAAAGTGCTCAACCTACTTGTTGAAAATATTTCAAAAATGTTAAAAACGCTAAAATGAATATAATCTTGGCACGCCGAAGACCCTTTTATGGTACTATGTTCTTTAATCATTGAAAAAATCCAACGAGTAGACAGAGACACGAAAAAGCTGCTGGCATAATCACAAATGTGGCATGACCATCAAACATTCAGAGAGTCAGAATATCGACTGTACCAATCACGTTGCATTAAGAAAGCATTGAAATGCAACCTAAATCAAAAGAGTGAAAATACCACTTTCCCAGTAGTCGTTGTGCATTTTCCTTTTGGTATTTCAAATTGATAAATCGTTAAAAAATTTTTATGAAGCATATCCAAACAAACACGAAATGGTCGAGAAAAAGATCCCAAACAAAAGTCAATATCATCGCCAATAACAAAAGCAAAAAAAAAACGAAAAAAACAAAATGCGTTTTCTTTTTTTGTGTTTGGATGGCAATAAAAAGTGAATGCCAAAAATGTGAGTGTTCTTTTTTCTCGGTTTTTCTCGTTGGTACTTTGAGTGCATGTAAGTGAATGCATATGAATAAATATTTGTACGATTTTTTATGCAAATTGTTGGACAGCGCATTTCGAGTGTTCGGCCACGCGTTCTCTGTATGGAATTCTTCGATATTGCTCAAATTTCATTTGAAGTGAATATATTGTATATTGAATATTCGACTGCAACTTCATGTGTGGTTTATTTATCCTGATTGATTCTCTTTCCCTATGCTCTACATGCCAGGTCATAGTTTGTTGATTTGACCTTGAACTGAAGACCTTATTCTCTACACGAAACTGCGCGCTTAAGCCCTATTTAAAGAGAATCGAAAATTTTCTTCTATTTAAATTAAGTCCTATTTAACAGTGTCAAATTTCAGGTTGAAGCACGGACGTTTGCCTTTTAGGCATCCATCTAGATTGCATATAGACTACCTCTACTCAATTACTTTATTTGGCCTTCTTTCTTTTCGATATCTTCGTATCAAGTCCTAAAGATGTCAGCCACATTTTGTGAATATCCCAAAATGTCCGGCCAAAGCACTAGTGAATTAATTAACTCAAGAATCGAGATAATCAGCGTGACAAATTTAATGCCGGGCTAAGACCGCACGGACCAGGATTCATTGGGTCAATTTAAAGAGTCGTTTTTCTGCTGTAAGCCCGGTGAATTTATCAAAAAATTAACGCCTAAACAGAGGGCGGCACAAAAAAGAAAAGGAAAAGAATGGCGTATCATTTTGGACAATGTCATAACTTTTAGTGCCTGCGGTCAAGGGACAAGGTCAGTGGCCAGTAACAAAATTGTCCGAGGCGCTGTAAGCTGTACCAAATCCGCGGAAAGCTCTGTCCACAACAACAACGATAATCAATATTCCCTCCTAATGGCCAGTGAGCAGGGGCATCAGGTCATCAGATAGTAGCCCGAACGGAGCAGTTGCGTGGTTGACATGTCATTCGATGCCGCCTGGACAAACACACAGGACACGTTCTCTGTTCGCTAGGCATCGGCATCGCCAACAGGAAGCACATTAAGTATTGAATTCCCAGCTTGGGGAAAAGCCAATGCTGAATAGCCAAGTTTGGGCGTGCATGTGTATGTGTGTGTGTGTCAGGCATTTGGAAATCACATTTAACTTGAAACGTTCTATGAATTAACTGAATTTTCATGCTCGAAATGAGCCAAGTTGAAACTGTCTTCAACTGTCACCAGATCAACGTCATGAAATTGAAATTGATTTGGACTTGTAAAGAAACTAAGCCTGAACGTAAATTTCAAAGAATCAGAAATACAAAGTCTGCACATAATAAAGTTAAATCTTGGATTGTTAACTACAAGGGAATAAATGTATCTATTATTATTGAAGGTAGCTGGTCTGTCATCTATCTTTTATCCCGAACAGGCTAGAGTACACACTGCCTTTTGTTTTGTAATTCTGTTTCCAAATAATATATGACAGGAAGTAACTAAGCTCGTATATTAATCCTACTGTATTTCTCTTTATCGGAACTTCTTTTTACTTTTTTGCAAAAAGCCCTCGCTGTGCTTACTTCAATAAAGTATTGTGCAAGCAAAATGAACGTACTTCAAGAAAATTGCCCAGTCATATATATATTAAGATAGCAGTAGATATACTTAAATGGTAAATACCGAAAGTTTCCAACCGCAAAGTCCGTACCTTGGCCATAACCATAGGAATAGTAATATAAATCTCGACTGTTTTCACTTTTTGCAGGCGCAGGCAATTTACATGTAAAACGCTTCGAGGCACTTCCAGAAGAAGTCTAATCTCGATGCGTCTGGCTTTTGCCCCACAGCATACTCTATTTATATTCATTTTGAATTATGAGAGAAAAAGTAAATTAAAAAAAAAAAAAAAAAAAAAAAACAGAAATATATACAAAAACCCGAAATGAAACTAAACAAAAAGCTGAACTGCGGTTATGGGGGTCAAACTTGACATGCGTGTGCTCCGATAAAAATGTTGTCTATTTTCGGGGCAGCCCAGAAAAGGGTTTGTCATGTGGGCGAAACTAGGACGAAACTAAAACGAAACTTTGGGTCCGTCGGTCAATGAACCCCGATTAATGAGCTGGGGTCCCGTGAGTTGCGGGCAATCGCAGACACTACATGATTTATGGAACTTGCGTGTTAAAAGTTCTTCGCGTTCAATCGGGCACTTTCTATTTAAAGTCTGGCCTAATCGCAAGTTGTGTGTAAATAACATGTCGTATACTTAACGAATGGCAAACTGACTTGCAGTTTATTTGCATATCTATCTAATACCGTTAACTCGGCCAGGCAGCGCAGCCGGCGCTGGCAGCAGCAGCAACAGCTGCTGACAGCGCGCTGCGCTTGTCGCATGCGTGTGTGTGTGTGTGTGTGTGAGAAGGGGATGCAAAGTAATGGCTGTTTGATGAGTTGGCCAGGAGGGTCGATGCAGAGGAGCGCATCTATCGGTTTAGCTGTAAGCGACGGGTCGCCTGCCCCCGCTAGTCAAAGGTGCATTGCTAGCGTGAAAATACCGGAGGATTATGTCGCGACTGCATCGTGTAGTTTCTAACTGCAACGGAGCACTTAACTAGGCGAACACTGAGAAAAATTGGAGGACTTTTTTTGATATTGGAATTATTTTTAATATTTCCAACATAGCTCTTAGCTAGGTGAACACAGAAATATTAGAGGAATTATTTTTTATATTCGAATTATTTTTAATGTTTGCATTTTGCCTCACGGTTGCCTTACATGTATCAAATACTTTTAGGTAGCTCTTACTCAGGCGAGAATGACGCACGCTGTAGCTGTAAAATAAAATTATTGTACATTTTCAATACTTTAAGTGACTTTCAAATCACATAACAGTCGAACACCTATTTTTTTTTTATTTTTTTTTTATTACAATTTCAATTTAAATATGTTCATTTTCACCACTGCTAACCTAATTTTGCCATGTGTACGGCCAGCAAAAGTTGAAATCAAATATTTGTGCAACGCTTCGCTGGGGCAGCGGCAGTTGGCGGCGCGGTTTGTGGCAGAGCTTTGGGGATTGCCGCGACAATATCCTTAGATTGGTTTGTGCTGCATCGCGCCCGGAACGTGGTACAAGAAATTGGCACACAACAGACATGACAGCCAGCTAGCAGGGCAGGCGACTGACTGGTGGGGGAGGGGTGTTGGCGTTAGTCGGCAGGGGCTCACTAACCCGTCTTTTAAATGGCAGGCCATGCACATGCACTGGCATCGGCAAACAGGATCAACAGGAATTTGCATTTAATGGCGTCTGCGAATGCAGTTAGCAGCCCTCGCCACCCTACTTACTACACGATGCTCCTCCATACACCCTACCCTATCCCAGGCAATTGCTTAAATTCAACTGAAAGCGGCTTCAGTGCAAGCCACAATTAAAGCCGCCACGCAGTTTTGTACGTCATTTGTATCCTTGCGCGGAGGAGCATGCTCATTGTGCTCATCACACGCTGCCGGGCAATTAAGTTGTCAAAACTATAATAAACACCACAGACAGCACAAGCTCGTGCTTGGAGAGGAAGGGAGGATGTAGACGTGGACGTGGACGTGGCCGTGGACTAGTTTTTAATTGTCCCTGACATCGCAGCTAACTTATCTTTTTGTCTAGCATATTATTTGGCATAGGAAGAGAGCGCGAGAAAATAACAGAGGTCGAGAGAGGCAGGAAATGAGAGATAGAGCTAGAGGATTCTGTGAAAGTTCCCGTTGTTTGCAGCTCGCGAGTGACGGATTGTATACTCTGACTTGATTTGCGGGTCAACAGTTCAAGCAAATAAAGTCTTTGGGAAAATGTTTATGGTATAAAAATACAGCATGCATTCCTGACGACAGAGGATTTCTTATATTGTTTATAATTAAATTAAATAAACTAAAGCACAATCATATTCTGTACACCAAAATACTGTTTTATCTGAAAATGTACTGTACAGTAATTTTCCCGTGCTGAATACTGCACTCATAAAATACTATATGATACAACATTGAAGTTTGACAGTATTTACTTAAACTATTTTAATGCTGTACAGTAGAAAACTCTCTGAACTTTTTTTTGGGAATGAATGATTCATTTGTCGTTTTGAATACATTCATGCAGGACTCTTGTATATATACTAAATGGGTTTGCAAATTTAATTTATGTTAAGACTTACTCAGAATATTGAAATTGAACCTAGTTAAATAACTAGATGAATATGCTGTAATTTCATGACAATCTTTGTGTCTTCAATGTCGACAGACTTTTCGTATTGTTAAAAAAGTATTATTATGCATATATGCATAATATGCATATTCAATGGATAAATGGCATAATGAAAGGCAAATCTACTTGCATGCAATAGATAAATATTAAATAAATTAAATAAGAATACAATTCTATGTCATTTAACTTTTCGTCGACTTGCTGAAATATTTCTGAAATAAAAGCAAATGCAGTCCAGCCAATTCTACAGACTTTCAGTTCCCCTGTCGCCCGACGACTACCAACATTTGTACCCTATGTCCATGAATTTGCTGTAATTTGAGTTTTATGCAGCACTCGACATGCAATTTCGTGTGCGACTTTCGTTGCGGTCGCATCGTCTTTAGTTACAATTCTCATGTTCTCTATGTACGCTCTGCCCTCCCCTCAGCCCTCCGACATTTACTGCCCCCGTCATTTGTTGGCACAATTTCTGCGAGGACAACAGTCGCATAGACAGACACACGAGCAGCCCGGCGGCATCGATATATCTTCTAGGAGGCAGCCGCCTACCCAACAAACATCCAGCAAGCCCCGAGTCACCCATCGAACCGCAGTACGAACCATCAATATGACCCGGGCTTATAAGTAAGTAGGTCGGCAAACGGCAACGTTTTCCTCTGTTTACTGTCGGCATACCATTTATTTGCACACAGCACACGCACATGCACATGCCGCTCTTACTGCTAAATGAGTGTTGACAGTTTTGTGCTGCTGTTGTTGTTGTCGCTGCTGAATCGTTAGAAGTCGCTTATGGAGCTGATGATAATTAAAATTCGCCTGGAACGGAACTTATCTGGAAAATAGTTGAAAGTAGTTCCGAGGTCGGTTGTATTTTTGGATTAATTGTAAACGGCTTTCGGTAAGTATCATTTTTAGACATTGATTCTATAAAGACAGCGCGATAATGAGGATCATGAGAGACAGAGCATTATGAAGAAGAAAAAGAAGTTAACGCTGTCTAAATGCATAAATATTTGTATAAATATTATCGTTTACAATGTTTAATTTTTTTTTTTTACTTAATTTTTTAATTTGACAAAATCGTCCTATTATCATTTATTTCAGGAATTGTTTCTTTATTACCAATTAAATATATTTATCATCTGATCCACTCGCCTTGGCCGCCACTTCTCATCTCTATTCTCAACTGATTTCCAGGGCTACAGCATTATTATCGAAAATAATCGGTCACTGTGAGTCGTGCGCGGCTGATTTCCCACATGAATGCAAATATACAAAATAAAATCGAAACTGAACCAGAGAGAAAGGCAGTGTAAATGCCGATGTCAGCGTAGTATATAGAGAATTCACTATACAAATAAGTACATGCTCGCTTTTGGCGAGAACAGTGCAATCAATGAATTCAGTATACAAGTGAGATCTGCCGGGTTTGCATTCGCTCGAAAAATTCAACGCAAAATGTTTTTTGCACTGATGCTGGGGGTTATCATGATGGGATTTTCGGAAATTCGTGCATACTGCCCAAAGACTGTTGATTGCGGCGTAGGATTGATCTGCTATAAATCTGTGCGATGTGAAAGACCGTATGACTATAAAGAAATCAAGTTCTGTGCTTTCGAAACAGTCTCGAGGGATGAGTGCACAATAGGCTCGAATTTTTGGAAAATCTACGTTCCCGAAGGCAGCTGCTCACTTGAGAACGAACAGTGGATGGGAGAGCCTGGACCGGATGGCATTACATCTATAAGCTGTAAATGCTCCAATGGCAGCCAGCGCGTCGGCAATGGGATGTGTGTTAACAAAATGTTTGCATTCTTATATGATTTCAGTTTGAGTTTTTATTCAGAGATAGAAAGTATTAATCATTCCCCTGCGACTTACAGTTGTGGTCTCTATATAGTCTTATCGATTGGAGTTATCATTGCTTTATATCTCGTCCATTCGAAACTTAAGCAAAACTTTATAAACACCATGGAAAAGACTCAAAGCGCTGAAATCCAATAAATAATTTAATTCGAAAACTAATAAAAATATATATATTTTTTTAACATTATTATCATTATTGCAATTTTGTTATCAAAGTATTCTGACAATCGCTACTGGTATTTTACCAAAAACATATACATGCATACATACTCAGTGTGTCACACAAAGTGTTTGCACTCTCCGCTCGGGGAGAGGCAAAAAGCGAGAGAAACGTGTTCAAAGCTCTGAAACAATTTCTGCTCTCTTTGCCATGCTACGTCAAAAATCACGCTCAGTACGAATTCTCGTGTCGTGTGCGTCAGAACTGCGGATCGGTGGACTTCCGAGAGATAACAGTCGTTATGAGAAATGATTTTGGACTAAAAGTCGCGGTCTTGCTGCTGCTAGTAGAGCTTGGAGCGCCGGCGCTATGGGAAACTGAACGTTGCCCAGTAGACAGCGAGGAGCAACCTTCGACAGCTCATCTTACTAATCCCGAGTGCTGGGACGAATCGCACGTCTGGGATCGCATTTCCCCTTGCGATTGTGGCGTGGGATATCAAGTCACCCACTTGGGTGTATGCCGACGCGGTTTCTGTAGCGCAGGCTACTTCCCAAATAACGATGGCGATTGCCTACGCTGCCCCGACAAGAATGAGAAATGGTGTGAAGAGCACCGTAGATGCTACTGCCGTGAAGGCACACTTCGGGACCACACCGGCACTTGCGATCGTATAGCTAAGCGTTTTAAAAGAAATGAGTGTCGCTGTGATTCAGGATACGGTTGTAATAAGAGCGGTGAATGCATTTCCTGTTTAACCGATTATCATGAGCTTACATATGCGTCTGACCACTCCAAGATCTGCTCGTGCATCATAGGATACCAACTCAATGATCAGGGCGAGTGTGAACCAAAGCATGCGCGATTCGGCGTTGTTTTTGCTTCTGTTGGATTCGTCATATTCTCCTTCCTGGGAATCGTCTGCGGTTATGTTATTCGTCAATACGTTGGCGTCAACCAATATGAACCATGTACTACAGCTTAGGTCGTAAATATAATTTATATAAGGGAACAGTGAATGCCGAAAGTTGACTTCATATCGTTGCTTTAGTAAAGCGAAAACTATTATTTTTTGTCTGAAGGCGAAGTCAGTAAAATAGAATTAAATATTCGTAATGCAAGTAAAACCAAAAACATAAGATTTATAAATATACGTTTTTACACTTGGTTTCCATGTTTTCGCAACATGCGTAATTGAACATGCTTTTTCTATTTGCTTATGCGTATACACAGCGTGCATAGATAACCATGAATGTACAATACTCAGACACATACCATATGTATATATACATTGTAAAAAATGTATATGAATACACGACCGAATCGTACATAGATACAGACAGTAAACAATTTCGAGCACGTGTACCATAGAGAGCACGAAAATAAAGAGAATCAAGCGAGAGAGAGGCTACTTACTATGTGCTAGTTATAACTCAATGAATTGCTAAGGCTTTTCGATTGTTGTTGGTCTTACCAAGCAACAGCTGTGAGCATAAAGAGAACAATTTTGGCTGCGAACATAGAGCGCTTTTTGCGTGCTCTATAGGGTAGACTCTATCGTTACATTGCGGGCAGTGCTGCTACAAGTTGACAGCATAGTTTTGAAAAAAAAAAAAAAAATAGCTAGTAAAATTGTTTTATGTTATAAACATGTAATATGTCTTTCATGTTAAAATAAAAATACAATTCATTTTAAAAATATGTAGCTATTTCCTTGAAATTTTGTATAAATAAATATATAAATAATATATCTCAATATTGATGAACAATTGTTAGTATTTTAAAACTATATCTATACTGAGAGCAACAGAAATCATATTTTCTGTCAGTTTATCACTTAATTTATTTAGGGAAAATAGATTTTTATTCAAAAACAATTAAAAAGACAAATGTAGCTATTGTCGCTTAAAATATTTTGGAATGAAAACCTATCTATTTTTAATGGCTAAGAGTAGCAACTAAATTGTTAATATGGTAGCACTGTTGGGGCTATCACTGTACTACATTTGAGCATAAGCTGGGAGTGCTAAATGCCCGAGACACTGAAAATTTGTGACGCTTTCTCCCTTTAAAGTACAAATTAGAGTTTCTATTGCTTAAGAATTGTTTGCTTAAGAGTGTTTTTGAACTAAAAGTTTCGCAGAGCACTCACATAATTCGAGAGTGGATGTGGGTCTATGACTTCTGGGAACTCGATGATGATACGAGACCTGCTGGAGAGTACTTGCTGCTATGGACCAAGCCTGTGATCCAATAAAACTTGCAATTGTTCATCAGCCGCAGATTCTGCAGTCGAGGCTATACACAATGGCACTAGTGCATTGATTGATTATATTATTGATTCCGTGAATAATACATTTAAATATATATTTAAATTTATAATTTTATATATTTATATATGCTTGTATATCTTTATTAATACTTGTATATATCTATATATATTTTTACAAATTTATATATAAGTATAAGTATGTATGATATACATGTAAAGTGGAAACATACACAAACATCTTTCAAAATTGAGTAGTGCGTGCTCCACAAAGAACGTAAAGTAAGAGAGAAAGAGAGAGCTAGAGCCAGAGAGAGAGAGAGAGAGAGAGAAAGAAAGCAAAAGTGTTGTTTATATGATTTTTCAATGCTGGAAATATGATAACGTTGTTGCTTGAGTAATGAGAAGACAGCTGTGATAAGGGAGCGGCTCTCTGAGAGAGCACCTCTCCCTCATTTAGGTGGGATTCATCGAGGCATTCAAAACACGTTTTTTTAGTACAAAACCAACTGTGGTTTGCGTTGGAGATAATGAAATATGGAATCTCATTTATGTAGCATAGGCTGGCAAGCTTTCTAAGGGCATTTCAAAAATTCGAAGCTTCTTACATGCATTGGAAATTGATAAAAATGTTATATATACTTTTTGAAAATGTTTGTGAGTGTACATATTGATGATCAGCATCAATAACCCATGGGGTTTGATTATGTCTGTCTGTTGGTCTTTCAGCTTGAGCACACAGATCAATATTTTAAGAGCTAGAGACATCATATTAGGGATTAACTTAAAATATTTTTTATTATTAACATTATTATAAACATTAAGCAAAGCTAAAACTGCTTTTAGCTTATAATAATAATAATAATAACTATAATTTTTTGGTCTCCAAATTTGTAGAGCAACTATTGACAATTTAGTGTATAGGTATTTGTTAATTTGTTGATGGCAACTTTTTTTCAGCAAGCAAGCAATTTTTGTCTTAAAAACTCTGGCAGCACTGGCTGTACGCTGTACGAGAGAGAGCCAAAAACTGAGAGCGCAATACATTTGTGGCATGTTCGCTCTCTCTGCTTCACCCCGTAAGAAATGACGTACCAAAACATGCTTTGTGTGCTTCCCTTTTCAGTCCACATTCTGTTGTCGATTGCTTTGGAAGTGTCGAATCAGAGGTCGCAAGGGATTCTGCTAGTTATGAGAAATGGTGCTAAGTTGAAAGTCGCGCTTCTGCTGCTGTTGTCCCTACTTGGAGCACTGCCGTCATGCGAGGGTCAGCTAAATCTAAGCATCTGTGATCTGGACGAGGCTGAGGAACCTTCGACGGCTTATCTGACTAATCCCCAGTGCTGGGATAGAATCGAATTCTGGCATCGCGATCCTCCTTGCGATTGTGGTGTGGCATACCAGGTCACTCCACAAGGATTATGTAAGCGCGGTTTCTGTAGCCCAGGATACTTCCCAGACGACTATGGCAATTGTATGTTGTGTCCCAAAAAAAATGAGAAATGGTGCTCGATTTACAACAAATGCGTCTGCATTAAGAACTTCCATCGTGACAAGTTGGACCGCTGCACTCGCTGTGCCGAGAACGAAGAATCCGATGACGACGGCGTGGGCTGCAGGTGCAGACCATACTACACTTACAATGCTAAAGGCGTTTGCGAAGAGTGTGGCGAGTACGAAGAGCGGAATGACCTCACCAAAGAGTGTGAATGTCAGGCGCATTATGGGCGCAACAAGCTGGGAGTCTGCATTTACTGTGGATTCCAGAAGCACAAGATTATGCATACGCCGGAGAACGGCACGATCTGCACGTGCACCAAGGGATACCAACTGAATGCTTTGGGCATGTGCGATCGACGGAAAAAGACTTACGGCATCGTCTTCATCTCTGTTGGATTCGTAATATTCTCCTTTCTGGGAATAGTCTGCGGCTATGTTGTGCGTCAGAGCTACGGTGGAAGTCAGTATGAACCAGCAGCCTGAGTTTAATTAAAAATGCATTTTCGTTATGTCCCCAACTGAACTGTTTTCGGTGTATTTAAGAAGTTATGTACATCGGTTAATAAATCATTGTTTTGTTTTGAAATACCCTAGTTATTGCGTTCATGAAAGTTTCAGCAACTGGTGAATATCGATTTGTCTTTAAGGTTTGCTTATTGCGCGGTTTTTGCATGCGTATGGTGTGTTCAGAGCCCACTTAAAAACAATATACAAATTTAAATATACACCCATAATTTCTATGGACGATAACGAAGTAAATAAACACACACATAGCAAATTTTATGTATTCAAATCTTCAACACAATAAATGGAAACATATATAATCCCAAACACAAAATTTGGTAAGCTTGTGCTTCGTGAAAAGAGAGAGCGAACCAGAGAGAGAATCCACTTATATGTATGCTGGCGTTATGATGTCACTTTGGCTGTTGTTTACAGCATGGAACGCATTTTTCGGGTTCTCTGAGCTGAAATTTCGCTCTGGCTTCCATACAAAAACACACGCACACAGTATTTACCAGTCATACGATTTCAGTGCGAATTCGGGGGTCTTTTGTGATGGATGTAGCTAGGCGAAGATCTCATTGATGTATGTATATACAATGGTTAAGAGTCGACTTTACCCACAGGTTTGCAACAACATTTCCCTTCATGAGTTATTGACTTTAGGTGCATTTGTAAGAAAGCTATTGTCATTAATTGAGTTTTGATAATTGGTTCAGGGTACGCAGCACGCTGGACACTGTGCGTGGGAGCGACAAGAGCGGTTTCTTTCAATTTCTCTTGCATACATTCGCACATACGATACATACGTACATATGTGCATTTATTTGATTCTCCTAAGTTTTCAGTGCGAATTCGGGTGTTGCTTGGGTTGGAAGTGCCGGACTCTTGGACCCGCACAGATCCCAATAGTGATGAGAAATGAATTTAAATTGAAAGCTGTGCTTTTGGTGCTTGTGCCTCTGCTTGGCGCACTGCCACACTGTGCTGGACAGAGTGCATATGATCTCTGTACTGTTGACGAAGATGTGTTACCTTCGAGGTCTTATATCAATCATCCCGAGTGCTGGGATAAGCCATACATCTGGCGTCGTGGTATGCCCTGCAATTGTGGCTTTGCCTATCAAGTGACCGACGCAGGAACGTGCAGGCGTGGCTTCTGCAGCCCCGGCTACAGCGCCAATGAGAAAGGCGATTGTGTGCACTGTCCCGACAAGGACGAGATGTGGTGCTCCTATACCGAATCCTGCATCTGCCAGAAGAACCACCATCGCGACCAAAATAACCACTGCATTCCGTGTGCGGCAAATGAGGTCTCCGACGGGAACTCCAAGTGCCAGTGCAAGCCCTTCTACACGTATGACAGACAAGGCGTTTGTCACAACTGTGGCCCTAATGCAGAACCAGATGTGACTTCCAAAAAGTGCATATGTAGTTATGACTATGCGCGCAATGAGGCCACAGATTGCGTCTACTGTGCGTCCCCACAGCATGAAATCCGTGATACTAGCGAGGACAAAATCTGCTCGTGCATCGACGGATACCAGTTGAACGCGCAGAATGATTGCGAAAAAAAGAAGATACAATTCGGTCACGAGCTTATTATCTACGGATGCGTATTATTCGCATTCATGGGACTCATGTTCGGCTACGTGGTGAATAAACACTGTCATGATCGAATTGAGCAGTGCTCAAGTTCGCTTTTGTGACAATTCGAATATCGAGAAATAATTTTAAAACATGCGTTTATCGCTGATTTATCATTAGCAACGCTTCACATCGTTTTTTTTTAAGAACTGTAAATTTTATAAAAAATATATTTTAGAATTTTCTGCATTTTCTCTAATTTTGTGGAGTTTTGTTTGCGTATTCGCAATGTATTTAAATTGAATATTGCCTGGCCGCAATGCAAGAGATAGACAGACGTTTGAGCATTGTGGATTTTGGATATAAAGATCTATTATTATTTTGCTCTCTTCAAAAATAAAAGCAAGAGTATAAAAACGTCTACAATGTATTTGGTACATAAGTCGAAAACAGAGTGCGAGAGCGACTTTGTTTTAAGAGAGTGATGATGTCACTTGGACTGTTTGAGCAAACACATGAAAGTTTAGAGCGCAGAGAGGCTATCAGCATGCTCTTTCTTTCTCTTTATTTTCAGTTGGGCCTCCACCGATTCCACCACTCGTTGGTGTTAGGGAATTTTGGCTTTAGTCAGATAAAGATGTCAGTGATGGGCAGAGGTCTGCAGGCAGGGATTCTTCTCCTGCTAACCTTGTTATGGGCATATCATCAATGTGGAGCTACTCCGGCTAAAAACAAGTGTGGAAACAACGAGGATGTATCGTCCCCGGTGGACCTTGCGGAAAAACCCCAGTGCTGGATACCATCCGACATGATACTCGAAGAACAATGCGACTGCGGGCAGGCCTATGAGTTGGACGAGTATGGTAGATGCACGAGGTGTAAAGAGCGCTACGGGCGAAACGAGAAAGACGAATGCGTGCTCTGTCCCAGGCCCAATGAACGTTGGTGTCGTTGGTACAATCGTTGCATTTGCTCGGAGAACTTCCAACGCAACGAGGATGATCTTTGTGCACCATGCGGTGACAACGAGGAGTCGAACGGATATTCGGAATGCAAGTGCCGAAGATACTACAAACGTAATAGACGTGGCATATGCATTCAAGTCAAGCAAAGCAAAGCAGATACTGAGAAGGTCTCGCTGCATTGTCCTGGAGCGAAGGAGAAGGCTCACAGTGAGGCAGGGGTCTACGAATGCGTCTGCATTGAAGGATATCATCGCGACGTCAGTGGAGTTTGTGAAAAGAGTAACAGGAAGTTCTCCACCAAGAAAATCGTGTCCTGTATTGTGTCCTTCATTTTCTTGGCTACTTCGGTGGGCTTTTATTTTAGGCGTCGCAGATCAAAATCGAATAATTAATATCTTTTACTATCCCACAAGAATTTTTCAATTTAATTCCGCTCCTGAATCGTACAAATTATGTATGTGGTATTTAAAAAACGCTTTCTTGATATTATTATTGATACAATATTTTATAAAAATTATTTAGAAACAATGTTTATTAAGAACAAAATAGTCAACTTGTTGTTGTTATAAAAGTTTTTTTTGTGAATTATTGTAAAACCTGTTTTTGTATGGTGGGTATGGTGGCTCTTATCGATGACGCAATACGGGTTACACAAAAATTGAATCAAGCAGTGGGTTTTTCATCCCTTAGTTAGAAAATGAGAATACTGGTTTGTTAAAGGAAAGCCGTTGTCATACACACAAAAAAATTGGAACTACTAAGAAATGTGGTTAATCTGTTAGCCTTTTAGTTTAGTTAAATAATTATTTATTTGCTCCACTGATATGTTGCGTACTCATACTTATTTTCAAAAACTCAATTGATTCGAGTCGACTTAACTCATACATAAAAACTTTAACTATTATTATAAAACTTTGCAAAACTGCTCATAGTATTACACACTATTTGAAAGTCTGCACGCGCCAATAGTTGTCGTAAAACTTTATTGTTATGACATCTCATAGGCAGTAATGTAGGCTCTGATTCTTCTCAATCAAATCCATATACCATAAGTAAGTCGTATATTGCAGAAATATGGTACTCTGTTACACTCATAACATTTTAGTATTTCCATTGAAAGTGGGGAAAAATGGTAAATGTATGTAAATTGTACGTATGTAAATTGTTAAAAAATGTGTGCATCTGTTCATCTGTCCATTTATCCAGCTGTTCGTCTGTCTATATGTCAGTCCGTCTGTTGGGTAAATGGAATCCTACTGTCGTGCACGCCATACTGTACCATCGTAACTTATTTTATTTTTTATAAACAGATTTTATAAGTCATTTAATACATATTTACTCATTTCTAATTCTGTCTTAAATAATGCGGTAAGTTGCTTAGGTGTTCATTAAATACTTACTCAACAAATTATAGTAATCATTGAAAGAGTTTTAACAATTCGTAGTCGAGTTAAGTGAACGCTTAATTGGGATTTCCGAACCATCAGGTCGCTTGTGGCAAGGTACGAGAGTGCTTGACATGGAAAAGCGGGCAGAATGTAGGAATACTTGTACGAGCTGCTGCAGACGGCCTGCAGGTCAAAGTAAATGTCCTAGCATAGTAAGAGTTAGCAAACACACGCCAACTCACCCTCACTCACACGCACGCACACATACACACCAATGCGCACTTAGCTGATTTAGTATGTGTAAATATTTTGCACGCCACGCAAAGCCCGAGTGCCGGCGCAAGGCTACCAAGCGCAGACCCTTAACATGAAAGGTCCTCGTTGGCGTTGCAGTTGTCCTTTGTGCCGCTTAGACAGACCTCATGTTACGAGGACGCTCGGCAGGCTCACTCCTACTCTCTCTCTCATCCTCTCCTTCCCTCTCTCTCTCTTTCGGTTTCTCTCTCTCTCTCTCTTTCGCTCCTTCCAGTTCTAATACAAGCTATACTTGCGCGCCATTTGCTGCAACTTCCGTTTCCGCTCCGAGCTCGGACAAGGCCTGTTGCATACTTTTGCATGTAACTGTGTGCGATTTTGTGTTGGTGTGTGCGTGTGTGTATGAGTGTGTGAATAACTGTAACTACACAGAACTACTCAGCAAAGCAGGCTGCTGGAAATTTACGATTATGCCACGCGCTGCATTCCTCAAATTACCGACACGCATATTTTATATTGGACCTGCATTAAAGCCCCGATTCCCTCAAACCCATGCCTCCGTTCTGGCCTAAAAGCCTGCTTAGTTCTCGGTGCGGCATCCATCGCTTCGCGCTTCGCACTATCTCTTGCAATTTGCGGCGCTTTTAATTAACGGAAATTTATGCATAAAGCTCCATGCATTTGTCCCTACAAAGCCTGGTGCGCCCATCCCCAGGTCCCTCTGCACCTTATGCCATGGCAGCATACTGCAAGTTATGGGCCGTCAGCGAGATGTGAAAATTGCAAATGGAAAATCAAATAAAAAACATTCCTTTTGTCGCTAAATTTATGAATCCCAATGAGGCAGCTAAGCGGAAATGCTGAGTGCGAAAATTCACACAAAAATTGAAAAACTTGTACGCTCGATTGAAAGAGAGAAATTGAAAATGTAAGATGTTGAAATAATTTTTTTTTTATCAAAAAATTTAAAGAACCTATTAAATATTAAATAAATTTTTGGGTAATTTATATATTCATTTATAGTTTTTTCTATTCAATTTCATTAACTAAAGCAATTGTCAGAAATAATTAGTAAGATAAAAACGGAATCATGTCAAATTAAGTTAATTTAAGCTAATAACAAATTTATGAAATTCGTGAATTTTTGACGCATATACCATGCATATTTTGTTTCCATAATTTTCATTAAACTAGAAAATGTAACAAAATTTCCGCTTGACAACAATAAATAAATGCCTCCGAAAATAATGCGTTTCAATTAACGGCTGTCATTCGACGGACGACAATTTTCACATGTCGGACAATTGTTATTGCTGTCGTTGTGTAGTTGGAAGTAAAAATAAACAAAGAAATAAAAATAAATGCCTCAATGGAAGAGAGAGAGAAAAGGCAATTCCCTCAGCGAGTAGGCATAGCCTACAGAATTTTCTGTTTTTTGTATGTTCTTCTGCTTTTTAAGCTGCTCGGCGAAGCTAAGGGAAAACTTTTACTGTCTCGGGGGTCATAAAAGTACCCATTGTTGCCCCAAACAACAGCTGGGCCAAGGTGCAGCAGCTCAACAGGTGTGCACGGTCACTCGATGAATGGAGGCGTAAATCTTGCATAAAGCACACAGCGTCACAAAGTGCCCCAAACGTTTACGAGCTACGCGGTAGCGCAGCCGGCGCACAACTGCGCAGACGCTGCAACATGTGGCAAGTAGTTAGCTGCAACAGAATGTTTAGCATATGCAAACCTTTGATTTAGGTGGTACGCCAATCTGTTTATCTCAGTTTACCAAGTACTTTTTGTTTATTACGTATACGACTCATGTGAAATCAATCTGTGTTTCGTTTATCACGTATACGTCCCATGGTAGACACACCAGTACGACACTACGAGTATATTAATTAAGCAACTATGATAAGAACTTCTATTTTGACATCATATTATTTGGCCCTTAATTTAAGTAATTAATTTAATTTTTCTAGTTTATTTTTATTTATGCCAATTTTTAGCGTGTCTAGATTTACCAATAGCTGAGTTCACATAGACAGACAGGCGAATAGACAGACATTGACTCGACTCGACCATTGAAGCTGATCACAAATTTATATAACTCGGCATGTAACAAACATTTGCTGAAGTTTTTATACCATCTTTCTCATCCCTTCTCAATGAGTAAACTATTTATTTATGATTTCTATTCAGTATTTACCTATCATACGCATGATATAAAAACAAATTTTATTTAAATGCTATGTGCTGAAAACATTTTATTTATATTATGTATTGAATATAAAATTATTGAGATTTAAATGCAAATTCAATTCTATACAAATGATTCCCCAGATTTGAAATGTATACAAAGAAGATTCCCCGTGGTCTCACAGTTGCTGGCGGCCTAAGGTATGGTACATTTTTCTTGGGTGATAACTTGAGAAAAAGCTGCTGGAAATAGACTGTACAGATTACAAAAACAAAAAAGCGTATTAATAAGAATAATCACTTTTACTTAAATTAAAAATAATTTTATTTAAACAAGTTGTAAACATTTTGAATAATGTAACGCCAACTGTTGGTTCCCAAGATCTCTAGTTATTGCTTTATTTTTAGTGTTATTTAAAATTAAAATAATGTAATCAAAACTAATTTAATATCAAAAAATTTATCATTTCGGAAACTTTTGAACTAAGATCTACCATAATCAAGGGACAACCAGTGGAGCATAGCGTAAGTAACTTATTAACTCGAAATGTTGCTGGCAACATGCTGATACACACATGTTGCTGGCATCGCTGTTGTTGCTGCTGCTGTTGCCGTTGCTGTTGCTGTTGCTGTTGCCACTGTCACAGTTGCTGCTGTTGCCGTTGTGCGAGGCTCCTCGCAAATAACAAAAAAACAGTTGCGCGTTCAGTACGCTTTGTGCGTTCGACGCGTGCGGTACATACGAACGGATAACTGATAACTGGCAGAAAAAGCGCATAGTGTTGGCTTGAGAATTGTGAACTGTGCCCGGTTGTGCGCGCTGTGCGAAAAGGTGCCGCCAGTTTTGTAGGCGCGTGAGCTCGTTACGCATAAATTAAGTTTCTGACCGAGTTTCTTGCAGCAGATCGGCAGCAAGAGCAACAACAACTAGAGGAAAGCTGCAACAATGCAGGTGACTCCTTGCAACAATTTGCACGTCTTGTTGTTGTTGCTACAGTTGCTGCTGCTGCTGCTGCTGCGCTTTTTATTGGCGTTAAAGGTCGTTTACTTTTTGGCGGCATCAACAACTTTTGTTGTTGTTTTGATTTTCATCTGCCCGTGTCTGTGCTGTGTGCGTGAGTGTGCGCGTGTGTGCGAGTGTGTGTACAGGTGTTGTGCGTGTATTTGCTTTTTGTGGCGCATATTAAATAAAAAACACACTTTCAATTTTCGTTGCGGCTGATCGATGACGTTGCAGCGGACTCGTGACGATTTGTGCTCAGAATCGTGACTTCGGTAGTCTATAAAAATATTATATAGATGCCATATAAATGCGCATCGCCATCATATATGGCACGCGCTCGATGTGCGATTTCGGCTTTTGGCCAACAAATTAAATCGAAACGAAATCGAAAGCCATAGCCAAAATAAATGCAACAAATTAAATTACTTTTATTTCGCTCAACATATTAATGTCTGTGAATTGTGCGCGAAACTCAAATTTGATGGCAATTAATTTCGCAAGTGCTGGCCAAACAAATTAACAAAAAAACCATATCAAAACTGAGATAAATAAAAGCGGCAAAAAATGAACATCGGCCAGAAACAAACAAAAGAAACGCTGGAAATGCATGTTCAAAAATTAAAAGCGCTTGCAGCTGCGACTTTACACTGAAGTTACATTTTTTAAAGCAATATTGATTGTGATTATTATGCATGTAGAAGTAATTTATGGTTTCAAGCGAATATTTGGTACAAGTGAAATTTTAAAATACTTTTTTTTAATAACTGATTGCGTTTTTTGAGTAGCTTTCATATTAAATTAAAGTTAAAATAATGAAAAATGATTAAATTTATATTATAAATACACCAATAATGCATATCTAATATAATATATTAAAGAATTGTAATGAAATTTTAAATCTGTCTATTTATATATTATGTAATAATAAAATGTAATGAATTTCATGCAAATGTGGATATAAGCCTATGCAAACAAATAAATATTTTGTTGAAAAGTTGTCAATTTAAAAACGTTAAAAATACCATTGAAAAAGCAGCACTATAAAAGCCGTCGTAATATAATTTGTGAAATAATGAATGAATAATACGCATGAATTTCCCGCAGACTCACCAAGTGAATTAAACTCCCGACAATATTTCATTCACGTTAATGATGCTCGCATGAAGTGAAGTTTGAAACAAGTAAAAAGCGCAGTTAATGAAATGATAATTATTGGAAACTATAAATGGGCACAGTGCGGAAAAATCAGCCTGCATACAGATAGCGATAGGGTATATTATTGCATTTAAGTGATTTTCATTTTAATCAACTGTGACCAGACTTCATTAGCAGTAAGACAAAAGCGAGAACAAACTGTAAACATCGCACTAAAAGTGTCAATGCACCCCGAAACCTAAGCGAAACAAGTGGAGATCTGCTCCGATTGCAATGCCAAGCAAGTAATTAGGTATGCCGATGGGGTAGCCAAGAGTACATAACACTCGCTGGTGGTAAAAAGCGAAAAGAAAAGATACAGATACATACGCTCTGCAGACATACAAATAGGTGTTTATATACGTATTTGTATGTGTATTTGTATGGTGTGGTACACCGCATGGATGTCCATTACAGTTGAACTGTCCGCAGACCTCGAACCTACTTCAGTCCCACCCACCGGCCACAAAGTGTTGACTAAGTGGCGCGTGTTCGGATTTTGATTTAGGTTCCGTTGGGAAATTCCCCAACTTTTGGTTGTCTCTTCGACTGTGTAGTGTAGCGAAGAGCGGGGGAAGACACCTTTCGTGCATATTTAATCAGACCCTGGCAGCGTTCACAGAATTCTCGACTTGACTTTGCGACTGCAGTATATCAATTACGTACGACTTCATTTGTAATCCATCAAGAAACCTTTTCTGTTTTTTATATGACCCTTTTCCCCTCTGAAGCCTTTATCTTTTTGGGTGCCTCATCAATTTCGTTGAGAATGTTCAGCAGCTGCGGTCGGCGCGAAAATTGCAGCCAATTTGTAAAGAGTATAGAGCAAAAACTTAATGCCTAAGTGCATTTCCAAGGCGATCCGGACCCGGGTTGACTATGCGAATTGGTTAACGAGCTTTATAGGAGGCGTGTGAGGCTTGTGAGGGGCGGCCGGCCGTAGAGGGGCCCAAAACGATGACGACAGTTTATAAAAATTACGCACTAACAACTAATTTTCATTATGAAAATCAAGTGGAATGTTGTATGCTTCGCTATACGAATATCAACTGCTCTTCAAGTATTTTGACTATAGTTTAAAATAAAATTCCTATCAAAAAAGACATTTTAAAAAAAATCAAGTTTATTAAGAGATTATATAAAAATTTATAATATAATTGTGTTATAGGCTTTTTAGTCATATATGAAATATTTTGGTAAAGATCTTTTATATAGTTATCATAGCCAATGCTATTGGAAACGTCTTGAAATGAACTGCATATCAATTATAACGAACAGTTCTTTATGTTTCTATCTATATATCTATATAGATATAGATTCAATACCTCCGAAGAGACTCTTCTCCTTATCACAAAAAATTTGATTAATTAATTTGATTAATCTCTGCAATCTAATAATGTATCTAGCTATCTATCTCGCTGTCTCCCCATCTTTATTTTTTTGCTAAATAAATATCTATCCATCTATTTAGCTGTTTATCGGTCTATCTTTGGCCCGTAAATTAATTTTCCCAGTGAAAGAAACTCTTGTGCTTATCAGTTGTCAAAGTCTTCTGGCAGCATTATAAAGCATAACCAGCTCAGTAATTGCATGTTGTTACGACTTAATCTAACAGATAATCCCCGATAATCTGGCCGACTCAAGTTGTCAGTTCGCGTGAACATCTGCGGCACGCGCAATCCGCTGTACTCGTCCAAGCGAAAGCGTATTGCGGCGAAGAGACTCGTTCGTCTTGGGGCATCGAGTGTTTTTGGTAGCGCGCGAAATAAACATTTTCATTAAAATTGCATATTTATTTTTATTGAATGGCTGGCGACATTTCTTTGATATGATATACGGTGCGACGATAGGCTCGACCGATATCTGGCCATGTGGGCGTCACTTCGTCTGTGCGGAAATCGTTTTCGGTTTGTGATTTTTTTCCAGCATTCGAGAAAAACTGCAGCGCAATTGACATGATTTCACGCGAAAATATATGTATAGAATTCAGAAGACGTTCCTCTCGTAATCGTGTGTATGTGTGTAGCTTCGGTGTTGCCTTGGTTTTAATCAAAGCAGAGCGCTAGCAAGTTTTTAATGATGCTGCCACTTTGGCATAATTAGGCAAATGGGGCAAGTCGCAAAAGAAAGGGAAGGTGAAGCGGCTAGAAATGGGTTGGGCAACGGGTGTGTGGGAGTGGGGCAATCGCTCAAGCTGAAAGCAAAACTTTTGCGTTAATGCAATTTGCGACAGTTGCCGCAAATGGAAAATTTTCTGCTTCGCCAGAGGCGACAAATGCTCAAGGTGCCGGCCGGGGTTTCCCTTTGAATTGCAACCGGGAAGGTGTGAAAATGTACTTGCCATTGATGTGAGTGTAATTCCGTGTCAGATTGATTGGAAGACTGGAAAGCTGCCGCATGGAGAGTATACGCACGGGCTTGTGCACGATTTAAATGTGTGCTCTATTGGCTTTTAGATGTCCTGGCAATAAATGTCACCGGCAAATGAGCCTACACACACGGAGGGATAGTCGGGGGTCGAGCAGGAGGACTAGACAGACAGACAGACAGCAGCAAACCGCAAACAACAATTACCCCCAAAAATATTCTTGATAAAGCGTTAGAAGCTGTGCAGTGGTTAGGGGCAAGGAGGAAGGTCGAGTTGTGCTGTGGCTGTGGCTGTGGCTGACACTTTGCCCTGGCTCATAAAAATGTCTGAGCTACAAGAGAGATTGAGAGACAGGGAGAGAGAGAAAACAAAAAACAAATTACCAAAGTTGCAAACAAAAACAAAAAAACAACAAAACAAAACAGTTGAAAGCGCTCGGTTCGTTCTTCAGTTGAACTATTCGACCATTGTTATCTGTGAAATCGTGTCGTATACGTAATCAATTGCTGCAGCTGGTCCATTGGCACGCTTGACCCCCAGCACAGTTCAACGAGGTGGCGACCGGCTCCAATGAACCTCTAACGTGCCACTCAATCTCGCTCAAGACTCTCGAACGGTACACCCGCTACGTTTCTCTCGAATTCCCTGCTCTAACCATGGCCTATTAATTTTGGCTTCTGCTTCAGCTGCGCTTCATTTGGTTCTGCTTTTATAGTTATTTTTCCTTTTTTGGCTCTTCATTCCATTTTTATTTTGGCGCTTCGCCTTTGTCACAATTACAATTTGCTTAATCAAGTTCTGCGCACATTTTCAGGTCAGTTGGCAGCCTTTGTGCTGCTTTCGCTTTCTATTGATACCCGACTGTCGCCACTCCAGCAAGTTGCATTCAAATGTTCGACCAAAAAATGGCTCGAAATTCATTTCGTTCGGCAAATAAACAGCATGCAGTACGCTCCCGATCCATTTGCTTGTTTATTGATGCAGCCACAAGCAAAAATTGCTTGTAAAATAGCCAAATTTATGAGAGAACCTCTAGAATTGCTTGCACATTTCGATGCCATTACAGCTTCTGTACTTGATTGGCATCTCAAGACTTTTGTTCACTGGGGAGGAACCTCCCAGGGCTGTGTTGGCCAAGCCTGCTAGACAGTGCACCGGTGATGATGCTTTGATTGTGTTTTGTAAGTAAAAATCGGCTGCTCGAATTAGTCGTTGCATACGATTTAAACTTCTACTGCAAATTATAATAAATACACAATTTCTATTAATTTTTAAACGCACGTTGTTTTAAAATTATGACATTATACTTGTTATATTCATATACGAATTATAGCTAAATTTACTATGGGCTTCGAAGGATTTCTAGTTACGTTTTACGTAGTTTATACTTTAATAAGAAGCTAAAAATTTTAGACAGTGTTGTTTCATACAATATTTCACAAATGTGTCTTGTTTAACCCACTTATAGATAGATATAACGACCCTCTTTGCGACCTTTCTCAGTCACATATCTGTGTAGTGCTCCTCCACATTGTGCTACATTATCATGCCCTCACTTGAGACCTGAACCGTCCAAGCAAAAAAAAAAAAAACAAATATCAGACACATTTCATTTCGCAGACAATTGACCCAAACTGCCAATAAAATTGAGTAGCATGAAATGTAAATAAGAAGGCTCCGCTAATAGCCCGATTATGATGAGTTCGATGTGTGCTGGCGATGACGTTGCCAATTCAACAGATCTGAGCACAGCTGAACCTCTGTATGGCTACATACCTGTCGATTTGTATGTGCATATATATCTCAGAGAATGTAATGAGAAAGCAATAAAATAAACAGTTGAATAATCAGTAATAATTCTGTGCGCCTGCGGCAGAACACGAAATCGATTCGTTGGTAACAAAAACAGAAAAAACCGTTCAATAATAACAAGAACAAAGAACACAGCTAGCGAGCTGGGAAAACAGGAACAATTCAGTACCAAGATCGAAGATCAAAGCACTGCCAACACGGGCCGAACGGCTGAACAAGATTCGAGAAAAGGTGCGAACTTTGATGTGGCATTTTGGCACTTGAAGCACGCGGGAATTGTTGCCATTCAGCGCCGAATTGTTATTAATAAATACCGTTAACATTTTTGAAATAAAATGAATAGTGTTTTGATGGAACTTATCAAAAAAGATTACAAATAATTAAATTTAATAGTCATGAAAAAATCGGTTCTTGTTAGATTAGTTCAGTTTAAAAGTTACGCAAATTTACAGTTGCAATTAAAATTTTCCAACAGTTGTTCCATCACGCAGTTCGACGCTCTTCATTCCTAATTAGTTGGTTTAAATTTGTCGCCCCAAAACAAACTCAACATTTAATTATTTAGCTCCTAAAAGTTTGCTGAGCACGCAAAAAAAAAAAATGAAATAAATTATGCAACAACTGTCATTAATAAAGTCGAGCGAAAAAATCCCACAATGAATGAAGGTCAGCATAAAGCAGCATAAATGCATCAACAACAACAAAATTAAAGTTGCATTTTGTGTTGAAATTCCAGTTTTATATTTGGCGAGCTGCACTTGAAATAAAAGCTCGAAAAAGCGAACAAAATAACAGGAAACCCAAGAGAGTGAGAAGCCAGCAAACACCCTGTAAAGCTTGCTTAGCTTTTATTTTCTTACTGGTTATGCTTTTCGTTTTAATTGATATATATGATACATATAAAATTTTATTAAATCCATTGAAGAGCTGAGCTTATGATCTTCCGAAATTATGGTACTATAATTGTGTATGGATTATAGTTTTAAATTTGCTCTTAGACCATTGTGTTAAAATAAATTTAAAATAAATAATTAATTTTTTCTGAAAATAGAATCAAAACTTAAAAAAACCAGCTGATTTTTTATTTAAATTTTATTAAAAATATATAGTATTATATTTTTATTATTAAATTTTATTTTATTAAATATATTAGCATATTTGTTTTTTTTATATTATTTCATAACTGATATTTAATTATAGAGCTTAAAAAAAATTAAGGATATTCCATTTCAAACTTTATCTTAGTTTAATCTAAAAATTTATTTAACAATATTATTGAAAAAACATATAATAAAGTGATTTAATCAATGCGTCAAGCCCCAAAGCGTAGCTCGACACCTTTTTCGACTTGCTGCCGCTGCAGTTGGTGTTGCTCTTGCAATTTTCCGCCAACTTGTGATTCTGAGCATAATATAATAATATAGTATGAATGTTCTCTTCTGTCAACATCGATTTGCAGCTTGCGAAAGCTTTGAATTGGTATTGCACTAAAATATCATATCATATTTTCCACACGCAGTTTTTGGGGCGTGTCTCAATGTGTGTCTTGCTGTTGCTGTAGTTGTTGTTGTTGTTGTTGTAATTAATCACTGTGCACGCAGAAATTTATGAGATTTTCATGAAATTTTGAGTTGAGCTGAGTTATGTGTGGGTTGCTTTGAAAATTTCAGTTTTCTGTTTAGCATTGAAGTGCGTAAAAAACGGAACACGTGTGTCTATAAATTTTCATACATCACATGCGTGTGTGTGCGCGTTTGTGTGTGTGAGTGTATGTGTATGTGTCAAACGGCCATATATCAATTACAGTCACAGTCACAACAAATCGTGTGACAATTAAAAATTGGCATGCGTTCACCTGAAATAATTTGCATGCGCCATGAGAGCGGCTTAGTTAAAGAGCTTAGAGTGTCGAGCTAAGCTTAGGCATTCGCAATGATCGTAAGTTACTCGCGTATATATACATATTTGTGCACTGGATGCGATGCCATAATCAAGAGATTTATCTCTGACAGTCGCACTCAATGTCATACTGAATATGGCGAACAATGGGGGGGAAATCTGGGCGCAAAATGCAATTGAAAACTAATTAGAAAGTTTTCGCTGTTGCTGGATGTGAGGCGCGGCATGGTATTTAAGGCATATTGTGAACAAAATATGTAAAAAAGTTCTACATATGACAAATTTTACTCAAAGCAAATAAAATCTGCAGCATTCTCTCCTTATTTTTTTTTACAAAATAATACAAAACTCTTTCGAAATAAAATGATTGATTGAGTGCAAAAAAATTAACTGAATAATAGAATGACAACCTTAGAATTTAGAGAATTGTGCTAGTGTTACTGATCAGAAAATTATCAGTATTTATATATAATGCCTGCCTCAGACATTTGCACATACTAAATATACCTTTTTTTTACTAATGTTGAAGGACTGTGAAGGGTATGAGCAGTTCTCCCTTTAGTATTTACAATAAAACAGCAATGGCATGCATAGCAAACGTCTTTATTAAATATAATAAATACCGACTTCAATCGAAATTCAATTCCAACCAAGTTTAGAGCCTTTCCCCAACTGAGTTCACTCCGAGACTCGCAGACACTTTAATTTCCCGCATTAGATTGAAGACGTGTCAGCAGGAGAAGGCAAACTATAAGCAGGTTCTGTGTGGAGCAAACAGAATCCTTTCGGTTATTATTGGCAGTGGGTTGACAGTTTCTTCAAAATGGCAAACCGAAACCGAAACCAAAACCAAGCCGAAGCCCAGACACGTGTGTACGCATTTGCGTTTTTCCTCTACATTTTGCTTCCGTCGCCACTCGACAGAAGTTCTGTGTAAATATTTGAATTTTGGCTTGGTTCGTTTACAGTTTGGCCTGACAGACAAAAGGGAAAACAAAAAACTTGCTGTTCGTTGTTTTTTGTTGCCAGGCGCACTCGGAAAATTGGAAAACTCAATGGACTTTTTGTCTGGCAAATGAAGCGAAATGCGAACAAATTTCTAACACCTTGTCGCCTAATCTGGGGAAGCTCTTTCGAAATCTCATTGAACAGGCTGGGCAAATATTTGCTGTTTATCTACCATAATCGAAGCTAATAAATATGCGCAATTTGTTTACAGTTGCCAGTCGAATGAATGAATCAATGAATGAATACTGCACTGAATACTCATAAATACTAAGCAGACCCGCAACGATACAACCGATTGGATTCGATTAGCAGGCCAATCGAAACGATACTCTGGGCTTCCTTCGGTCTCCTTTATCAAAGGGCAAAGTCTACAGAACTATACTTAAGTATTTATTGCTCTTGTTGTTACGGTTATTTTCTTGTTGTTGCTGCTGCTCCGGTTGCCATTGGCGAGGTCAGCGCCACATAAACATGCCATAAATCATCGGTGAAATGTGCGAGTTAAATGGAGGCGCGTGCCCTGGATTAGGGGCAAGTGGGAAGGAGATACGCTGGCTGGAAAGGATGAGCCGCTTATAGAGCGAATGTCGTTCATTTCCGAAACACATTTAATATCGTGACATTTGTGAAATATTTGCCGCTAGTTTTGGCAGCGTTTTGGTATTGCTTTCGGTCTGCTCCTCTCTTCGGGGGCCCCAGCTCAAAACTGTCCTCGCTGCAAAAATTCAAAAACTGTCAACAGCTTCATTAATTACGTGCAGCTGCAGCGTGTTGGCAAATGGGCGTGGTAGCTGTCAAATTTGTCATTCATCAGCAGCGCTTTGTGCTTGTCCTCGATTGCTCCTACGGCAGTTTTGTTTCTGACATCAGCAGCAGGAGGAGCATCCAGTGAGAGTTGGTCAGCGAGATGAACATGAGCTGCGCTGCTTTATGAGGGATTTGAAAAGGCCTGAGATGAAAACAAGGAATTTTAGAATGTCATGCATTTGTTTACATGTCAAAAGAATGGGCTTATAATTAGAACGAACGAGGCTTTTGATATGACATGCCCGTACAGACTGTAATTAAGGCAAGTAGCAGTAGAATAAGGAAAAACCTAAAAGAAAGGTTGCTTTAGACACGCTTATTTCACCGTTGAATTGTATAATGCAGTTTGATAAATTCAATAATTGTGGATCGAAGGCAGACAGACATGTTTACCATATTGTCTAACATATTCAAGAATTCAATTAAATAATTCACTATAACTTAGGATAGGTGTACAAATTATGTACAAATATTCTAAACGAAGTAACAATAATTAAGTAAAAATTCGTAGTAAAAAAACGAGGAACTTAGAGTTGAAAAAATGAATAGGTAGTGACTTAATAAATTATTTAATATGTTAAAAATATTGAATATGTTTGTAACTATTGAGTGTATCTTTTCGTATTGTGTCTGCAAATTTTTACTTAATAAATTATTTAATTAGTTAAAAATGTTAAATGTATCTATTGAATGTATCCATTCTGATTTATCTGTAAATTCAGCAGGTAAGCCAAGAACTTCCCCAATTGCAATCTGAGCTGCAGCTAACGCTCTAACGAACTCTAACGAATAAAGTCGAAAACGAATCGGGTAAAAACAAACAAAACGCAAACACAATGAAATGCAACTGAAGCAGAAAGTGAACGTAAATAAAAAAGTTGAAAAATAAAATAAAAAATAAAATAAAAAGAAAAACAAAAAAATACAACAAAAAGTGCGCGAAATAACGGCGGCAAAGCAAACGTGCAAAGCAACAACAAAAGTAACAGCAACAACAATAACAAAAACAATAACAACAACAACAACGAGGAGAGCAAAAAATCATGAGCGAGAAACGAATTGCGCACACAACTGTCATCAAATGACAAATGCTTGACAGCATCAATCAGCAGCGACGGCAGCAGCGACAGCGACAGCGACCGAGACAGCGTACAAGACAACGACTGCGACGGCGACGGCGACGGCGACAGCGACGATGGCAGCGCATTGCCGGCGCCGCAGCGAACAGCGCAGCGACGCCGGCAGAGCAACAGTGGCAGCAGCAGTATCAACGGCCGGTTTGCAGCTGTTGCTCTTAGCAGCGCTGCCAGTGCTGGCCACAGCGCTGTCGACGTCCAAGTCGACGTTGACGCTGGCGTCGGCGTCGGCGTCGGTGACGCCAATGAATGCAGCACTTGAGGTGCAAGAAACCAAAGAGAATCGCAGCAGCACTGCGCAAGCACTTGGCGAAATTCGTGTCAATAAGGCAACGCACACGGCCACGCCCTCGAGCACGCCCCCAGGCATCAGAGAGAACGTCATGCTGCCCTCATCGGATCCTGAGCGCGAGGCCCAAATACTCTACGAGAAGTCGCTGCAAGAATATCACGGCAGTCAGCGTGCAACGGAGACGTCTACCTCTGCAGTCGGCGTCGGTGTTGGCAGCGATCTTGACGCCGACCGAGGGCATGGCAGCGGTAACGGCAGCAGAAGCTCGACGCAGCGCACGCTGCACAGCGTGTGCGAGCTGTGGCTGCAGAAGCATTGCCACTGCAGCGGCAGCCTGGAGAATCTCAAGCTCAGCTGCCGCAGCATCGGCATCCTCGCCGTGCCGGTCAACCTGCCGGGCGAGGCGATCGTGCTGTGAGTATGCCTTGGGTTAAACTAACTATGCATTATACTGGCATAAGGATTCCTTTAATTCGCACTATAAATATTGCCAATTATTAACCAGAATCGTTCTATATCATATATAGCTTAGAATGAATAAAACTTGGGCATAATAGCAATTTATTGGATGATACGCCATTAATTATATATGAGGATGTTAAGTGATAGGAATAAGATAAGGGATAATATAATATATAAACAGATAAAATATAGAAGAGTCAAAGCCTTCTTGTGCAATTAGTATCTTAAAGCTAAGCTGAGGTACGATCTCTGGATGGTTACAAATATCACGACTTATAAAATAAATATAGGACAGTAAATTGCAGTATAGGTTAATTATCGTAAAACTTGGCAGGTATACAGCTTAGACTGAATGAAGCTAAGGCATAAAACAATTTACCAGATGGATATTAGAAAGTTAAGTGATAGGAATAAGATAAGGGATAAGTATAATATAAGATATACATAGTTAAAATATTAAGCAGTCAAAGCCTGATGTATAAAATTAGTATCTTAAAATTTAACTGAAGTAAGATGTCTGGATGATTACAAATATCATAGCTTATAAAAGAAAATATATAAAATTTTCGCAGTTGAATTATCCAAAAACTTAGCAGGGTCTCAATAAATAAATAAATAAAGATGGGAATATAAATAATATGAAATACAAAATTATGTTATCGTAAATAAAAAATCTTGAAATTTATGTTTTATTCAAGATAAATCAGAATAGCTACTGGCTGATTAGATAATTTGAAAGCATATAATAAACCATCTCAAGTATGGGGAATTAAATGGAAATAAAGCATAGAAATATTAAATATTATCTTAGAAATAAAATAAAAATGAGGGTCTAAGAACTTTAATTATATAATATATATTTGAGATAATAACTCACGAATTAAGGGTCACAGTTTTGTCTCTTTCAGTGCGTTTCCATTTCAAGTGACATCAAATTAGCATTTCACATAATCGAGATTTATGGCCCCATTAAAGGATTTATTGCCTTAAGAATCGATTTATCAATCGCCATCCCGAATTGGCTCAAGCAGTTTTTGCTTTCACTGCTTCCTTGAATTTTCCTCAAGCCCAAGAAGAGATTTTTCTCCATTAAACAGGGCAAGAACCGCATATCGTAATCGCTAGCGATAAGCGAGCCCATTATTAAGCGATTATCAGTGAGAAAATCGAAGTATTTGCCTCATTTGCCCCATTCGTATAATTACAAACCAATTTCGCAGTGTTTCGAATCTGTTTTCGGTTCTGTTTCGGCATGCGGTTTAATCTAATTACACATACGCCACGTTGTGCCGCGTTTCACAATCTCGCAATCTCGAGTTGAGTTGAGTTGATTTTAGTCTCTCTTCGAGTTGACTTTTCTTGCGTATGTAAGTCACGTTTTCTTGCCGCCAGACCTCTCAAAGGAGTTAGCCCCCGTTTTGGGTGTCAGGCAGCACCAAAGTTACCCGCTGATTAATGGCCCCAGCGAACTGGCCATAAATAAATAAATAAATAAATTATTTATTAATTAACGAATGCCGCGCGGAGATAGAGAGAGATTAAGCGCGAGAGCGAGTCAATGCAAGTTTAATTATGACCTGCACGGAAATCGCATATGCTCGTCCGAAGATGTATGTGCGCTCTGCGCATTATTCAAACTTTTCATTGCCTGCAGTTCATCTTCATTTTAATGCGATTTCCCCTTTTTCGCATACTGCTTTCGGGGTCAGTTCAATATGTTATTTCTTTCTCGTTTTGATTGATGAGCCCAGAAGAAAGTTTCGCCTGCGTTTAGCATTTATTTTCTATTCATGATAAAATTGATATCTCTGGCTTTGGCTGTAAGTAGCTTATTGAAAGTGATGGATGGCAATGGGCGGGGGGTGGAGTGGGACAGAGACCGACAGAGGTGCTGTGCAACTAAGCCAATAAACTGATTAATTCGTTGATTGTTTCCTGTTCTTCTCTCGTCCACAGAGATCTGGGCAACAACAATCTGACCAAGCTGGAGGCCAATTCATTTTTCATGGTTCCCCATCTGGAGGAGTTGTAAGTACAAACTTTTCACAACAGCTGTGAGGAAAAAAGAAGCAGAGCACATTACAAAGCTGATAAGTTTTATTTATAAACTTCTTTGAAGTCTCTAAAAATAACAGCATTAAAGTGCAATTTTGTAGACAGTTGGGGGGAAATGAGAGGAATTAAGACAACTTTTCAGGTTTTCCATTAGCACATGAGAAAGTTCTCAAGTGAAAGCAGCTTAACACAGATTCTAAAAATAGACTTATATTTTAGTTACTTTTTATATTTATTTTTATTTACACCTATTTTTTTTTGTCATATTAATTTATATAAAGCTAAGCCACTGAAAATATATTTTGATTTCTGATGAAAGGCACAAAGTTGCTATGGATAAATATTTAAATTATTCAAAAATTGGTAAAGGTACTCAGAAATTTGAAATAGTTCTAAAATTATTTTATAACTATATAAAGTAGTTTTAAAATCAGGTGCATACATTAATTTGAAATGGCGCCCCAAAGTATGCTATACGAAAATGTCAAAATTTAGCTTCCCACAAATCCGAACTCTTTAATCATGCTAACAAATGTGTTTAGTTGCTATGCCAAGCACCCGTCCCATCACCACAGTATTATTCAAGCTAGCCCCGGCCCCTGTTGTGTTTTTACATACCACAAGCTCCCCAACACCGCCTCTGCCACTTGGTTTTTAATCTGTGTACTGAGCAGCCAGTGATTGTTCAGAAAACACAAAGTTGCATGTGGAGGAGAACAAAAGCGAGAACAACGCGCGCCGAAAAAACTTTCATTGTTGCCCGTCATGAGCGCTGCGACTCATTATTCAATTTCACAGCAGCCGGAGGGGCCCGCTCCGATGCCTTCCCGACCCTTCACACTGGTCAGCGGTCAGTGCAGTGCAGCTCTGGGGCTGGAGGAGGAGTTTCGGGCAATATAAATTACTTGATTACGTTGTATATTTCAGCGACTTTGCAGGATTAATTACTCTGGCTGTTATCCTTGCAATTTCCTGCACTTTCGCGCAAAGACTTTCGACTTTTGTTGCTCTCTCACTCACTCTCCCTCTCTGTGTTTGACTGTGTGCCTGCTCTTCTATTTGCAGGACTCTGTCCGACAATAGCATCATTAATATGGATCCGTATACGTTTTATGGTCTCGCCAAATTGAAGCGTTTAAGTTTGCAGAACTGCGGCCTCAAGTCGTTGGCCCCGCACTCCTTTCAAGGACTCGGCCATCTTGTCAGCCTGTAAGTATGCAATACAAGTCAAACTAGCTGCCATTTTGTTGGTGTGTATATATATACGTTCCGTGCGGATGGGTGACTCTGTGCCTGAGTGTGTGCACTGCGAGTGTGCTCGTATTAATGTTTGCTTTTAAGCGTAGCCGACAGAAGCCAAGGATGCGCCCGGAGCGGAGGATCAATTAGTACGCTTGCTGCCATTAAGTTTGCTGCCTTCACACACACACACACACTTGCACAAACACACGCCCACACACACATAGACACACTGTAGAGTATTGACAGCACTTGCCAACAATTACACGCTATTTGGCTCATCTTTTTTCGCTTTTCTCTTTCTTTTACACACAATTTCCAATTGCAATCACTCAAAAAAACATCTCTATATATATGTGTATATAAACTGAAACTTCAAACTCAACCTCGAACCCGACACCCTCGACTGGCCAGTCAATTGAACGGCAACGCGCTGGTCAGCCTGGACGGCAACTGTTTGGGCAACCTGCAGAAGCTGCGCTCGCTGCGCCTCGAGGGGAATCTCTTCTATCGCATTCCGACAAACGCTCTGGCCGGACTCAGAACACTCGAAGCACTGTGAGAGCCTCTTTTCGTTTCCTTTCGGGTTTTCGGTCTCTCTGCATGCCCCACTAATACATAATACATAATACTAATGGACTGCCCCTCTCAGACTTTGCATGCGAATTTACCGCACTCTAATTATGCATTTTGGCATGATTTCGGCTTAAATCAAACTTTTTATTTGCCCGACTCCAAAATGACTGCATGCGTAATTAGCGCATTTCGCTTCGGTGTAGAATTGCTGAAATGTTGTTTATGTGCGGCAAATAATCACATCACCTAATGAACCACGTGATGGCTTTAATGGGACAACAAATGGTTGAATAATGCCGAAAATCGAGGCACATTAATTTGATTGGAATTTCGTATGATTTGGGTTGGTTTTGTTTTTCATAATATGCTTAAAGAGTATGCTAAAGATTTAATTAGACTTTTATATTACTAGCTTAAGCTAATTGTTGGGCTCGGAGGCGACCATTAAAGCAGCACTCAAGTCTTCTAAAAAAATTAGATTTTAATATTAAACATTTTAATAGAAAGAATCTTTATCTTTATCTTATCTTTATACGCTTGCAATTTAATTAATTTAAGAAAACTAACACCCAATTTTAAAGTTGAAAGAGTTACAGTTATTATTTCCATGGCAGTTATAACATATTTGCCTTGTCCAACAGTATACCTATTTTATATATTAATAAATTAAATAGTATAATATTATTATATTTTATTATTATTCTACCATTATATTATTCATGTACTGCGCATGCATTAAAAGTACTTTGAACTCTCTAAGTAATCTTATTTGCAATTTTGAGCCATAACTTGAGAGCGAACAATTGCTCAACTTACGCTAACCGATAAAAGCGGAATTATAACTGAAACGGTTGGTCATAAAGTCGGCTATTACTCATCATTTCCCTAACTTTCCCGACTTTCATCCATAATGCGAACTCATTAACCGATTCGCAAACGCACAGCAATTTGGGCAGCAATTTGTTGACAATAATAAACGACGAGGACTTTCCGCGGATGCCGAACCTAATCGTGCTGTAAGTATGCTGCATATATATACATATGTAAACCCTTTATATATATTATTCTAACTGGTTGATTCCTGTTGTTTGCAGTTTACTCAAACGAAATCAAATCATGAAAATCTCTGCGGGAGCTCTCAAGAATTTAACGGCTTTGAAAGTTCTGTAAGTAACTTAAGTAAAAACAAATACTTTAAGAACTTATCGCATACTCATACACACAAATGCATGCGTGTGACTTGACAGAACACGACAGGAAAGAACAGGAAGGGCCAAGACAGAACGGAACAGAGCAGGACAGACAAGCACGGGGTGCGACGCACCAAATGCAATTGATATCCAAGAGATACTTTTCGTTATTTTTATTAGCATTGCGAATACACTCTCCAAGGTGTAGTTAATAATGGTATAACAAGCAACTTACTATAATATAATATAATAATAATGCAATATAATGTTATATATGGACTATATTTCATACTGATAGAGAAGTCTATTAAAACTATATATCAAAGTTAGTATACAGTATATAAAAGTTACAGTATTGAAAATTACCCTTTAAAATTATATAATTAAATATGCAAGAAGAGCAGAAGTATCAAAAGCATTTTATAGCAGAAAAATTCATATTTTCATTAATTTTACTTTGATCTTAAAAGGTTTTTTTTTAAACTATATAACTGAATATAAGAGAAGAGCAGAAGTATATGATAGCATTTTATAGCAGAGAAATGTATATTGTTGTTTTTTACTTAAGTCTTTAAGATTTTTTTTTACCGATAGTTTGAAATTTAAATTTCTAAGATTTTATATACTTATCAGAGAGACACTTTTATAATCTTAGAGCAGGAGACAGGGTCAAATATAAAGATTTTAAAATAATAGGAGCAGGCACCCAAGAATAAAATAATTGTACAATATCATGAATATATTTCCTACTGATACTTGTTTAGAGTAGACTACTATTATTCGAATTTTAAAACTGAACTCTGAGCGTAGAAAGTAAATATACCTTAGATGCTGATTTAATTAAATTTTAGCATGGCGCAGAAGGTAATATACGAAGATTAAATATCGTAGAAGATGTATAAAACAGTCATGAATAAATATGTATATATATTATTTATTCGTATTTCGAACTGATAGAGTATGCTGTTAGAGGTTTCACCGTTGCACCTTACAAACTTCTCTCCGAACTTTTATTACTCGGGTGTACCGCAGGCGAGTAAACAGTGGAGAGTTGAAGTGCATGTGGCATGTGGCAAGTGGAAAGCGGCAAGTGGCAAGTGGAAATCGTGTTTATCCGTTTCTTTTTCTCGCTTTCGAATAAATTTCAATTTTGCAACAAAGCGCGAAAAAAGTTTCTTCTCCTGCTTTGCGACGGCTTAAACTGTCGTCGTGGCGACGCCGCTGCTGACGTCGCTGTCGGTGTTTACCGCAAATTTTTGGCTTTTGCATTGCATACTTTTGGGCGTGCGCAGAAAACTGCGCGCTTCGAGGGCTTCGAGACGATGACAAATATGCAAATTTATGTTGTGGCGGGCTGACGGACGTGGGAACCAAACCAAACAGACAGACTCCGCGCCAGAAGATGCCCCAGTCGCATGCATCAAGTGAAAGTGAAAAACTTTCGCCGTGCAGCGCGTAAATCTGTGTTGAAAAGTATCAAGAAATTTTCCGTATTCATTCGCTGAAGATTTATGAGTATGCCGCACAGCCAGGCACTCCCTCGCTCCACGCAGCTCGCGTGTCTGTAATGTTTGCGCCGAGTGAAAGTTGCGAAAGTTTTGCTTAATGCCAGGCACGCACATCGAACGGGAGTGAAATGAGCTAGAGGAAGGTCGGGACACGGTGCACGAGACAAAAGACAAAGGATATCATTTCATTTTTTCGATGGGATTAGCAGCATGCTAATGGCATGCTTTAAAGCGAACGATGATCAATATTTGTGGATTAGCTGGAATTGGATAATCTTAAATCTTATGGGAGCAGTTGGCGATCTGCAAAGGTCAGGACAACCCCTGTCTATTTGAACCCTCACGTATAATTGAAATCAATGCACTTTGTTCGGAACTAAGCTTTATATTCATGCATAAATTTGCATCCCACGCAGTTGGCGTCCCATTTTCTAGTTGAACCAATCTCCCAGCTCCAATCAGACTCTGGCCGTGTGCTACGTGCCGACACGTACGGACTGACCCTCGAAATAACCGCAGTGCGAGCCACATGCAAATACAGTTTCAACTCTCTCTCTCATACACACACAGGGAAAGGGAAAAAATTATGGTATTTTTTAACGAATTTTGAAATGCGCTTTTTATAACGAATACTTCTATATTTTCTTTCTTTGTCCGCAGAGAACTGGATGATAATTTGATAAGCAGCTTGCCGGAGGGTCTCAGCAAATTGACGCAGCTGCAGGAGCTGTAAGTGTTGCACTGCGCACCAAAGGTGTTGCCCAGAGATTAGCTAATAGTGTGGGCATGGGAAGATGGCCAACTTGGTTGCTTTGGCAGCACAACATTTGCTACTTTGTCAGGCGGCAAACAAGCGGAAACCAAAAATCATAACGCATCATTACTTTGCGAATTTACGACACAGACGACCCGTCTCCACTCCTCGACCCTGCCTGCACCACTGCACCACCCTAGCTACAGCTATTGCAATTGTCGTTGACTTGTGCCACATCCTGTAGCCATTGCAGTTGCAACTCTTTTTCCTTTACTAACGCCGCGGCGCAGTCGAGTAGCAGTGGTCGCTCGACATGCAACGAAATGAAAAATGCAAGACAACTTCTCAGCGAACTTTGAACACCGTAACAATTTTAAAAATTAAGTTTTGTATTTATTCTTTCGAGTACTAACAATTTTTCAAAGGTCTTGAATTTTTTCTGTTTTCACTTGGTAATGTAGAGACATGGGATTTGAGAGTTTCGTGTTTATATGACAGGTTTTCCATATTCCATGCATTTATTTCCAGTCTTAGTTAGAGTTTTTTGTACCTATGGACTCTGAACTTTTTAAATATTCGCCAACTAAAAATTTTAATTAAAACTAATTTAATTTAATACTTGGAATCAAGTTTTTATGTTTGATATTTTTTCCCTTTTTTCTTATTTTAATTCAGTTCATAGTTTATTCAATTCATTGTTTCAATGCATCTTTTTTTCATTTTAAATTACTGTGCAATTTAGAGCAATAGTTAAACATTTTCTTAGACATTCCCCTATTTCATATCTTAAATAAGCTCAGTGAATTTTACTTAACTAGCCCTGAGGTTTATTTGCATAATAAATTCTTCAGATCTTTAGTTTTCCTTTTAGATTTAAGTACATCTTTATTAATTTGATTCGATTTAGTTTTAAAAATGTTTATTCTATTTTCGTTAGGGTATATCAACTTTGTTGTTTTGATAGATATTTTCTTGGAGCATTTTCTGCATTTTGTTTTTGCTACGCACTTCCTGCGAGTGGCAACTGCGGCAACTGTCATTGCAACATCGTTGACAACGCAGCGAGTTTTTGCCCTGCCCGAATGTCCTCCCCAAGGAAATTCAATTTCTGGTAAACAGGATAATTATGAGCATGTTAAATGTTGCGATAAAAGCCACGCTGCGATGCACTCGCAGCCATCTTCAGCCAGCCGAAGCGTTTCTATCCCATGATTGGGGAATTAAACTGGCAAATAAATTTGCTGCTTCAGAGCGGCAGGGTGGGGTGGGGGTTGATGGGGTTGCAGGGTTCGGAGAAATCCTGCACTTCTTCTTGGCGCGCACATGTGATGCGGTTTTTCCCACTGGCAGGAGAAAACAAATTTAAAAGGATTAAAAACATTTCGTAATGCTTGCACTTTGTTGACTGCCAACGAAGTCAACTGTTTCCTACTCGAGGATGCAACGAAACGGTGGCGGAGATGGAGGGAGACCAACGGAAAGTATGGCAGGCAACAGATTAAACCGATAAAGAGCGAGATTCCATTGAAACTTGCGCAGCGAAAAAAGAAAAGCCGAAATGATTATCCCAAGGCATTCGTAAATTGGGAAACTAATGTGCCCGCAAGTTGAGATATAAACTGGTTGAAGAGGTTTTCGCAGAGAGAAAATCTCAAGTCGAACTCGACGAAAACAAAAACAATTTTTTGATGCTTAACGTTGAGCTGAGATTCTGCTTAATAAGGAAAGTCAATAAATTTTACACATATGTATGTTAGACAATTTTGCTTCTCAGTTCTCAAAGGAAATTTCTTAGCTTTTCTTCCTGTCGCATAACTTGCATTTGCTTAGCGTTGTTTCTTGCCTGTTTCACCTTAAACAGTGACCCATAAAAGCTCTTAAAGCCACTCAGTAGACTCCGTTCTGAATGTGGGCCAAGAAAAGCACAGAGACGATAACAAGAAGTGCGCCCAAAAGTAGAAGCTGATTTTATGCGAGACAGTTGTCACATTTCTCGCAGTTGGTTGTCGGCCAACTCGACCCTCGACTCTCGGCTCTTGACTCTGGGCCACGTTGCAACTGGCACTTGCCAGCAGATTGCATATGAAAGATAAACGCGCACAGACACACACACACACACACTCTCGTTTGTCGCAGAAACCCTTTGATAACCCTGTTGTTCTGCTCCGCAGTTCCATGACTAGCAATCGCCTGCGTTGGATAAACGACACGGAGCTGCCGAGAAGTATGCAGATTCTGGACATGAGAGCGAATCCCCTGTCCACGATCACGAGCGGCGCCTTCCGCGGCATGTCCAAGCTAAGAAAGCTGTAAGTGAGGGCAACCTTTAAACAACTTGAATAAGATCCCAACTGATTGCATCCGCTTACAGCATCCTGTCCGATGTGCGCAGCCTGCGCAACTTTCCCGAACTGGAGGCCTGCCACGCCCTGGAGATACTCAAGCTGGACCGGGCAGGCATTCAGGAAGTGCCAGCGAATCTTTGCCGCCAAACACCAAGACTGAAGAGTTTGTGGGTATCGCATCGTAGTTGCTCTGCACTCCCCAACTGATATCAGCTTTTCCCTTCGCAGAGAACTTAAAACCAATTCCCTGAAAAGCATCCCAAATTTAAGTAGCTGCAGAGACTTAAGGCTGTTGTAAGTAGCGCAACGGGATACAGCTGGTAGCCTCATCAGCTAACTGTCTTCCTTGACCCGCAGAGATCTATCCAGTAACCAAATCGAAACATTGCAAGGGAGACCCTTCCTCGGGCTGAAGCAGCTGCACGATCTGCTGCTCTCCTATAACCGCATCAAGTCGCTGCCGCAGGACGCCTTCCAGGGCATGCCCAAGCTGCAGTTGCTGTAAGTAAGCGCATCTACTCTGCCACAATGCTTGTCACATACGCTCGCTCACTTCACTCCCTTGCACAGTGATCTGGAGGGCAACGAGATTGCCGCAATACACAAGGACGCCTTCGCCGTCTTCACTGCTCTGGAGGATCTCAATCTGGGCAACAATGTCTTTCCCCAACTGCCGGAGGCGGGACTGCGCGGCCTGCTCCATCTGAAGACATTCAATAATCCGAAGCTGCGCGAATTCCCACCGCCTGACACGTTTCCCCGCATCCAGACACTGATCCTCTCCTACGCCTATCACTGCTGCGCCTTTCTGCCGCTGGTCGCCATGTCCGCACAGCGCAAGATCTCGCAGGTGCAGGAGGCTGTGCTCTTTCCCTCCGACGCCGAGTTCGATATGACGCTGTGGAACAACACCATGATCAACATCTGGCCCCAGATGCGTGCGTACCACAGCTGAGACTTGATCAGAGATCTAGACTAATGCTCGAACTCTTCCAGACAACCTGAGCAAGCAGCTTGGCGCCGCCATGCATGATCTCTGGGACTCGCCCAACTACTTGGGCAACTACAATCTGAACGAGGATCAGCAGCAGCTGCCCACGGGCAGCCAAATGTCCAGCAGCTACATGGACGAGTACTTCGAGGAGCACGACATGAGTGCTCCGGGCACGGGCACGGGTTACGGCTTCGGCACTGGCCTCTTTAGCGGCATTTCGGCGGAGGATCTGCAGCCTGGCTCTGTGCAGTGTCTGCCCATGCCGGGGCCGTTCCTGCCCTGCGCAGATCTCTTCGACTGGTGGACACTGCGCTGCGGCGTTTGGGTGGTCTTTCTGCTGGCACTGCTAGGCAACGGCACCGTCGTCTTCGTGCTCATCTGCTCCAGGTCCAAGATGGATGTGCCCCGCTTTCTGGTCTGCAACCTGGCGGCTGCCGACTTCTTCATGGGCATCTACCTGGGTATCCTGGCCATCGTGGACGCGGCGACGTTGGGTGAGTTCCGTATGTTCGCCATACCATGGCAAATGTCGCTGCTGTGCCAGCTGGCCGGCTTCCTGGCGGTGCTCAGCTCCGAGCTGTCCGTCTATACGCTGGCAGTGATCACGCTGGAGCGCAACTATGCCATCACGCATGCGATCCACCTGAACAAGCGCCTCTCGCTGCGCCAGGCGGGCTACATCATGGGCGTCGGCTGGATGTTCGCGCTGCTGATGGCGCTGCTGCCGCTGCTGGGCGTCTCCGACTATCGCAAGTTCGCCGTCTGCCTGCCCTTCGAGACGACGACGGGCCCGGCCAGCCTGACCTATGTGATCAGCCTGATGTTCATCAACGGCTGCGCCTTCCTCACGCTGATGGGTTGCTACCTGAAGATGTACTGGGCCATACGCGGCAGTCAGGCGTGGAACACGAACGACTCGCGCATTGCCAAGCGCATGGCACTGCTCGTCTTCACGGACTTCCTGTGCTGGTCACCCATAGCCTTCTTCTCGATCACGGCCATCTTTGGGCTGCAGCTGATCTCGCTGGAGCAGGCCAAGATCTTCACGGTGTTCGTGCTGCCGCTGAACAGCTGCTGCAACCCCTTCCTCTACGCCATCATGACCAAGCAGTTCAAGAAGGACTGCGTGACGCTCTGCAAGCACTTCGAGGAGACACGCGTGGGCGGCACAGCGGCTGCGGCCGCTGCAGCGCGGGCGGGGCGTGGCAAGCGGGGCGGCGAGTTGCCGCCGCCACTGCTGCCGGCCGCGGCTGTCGCGCATCCGCCCGGTTGCCGCTGCTTACGCATGCTGCCCAGCGAGATGCCCAACTGGCACAAGATGGAGCAGACGCCGACGCTGTGGCAGCGCCTGAAGCGGCTCTGCTGCGGCCACCGACGACGCAAGCAGCGCCGCCAGCCGCAGCAGCGACGGCAGCGAGCCTACACAGCCGCCGCGGCCAATCCGTATCAGTATCAGTTCGCCGAGCTGCGGCAACAGCGAAAGAATCGCGCTAGCTCCATTTCCAGCGAGAACTTCTGCAGCTCCCGCAGCTCGAGCTGGCGACACGGTGCCAACTCATCGACGCCGGCGCCGCAGTCGAACTGCAGCATGCCGCTCAAGCTGTTGGAGTCGGGCCAGGGGCATGCGCATGGCCGGCGACGCCACTCGGCCTGGCTGATCACGCGCAAGACCTCGCAGGACTCGAATCTGTCCAGTTCGCGCAACGACTCCTCCGCATCGGCCACGACCGCCAGCACCTCCACATTCCGACTGTCGCGCTCGAGCGCCGGCAGCAGCACGCCGCTGCCCTCGATTATAGGTGAGTGCGCTGCAATGACACTAGCCCAACACTGGGAATATCTTGGATTAATTGACATTGACATTGAAAGTGCTATTAGTGCTATTAGTTTCAAAGTTTAGTGAGACTTGCCCACGACTAGGATTAATCTGAGTTGCTTCGTTAAAGGCAATCGAGGCATTGACACTTAATGACACTTGCTTAAAGGATATCATAAGAGTTGATGCAATAAAAACAAGCAATGGGGATATTTGCCTTAAATGATTAATCCACTTCTCAATGAACAATTAATCAATTTCTTAAAAGTAAAATACATACAGTTATTTGTTAAATCGACTGACGTGCGAAAATATTTTCTATCAACTTAAGTGTAGGATTAATCTAATTGGATTTAAATAGATCAATCGAAGAAAGTTAAACACTTTGTCTTCAAGGATTTATCATCTTGCAAAAAAATATTTTTTTGAAGACATGCTTAAAAATGGAATAGATCTGATAAATAGTATAAAGCAATTGCCACTCAATACTTATCAATTTATTTGTAACAATTTAACATTACTTTTGAAAACGAATTTTTAAGCTGGTTAGAGAGTGTAATGGCACTTAAAGATTAAAGTCAATTTAAAAATGGCATCCAAAATTTTTTTAGAATACTTAACCGGTTTCTTAATTAATTTTCAATTAGTTTAAATATGAAGTAAAGGGGAGCAACTTAGCAAATATCACTTATTTCTATTGTTTAATCAGTTTTCTAAGCACCATACTGAGCTACTATAATTAAATGTATCCAAATAACTTTTACTATAAATTAGGTTTATCCTGAGTCAATTAAAACAAATAAATTAAAAGTAGTTATCCTAGAAGATCAATTGATTATTTAAAAAAAAAATGATTAGTTGTCAGTTGAGTTTTCCGCACTAAGCAAATGTCATTGGTCAACGAAGTCTTAAAGCTCGTCTAATGCCAATCACTTCAATTTGCAGCTCACAACGGCAAACCGTTGCCGCACGAGGCGCTGACCAAGCCACGCCTGGTGCGCCAGGAGGCGGTGCAGGAGGAGGAGGACTCATCGCCGCCACGCCTAGGGGTACGCTTCCTGCCCACCATTCCCTCCGCCGCCGACAGCTCGGTAATCATGGAGGACGGTGACTCAGCTAATGCTGCAGCCGTTGGCTCCAGTGGTGCTGCGTTTCTGGGCATGCCACTGCCCGGTGCTGCTAGTGGATTTCTGGTGGCGCCACCTGCACAACTGCAGCCAGAGAAGCCGCCGCCAGCGCCAAACGATGCACCGCCATGACCACGGCCCGGCTCGACGCAGTGCTTCTGGGGAAGCTGGCGCAGACTGGGCGAGAAACCTCAACCGGAGACCTTTCTCTAATGGATGGCTGGGAGTAAGAGGGTGCTAGACAGATAGCTGATTGTGTTCAGTATCTTTGGGCCACAGTGCAATAACGGAACCGCAAACGCGTCTATACAAATAATATTAAGTAGTCAATTTGTTCGGGCACTTCGGGCAAACCGATCCGATTATTGCTATAGTCCAATGCTTTCGACCGGAGTATTATGTGAGGCACAAGCACATATATGCATATACATACAAATATATAAATATATATATACTTATATATAACTTATTTCTAGCTGTATGTACTTAGGTTATTCGCATATTCATTGGGAGATATATATATACCAATGTGTGTAGTATAGTTTATATGTCTATATATGTTCGATGTAGCCACAATATACATAACGCCACAAATGCTAAGCATTTTCCGGAGAGCAACCAGATGGCGTCGAAGAACCAGAAACTATAGTTCTATATATACAGTACACTTAGAAACCGATTCATACGAAACGAAACCAAGCCATAAACATTAAAGTTAATCTATTTACAACATTTTCCAATGGGTTTTGCATGGGTAAAGGGTGTGAAGATTACTGCTGTGCCGAAATCGGGAAATCGGGAATTTCGATATTATTATCTTTCACAACTTTATTTGATATTCTCAAATTTTTACTGCCAATGTAAGAGGTAATCTTAATGCTATATAAACACACTAATTCCAAGATCGAGAGAAACCATACTTGTGATCTACCCTGAATAATCCAGCTTACTGAAAAGTTAACCGAAGAGAGTATCAGGTTCATCTTTCCCCTTAAGATGATTCAATAACTCTGCATAATGTTATTTATTCGGTATTTTGAATTCCAAAATATAAATACAAAGCAAAAGCCGTAGCAAGGGATTTAACTAGTTCCTGCTATCGGACCGACTCGAAAATAATAATAAATAATACAGTATATAAAACTAGTTAAAGTCTACTACGATCAATCGTCCAGTGCGATCTCCTGCTAGAGGTGTTCCGGCTCTGCTTTCGCTGGTAAGCTGATTAAAATTTGATTCCATAATGGAGCTCTTAAAAAGGTTATTTATTTAGTATATTTTTCATGCCAAAAACTAAAACTAGGTAAAATCGAAACTTAAGATTTGTAACCAGACTTTAACTACTTCTAAAAAGATCAAATCCAATTTTAGCTTTCACATCGACTCGAGAAAGATTGTGTATATATATAAATAAATGCCAGTTATGGTCCACAGCGATCAATCGCCCAGTCCTATCTCCTGCTCGCTGGACAGCTCATCACTGGCCGCCAGGCACACGCCGTAGCTGGGATTCTCGATGAGATGCGCTTGCTGTTTGTCGCGCTGCGCTGCCTGTCGGCGCTGCTGGATGTGCCGCATGAGCAGCACCGGCAGCATGACGAGCAGCACGCAGAGCAGCAGCGCCAGAGCGAGCAGCAGCCAACGCGAGAAGCCGGTCGAGCGCGATGCGAGTGCGAGCTGAGGACGCAGCTGGCAGACTTCTGGTGCGATGCAGCGACTCCCCGGATCGCAGCCCTGGCTACAGACTGGCGCACACTCCGTGGCGCTGCCCTCGATAAAGTCATAGCCGAAGAGGCAGCTGCACTCGTTCGGCCGCAGGCACTCGGCGTTGATGCAGCGCTCCTGGCACTGGCTGCGGCAGACGTGCGGCTCGCTGGCGTTGCTCACCGCGTAGCCCTCGTTGCACTCGCAGCGATCGGGCGCCGCGCAGCGTCCGTTCTCGCAGGCCGGGCGGCAGCTGGGTGCGCACATGAAGTGATGTCTGGTGTCCTCGTAGCCGTCGTAGCACTCGCACTGGTTGGGCTCCACGCAGCGGCCGTTGAGGCAGTTGGGCGAGCAGACGGGATCGCAGATGGCGTTGGAGCCGGCGCGCAGGCGGTAGCCCTCGTAGCAACGACAGCGACCGGCGTTGCCCTCGCAACGGCTATTGATGCACTTCTGCGGGCAGTAGGGCTCGCAGGTGCCGCTGGGCCAGCGCTTGGCATAGCCCGGATCGCACTGACAGATCTCCGGTGCGATGCAGCGTCCAAAGTCGCAGCCGTGCGTGCAGATCGGCTCGCAGACATTCGCCTCCGTCGCATTCGCACTGGGTCGATAGCCGGGGAAGCAGCGGCACTTGTTGGGCGCTACGCAGCTGCCGTGGATGCAGGCGGCACTGCAGCTGGGCGCGCAGTAGAACGAGGTGAGCGCCTCGTAGCCGGTCAGGCAGCTGCAGACGCCCGGACTGCTGCAGATTCCGTTCCAGCAGGGCCGCTGGCAGCGCGGCTCGCAGAGCACGCGGCTGCCGTTGACCAGGCGGTAGCCCTCGTCGCAGTTGCAGACGTCGGGAGCGGTGCAGCGCGCGTTGCTGCCGCACGCCGGGCTGCAGACGGGTGTGCAGCGATGCGGCGAAGTCTGCACGTAGCCCTCGTGGCACTCGCAGCGCCCGGGCGCCTGACAGAAGCCGTGCTCGCAGCCCTGCCGGCAGCTGGGCACACAGATGTGATGCTGGCCATTCTGGGGCACATGTCCGTCGTTGCAGAGGCACAGGTTGGGCGACACGCACGTCCCGTTGACGCAGCCCGCCGGGCAGACCGGTACGCACTCTCCGCCGCGGTTCGTGTAGCCCATGTTGCAGGAACACTTATCGGGCTCCAGGCACACGCCGTTGGCGCAGCCGCCGCTGCAGACGGGTTCGCAACGCGCTGGTTGGTCCAGGCGCGCCTCGTAGCCCGCCCAGCAGCGACACTCGTTGGGCGCCACGCAATCGCCGTGTTCGCAACTCTCCTCGCAGCGAGGCACACAGCGGCCCAGCGTCTCGTTGCGTTGATAGCCCGGCCGGCAGAGGCAGACCTGCGGCTCCACGCAGTTGCCATTGGTGCAGTCGATGCTGCACTGTGGCTCACAGACGCTCTGGCTGTCGTGGTGGAAGCGATAGCCCTCGAGGCACTCGCAGACATCTGGCGTGCTGCAGCGACCGTTGATGCAGGGCTCACTGCACTCGGGCAGGCAGAGGCTGCGATTCTCGTGGTTGTTGTAGCCCTCGCCGCAGAGGCAGACATCCGGCGCGAGGCACTTGCCACCCGCAGCGCAGTCCTGGCACTTGGGTAGACACTCCGAGCTGCAGAGAGGTGAGAGTAGAGAGAAGCGGTGAGAAGAGCAGCTTGCGGTTTGAGTTAGAGGCGTATACTTACTTCTCGTTGAGGCGATGGTAGCCCTCGCAGCAGACTAGGTCGTTTGACATGTAGGTCTACTCGGCATAAAATAAGTGCAAGTAAAAGACTTAAGTTAGTAATGTAATGCTAAACAAGATGGCAGTGTTAATATATTATTCCTAAAATTATTTTATATCTTACTAAATATATAGTATTATCTTAGCTAAGGTATAGAGTAATATTTTTGAGCTCAGCAGCGATATCCAATGTCCCAGTAAAATGTTTTTATAGAGCTTCATTTTCGTCCGATCTTTCCTATATAAGCTTTTATATATAATAATGCGATTTTGTGGTAATTCGAATAAGCTATTAAATGTGCCTAAGTCATTTCTATTATTTGTTTTTTTATACAAATTACCCATTGAAAATGGTTCAATTGATCAGCATCATCAGCCGAGTCGATTTGGTCATGTGCGTCTGCCAATCTGTATGAAACACAGATTTCAACTACTACAAGAGTCAGAAACACCAATCTTGTGTACACTTAAGAAGTTTATTTCAAACTTTATGTGGCACGTCCACTGACTCCGAACAGACGAAAGAGACGTTTTTCAATTTATTGCAAACGACGCAATTTTTATAAGAGCCGCTAGCATCAAATTTGGTAGGAACATCTCTTGTATCATTACGTCTGACGCGGATTTTCAACTTTTTGATGCCACGCCCACCGCCGCTCTAAACAACTTTTTCCTAATTGTAAGAACACTAGAAAATCCAGAATCACCAAATTTGGTAGGGAGGTTCACGGTAACATTATACAGAATGCGGGTTTCCAACTTTTGGATGCCACGCCCACCGCCTTTACAAATCGACTTTAAAAATCTATGTGACACTCTCGCAGCAGAAGAGGTCCGGAGTCATTGCTTGCGCCAACTGCGGACGCCCAGTCAGTGTGAAATCGGTGTGTGCGTGTAGCGCCAATGCATGTGCGTGAAAAATTCGATGCGGTGTTGTAAGTTCGTCGAATAAACGTATTTAATATTAAGATATATTTTTTAACGATTGGGTGCACTTGATTGTAGCTTTCTTTACTTGTTATTTATTGTATTTTTGTATAAAAACTCAAACTACACTCTTTGTTGGACATACAGATGATAAACAGAGGATAGGAGATATTTTCTTTGATATGGCTTAAATAATTATATTATGTATTTGGCACTGGATACGCACCTCTTTTACTGGTCGCAACACCAGCTGTCCACAGTCATGTGTGCAATTGCTCAGGCCCTCGTACTTGCGCATTGTCACCAGGCTGATCCGCATTTTGACCGAACTTTGGGTGGAAGCAAAGTTTTACTTAAGCACAATTGCATATTCGCCTAACGAGACTTACGAGACACGCTCTTCGCACGCGCTGACTTGTAGCCAGAAGCAGCCAAAGCTGGCCAGAAGTATACCTAGAAGACGCCACATGGCTCACGGATTCTTAAGACAACGATTCGCCCGCAGACACAACTTGCAAATGAATCGACGAGCAAACTGACAATTGCAACACAGCCCCGACTCGGAGGCTCCTTATCAGAGCGCAGAGCGCATACTATAGCACCAGGCGATAGATGCCCAGATCTATACATAAGTCTCGTTGTATTGATATTCAGTCTATAGTATAATTCGCATGTGTTTGTTGAACCCAAAGAAGCTGCGGCTCCTACAGCTGCCTGTTGACTGCGTTGCGAGTCGGATCCAAATACACGAGGTCCCTAGCATTGATCAATGACACATGAGTTTGAAGACTTTGCTTATCAGCAGTATGACGTATATATTGTTGTAACATCTATTGCTTTTGCCATTAATTATATTTTATTGACATTATTTAGTCCCTGAAGAAGGTATTATAACTGTGGCTTGTTGTTTGGCATATACGAGAACCATTTCCATTTTTTTTTTTACTTACTGTTAACCGAATATTCCTGGATCAATGTACGAGTTTTTGTATTATCAACAATTTCTCGTGATATTTTAAAAAGCGTTGCCATATTATATCATATTATTTATCTATGTGGGATTTGAGGTCACATATTGGGTTTTTTTATAGAACAGCAAAAAATTTTTATTTATTTAATGTAAACAGAAACTATGTTGTGAATTTGTTAATCTTAAATTATAAATCGAAACTTAAACTATTATCTAGACTTATCAAGTACTTACTACTGTGGGAAAAAAGTAAGGTGAATTTTCAATTTAAAATTCGCGGGCTTGAGATGGCGAACTAGTTCTTTTTTTCCCGAGTTGGCAGGACTGTTGATGACATTTGGTGGGAATTTTATGTCAATGTCAGTATGAGTACTATATTTACGCTTTTGTTTACCAAACGATCAAGAGTGCATTTGACGATTTTTACAATGTCTGATTTAATTGAGCAGAGATGTGCCATCAAATTTTGTTTGCGGAATGAAATTTCGGCTGCGGAAACGTTGAGGATGTTGCGGAAAGCATTTGGTGATTCTACCATGTCCCAGAAAAATGTTTATAAGTGGTACAAAGACTTCAAAGAGGGTCGGAAACGTGTTGATGACTTGGGGCGCTCCGGACGACCATCGAAGTCAACAGATGACCAACACGTCAATGAAGCGAAGGAATTAGTGCTCAAAAATCGTCGGTTGACTATTAGAGACCTCACTGATATGATCGGAATATCAGAAGGATCTGTGAAAACCATTTTGAAAGACCGTTTGGGCCTACGAAAAGTCAAATCTCGTTTGGTACCAAAAACGTCGCACACTGCACTCGTTCTTCGTGATTTGTGATTCGTGATTCGTGACATTTCGCCAAGAATTCGACGCATATCGTTCCGCAACCACCGTATTTTCCTGATTTGGCTCCGTGTGACTTCTGGCTATTCCCAAAACTCAAGAGACCACTCCGGAGAACGCGTTTCGTGTTGATTGAAGAGATAAAATAAAAATCTACGAGGGCGCTCATGGCTATACCGGAAACGGACTATTTGGCCTGTTTCGAGGATTTGAAAAAACGTTGACATAAGAGTATTTTATCGGGAGGGGATTACTTTGAAGGGGATGAAATTGATTTAGGAGAATAAATAAAGAATTTTGACTTTACAAAAATATTCACCTTACTTTTTGCCCACAGTAGTAAACAACGTTCCGCGCGGTGATCGTTTGTCCTGAGTATGATCAGGTTTACTCCTCATCTCTCATTGATGTCAAAAGTTGTAAAACATTTCTGTATTATTTATATACTATATTATACCCGTATGCCTATTAAATCGGATTTCCATAGTTCACTAAGTAAATTGTGTTTTTTGATAATTAGTTTGATTATTATTTAGTGTTCATTTCATAATCCGAAAACATTACCTGAATGGTCCTTATTATCGCATTGGTATTCGTAATAGGTTTCTTGTGGTCGCTTTGAGGAGGCATGACGAATTCGAGCTTTACAATGCTATATAGTTTATTGGATCATGCTGATTGAATCAGTATTATTTGCAAATTCAATACGCGAGTACCTAAAGACCTATATTGCGATGGAGTTATCTAGAATTATGCTACGGGTAGGTTATATTTGGACCATGCTGTTTCTGTTGCAGCCATACGTGGATGCTGGCGAAGCTAATGGACATTATAAGTGGTGTATACCCGAATTGATGCCCATAAGTGTAAAGCAGAGCGAGTACGTCACGCATTACCGATTGAAAACAAGTGGAAGTCTGCAAGAGAAAACTATTATGGAGGATTTCAATGACACTAAGGTAAGGTATTAACGCCCGCAGAGTTCTCAAACTCAGTGTTGTTCAATCCTAGTCGATTGCTCTCGCCTAGATTCGCGAAGTATACCCCAAGGATTGTCGCCCCAAATGCGACCCGAAGTGCACTCCAAATGCAGTCTGTGTATGGAGGAGCAGGAACATAAAGCCGGAGTGTGTGTGCAAAAAGGGCTTTGAACCGCATACTCTGGCCGACCAAAGAATTCGTTGCGTTCCGATTTGCAACTCAGAATGTGGCAACAACACCGTGTGCAACACACCCGGCAGCTGTGATTGCAAAAAGCACTACCGCCGATCGCTGAAGAGTTCGGAGAGTTGTGAACCGGTTTGCGAGATGCAATGCGAATACCTCAAGGAATGTGTCGAGCCAAACGTGTGCAAATGCATCAAAGGCTACGAGGAGGACCATTTGAATATCTGCCAGCCCTCGTGCCGCAACAGTCCCTGCGGCGAGTTCGAGGTCTGCGTTAAGCCCGATCAATGCGAGTGCATCAAGGGCTACAGACACGTTGACGGCATCTGCCGGCCAGACTGTCCCAATGGTTGCCCCCTGAACAAGTTCTGCACCAAGCCGGAAGTGTGTGCCTGCCTCGACGGCTATGCGGAGGATCAGCGCGGTGTCTGCCAGGCGGTGTGCTCCACCGAATGCGGCCTCAACGAGGAGTGTGCCAGGCCCCAAGAATGCCAGTGTCTATCCGGGTACACGAGGTACAATTCGACAGCCTGTGTGCCCGATTGCCAGCAGAAGTGCCCGGAACATAGTCTCTGCGTCGCGCCCGGCAACTGCCAGTGCAACAAAGGATACTGGAAGAACTCCTTGGGCACTTGCCAGCCCATTTGCGAGGCCTGTGGCGACTTCACAACCTGCCCAGTGCCGGGCAAGTGCGAATGTCTGCCGGGCTATAATCGCGCGACGCCTGATGCCGAAGACTGCGAACCAACATGTCGCCAGGGCTGCGGCAACAACGCGTATTGCGCCAGTCCCGACAAGTGTGTGTGCCTCTTTGGGTACGAGGAGAATGCGACGGGCGGGTGTGTGCCCAAGTGTGCGCCGCGCTGTGAGGTGCACAGCTACTGTGCAAGTCCCGGCAAGTGTGTCTGCAAGCCTGGCTATCTGGGCAGCGACAACCACTGCGTGCCCAACTGCACGGTGCCGTGTGGCGCCAACAGCTACTGCGCGCGGCCGGACAAATGCGAGTGTGTCTTCGGCTTCACGGCGGACGATCGGGAGAGCCGCAGTTGCAGCAGCCTGATGGCTTCCTGGACACTCGGCCTTGTCGGCGTGCTTGCCATTCTCGCCGTGGTGGCACTGTCCTGCTGTGTGGGCTTTGTATTCTCTCGCAGGTATCGGAAACCCAATTACAACGTTCATACGGACGGAGCTGTCATCAACAATCTGAACTATGCGAATGGAAATGAACATGACCTGAAGGGCATCGACAATTTCACCTTCAGCACTCTGGACGCACAGGATCTGCGTCAGCAGGAAGTGCAGGAGTGCACGACCAGCCTGGAAGGTATACAAAATCAAACCTATATATAACAATTATTATTTATTACTTACATATGCATCATAAATACTTGGCTGTAATAACCCAGCGTATGATTAAGAAAAAACCTCAAATCGGGTTTAAAAATAAAATTAAGATTTACTCTTCTCGCTGTATCGCGATGAGTGTTATACGAACGCCCCCATGTGTTACTGGAACTGAAGCCGACGTTTGTACTTTACAGTTGCCAATCGCATTTGGTGCTTACCGAAAGCTCAACACTTCATATGAAAGCATAATCAGAAAACATAATGTTGAGTGCATTTTCCATAGTCATATATCTTGGCTATGCCGTGCGATCCCACGTGATTCCACGCATCGTGAGCTGCGGACCCAATAGTGACTACAAAGAACCAGATGCGTGTGTTTGTCGTGAGGGCTTTAAGGCCGATTTGAGCAATTTGTGTCAACCCATTGATGGACTCTGCCGTGGCTGCAATTACGGCAACTGCATAGGCCCCGATGTGTGCGCATGCTGGCCGGGCTATGAGAAATCGAGCCAGATGAAATAATCGAAATTTGTCAGCCTAAAAACTCGTCTTCGAGGCAAACAGATAAGCAGCTGCGATGCTTGGGAGAATGCGATTGCTGGCATGAGCTGGACGAAAGGGGAAACCTGGTTAACCCATCAACATGCTTGGCCCCCTGCAAAGCCGAGCACGATAGGCACTGCCTCAACATAAGCGACTGTGAGTGTGATTCATACAGCGATCGGTTGCTGTGCGATTGCATGCATGAACTCACCAGCATTTCACTCATCTGCAATCGAAGCCTCCTCAGCTTGCACTTAGTACCTCTGTTTCTAGGCATCATTGCTCTGAGCTCTGTGGCCTTTTTAGTCACGAGGCTCACTAAAACGAGAAGAAATAACCCAGAATTACAGCGTTTAAATGTCGAGGACGAAAGCTGTAGTGAAGAGACTAAGCTCTGATTTGACTACTGCGCATTATATTATTCCGCTCATATATATTTACACTTACATATATTTTACATATTATAAATATTTGAATTATTCACTAACGATATTAAAGCTGCAACAAACACAAATCCACATGATAATGATAAAAGCTACCAAAGGTTTCCTATGGAAGCGGGAAGCGTAAAGCCAGTACACAACTAATATAATCTCTATAGTACATACATAATGGTGCTCAGTTGAACTTTCTCATTTAGACTCTCTTGAAAAGAGTGTACAAATACAAAAACAGTAAAAAATGTCGCTTGAAATTTAACTTTGTTGGTTTCTTGTTTACTTTATATGACCGAGGCGTATGTAAAGATAGTGTAGTTCTGATTCCACAATGTGCTTTATCTCAGCGACCACCCAGTTGTCGCTTGGGCGTTCTCAAGAGCTGAACATATTTTCTACACGAATTTATACAAGCACAAGAGAATCAGCTTCAATATGCATTATATTAAATATTTGCGGATTAGCTTGTTCTTGGTCTTCCACTTCATGGGCAATATCGTTGCATACGGCCCGAACGTGTGCAGCCGATACGAAAGGGTGCCACAAATCGCGCATCGCTATCCATTCGAAAACACGCATCATAGGTTTTTTCACAATAATTTTGATTTTGCTAGATACATGCGGGAACGTCTGCCGGTGAGCAACTAATATAAAAATATTAAAATAAAATTGAGACTACATAACGTTAACGAGGGCGCTTAACTGTTATTTTTCAAGACGCGATACCACTGGACGACGACTTATTATTGTTGTTTGGGCTACGAGGGATCGACAGACAACTGCCAGCCCATTTGCTTGGGAGGTTGTTCCGAGCACAGTTACTGTTCCGCTCCCGGTGAGTGCAGTTGCAATCAGGGCTACGAGCTACTTGGAACAAGCTGTCAGCCCCAATGCAGCCAGGAGTGTGGGGAACATAGCTTCTGCTCGAAACCAGATAATTGTCAGTGCAAGGAAGGCTATAGTCAAGACTCGGCAAATGCCAGTTGCCTGCCAGTGTGCGAGCAGAGTTGCGGCACGAATGCGTTTTGCAAGGAGCCGAATGTGTGCGAGTGTCTCGAAGGGCACAAGCCTGGCGATTCCGGCGAGTGCAACCCGCTTTGTGAGTCAAAGTGTGGAGCCCACAGCAGGTGCCTCAAGCCAGGCGAATGTCAGTGCGAGGAAGGTTATGCCAGGTCAGAGGATGATGACTGCGAGCCAATATGCAGCCAAGACTGTGGGGAGCATAGCAGTTGCCAGGCACCCGAACAGTGTGTGTGCGATAAGGGCTACTCCGAACAGATGCCCAACGTCTGCAAGCCTGTCTGTGATCCCGATTGCCAGCACGGGCAATGCGTCGGGCCGCAGACTTGTCTCTGTGATTGGGGCTACGAGCCCGAGGGGACCGTCCCGGGGCATATTTGCAAGCCCAGCTGCCAGGTGAATTGTGTGAATGCTACGTGTTCAGCGCCGGATCACTGCACCTGCTTTGAAGGATTTGCGCCTGCTCAGGGTAATTCCTCGATCTGCATACCCAACTGTAGTCAAGACTGTGTGAACGGTATATGCGTGGCACCGGAGACGTGTCAGTGCCCGGAATTATACGAGAGAACGGACTACGGTTGCTTGCCGCCAACGACCACAGAAGCTCCCAGCTCATCTTCAATCCCTATCTCATATACCTCACAGCAACTGCCAAGGGAAACAAGCGAAAGAACAGTTGACGGAGTTGCTCTTAAGGGTTCAAGGACCGGTCAAGAGGCTGCACCAAGCACCGCTAAGTGGCCGACGATCTTGGCTATTAGCATAGGCATCTGTGTCCTTTTGGGCGCCCTGGCAGCAATCCATTGCTACATTAAGCACAACGCAACAAACGATTATCAACCAGATGAAGTTCGTATCATCGATAATGATTTATGAAAAGTAATTTAATGTTATACTTTCAAAATACCCTCAAAAATTTAACAAACTTGTAAAAATCAAATTGAAAATTTTTTCAAATTTCTGTATGTAAACTAAATGATTTTTAAGACTTAGTGCTTTGTTTTTTCTTCAAAAAACTGAAGAAATTAAATTTTATACCCATCACTGATTGATATTGGGCATGCTTATTTATATAGGTATGAGATGCCAACATTTGTGTTGCAAATCATTACGAATATTTAAATATGTATATAAAAAAACTCTGTTTAACTATCACATATCTGAGGATAAAAGAGCTATAGAATATGTTATGAATGTTTTTAATAACTCAAAAGTTTTTAAAAAGTCGAGTTGGCTCGGGTGTTTCTTTTTATTATTGTTCTCAACTTCTGTTGTTCTCTAATGAAGAATTCAATGTCTTGTTCATATTAAATAAATTATGAAACTTGTATACACAATATATGTAGCTTTATCACACTTTGAAAAATATACAGCGCATAAATTACGAGACCAAATAAATTCGCTTATACCCAAAAGGCAAAGCTTTCATCAGAAAAAAAAACAGAAAACCTTTGACATGTGACTACTTAATATACTAACACAGTGGAAAAGCTTATTTGAGATTGAACCTTGTTTATAATCGAAAGCTTCTAAGAGCTAAACACTGAATAACAGGGGAAAAGGAGAAGAAAAAATCAATATTATTTGAAAATGTAGTTAGTTGTATATTTTTCTCTTGATATTTCCAGATATTTGAAAAAATATAAACAATAAATGTGGCATGAGCTCGCATCGCGTATACAAGTTTATGGGAGGACGAGAAAGCAATAAGATGACACGTTGTGAATGTGTTTAAAAATAGCAAGCGATTAGTAATAGATTTTTTTCTGAGTGAAAGGTATCTGTGAGTCGAGTACGCTCGTATGTTGCTTGCTCTACTTCTTCTTATGAATAATTCAAGGTCTTGTTCATAATAAGCAACCAGAATAATAACTAGAGCAGATAAATGTTTTATATTATGGTATATTATATATTTTTTAAATGTGACTTTATCGTAAGAGTAATATATTTAGTACATTGAAATGAGGCATTAGATCAAATGAAATACTAAAAGGCAAATAAAGAAAAAAACTTATCAACGGATGCTTTGACAACATATGAATGTAAGTAAACAAGTGAAATAAGCCTCCGTATTCGATCCGAGCTTTGAGCTAGAGCTTAGTTTAATTTGGAACGCTTATTAGAACTGAACACTTTGTGAATAAAAGGAGAATATTCACATATTTGAAAATAATATGAATATTTTTTGGACCAATTTGCTTTTCATTGTATATTTTTCTCCTGTTATTCGTGCATATGATTCCCATGTGTGTACTCGCTTGCAACTGAGAACGTACACAAGAGATGTCCAAAAAACTAGGTATATTCCGTACATGAAACAAAATTGGTGGGGAACATATACTACCAGGTACCGTCAAGAGCATTATTTTGAACCAAAGGTATGTTCAAAAAGTGAATATTGCATAATAACTTCAGTTCGTTCAGTTTGCGATGCTTTGCTTCATTTTTAGGTGGAATATAAACACAATACGGAATCATATTGCTGTGACGGATACGAGGGATCCGTATATAACTGTCGACCAACCTGCCCAGGAGGTTGTCCCGAGAACAGTCACTGTTCCGCCCCATATCATTGCAGCTGCGACCAGGGATATGCAGGAGATCATTGCAGTCCCATTTGCACTGATTGCGGCGAGAATGCCTACTGCTTTTCGCCAGGTGTTTGCTTATGCCAGACGGGGTACCGTCGGATGGACCCCGAAGGAGACTGTATGCCGCAATGCAGCGCTCCCTGCGAGGTCAACAGCTTCTGTTTTAAGCCGGATGTCTGTCAGTGCGAGGCGGGCTATGAAAAAGATGCAGGAAACGGGACCTGCCAGCCTGTTTGTAATCCAGGATGCGGATCCAATCGGTTCTGCAGGAAGCCCAATCTGTGCGAGTGCCTGGATGGATACACTCCAGGGCTATCGGGAGAGTGCCAGCCGGTCTGTGATCCCGAGTGTGGACTCCATAGCATTTGCATCAAGCCAGGTGAATGTGAGTGCGAGGCAGGCTACGCCAAATCGGCCGATGGCAAGTGTGAGCCAGTTTGCACACAAGCATGTGGAGAGAACAGCAGCTGCCAGGGGCCCGAGCAGTGTGTCTGTAATGAGGGCTACTCTCAGAGAGAAGCGAATCTCTGTGAGCCCCATTGCCCGAAAGGTTGCCCGGCCTATGCCCAGTGCGTAGCACCCAACTTGTGTGAATGTTTTCCCGGCCACGAGCTGACAGACTCCAAGCTTAATTGCTCACCCAAATGCAACCTAGGCTGCCCGAACGGATACTGCTTTGCGCCCGAGGTGTGCGCCTGCAACACTGGCTATCTAATGGGCCCCAACAAAAAGTGTGAGCCGCAATGCAGTCCGAGGTGTATTAATGGCAACTGCACTGCCCCTGAGCTCTGCGAGTGCGAGTCAGGCTATCGTTTTGCCACGGACAATCGGCATATCTGCGAGCCTGTGTGTGAGCCCGAATGCCAGCACGGAAAGTGCGTGGCCCCACAGATCTGTCTCTGTGCTTTGGGCTATGAGCCCGAGGGGAACGTCCCGGGGCATATTTGCAAGCCCAGCTGCCAGGTGAATTGTGTGAATGCTACGTGCTCAGCCCCGGATCAATGCTCCTGCTTTGAGGGCTTTGTGCCAATCGAGGGTAGCTCCTCGATCTGCCAACCCAACTGCAGTCAGGGCTGCGAGCACGGTATCTGCGTGGCACCCGAGACGTGTGTGTGCCCGGATGGGCTTGCGTCTGCCACCAATGGTTGTCAGCTTACAACGAGCACAGAATTATCCATCACCTCCGGCTCCACCATGTTTTCCACTGCCTCCTCTACGCCTTCGGAAATAACTACACCAGATACGCTGCAGCTAAGCTCAAAGTACTGCGCCAATGGCTGCCCATGCTGGGGCGAGGTTGCCGTTGTCCAGCCAAATACTGGGTGTGCCCCCGAGTGCACAAGCACAGATGATGAATCCTGCATCGATCTGCTGAAATGTCTCTGTGATCCCATAACTGATCGTCTGGTCTGCGCAGATAGAAGTTACCACTGTGCAAGGAACCACACGTATGAGGACAAGGCTACTGGAGAAGCTGCGCTTAACTTGGCGAAACATGCTCAAAGTGCGGCCAAGTGGCCAACTGTGCTGATTTGGGCTGTAAGCACCTCCGTGCTGCTGGGCATGCTCTTGCTGCTAATCCACTTCTATCTGAAGCAAAAGCGACAGCGGGCGAATGCTCCACCGTCCATAATGGACTTCGACAATGATCTTTAAACATTGACTGCATTGTATTAAAATAATGTTGCCGCTCTTGTATTCAAATGCAAATAAAGCCTTAACACATATATGGGTGTATTGCAGATACAAATACCTATGCAGGGTATTTGGGATCGCTGATCAAACCAGCACGCACATCGTGGACTGCTCGTGGTAGGTGTAGCCGGGATCGCAGATGCAGCGGTTGCGACTCACACAGATGCCGTTATCGCACTTCCTGTGGGCCGCAGCAAATGGGACGCTGTGTTAGTTGCATGACATTGAAATACCCCGTACTCACTGATAGCAGTCGGCCTGGCAGACGCCATCCTTGAGCGTATAGCCCGGGCCGCAGTTGCACTCGTTGTTCTCCTGACAGATGCCTCCAACGCCGCAGTCGGGATCGCAGGATGGCTGGCAGCCATTGTCGGTGAGCTGGTAGCCCTTGGCGCAGCTGCAGACCTCCGGCTCGCTGCAGTTGTGGCGCGGGTTGCTGCCGCAGCCGCCGCTGCAGATGGGTCGGCAGAAGCGACGTGTCTCGTCCAGCGTGTAGCCCGGATCGCACTGGCAACTGCCGTCGAGGAAGCAGCGTCCGTTCAGGCAGCCCAGCGGACAGGCGAACACACAGTCGCCATTGTCACTCTTCACGAATCCCTCGTAGCAGTCGCACTCGCCGGGCACGCGACAACCGCCATTCGCACACCCGCAAATCGGCAGGCAGAGAGTGACGCCCTTCAAGCGCAGCGTCCTATAGCCCGTGCAGCAGATCTCGATGGACGACAGCTTGTTGGCCACATCCGTCTGTATGAAGTTTCTGTCCGGGTACTTGTCCACCACTTCCGGCCTGGGCGACATGAGAGCACAGAGCACAGTGGTCAATTGGTAAGCAATTGGTCTCGCCTACTTACGGCACCCAAATGCGGCATTTGTGCTGCTCGCGATTCGCGATGCTCTCGTGGGCACGCATCATGTATTCGCGACTCATTGGCTGCGGCGCCTCTGCCTCCTGTTGGTCGTAGGTGGCAGCACCGCCACCGGGACGCTGGTAGTATGTCTGCGGCGCACCCAATTGCCTGCTGCTGCCAGCGCTGGGATAACGACGCATCTGAAGTCCCTCCTGACCGCGTCGGCCGTCGATGCGTGCGGGCGCATCATATTCTGCATAGTTGGCCACGTTTGCCATACCGCTGGCCAGGCACAGCGTCAGCGCCAGCGCCAGCCTCCGGATTTGCCTTAGTAAGCACATCTCCCGTCTCCCGTTTCCAGTTGCTTGCAAAGCACTTGCTAAATTCCAACTGAATTCTCAGTGAGATTCGCTCTGCTCCACTGCCCCAATAACAGAGTAGCGCTTATCAGTTGTTTTGCTCTCGTGCGTGTTCCGAACACCGTCTCGAGTAGTAATCTAGCTCGCAAGCAAACTTGCGAAAGCAGCATCCGCAGTAATTTAAGCTGAGTCGGAATAAAATATGGTTTTAACGATTATTTCGGGTAGCAAAAAAATAGTGTTGAATACTATCGAATTTGAAAATCCTTCGAGCTAAAAATCATTTTACTTAACCTGATGACAACATCTCCGAACATATTATTAGAAATTATATTATATTATATAGATTACTATTAACTGGCGAATCGATTAAGCCATGTCCGTCCGCAAATTAGTCTCTCAGTTTTGTAGATCAATATGTCGATAACATTGGGTACACCTACTTTCCTATGCACGCTGTAAAAAAGTGGGATCGTGCCAGATGACATTTCGTATAATTGTGTATTTGTTTTAGCCAACGTTTTCAATAGCATAATTTTTATACCATTTACCCATTGAAAATGGGTAAAAAATGGTATATTAACTTTGTGCAAATGTATGTAACAGGCAGAAGGAGGCGTGGCAGACCATACAAAGTATATATATTCTTGATCAGCATCAATAGCCGAGTCGATTTGGTCATGTCCGTCTGTCTGTCCGTCTGTCCGTCTGTATGAACACACAGATCTCAGCTATTAAAAGAGCTAGAGGCACCAGACTTGGTGGGAGTGTGCGTGTATTCAATACACACAAGAAGTTTATTTCAAACTTGATGTGCCACGCCCACCGCCTCCGCAAATCGATAAATGCGTATTTCGATTTTTTCCAAATAATTCAATAACGAAAACAGATTAACGCACCAAATTTGGTAGAAAGGTGTATTGCAACATTATGCAGAAGTTGGATTTTAGACTTTTGGATGCCACGCCCACCGCCTCTTAAAAACACATTTTTATAGTTTAAAAGAACACTAGAAAAGCTAGAAGCACCAAATTTGGAAGTAAGGTGCCTGGTAACATTACGGAGAATGCAGAATTTCAACTTTTGGATGCCACGCCTACCGCCCCCAAAAATCGATTTTGTAAATCGGTAAATCAAATTATAGGAAAAGTAGAAAAGTTTCCGAAATTTTTTTTAGGTATTATTGTAGATAATAATAATATTGACCAACTCTATAAATTTAAATCCGATCGGACAATAAACACAGAAGTTATAGGCACGAGAAGTTTCGCTCACAGCAGTAGAGGCCCGACGCCGACGCCGACGCCGACTGCGCACGCACAGTCGTCGTGTAGTCAGTGTGCAGTCGGCATGTGCCATTAGCGTCAATGCATGTGAATTTGTCCTCGAAAATATGCGATGCGTTGTTATTCGCCGAATAAAAGTAATTAATATTAAGAATTAGTTTTTAACAGCGAAAGGTAAATGGTATCTTACTGTCGAGTGCTCTCGACTGTAGCTTTCTTCACTTGTTTTTTCATAAAATGGGAACAATCTCTGTTATAGCTTATATAGGAACGATAATAGTAAAATTTTGTTTTTTTTAAGGATCTCACTATTACATTGGATATTGCTAGTGGAACATTTCATACATTAGCTACGTTATAAGTGCATAGCTATTTATAGTAACTGTAGCTATATATAGTAACTGAAGGAAGAAAATACAACAATAGTGCATATAGTGCAAGTATGCAAACTTAGGGAAGCCGCAGTAATATATTTTGCAATATAATTTGCACTTAATGATGATGATTTTTTAATGTATATGTTTTTTAATGATATTACCATTACTTTACATCATTAGGGGACAAAATTGCATGCGATATTTGCTTGCACAAGCAGCCAGAATCCGCTTCTATCGCATTCTCCCTCACGCATACATTCATTCCATCTCTCTCTCTTTATATACATATTTATTATGTATGTACATATACATATCTGTAAGGCTCTTGTCGCTGAAGTGCTCTTAATTCGTGTAGTACGCAGACTCTTGCTAATATTTCAATTAAAAGCGTCTCGGCTTATCGCCGCATCCCCTCGCAGCCAGCGATTAGACGCTGACCCGTTTCTCCAGCTACGTCGCGGCTGCGGAGCAGTAAACAATCGAGACTTGAGCGAAGCAGAAAGCACAGAAAGTCAGAATTCCAAGTGAAGCCACAGCGTCGCTTGGTCGGAAGTGAAGTCTGGCAAGGGCAGAAGTACTTCGCCAGAGAAAGGAAGTCGCAAATGCCTAGCACGAGCTTGAGTATCCGTGGAAGTAGCACCAACAATTTGGAAATAGTGTGGTTTCCCCTTGAGAAATGACCAAACTGCTGCGCACTGTGGCACTGCAGGCGCTGCTGCTGCTGATCTGCCTCGGCGTGATGCGCGCTCTGGAGCTGGAGCTGCACAAGCAGCAGCTGCAGCAACAGTTGCTGGACGAGCAGCTGCGAGTGCACCATCAGCAACTGTTGCAGCAGCAGCAGCGCGAACATCAGCTGCAACTGCGACGCTACTCCTCCACAACGTCCACGCGCAAACCCCAAATAATACCGCACGGTCTGTCGCTGCCGCAACGCGGGGTCTATCCGAGTAAATGCCTGCGCGAAGTACCGTAAGTCAATTGGAAGTTGGGAACATGAGACCCGATTTAGTTATCTACACTCTCCACGCTGCAGGGCCGTTTTCTTCCAGTACGACAAGGAGGTGAAGATCGTGGGCAACAGCACGGTGAACCCGTACTTCAATGTCATCGAGGTCTGCTGCAAGGGCTGGCGGCGCTACGAGTACGACTGGTCCCGGTGCGTGCCTGACTGCGGCGACCGCTGTCTGGAGAACGGGTTTTGTCTGCCGGGCGGAGTGTGCAAATGCTTCGACGACTTCGTGCTCAATCATCGCAACGACTGCGTGCCCACCTGTCCGCTGGGCTGTCCGCATGGCCAGTGCTTCCTGAACGGCACCTGCCGTTGCGACAAGGGCTACGAGCTGGATGGCTCGCAGCGCTTCTGCCAGCCGCAGTGCAATGTAACCTGTGGCCACAACGAGATCTGCAGCGAGCCGGGCAAGTGCATCTGTGCCGAGGGCTACGCCAAGGGTCTGCGTGAGTCCGATGCTCTGGGCTGCCAACCCATGTGCATACCCGAGTGCGGCTTTGGGCACTGCGTGGCGCCCAATGAGTGCGCATGCTTTCCGGGCTACTGGAAGCGAGAAAATCGCAGCTCCTGCGAAAGAGAATGCTACCTGTGAGTGCTTATACAACGTGATAAATTGGGTAGTCGAACAACTCTTATCGTATTTCTAAAAATTCAATGAAATTTGAAAGGTTTTTTCGACTAACCAATATAATGTTAGGTGGTCTTAATGAGTATAATATTGGGAAAAAGGTTTTTTCCTATTTCTAAAACTTCAATGAAATACGAAAAGACTTTTTCGACTTCCCAATTAATAATATATAATATTGTGTTAATGATATGCCTTCATGAAATGTAAGTTTGGGAGCATATAATGTGATGGAGTTCCAATATCGTCAAAACTTGATCTCGATATATGAATTTGTCTGAACAAAAGCTTCATATACCAGAGTCATTTTTGCCATAGATTAAACTCATATTTTGCGTCTTGACCGTATACCATAATAAGTTTCGATCGCTTACGATCATTTATTTCTAATACGATTTAAGATGTATCTATGAAAAGTTTCGATCGCTTACGATCTCAATTTCTAATATGATTCAAGATATGATTATGTAAATCTAAAATTCGTTCAAGCAACTTAAAAATTAGAATTTAGTAATTTTGATATTCAGCAGCCTAATTCAATATTGGAATTAAGAAATCATATGATTGCCACATTGCTGAAACTCAATACTGATGCCGTATTGAAGCTCTTGATTTCGCAGACTTATTCAAATATTTTGAAAAACGAATAATCTATATTATTATCCATATTATTTTCAATCCTGAGCCCTCGCACATCTTCCTTTTAACTTCATTAGGCGCTGCGAAAATGGTTTCTGTGCGAATCGCACCCATTGCGTCTGCCAGAACGGATACCGATACGATCTGAACACTACGAGTTGCCTGCCAGACTGCGGTGATAACTGCGACAATGGCGTGTGCGTCTCCCCAGGGAATTGCAGGTGCTTTAACGGCTACGTAAGGAACCGCCAACGCTGCGAGGCGGTCTGCGATCTGGGCTGCGGCTTCTATGGCCGCTGTATTGCACCAAATGTGTGCGGTTGCGGCGTGGTGCCGGGTCCGGAGAGAAGCTATCAGCGATGCGAGAACGGCTTCTGCAATGCGGAGGGTCATTGCCGATGCCTGGAGGGCAAGACGCGGTTCATCGATATGTGCATGTCGCCGGATTCGGTTACCACATACGCGTCCATGAATCCGCAGCGGGTGAATGCGTCGCTGCGCCACGAGTTCCATTTGCTGCTGGGCAAGCACTTCACACTGGACACACTCTGGCTGCCTTAAGCATACATGCATACGAATATATATTTATGTAGATCTACATACAGTTCTAATTATACACAGAAACACATATCAAATGTCAAGCACAAGAGACTTTCTTGAATATGAACTACGTAAAGTGTGTTGGGTTCGTTATCAGAGGCGGTCAGAGGCGGTCAGAGGCGTAGCTGCGGGAGGGAATGTATGTAGAGCATCAAGAAGATATGCTATGTTGTATTGTTCTGTTGTATGGCTGCAACAGCTCCTGCTCCAAATAATTTTTGGCATACACAGAGAATGCAAGGAAAAGTTTGCATAGCTTATTAGTTCAAATTATTAGCAATTTAATAGAATCCTTATGAGCTTGTGTTCGTATCCAATTTGGTAAGATGCCCCCTAGTCTACACCTCTGCCCAAATAGAATCGTCTATCTACGACCACATAATCTTCAGTTTCTCTCTATATAAAAGCTGCGCTTGGACCGCCTGCAGCTCAGTAGTCAACGCGCTCGCGACACTTGTAGATCCGTTCTCCAGGAGAGAGTGTGAGAGAGAGATCGGCTGATAGAAAAAGAGTCTGAGTGCGTGAGAGATAGCGCGTGAGAGAGATCGAGAGTGAGAGAGCAGAGGACCACGTAAAATGCTCTCGCGAAGCACAGTGATCGTTATGCTGATCCTCAGCATAACAATAGATCTGCCTGGGCAGACACAGGGTCAATTCTGGAAAATTGCAGATAACTCTGAAGGATACACGAATGAATGGAGACGCGAAATGATCGCGTTCCGGAAGTCTGGCATTTGCTACAAGACACAACAGTAGATATTCTCAACTCAACAATGCAAAAACAAAAACAAATGCAAACTATCCCCATCAATTGCAGCGTGGAGACGTTGAACCCAGCGCTGAGTCAACGCCAGATCTCCTATTGCTGCGATGGTTATGTGAATCAGGGCAGCCCGATGATCCTCAAGTGTGAGCCCATCTGCGAGGAGGATTGCGCACATGGCATCTGCATCAGTCCCGGCAATTGTGAATGCGAGCCGGGCTATTACAGGGTGAATGCATCTTGTCGCCAATACGGGGAATAACCCAAATGTCGATACGAATAAAGATAAATGCGCTCTAAGTATGTTTCAATATGTATACATATATATATATATATATCAATATTGTATATCTCTAAGCGATTGCATCATAAGCCAATCGTTGAGTTCTCGGAATCAGAAACAATTAACAAAAAGCTTTGCCAGAGTACTGGAAAGCATTATATGGTAGACATCTGTTGGCGTGGGTTGCGCCCTCTGAGCAACAACAGCAGCGACAACAGATCAGAGAATAACCTTCGGCTTATTGATAGGCGCAGTGCGAGGTGCTGATTAGAAGCCTCTCCGACGGCTGAAGTCGATTCGCGACTCGTTCGACTCGCATTTGAATTATAATTTTGAATTGAAATTCGCCGGGCACGTTAGTTGAAGTGCAATCGCTGCGGAGTTCGGACGTGTGCAGCACTACAGCACCAGAATTGACACTCTCTTTACTATACCTATCCCGCGTGACGTCAGAGTTAATGATGAGCTCATCGTGGCAGCTACTGCTCCTCTGCGCTGCTGTGCTAGCGCTCGCACAAGTGGGCGAGGCACAATTCAAGACGTCGGGCATCAAGACCCGACAGCCGCCTGCGGCCTATGTGCAGCTCGCTGGCAATGTCACTGATCAGACCCAGACCCAGAGCCAGATTCAGAGCCAGAGCCAGACTCAATTCTCCAGCTACTCGAACAACTATTCCAATGGGTACTCTAGCTTTATACCCGCCGAGACCTACCAGGGCGGCGGACACTATGTGCAGGCAGTGACGCCTGCGCCCGTAGTTAGGGACGAGATCGCGTTGTTTATCAACAAAACGCGCTCGGCCATGGCCAGTGGCGTGTGCTTCCAGGAGGTTCCGTAAGTCCAAAGCTAAGAGACTATCTACTAATGCATTCTATGTATATTTTCCATTATATCAGTCAGCAATGCTATCGCATTCGGTTTGAAGAAAACAAACGACACATTGAACTCGCGACCTCGACATCCTCATGGGTTTGATAATCAAATGTGCCTTGAGATTGAATTGTGTGCAGTATGTGAATGAAATAGCGCGTCATAGAAAGCAAATTCTGATCTTATCAGGCTCAGCTCAGACCTAGAGCAATAATAACAGGGCCAAAGCGATTCTAAAAACACAATTTTTCTCTCAAGTTCTTTAATCTGCATTATTCGTCAATGAGATCTCGTTCTCTTAATAATCCAATAATTTCAATCCAAATATTTTACAAGGAAATACTCGCTGCACTCGTTCTCGTTTTCTAAAAATCACTAGTGAAGCTATTAAAATATAGGAACCTAAGACACAGGAACTTGGGTTACTACAGAGTACCCTCTAGAATTTCTAACAAACAGAGAATTACACTTTTATTTTTTTTTAAACACATATCTCATTATATTTCCATTTCCATTTTAATCCAAAATGTTGTTTTCGTCTTTTTCAATTTTAGACAATTTTTTAATTCGACAAGAAACCCTACTCTTGACATTACTATTACCTGGGAAAATCAACTAAGAAAGCTGAAGAGGTTTTTAGAAAAATAAGAAGCTTGTGAACTTCATCTGACTTTCTATTTCTCTCTCTAATTGGAACACTACATTTAGATTCCTAGATTTCTGTGCAGCTCAAACCTTTATCACTAAAATATCTTTCTGCTTCAAAAAGTTCGGGTTTCCTAATTGATTATATATTTTATAAAATTTACAGTTCATAGTCCTTGAAGATCACTAGTAAAACTACTCTAATCTTCTTTGAACAGCACCGCCTCCTTGCTGCGTGGTTCGCAGCGAACGGAGCAAGTAGTGGGCAACGGCACCAAACCGGATCTGAGTCGCATTAGTGTCTGCTGCAAGGGCTACGAGCGCAACGCGCACATTTATCGCCTCTGCGATCCGATCTGTGAGGACGGGTGCCCCAATGGCATCTGCACGGCGCCCAACGTCTGCGTCTGTATGCCCGGCCATGTGCGCACCCGCGAGGGCAAGTGCGTCACGACCTGCCCGCTGGGCTGTGGCAACGGAGTGTGCGATGAGAAGAACGAGTGCCGCTGCCGGGAGGGCTACACACTGGATCCCATCAGCCGCAAGTACTGTCTGCCGGAGTGCAAGTCGGGTTGTGGCAACGGCCGCTGCGTGGAGCCCGAAAAGTGCGACTGCCTACAGGGTTTCAGGCGCGCGGCCGATGGCAGCTGCGCGCCAGTCTGCGATGGCTGCGAGAACGGTGAGTGCACCGCGCCGGGTCAGTGCAGTTGCCGAGCGGGCTACCTCAAGGCGGAGGGAGGCTGTCAGCCAGTTTGCGAGCTGTAAGTAGCGTCAGAGTAGAAGCCTCTCAGAGTATACCAAGTACTTCCTTCTGCTACGAATAGGCCCTGCCAGAAAGGACGTTGCGTCGCGCCCAACACCTGCGAGTGCCTGCCCGGCTTCGATTGGGACAAGAAGGTTAGCCAGTGCGTGCCTCACTGCGACAGGCCCTGCCTGAATGGAGTCTGCGTGGGTGAGAATCAGTGCGAGTGCAAAGCCGGTTTCATTGCGGACGACCATGACCGCAGTGTCTGCCAGCCGCATTGTCCGCAGGGCTGCCCCAACGCTTACTGCAGTGCGCCGAACTTCTGCATCTGCAAGCCCGGCTACATCAAGAGCGGCATCAAGGGACGCCAGAGCTGTCAGCCCATTTAACTTTGAATTTAAATATAGTTTATTCGCTTGCTCCATTATCAGTTTGTTAATTGTATCCAATGAAAGAGTCGCCCAATCAGTGCATCGAACTCGTACTTAAGCTCATGGTTCCGCTTCTCACGCAGCTCGCGACTGCTGAGCTGCTGTGGGATGTGGTTAGGGTGCAGGCAGCGCCCGATGAAGTGCGTCTGCCCGGCCGGGCACTGGCAATGGCCGCTGGCATCACAGTCGCCCTGCAGGCAGTGCTGCTCGTCTGGTCCACAGCCGCAGACATTCGGCGACAGGCACTTGCCATATTTGCCGCAGGAGCTGCGAATGGTTAAAGGTGGAGAGGGGTAAGGCGGGGCTTGGACTCAGACTTTTTCATGTGCTTACCGCTCGCATTTTGGCTCACAGCTGTTGCCTTTCAGCTCGTAGCCTTCGAAGCAGCGGCAGACGCCGGGGGCAGTGCAGACTCCGTTGCCCTGGCCGCAGTTGTCCTGGCAGGCGGGCAGGCAGCTGGTGGTGTTCGAGTCGTAGCGGTAGCCCTCGCGGCAGTGGCACTTGTAGCGCGATTCACAGAAGCCGTTCTCGCAGGTACTGTGCCCAGACGGCCGATGGAAGAGGCAGCTTCAGAGCAGAGCAACTTTTAAAGGAAGAGGCGCAGTACTCACATGTAACACTCGGCCTCGCAGACATTGCGCTGTGGCCGCTTGATGAAGCCAGGAAAGCACTCGCAGCGGTTGGGCGCCACACACTTTCCGTAGCCACAGTCTGGGGCACAAACGGGCTGGCAGCCAAGCTCCGCGGTGCGACGATAGCCAGACAAGCAATCGCACTGGCCCGGCGCGACGCACTCCTCGTGCGTTCCACACGTCTGGGGGCAGTGGGCCCGGCAGAAGAGACGCGTCTCCGCGTCCAGTCGGTAGCCATGGTGGCAGGCACAGGTACCATTCAGATAGCATCGACCATGCTGGCAGGCTATGGGACAAGTGTGGATGCACCGCCCCTGATCGTTGCGCACAAACTCGGCGAAGCACTCGCACTGCCCCGGCGCACGACAGAAGCCGTTGTGGCAGTTATCCGGGGAACCGTGTGCACAGTCCGGCACGCAGTGGCCCGTATACGGATCCTGGCGGTAGCCCTGGCAGCAGACGTCAATGCGATGATAGTAAATGGAAGATCCGTTGCCGCGCACAGGCATGTGTTTCTTTGTCTGAAAAAATATGGCACTGGGGAAGCAAAACCATAGGGGTACCTAGTTAAGCGTTACGGACATCATGGCAGAGTCGTTTAGGAAACTGTTTTCTGGGTATTGGAAACCCAAAGCGCGAGTGCTGGGCTGTTCGTTTTACTACTCACGGCAGTTCACGCTGGCAGATGTGCTCGCGCTGTCGCGTCTGGCTGAGTGACTCGAATTCACCCTGTATTTGGATGTCGCCATAGAGCTCCAGTCCCCGCTCAGTCGCTGATTGCGCCACTGCCAGCAGCAGCATCAGCAGCAGCGCAGTTGCTGCTAGCATTGTACAGTCGTGGTTCCCGAGTATTTTATGGCTGGTGTTTATCGCTCCGCATGCACTCAGTGAATGAGAAAGTGTGATTCAGTTGGGAGAGGCATTTTATCGGTTTAAGTCCGTAAGCTCTCAAAGTGAGTTCCGTTAGAAATCATTTGGAAAACACGAGCAGGAAGTCGAGCAGACGCGACTTCTATATACCTCGCGCTTTCCACTACTGTGGATTGCCTAATTACTACATCTCTCTAGATAAATTATTTTCCTTAAGCGCAGAAAGAAAATTGAGTTCCAACCGATTTTGTTCAGGAATATTTGTATGGCTGCTTCGTACACTTCATTTGCACTTTACATTTGCTTCATTGGGTAGAGGGATTTTGATGTTGACGACCGTCCTCGTAAAGGAAGACCCAAAACCTTCGAAGAAGCTAAATTGGAGGCCTCGCTCGAAGAGGATTCGTGCCAAGCTCAAGAAGAGCTTGCTTCAGAATTAGGAGTTACCCGTCAAGCCGTTTCCAAGCGATTGCATGCGTTGCGGATGATTCAGTTACATTTTTATCGAAAAATCAACGAGAAATTAGTTTGCACCTAATAATATAATACTTAAAGAATTCTTGTTCTGAGTGAATGACGCATTTCATGACGACTATACGAAGATTACACAAAGGTTTCTTCTTTGCTGCGGCCCCACTCAACCACCATGAAAAAAAACATTTCCATTTTTTCCAAGTACAACTAAAATTTCAATTCGAACAAGTGAAGAAAGCTACAGTCGAGTGCACTCGACAGTAAGATACCATTTACCTTTCGCTGTTAAAAACTAATTCTTAATATTAATTAATTTTATTCGGCGAATAACAACGCATCGCATATTTTCGAGGACAAATTCACATGCATTGACGCTAATGGCACATGCCGACTGCACACTGACTACACGACGACTGTGCGTGCGCAGTCGGCGTCGGCGTCGGCGTCGGCGTCGGCGTCGGCGTCGGGCCTCTACTGCTGTGAGCGAAACTTCTCGTGCCTATAACTTCTGTGTTTATTGTCCGATCGGATTGAAATTTATAGGGTAGATCTGTACTATGGTAAGCTACAAGAGTGTTAAAAAAAATGTTTTGTTATTTCCCTACTTTTCTTAAAATGCAATAGTGTGGGGGCGGTGGGGGTGGCATCCAAAAGTTGAAAATCAAAAATTCTCCGTAATGCTACCAGGCACCTTACTTTCAAATTTGGCGCTTCTAGCTTTTCTAGTTTTCTTTTAAACTATAAAAATGTGTTTTTTAGAGGCGGTGGGCGTGGCATCCAAAATTCTAAAATCCAACTTCTGCATAATGTTGCAAGACACCCTCCTACCAAATTTGGTGCGTTTATCTCTTTTCGTTATTGAATTATTTGGAAAAAATCGAAATACGCATTTATCGATTTGCGGAGGCGGTGGGCGTGGCACATCAAGTTTGAAATAAACTTCTTGTGTGTATTGAATACACGCACACTCCCACCAAGTCTGGTGCCTCTAGCTCTTTTAATAGCTGAGATCTGTGTGTTCATACAGACGGACAGACGGACAGACGGACAGACGGACAGACGGACAGACGGACAGACGGACAGACGGACAGACAGACGGACATGACCAAATCGACTCGGCTTTTGATGCTGATCAAGAATATATATACTTTGTATGGTCTGCCACGCCTCCTTCTGCCTGTTACATACATTTGCACAAAGTTAATATACCATTTTTTACCCATTTTCAATGGGTAAATGGTATAAAAAGAAACGTGAATCAATCGAGTACAGCATGAATGTATAAAAGCCATAGGGGCTTGCTTTTTGCAATCAGTTCTGCTAAGAAACTTCAATAGACTTCTCACAAATAAATAATAAATTTATGCCATTAGACGATATGGAGATCTATAAGTTATCGATGTTAGTAGTGTTACTGTTTGCTGCCTGCGCCATCGGTGAACCAGTTCCACAGGACAATTCACAAGCTGTATCTAGCACTACAGAGGAAAGGGCTGTATTGACTGTTCCACAGGATATTAATGTTGAACTTGGTAGTCCAAAGGATACACAAGCGGCGTCTGGTACACAGGATGTGGCTGATATAACCACATCCACTCTGCAGCCGTCACCTTTGTCCGAAGACCCCACCACGACAACATCAACAACTCTACCGACAACCACGTCAACAACTACATCAACAGAAACGCCGACATCCACGTCCACAACTACATCAACAGTAGCACCGACATCCACATCTACAACTACATCAACAGTAGCACCGACATCCACGTCCCCAACTACATCAACAACTACGCCCAAGCCCAAACCGGTACCGGAGAAGTCTGGAATGAGTGCCTGGGCTATTACTGGAATTATCTCTCTGGTTGCGCTTGTGCTAGGATTTCCTGCATACATGCTTTACAAGCATAAGATACGCCAATCGAACTCACGCACGTTCTAATAAGAAAACCTACAAGAGGAAAAATTAAAGTTCGCGATTCTTTGTTCTCGTTTCTTGTATGTCCTGAGAATTACAACTAACCTATAGTTAACAGAATGAGGTTTTCTTCAGTTTTCCGTTGTTAAACAAACTGAAACAACTTAACCACAGAGCTTATAAATAAACAACAAAGCATGAAACATGCGATTATGATTTTTTATATAAAAGCAAAATACTGTGTAAGCTCTATTCAGTTTCACGATTGACGCCAGGGCTAACCTATGCAAATAAATAGCAAAATACAAAAGGAAAAGTACATTTTCCATATTCAATTTTTATTAGGGTCTAACTACAATGAAGTACCTGGGCAGGGGCAACATTTTTATTGTAATAGTTTGCCTTGCTGCTCCAAGAATAGGCAGTACGAGTGCTGATTCTCTGGAGTGTAGAGAAATATGTGGCGAGAATAGAGAATGTCATAATGGCCAATGCGAGTGCATTGAGGGATTCCATGTGACGGAAGACTTGGACAGTGAGGATTGTGAGAAGAATGTGTGTAGCGAAATGACTTGTGGCAACAACGAAGTTTGTGAAGAAAGTAAATGTGTGTGTGCAGATGGTTTCAAGAATTATGGCTATGCCAATGCGCTGAATTGCTTGAATATATATGAAATGCAAACAACGACAACTTCAACGATCACTCCATCAACAACTCCTTCAACAACAACACCTTCAACAACAACACCTTCAACAACAACACCTTCAACAACAACATCTTCAACAACAACACCTTCAACAACACTTTCAACAACTCCACCAACAACTTCATCAACAACTTCATCAACGACTCCTTCAACAACAACGCCTACAACAACAACTCCTTCAACAACAACACCTCCAACCACAGCTCCTTCAACAACAACAACAACCTCCACACAAGCTCCAACTTCAAGAACATTTACAACTGCTACACCAAAGCAACCAAATCTTATAAGTAAATCGACTGTTAATTTATGGGAAATATCAGGAATTCTTATTCTGGTGGCAACTATATCAGGATACGTTGGATACTCATGCCACAATCGAAGGTATCGGGGCTCTTACCGACCTGCGCCCACAAGGGAAGAGTTTTTTCCGTATTAGATATTGTAATGTCTTATCACATACAAAAATAAATAAAGATGATGACATTTTCGTACTCAAAAGTTTTTTAATAACGACTCCTGAAAAGCAGCACATGCATTCGAAATTCGAGATATTGCTCAACAGAAAGTCTGATGAACATGATTAAATCGAATATGTATTGCCTACCACGATACATTCTAACAAATTTATATTATACAGCTGTTCAAAATCGAAAATAACATTTTTACAGATTACGGATGGAAATGATTAATAATACTAGGATTTACAAGTAATAGCTTACTCACTGCATTTTAAATATAACATTACAATAAAAAACAAGTAAAGAAAACTACAGTTAAGCATACTCGAATGTTAGATACCATCCAATTATTAAGTCCGTTACAAATTCTCATATAATATTAAACACAATATAATTAAACAAATGAAGAAAGCTACAGTCTTAATATTAATTACTTTTATTCGGCGAACTAGCAACAGCTCATAGCATATTTTCACAGTCAAGTATTGACGCTATTGGCACACCCCGACTGCAATCTTACTGCACGACGACTGTGTGTGCGCAGCGTTGACGCCGGGCTTTTGCTCCGTCTTTGCTGCTGTATGGGAAATTTGTCGAGCCTATAACTTCTCTGTTTATTGTCCGATGGGATTTAAATTTATTGAGTTTTTCATTAGCATAGTATAAACAGTTACAATAATATCTTAAATAATGCTGAGACTTTTTTACCTTTCCCATTATTTGATTTAACGATTTACAAAATCGATTTCTGGGGCGTTGGGCGTAGCATCCCAAAGTTTTGTGTAATGTTACCAGGAACCTTACTTTTATAGGGGCGGTGGGCGTGGCATTAAAAAGTCGAAAAATCAACTTCTGCGTAATCTTGCACGGAAACCTCCTAAAAAAGTTAATATACCGTTCTCATCCAATTTCAATTTCAATGGTATAATTTAAACCGCATTTAATTGCGTCCATAAATTGTTATCGTCAAGACCCTTATGAACCGGGGGCCTGCACGTCTTTGCACCACAATCTCTTTGTGCGATATTTATTTATTTTACAATATTGCAAGCCGATAATACAATCAACAGCCAGAAAGCCAACAAAAGCTAAACAACAACTTCATCTGGATCAATTTCTTATCTAATAGTCATCCGATCATCCCGGATATAGCCAAAGCTACAACCTAAATAATATTTATTAATCCAAAGAAATCTCGAAGTTGTTTTCCGATCACACTAAAAAAAATATTTTAACTTTCTATAAGAATATTTTAAGTTTATACCTTCAAAGTAAATTAATTTTGTTGATTCATTTTTCAGTATGCATGATTTTTAATTTAAAATTGCCTATCGATGATTACCAGAATTGCATTGCGCGATATTTGTATCGGAATTCATTGCGAAAGAACCCATTTAAAAATCAGAAGTAGTCGTCAGTGTTTCTTCAAAGTACTCACAAGCAAATATGAGAATCGGAATATCTGAATTTCTATACGGTGCTGTTGTATCGATTTTCATATTAATATTCAACGCCCAGGAATTGGGTTGCACAGAGGAGCGTGCAGAAACACCTGGAGGACTTTTAAATTCTCATTCATCCGGCACTAGTTCACCTGCATCTATAATATATAGCTCAACGACAACTCCCAAGCCAGTTGTCACTGTGGATAATTCTGAAATCAGTGCATGGGCAATCTTTGAAATGGTCTTTATGGTTACGGTTCTCTTCGGACTGGGAGGATTTCTATTGGCGAGAAGCAGGCAGAGTAAAATTAACCGTTACCTTCTAAAAGATGATGAAATATTTGAAATTTAATTCAGACTATTTGGCAGGCCATTTATACATTAGTTTTACAATATCGCTACGTTAATTTATGTTTTATTCTATAAAACTAATAGAATTCAATAAGATAAAAAAATACAGAAGAGAAGGAAAATAAAACAGTATTTATACTTGGGAACTTTTGCCCGCATTTGAATTAAATATAATAGAAAAATACCCTACAGACAACCGCAGTTGTGGCGGGTGAATAACTCTTGTTTTTAACACCATATATAAGGTTCGCAATTTTATTCTTTAAAACTAGTCGACTTAAAACTCAACAGGAATGAAAAACAGCATAGCAGAACTGCAGTTACCATGCGATATAAGATTTTCAAATTATTTATAATAAGTTGGATCATTGCATTTTGCATTATTGTGTGTGTTTTTGACAAGCTTCAGGAGTCATTAAATATCCTGGATATCATCTGGATATCATCAAGTAAAAAAAATTATGTTAGTCCATTCGCTCTTTCTAAGGATCAAAAATATGTTTGCCTGGACGGGTATAAAACAATGGATGGACACTGCAGAAAATATTTATGCGATCTGAAGTGTGCCACTGGAGAAGTTTGCGTACATAATAAATGTATAACTGTAAGCAGAATTGAAAATATACTAATGATATGGAATATTAAAAAGCCGATAAATGGACAAATAACTTGGTCGACAATGAGACCAACAGGGAAGCCAATAAGGAGACCTACAAGAAGACCAAAAAGGAGACCAACAAGGAGACCAACAAGGAGACCAACAAGGAGGCCAACAAGGAGACCAACAAGGAGACCAACAAGGAGACCAACAAGGAGACCAACAAGGAGACCAACAAGGAGGCCAACAAAGAGACCAACAAAGAGGCCAACAAGGAAACCAACAAGGAGACCAACAAGGAGGCCAACAAAGAGACCAACAAAGAGACCAACGAGAAGGCCTACAAAGCCAACACACCACACAAAACCACCAAGACCCACTCATCATACAAAAAGACCAACTAAACCAACTCATCCTACAAAAGCTCCAACGAAACCAACTCACCATACAAAACCACCAACAAAAACTACTCATCATACAAAAACACCAACGAAACCAACTCACCATACAAAGACCCCAACAAAACCCACTCATCATACAAAAAGACCAACCAAACCAATTCATCCTACAAAAGCTCCAACAAAACCAACACATCCAACAAAAAGTACTCACCACACAAGAAAAACAACGAAAACTACACATCATACAAGAAAAACAACGAAAACTACTCATCACACAAAACTTTCGACAACCACCACATATAAGCCACCTATACCACCGACAATACCACCGACAACTTCAGAACCAACACCTGGACCCATTCCACCGGATCCTACAACACCAGATCCAACACCTGGACCTATACCACCAGATCCTACAACACCCGCACCAATACCACCAGATCCTACAACTCAAGAACCATCACCCATACCACCAGACCCTACCACTGCACAGCCCACCACACCAGTGCCAACAACAACGCCCACTCAGCCTACAACTTTATCAACAGCAACTTATTCTACTTCTACAACGACATCTACAACAACTTCATTTCCATCTACAACTAATTCCACAGAAGTCACATCTACAACAACTTCACCAACACAGCCTACAACTTTATCAACAGCAACGTTTTCTAGTTCTACAACGACGTCTGCAACAACTTCATTACCATCTACAACTAATTCAACAGAAATCACAGCAACAACTTCATCCTCACAGACAACCATTTCTACAACTTCTATAGTAACAACAACTGAATTATTAACTTCAACTACATATGATATTCCTATAAATAAAACTGCAGTAAAACTATATAGCTTTTTCGATACAAATTATTAGTAATTTTATTTTTACGTTTGCTTCTATCGTAAACTTTTTACATGAATATGTAAATTTTAATAAACAACACAGATTGTTTTGTAGGCTTAGCCCTTATTTTTATAAAAATCTTCAATGTTTTAATGCAATATTTAATATTAAAGAAATTCCTACTTATCTTGAAATTCGAAATACACGTATATTTTGTATTCTGTATTCAGTAAAAATGTTTTATTTTTGTAGTCAATATCTTTAGATATGTATATATACTATATTTAAATCCCAAGTTTTCTCATATGAAAAGTTTTTATGCGAAGGCAACGTGTTGAAAGCTGATAAACCAGTAATATCTTTACCAACGAATTATAGAATAATATTCTTCTTTATTCAAAACGGCTGACTAGAGGACCAACCAGTTGAATTACACAAATATCAATTCGAAGACCAACAGAAAGAACGATACGAAGAACGACACAAAGACCGACAAGAAGACCAACACGAAAACCAACACGGAGACTTACACAAAGACCAACAAAAGGAGAAAAACAAACAAGTAAAGAAAGCTACAGTCGAGTGCACTCGACAGTAAGATACCATTTACCTTTCGCTGTTAAAAACTAATTCTTAATATTAATTACTTTTATTCGGCGAATAACAACGCATCGCATATTTTCGAGGACAAATTCACATGCATTGACGCTAATGTCGACTGCACACTGGCTACACGACGACTGTGCGTGCGCAGTCGGCGTGCGCAGTCGGCGTCGGCGTCGGGCCTCTACTGCTGTGAGCGAAACTTCTCGTGCCTATAACTTCTGTATTTATTGTCCGATCGGATTGAAATTTATAAGGTAGATCTGTACTATGGTAAGCTACAAGAGTGTTAAAAAAAATGTTTTGTTATTTCCCTACTTTTCTTAAAATGCAATAGTGTGGGGGCGGTAGGCGTGGCATCCAAAAGTTGAAAATCAAACATTCTCCGTAATGTTACCAGGCACCTTACTTTCAAATTTGGCGCTTCTAGCTTTTCTAGTTTTCTTTTAAACTATAAAAATGTGTTTTTTAGAGGCGGTGGGCGTGGCATCCAAAATTCTAAAATCCAACTTCTGCATAATGTTGCAAGACACCCTCCTACCAAATTTGGTGCGTTTATCTCATTTCGTTATTGAATTATTTGGAAAAAATCGAAATACGCATTTATCGATTTGCGGAGGCGGTGGGCGTGGCACATCAAGTTTGAAATAAACTTCTTGTGTGTATTGAATACACGCACACTCCCACCAAGTCTGGTGCCTCTAGCTCTTTTAATAGCTGAGATCTGTGTGTTCATACAGACGGACAGACGGACAGACGGACAGACAGACGGACATGACCAAATCGACTCGGCTATTGATGCTGATCAAGAATATATATACTTTGTATGGTCTGCCACGCCTCCTTCTGCCTGTTACATACATTTGCACAAAGTTAATATACCATTTTTTACCCATTTTCAATGGGTAAATGGTATAAAAAACCAACCAACAAAAAATCCAACTCCAACGACGACACCTTCGCCACTTACAAAAATACCACGACATCCATTGCCCAACGCATTTTGATATATTACCAAATCTACCATTTCAAGGTTAATATCGTTAATATAATATAATATAATATCGGGGGTCTTACCATCATATCCTAATGATCCATGTCCGACAAAATCAGAAATAAAATTTAGACTATATCGCTGGATCGAAAAAAAATCCTACAAAGCTCAACCGGATCCCACAGCCCACACATACCCCCAACTAACTAACCAACTATTTAACTAATACTAGCAACCATAATAAGTCTCAAGCGGGACCGAAAATAGTTATTCAAGCTCAGCGCTGCTGCAATATTGAAATTTAACGATATTAATGTATCTATTTAATATAGTGATCCGATTAACGAAAAAAACTATTGAAAATGTTGATTGATATTGTTACAGCCGGCTAACTTACTTAAAATATCGATAAAATGAGAACGAGATTATTATAATATTGAAAATTATAATTACATAACAAATTATTGTGTTTTCATACACAAAGTATTTGATGAAATTAATAAAGAATGTTGGGAGTATTCTTAAAATAGGATGTAGCTTGTTTGTCATGCTCTTCGAGAAAAATACGGAATGACGATCAGACAGGCGGACAGACACGGAGGCATGGCTCGATCGAGTTGGCTGTTCACACTGAAAAAAATTATCAATATATTATATATGCATTAAGACCATTTAATTAGAGCATATATGGTACAAGAAATGATTGTCATATTATCCAACTGTCGGAGATGGTATAATATGGGTACAGGACCAGCGTCTTGAATGGAAAAAGACTTGAGAGTCAAAGTAGTTAGTGAACTAAAGCCACCACGATAGCCGTTCATTTATTTATATGACAAATTATATAATATACTAAACAAATATATATAAAATATAATTATCAAGTCTCATTTCCGGTTGCGGTCCAACATTCTAACGAAGCTTCTCCAAAAATTTGCTCAGTTCTGTAAGTACACTCTGCACGCTTGGTCGTCATTTATTAAAAAAAAAAATCAGTTTTTAATAATAAAAAAAAAACAAGTAAAACAACATGAAACCTTTACTGTTTTCTGGATTTACGTGCAGCCTGCTGATTCTGTTGCTCATTCATTGTGCAACAACTCAGTATACATCATCTTCATCGCCAACAACTGAAGTGCCTTCATCGACAATATCCCCAACACTAATCTCGACAAACACATCGCAATCTGCAAAACCCTTGACGCCCAATAACGCATGGGAAGTGTTTATTGTGGTTCTTGTCACTATAATTTTGGTGGCCATATTTGGCTATTTGATCTACAAACTTAAAAATCGCCAGAGCTACAAAGTGAAACAAATGTCAAAAGCTTCAATAGCCTAACATTTTGAAACAAAAGCGTAGAATTCGTGTTGTTTATTAAGTGCCTTTTCTCAACATCTTTGAAAACTTCACAATCCAATAAATGAATTAATCTTATAGAATAAACGAAGTATATTTTAAATATTTATATTTAGTTGTATAATTGAAAAAGTGTATCAAAATCAAGTTAATATAACAACAAGTTCTTGTGAATAATATATTTCGATTAATTACAAAAAGCTTTATGCATTTAAAAATTTAATAAAGAATTCGTGAAAATTTCAACCAATATTCAGTGCTTCTTTCGAGTTTGAGTAAAAGGTAAACTGAGTCAGAAAAAGATTATGCGTAGTCTACAAATGGGCTATTTTGTGGGACGTGATCTGATTAGGGACCTGGAGAAACTTAGAATTCTGTGGAGGAATTATCAAATGCGAAACATGTGAGCCGGTTGATGGATTTAGCTGCTGGTGCGTAGGTGGTGCTTGGTGGTGCAAATGCGCATTACTTGGACGCAAAACCATTGGTGCTTGGGGCGGCAAATAGGCGGCGGCTGTTGTCGAATGTTGATAGCGTTGTTGCGAGGTGTGTGAGTGGTGTGGTTGTTGGTGGTGCTGCTGTTGGTTCTGCTGATGATAGCGTATTTCATCATACAAATGCGAGTCAAGGCTGCCCTTGCGTGACTTGGGTGAGATCACAGAATAGAGCGATTCCTTTCGAGCATATGCATAGGGTGGGGTTCTAATCGACGAATTGTTGCTGGGTGTGTCATACAGTTCCGGTGCAGATACTGCAATAATCCAAACAAGTTGTACACAAAATATTAAATTTTCATATTTCATAACTCAAATAAATATAAAGAAATAGTTTCTTGATCTTTTACTAAATTCAAACTATGTATTTGGGCAGCAAAACCGCCAGCTAGAGCTTATTTCTAACTACTGAATGGCAAAATATACTTCGAGCCGCCCTCGTCGATAGCGAATGACACTTACATACCATCGTTCGTTTGGGACTGATTGACGGCACTTGCAGCGGGCAACATTGGCAGCGGCCCATGGAAGATCTTCCCCATTGCGGCGGTCTCACTGATCACAACTTCCGGACCCGCACGGGAATTAAGACTGGCATTGGGCGGCGCATGGGACTGCGAGGTTATCGTCCCATTAGCATTGTAGATGACGGCCTCCTTCTGAACATGATACCGCCGATAGACGTAAAGGAAGCCAATAGTGATGGCTAACATCAGAATGAGAAGAATGGTGATCAGTGTGCTCAGCAGACTGGCATCGTGATCGTGCACGGTACGGCTCGGATTGGCCTCTCCAGCAGCAAATCCAGCCAGATTGAGCTGCGGCGGATGCTCCTGCGGTGAGCTGGCCGCATTTGTGATGACGTGGATAACCTCGGGGGCAGGCACACCTGCAGCAGCGGCTGTGTGCAAGTTCTCGAGCAGCGCATTGCTCGACTCGTGCAGTATGATCTTCGGTGTGTGTGTGGCCTCCTGCACTGGCTGTTTGATAAGTATAACCTCGGGCAGAGGACTAGGCGAGGCTTGGCTGTCCAGACTCGCCTCCGACATGCTGCCAATGCGCTTGGCGATGCTGTTAATATTGTGAGTGAGGTTGGCCATTGTCGAGTTGATGGTCTGCAGCACGACGTGGCCAACGTTAACGCCAACCCCCTGGTCCTGGCCAAGACATACGCCTGTCTGTGGATGGCATAGCTTATCAGCGCACTCACAGGCCTTGCGACACATGACGCCATGTGTGCCCGCCGGACAAGGCTGCTCGCAGCTGGAAGAGTGCGTCTCATGGCGGATTAGAAATAATGAATATGTAGAAAAGGTTTTCTTCTTACTCACAACTGACCAGCCCAGCCGGCAATGCAGTGGCAGACGCCAGATTTGTTGTCGCAGACAGCATCGTTCCGGCACTGACAGGGATTCTTGCAGTCCAATCCCCAACGATCATGATCGCAGCCTGCAAATTATTTGGTATTTTACTATATGTATATTTAAGAAATTCTAACTTACGCTGTGTACAATGTTTGCCGGTGTAGCCTTCCTCGCAACTGCAGACGTCGGGCATCAGGCAATTGCCACGCCCACATCCCCCGCGGCAAATGGGCTTGCAGCTGGCATGGCTGTCGGAGAGATTGCCCTCATAGCCGAGGCAGCAGAATCGCACCGTGCGTGTTTTGTTCACATTCTAGAAGAGAAAACTTTAAAGTGAGACGGCGACAAAAATGTTGAGAACTAATAAGCTTTGAGTGATTAGAGAGGCTTTAAATCGTTAGCGGATGTGATTCATATCTGATCTCTTTGCGAGCACAATTAATAGCGATTACGAGATACGCAAATGAGTTCTTGGAGTTATATTTCAGCTAAAAATAAAAATGTATATAGGATTTTCTGAGTGATCACCCGACAATACAATAAAATTAAAATTAAAAATTTTCACAAGCAAAAGCCCGGTATAACATAGTACCTAAATAATTCAATCGATATAATAGCGTGCGTACAAAGTCGAACCAAAGGGCTTGGAGTTTTCTGATTGTTTTCGCTTTTTCTCTTAATATGTAATAATATTAAAAAACATTTAAAAGCTTCTCAGAGGGTATACTAATCTTGTTTCTGTTTACAAAGCACTGAAGGAAACATTTCCTATTATTATTATTATACTTAATTAAGGTAAAAGGGGTTACCGGTGGCTAGGTAGCTAGCCTTTGTGACATTTCCGACCCTAATAATGTATAAATAATTAATAGATACGAAAGATATGAAGAGATGCCTTACAAATAAAAAAATATAAATAAATATCTTATGTAAAATAATAATTATAGCAGCAGAAAAGTATACAACGAAAAATCGTAATTACAACGAATGCCCAAAAGTATGCAATTCATGGTCAATAAAATAACGTATTATTATGAACATGCTGAGGACATGGAGAGTTTGGTTTAAAAGCAAATTTTGAATTTGTTTAATACTTAAATAAAAATATATTTTTTAAAAATACAAAAAAAAAAAATCATTAATCTTATAGACATTGGTAGCTTTTCTAATTCGAATGGCTAGAGCTATGTCCACATAAAGGCTAGAAGGCGTGTCCTACTGTAAATGTACAGATACCAAAGATATCAAGCGATGTCCCCGTCAATCTAGATAAACCTTAATAAATATTAAAAAAAATAATAATAATTTCGAATTGTCATACAACAGTATAGTATAGTATTTATTAAGGTAAACGGGGTTACCTAACCACCCCTTTATGACCTTCGAATCAAAAATGTGTGCCCTATTGGGCTCGCCTGCTAGCCTTAGGGCATAGATTTATCATACAACAGAAAACCCAATTAACTCCCTTTCTATTTCACTTATTATTTTTGTTTTTATTATTCATTATAATTATTATAATCAATGTTATTTTTATTTATTATTCATATGATTATTATTAAAATTATTATCATTACTTTTGTAACTATTATTATTATTATAAGTATAAGTATCCAAAGCATAATCTAATTTTATTCCTCTATGTTGAGCCTTGATTTCATCATAATTCCCACTCATTGTCAATTGAACTTTGTAATGTTGCTCAGTTCTTAAGAGTTACAAAGTCAAAGTGCTGATTATGATAAATCTGAGACCCGCAGAGCACATCACGCCCACAAGCCCCGTGACGATCAGAATACACACACACACAAGCACACACCCCTTGAGTTGCCAATTTAATTGAATAACTGATCGCGGGGAGAGAGCAACTTCTCACAATCATTTGTGGTACCCCGAAGCATTTCGAGCTCTCCCGTTTTGTCATTCGAATTCCCGCCCAACTTACGCATTGTTCTGTTAGTTGCTGATGAATTCGCATCTGTAGCTGTGTGTTGGTATGTGTGTTTGTATGCGTGTGCAGCCGCATAAATTAATAAGGCGGAAATTTTAATATAAACACAGATATTCGATTCGAGTTGATTCACATTCATTGTAGGCATAATTAAGCGCTGCTTTCTGTGCAGCCTTTTGTCAAATGCTCGTCATAAACATGAGAAACTCTTCACATTCCCCCACCGCACTCACTCGTGTAGCCAGTACTTGGCTGGTAATTGAATCCGAGTACATGTTGAGCAATGTTTTGCATATACGATTACTCGCATTACAGCCGCAAGTCGTAGAGCTTCCAAGCAGCCTCCCCCCTATGCTCGCACTCCTTCTAGCTGTCGGCCCATCAATCATCTGGGATAGAAACGGTTTTGCTCTTATATAATTGACTTGATTTGAAAATCTAATTTGGGAAATCTTTCGGCACTTTGCCGCCATTAAAGATTTTAAGACGGAAACTGGTTTTTTCCCCGTACTCCAAAGTGTCTAGCAAATCACGGCTTTTGGCAATCCTAGTGCGAGTGCGTTGCTGGTTTTCATGTTAATTAATTAAATGAAATTGGCAATTAGCGGCGGTATTTACAGCACAAATGGATTTCTTTTAGGAACGTTGCAAGCATGTGACACCAAAATAAAATATTCCTGTGACAATTGGAGCGTATCCATAGATCTTAACAATACCCGGTCAAATTGATATAAAGCTTGTCAGGTTTGTAGACCACATGGTCTTGATCTAAGCGCTTGTTTAAGTTCAAAACGTTGTTTGTTATTTAAAAAAAATGCCATATATACTATTGTTAAAGCCTATCCGCAGATCTTGAGTATATCCGATCCAGTTAGGCAATAGACTTCTAGTTTTTAGACCATGGGATAAATAAGGTTGAGTTCTTCTTCAAGCTTAATTATTAAATTAAATGCCATACAAACTTTTTCCTGATTGATTGCAGCGCATTCAAAGTTCTTGAGAACACCCGTTCCAATTAGGTGTGTAGACCACATGTTTTGGATAACTTCATGTTTATATTATTATGCCTTGCCATACAATGAACTAAAGTTAGCTAATACTATTTTACCAGCACAACTGAAGCATATACGAAAAATATACCCCATCTCATTAAATATACAGGATATTAGAGCCTGTCAGATTTGTAGACACTTTGCTTTGATTTTTACGAGATCGCCAATTAATTTCCATGTTGAAACTCTAAGCGTAGTCTAAATTATGAAATTAAGTCCCACACACACGCACACCAACACATGCACATTCACACATATAATTTGAGGCAAAATCGTAAACTGAACCAAAACTGGCTGCATCTTATGGCCACTTCGCACCGTTCGTCGAGGTGATGCAACCGAAAGTGTGTCAACAGCTTCGGCTTAACTGCCGCAACCTCCGTGTGCTAGTGGAGCACGCGGCGCGCTGCGTTGGCGCTCGGCTGATGGCCTGTTCGCTGGATTTGCTGCTTTTCATTTGCACTTTCCATCACTGACACCATGACATAATTATTACTTTATTTTTTGCTAATACCCAATTGCAAAAAAAAACCCGCCCTGCCTATTAAGGCGCCGAGCAGTCAACCGGATTCTATCCTTCTTTGGCTTTGGCAGGTTTTTTTTTATTTATCTCGATTTTTCTCGCTTTTTTGCGAGTTTCTAATTGTAAGTGGAGATACTTGCCGCAGCTTTGGTGAATGTTAAGCGAATAAAAGCGAAGCTAATTGGCACTGGATATAACGTTGCCGGAATATCGTGTGATTCCCAGCTGAAAATCAATATCACGCATACGCCGAGCTGGCCCAAAAGTGCAGGCACCTGAAGACAAGGACGCGAGCTGACGACGACGACGACTCTGAAGACAGGTCGCAAACCGGTCGTAATTGCTGGCAAAATCTCTCAGCCCATGCCGCACACACAGCTGCGATTTCCGTTCTGTGCAATTGGCAGCAGCGTTTCCCCGCACGGCGCTTGCGCAACGTGCACAGCATCGACTCCAATTTTTGCATTGACAGAACCCATAAAATACACCAAAAATATTAGCAAAAAAATACAATCAAAGCCGGGCATCGAATGTGCACGACTTCCTGGTCGGCGATTCGGGCGAATGGGGCTAATGGAATCAGGTTTGTGGGGCAAGCGACCAAACGACTGGCTCTCCTGGCCGGTTGCCAGCCGCAGCCAGCCACGGCGAAGGTGTTGCCAGTGGCTCACGGTGATGCAACCGCAACCCGCTTAGGCAGAGCAGGCAGCGGTAACACCTGCTTGATCCCCCCGCCCCCCCCCCCCGCTGCGTCTCACCTGCGTCCTCATCACCTCGCGCATTTCCGTCTTGTACGACGAGCAGCGCGGCGGTATGTCCAGGCACCAGCTGGAGGTGCGCACGCGCACGGGCTGCACCTCGGGCACCTGCAGCACCTCCACGTAGGGCTCCTCGCGTGTGCACACATTGCCGGCAGCCTGTATGGCCGGCAAGGCCAGGGCTGTGGCATTCACTTCCTTGAGATTCGTGTTCACCCGCAGGCTGTTGTTCTGGCCACGTGTGCAGCACGGTTGCAACAGCAGCAGCAGCAGCCAGAGCAGTGATAGCCAACGGGGCAGCTGTCTGCTGCATGCCACTTGTAGCAGCTTCATTTCGAACTCTTTGTAACTAATTGTCAGTCTCTGGGTTTGTAACCTTCACTTGAATCTTTCACTGCAACGAGCAACTCATTATTGAATTTACTTTGGTAACTGCTTTTATTTTATCATATTACTAGCAGCTTATTTTTATTATTTGTATTTAAATAATTTATTTATTTTTTCAAAAAAGCTTTTTTAATAATATACTTTGGTTGGTATTTTAGATTTAATTTAGTTTTTTCTTGTCAGCTTGAACTCGTCTTTAAGAAATTCAATTATTTCTCTTATGGGTATATGTTCTCTATTAGTAGATTTGTCTGGCACTTTCAGTAGCTTTCGCTGATTCTATTCTGATTGCGCTCGGATTGCGTTGCGTGTGCGCTTGGAACGCGACTCTCGTTAAGACTGATTTTCCCGTTGGCTCCGATTAAACGCCAGCAGCTCCGTCGTCTGTTCCTTCTCCAAAAACAGTGAACAGTAAATAAACACACACACACACTCGAATAATAATAAAAAATAAAAAAACAACTGTATATAAAAATTGTTGTCATTGCAAATTGTCGACGCGCCGACGACACTTTTGTCGAGCTAATGAAGGCCGCAGTGCGTCGGGGCGGGAGCTGCGGCTGGGGCGGAAGTACGCACTGCACAGTTAAGTTCTACAATGAAAGTGAAATGCGAAGCACGCACACACGCACACAGACACACATACAGGCACATACACTCACACACACACAAATGCAGCTGCAGTGAACTCCCCGAACGATCGGGGGTCGCCCTCTTACCCCTCGCCGGAGATCGCCGACGATGACGATGATTGCATCCAATTGAAATGTTGATAATGTCCTTAACATGTTGTCGCGAGGTAAACTCGCTTTCGTTGTTGTTGTTTTTGTTGTAATTGTTGTTTTGTTGTTGTATTTGCGCTTTTCTGACGACGTTTGCGGGTTCATCTTAACTATCAATGGGCGACATTCGTGGGAGAATGCGTAAATTAATGAGAATCAAATTAACGAACGAGATTGAAATAAAGACTTCCTCGACAGCGTTAAAGAAGTCTTAAAGGGATCTTACAACTATGAAATTACATTAATTTTAGTAATTTAAAAAAATGTAGGTGACTGTTAGAAAAAATGTAATAATATACTTACGTATATTATTAACAATATTATAATTTTAATATTATTGCCACATTCAAATTAATTGGAGAATTTCTTTTGATCTGCAATAAATATTTCAACGTCAGCTCTTTAGCATCAAATTTTACTTTATAATGCACAAATATATTTTAGCATAAAATTTTACTTAATAATATACAAATTTATTACCACCTACGAAAGCAGTGGTAAAATTCTTTTGACCTGCAAGCGCTGAAAAAGTTCCCCGAAAGCTAAAAACTTGTTTATGTATATTTACCAATAAATATAATAATTCTTCTCAAACTCCCTAAGCTAAACTAGTTTTCTGTCAAATAGATAAATTATAGAGATATTCGAATGACATTTTCGGCTAGGGTTTCATTATTTTAGAGATAACCTAAGAGTTCCAAACAAATCAAAAGCTCAAACTACTCTTCAAGTTATCATTGCTTTCATAGTTCAGCCATACGCCATCTCGACTCGTTTATCTTGTTGATTTTAATAGGTTTGTAAACAAAGTGTCGCCTCAATGGATAGCTCGACGGATAGGCGGACAGGCGGACAACTGGAGAACTTGCGCTGCACTCGCTTGAGTAAAGTGTCAGATTTCTTAGACAAACTTTAGAACACTGACACTGAGTTGCTGTTGCAGCAGCCACCGGTCGTTCTTGCCACGCCCCGTGACACAACGCCACAGCGTTGATTATCTTGTTTACACTGAAGTTGCGGTCGCAGTTGCAGTTGCAATTTATTAAATCAAATGCACAAAAACAAAAGCAAAAAGCCAGAGACGAAAGCCAAAGAAAAACCAGTTGAGAGTTGCAGTCGAAGCGGTTTGTTTATTATTTTTATTATTTGATTAAATTATGAGGCAACAACAGCAACAAGAGCAATAGCCAACGGCAACAACTACAGCAACAACTGTGGAAATGTGCGTGCGACGCCGCCGTTCCAATGACCCGCATCATGTGAATCCCCCTGCGCCTGGGCGAATACCCTGGAGACGCCAGCGAACCGGTTATGCTCTAGGGTGCCGCCAATTTGCTTGCTGTTTTCAGTTTTCTGTTTGTTAGTGTTCGTTGTTTTTTTTTCCATTTATTTAGAATTGTTTTTGGCATTGATTCAAGGTCAACTCGGTTGGGTTTTGCATTGCACACAACTTGATTGAGGCGGAAATAAATACACGCACTCACAGTGGAAAACATTTGACTGTTCGCCTGTAGCCTGACTACGGCGATAACTTAGATTAGAAGGGAGCCCAAGCCACCCACCAGCAGCAGCAGCAGCACGCCGAGACCGCTGGCTGCCAGTGGGCTGGCTGCATTGTAATAGCCGCCGCTGATCTGCAGGCCGGCAGTCTCGATGCTCCGCTTGCAGTAGTCGCCGTCGTAGTTCCAGCCGACGTACTCGTTGGTGCGCAGCGACTCCAGGCGCAGCCACTCCTCCAGGGGCGCGAAGTACTCGCGCAGTGCACTGCCGTCCAGCCGGCCCTCGCCCAGCGTCTCCTCGAGCACCTCCTGCCAGGGCTGGGAGGCGCCTTTGGCCATCAGATTCCTATATGGTTAGAGGGCAGAGGGTTTGAGAGTTTACTTGGACCCTTATGCCACTTCGACTTACTTGAGCATATTGCCTGCGGCTGGCTGCCTGTAGAAATCGCACTTGTGCAGCGGCTTCCTCGGGTCGTTGGGCACATATTGGCCGGCGGCGCGGCACAAGCCGCGGTACAGCTGAAACTGCAGCACCGTGGAGAAAAAGTATCTGCAAGATACGAAATAAACATGTGCATTGGCTTTGTTAATACATCACATTTAGAATGGCAACGGTCACGCTTACTCGATCATATTCTAGGTAAAAATTGTCAATTGTTCGGGGTGAGAGTTGCTCTACAGACAAGTACTATTTCCCCACCCTCCCCTCTTCCGTCGCTCCACCACTTCTAACAACAACAATAACCAAGGCCGAACCACAATTGCAAGTAAACCAAAGCGAATTTCAATGTGTATTCGAGTTGAGTTTGCATTTAGAAATCACGCAAAAGTCTGTTTTATTATCCGGTAATTGGCATTCGTTTGGCCTGCTCTCATTTAAAACTCATAATTATGTGCCAAGTATCTGGTTACCCTTGCTGAGGGTATGCGGATTATATCGTAATATTGCATCTACAGTTGCAACTTGAATTGGATAGCAAGAACGGAAAAGCTGTGTTTAAATTCGATGAATTTTCCTACTAGAAATTAAAATAAATATTTAAAAAAAAAAAATATATATATATATATTTATAGCCTTTTATTCAATATATTTAATAATAATTAATGTAGTTCAATTAAATCTACACTAATTCACCTTTAGCCTTAATTTTTCTTCCATTTCGATTGCCGCATACTCGCATAATTGTTTTTTTTTTCAGACCTTGCAAAGTTTTCACCAAAACTCATGAGCGGTTTTTGCTGTTCGCAATTCGAGACAACAAGCCCAGGGTCGAAATTTGTAGCTCAGTGCGAGATTAGTCTTAAGATCACTCGAAAATGGCTATTAAATTTGCCAAGTCATTTCTAAATTGACTTCTCATAATTATGCAATGTTTGGGCGAAAACAAGTCGCGCTTTGTTCAACTTTTGACTGTTCCAGAACAAGTCGAACGAATTGATTTGGAATTTCAATCAGCTGTTAAATGTGAGTTGGGTTGACTGGCTTTTCGGATCGTGAATATTATTGATGATGTACCCGCCGCAGCAGAAGCGAGTTTCCGCCAAACAAAAGACACGAAAGAGATGCGAAGATTGGTAGCTGACTCTAGTATTCTTGGAAATGGCAGGGGATTCACCCATTGAGCATTTCAAACCAGTTGTTGTTTACGCCATGAAGAACATAAGCATAATAATTATGATTAGACCATTTAGAATAGAAAATGGATTTTAACGAGTTTTTAAGAAATCAAAAATATAATTCTATTATTAAACTGAAGGCTTTTGAGTTGATTTTGAATTGGCAATGATTTATTTATCTAAGAAAAGAACAGTCATCTAAAGATGTTTCTTGATGAAAACTAATTATGAATATTATCAATCAAATTAAAACAATTTATTAATCTTATTTAATGGGAATTATAGCACCAAATAACTTACAGCTATACACACTTAGAATGTATTTTCTTTATTTATGATTGATGGATCTTATCTTTGAGCTGTAAGTCATTTTCTTAAGCAAATTAGAGTAGACTTTATAGATAGAAATGGAAATATGCTCTTGGTTTAGTAGAATAATTGAATGATCTATAATTCAATCAACTTTTAGGCACATACATACATTTGTTGATTGAAGATTACTTAATGTCCCCCGAGCCCGTGCATACAATTGCATTCGCTAATTATTGCAAAGCTTGTGTCACCTGCTCCACTCATTCGCATTGCGACTAAACATCTGATAATCGCATATTGCTAGCATTGATTGAGCAACAAGTTTGCGGCCAAAGTCTTTTGATTGGCGATCCGCGCTGGAAACGGCATCAATTTGCTGCGTACGTGCAAAATGGTCGCAAAGCTCTCCTACTTACCCGGTTGCCAAATGAATGCCTCTAAAGCGAATCAAAACGAACAGTGAATAGCCGGCGAGTGTTATGGAACCATTCATTAGCCGAGCTCAACGAGAATGCTCGAACGCCCCGCAGCAGGCAGCGATATGCAGGAGCCAAGAGCCAGTAAAATAATTGCAGTCGTTTTGTGAATGGCTTTTGGGAGAATTAAAGATTTTTCAAATATTTCCCATTGCGAAGCGCGAGAGCACGAGAGCGCGAAACACATGTTTCATTCGCAAGCCGTAAAACAGCTGAAAGAATTTTCGCAACACTTAATTTTAGCAGAAAACACAGTCGCAGGCAGCAAACTGGCAAAAAACTGGACTAATTGCCGACAATGTGCGCTTGTCTCTGGCTCAGCAGAGCTGGCTGACTGATTGACTGGACGTCGACTGCTAACCCCGTCGCCCAGGCCCAGCTATAGTCAGTCTTTTTGATTGAATGATTGAGTGGCATGCACAAACACACGCGATAGACGACAGACTGCAGACTGCAGCAGCTGCCGTGCTGCCGTGCTGCCGTGCTGCCTAATCCCTGTTATTGGGTCAGGCCTGGCCCGAGACAGCGTCTATGGGTCCCCAAGCGAGACTCAATCGGAGAGTCTCTGGGAAAATCTGGTGACGATGTGGCAACTACTGCCAAGTGCCAAAAGCATAACACACCACACAATGCTGCTGCAGTTGTTGCTTTTATGCAGTTGTCGCTGTGTGTAGTTGTTGTAGTTGCTCATGCTATAGTTGCTGCAGATGATGTTGATGATGTCGTTGCCGGAGTTGTTGTTGTTGTTGTTGTTGTTGTTGTTGTTGGTGCTGCTGATGCACTTAATGACACTTTGGCGCGTTGTTCGACGAGATCGAACATTGTGAAAAGTTTGCATTAAAATGATTTTTTCTTCTTGGTTTCTCTCGATGGCTTGCAACATTCTCGCTTGGCAAATCGCTCCGGAATGTGTAAAAAGCAAATGTGCGACAATCGATTGAGCCATAAGTCAAGCTGTACTTAGAACAAGTGGAAGGCAGGGAAAACAAGCAGCCTCCAGTTTCAGGTTCAGTTATTTAAGTCAAGACAACTCTTGCTTATTGCCATTCTTACCACATACTCGCTGTGGATTTCCCTGAGAGGCATTTCCACACTACAGCAGCCACGCCCCTTTGGCCGATAAATGTCAAGGTCGTGCTGCCAACAAATTACATTTTCGCTTTGTCAAGCGCAACAATGGCAAGCGAAACCTGCGACAGCAAAGCGTAACAAGTACAAGAGAAAAACAGAGTGAGAGAGATAGAGAGAGACGACGATGATCTGCGACCACGAAATTATCTGACCAAAATTATGGGTCTCTCCGACAAGTCGGCCCAGCATTTCGGGTATTGTCGGACGCGTCCAGCGAGACGTTTGAATGCATTCGTGGTTCGTCGGATCTGTCTGCAGTGGGCATTGAACCACATTCGCCTGGCGTACTGTCCGGCCAAGCGATCCGATCCAATCCGCTCCAAACGACCTTGACGTGTTCACATTACGTGACAAATAAAGTTGAATTTTGACCTGATACGCGAGTCGGGCATAACTACAACTAAGTGCTGCGAGAAGTGAACTCTGTAAGAGTTACAGAGCAACAGAATATTGTAGCTGGCGAACAATACAAACTGAATAATAGACTTAAGCGCAACAGCTTGAATTGCATTTTAAAAGAATTAGATCAAGTTCGAACGTTTTTAGCCAACCTGCATCGCATATCTCGACTGCCTTCAGCGCGTTAAGTGTGTGTGTGTGTGTGTAGCATGAGTTCAAGTCGAGACTGAAAACTAAGACAGAGACAGCGATGCTGACTTCGAGTAAGACTGCGACTGCGATACTTATTATTGATTTATGCGCACGGATCTTGGCACGGATCTCGAGATCAATGGAGAACGGGTCAGTCGCTGACGTTATGAACTCAAATTAAATGCTAATTAGCTGCGGCCAAACGGATCTAGCACAATAAGAACAGCAAGAGCAGCCGATGATAGATGCGATCTGACCCAAAACTCACTCTGTTTCCCTCTCTCACACTCACAGCGTGTGAAGCGCAATTCGCGCTAAATGCGAACTCAAAACGTTAAGCCGTAACCGAATTCAAAATCGAAATCAAAATCAAAATCGAAACCGAAACCGAAACTGAAACTGAAAGTGCATTCAAGTTGCGAGCATTGTGCAACGCACTGCACCGCATCGAACGTTAGCGACAACGTCGCCTCTATTTATGGCCAAGACAAAAACCGGCCCCAACTTCTTGTCTGCGACGGCGACTGCGACTGCATCCGCAATGTTTCTAAACGGCCAGACCGACCAGCCGAAAAGGCGACCAGCTTGAGAAAAAGTAAACAAGAAAGCTTCAGTCCAGAGCAGCCGACAGTTTGACACCATTCATGCAGTTTCAACGTTACAAATTAATCGGTTTGAGCCACTATTAAAAAGAAAACCTACCAGGTGTATAGAACCCAGCATAAATTTGTGGAAACATATGTATTTTGCAACAACAAAAAAGTGTCTTACAGAGAAAAAAATCTCACAGATACAGGAAGTTTATAACAGATACAAAGAGCACTTGTTTAAAAAAAAATATCTTGAGATCGTATCTCAAAATATCTTATAGATAAACAAATACTTTAAATAGATACAAAAATAATATCTTGTATTTACTGAAAATATGTTGTAGATACGAAAGTATCTTGTAGATACTAACCTTGAATATAAATTTTGTAGTCAATTTATATTCAAGGTTATAAGGTATCTTCTAATATATCTATTCATCTTCTTCTATATTATGGTTAAATAAAACAAAAAAAATCTATACTCTTATTTCTGAGCTTAATGTAATAAATTGAAATGAATTGATTTTTTAAATTAATAAATTTTTTAGCGTGAATAAATATTAGTTAAGAGAAAACAGAATTTTTAAGTTCTAGCACATCAAGATTTTCAAAGAAGGACTTAAGATTCAACATAAAGTTGATCTGTCAAACATTGTGCTTCTTTATTCTAATAGCTTTTCTCAATCTCGAACTTAACCAAATCGAATCACAAATTGGCAATGTATACAATTCAATATATATAGTAATATAATATATATGTCTAAGCATATGTCATATATAACATGCTTCCTCTACCAGTTTCAAGCCTTCACAAAGCTTCTATACCAGTTTTTAAAATTGGGTTTAAAAAAGGAAAAACCATCAATAAGCCGCTTGCTCGCTATAAAGTGATGGTTAAAGGAAGCTGTGCTCTATTTTCCACAACGGCCGAATGCTGCTCATGCTGCTTTTGTTGCTGCTCTTACGGTTGTTGTTGCCGCTGTGGCTGCAGCTGTCTCTGCTGTGGTTGTTGCTGTGCACGCCTCTGGCGCCTAAATGATATGCGGCTGGCCACGAAAAGACGTGCAAATGGCTAACAGGGCGTATGCTTAATACCTACGACATGTAGACAGACACACACACAAACAACCACACACACGTAACAGTATATCTGCATAGGCTGGCCGATCGCTGCAGCATTTTGGCATTTTGACATATCAAGTGAAAAACTCTAGCGATTTCCGACAAGCGACCAGTTTGCCGCTTTTGTTTGGCTTTCTGTCTTAATAAATAAAAATAAATAAATCGAAAGCTTGAATTATTAATTACAAAAATGGAAAAGTCCACGACAGCGAAGGCTTAATCAGATCGATCCCTTCACTTGGGCATATGAGACTGAAGGGATTTCCGGTTCTGCCTACAACTGGAAAGGGAAGCTTATCGCAAGATCATTAAGCTGGACGAGCAGTAATTGATTTGGCTCGTAGGGCGAGTAAGCTGGACTTAAATGCATTTATATGATAGTTAAATATACACCTTACCTTAATTTCAAGCTCTGTAAGCTTGATTTAATTGAATTTATTTTTTATAAGTAAACAAATTTCATTTTTTTTGGCTTCAATTTCCAATAATCGAACACAGCGCGATCAACTACAATCTCCAATATTCTAAGGAATATTTCCCCTCTCTGCTTTTGATTTCGGCGAAGTTTCTGCACTTCGCATGCCACAAGTTGTCTTCGAATATCTTTAACAATCGCCATGCGTGCGAGTTTGCCACACTTTGTGGCGTCTCACACCTTTGTCAAATTCCCAGAGTGTTTGGTAAGCAGATTGTCCGTTGGCCTGTCTGCCCGTCAGTCTGCCGAGCTGAGTGCAATCTGCAAGCGATCTGGTATCAAGTATATGCACCATATAAGACCTGCTGCTCCACTGCAGCACAATTGTGTGAATGATCGCATGAGGCACAAAGACAACAAAAGACTGGCCCAGAAGATTGTGGGCCGCATGTCAGTCGACTGCCTGTTTGTCTGCATGTCTGCTTGTCTGCTTGTCTGCTTGCCTGTCTGTCTCCATGTGTGCCTGCCTGCCTTGTGGCTGTAATAACCCGTAATTATATTAGCTAATTTTAGGCCGCCTTTTCGCATATTAGATTACAAATAAAACCAATCGGCCAATCAAGTGGTTTAGGCCTGCCAGAAGACACACAAAGCAAACGCAAATACAACGACAATTGGCCATAAATCAGCAGGTAACAAATGAGTGGGGGCAGAGGGGAGGGAGGGTCTCTACTTCATTGCATTGCAGTTATTGTTGTCGTTATAATCAATGAATTACGTCGCATCGGCTGCATCGGTTGACCACAATTTATGGCGATGGCAAACATGAGAATCCGAAATGCGAAGCACAAAAACTGCAACAACAGTTGCAACTGCAGCAGCAGCAGCAGCAGCAGCAGCGGCAGCGGCAGCCACACGAGTGTGCCACAACGATATCGATATCGGTTGGCTGGCGGGGAGAGAGAGCGGTAGAGAGCAACAGGGGGAGAGGAGCTGCAGCAAGCGTTCGCCTGGCTTTTGTACTATGTTGCAATTCGGAGCGCATGCAACAAAGCGCCCAAGTCGCATGCCAAGTCACACAACCAAGCAACCTCCACATCCACAGCCATAGCCATAGCCACAGCCAACCTCCAACTGCCTGCAACCACCTCCAAGCGCAAACACCGCCCCTGCCCCGTGCACCTCCCCCGACGACGGCATCTCTCAATTGTAGCTTGCATCTGTTGGGTTCGTTGTCTGACAGAATCGTAACGTTTGTCGCTGTCGCAGATGTTGTTGTTGCCGTTGCTGTGACTGTTGTTGTTGTGGCTGTTGCTGTTGCTGTTGTTGTGGCTGCTGCTGTTGTGGGCAGCTGCACTGGTTGCTCGACTCGACTCGAGTTGGCTTGGTTCCATCTGGTCGAACATAGAAAACGACACATTTTGCAAAAGTAAAAGTTGACCACTCTGTCCAGTTGCGCCTTTAAGTGGATGCTACCGACGCGACGCCGCTTGCAAACATGCAACAATAAATTTGAAAATCGTTCACAGCGATTCGTGCAAATGAACTAGAACGTTTGTGAAGCGGTTCCAGAGTACGGTTCTGGCTTGCTCAAGTGTCAAAATATGCAATTTATGGCTATCTCTGTTGAAGATGACAATTTGTTGGCTAAAAGAACAACACGAACGGAAGCTAACTGGTTCGAGTTCATTGAACTCTACCCAAGTTAAGGAGCTTTTAATTGGTTCCCAAGGCTTACAGCAAAGTCAATGAAGAAATATACTCTGAGTCGAACTGCTCCGGATCTACAAGCCGATATTTTTGGAAGTTATAAATGTAGTTTTCTGAATTTATTAAGTTTTGCTGATAAAAGTAAGAGTAAAGTTAACTTTTTTTTAAATCAACACCTTTTCTCTTAATTTCTGTACCCAATGTCTGATCGAAGTTAAATTTATATTAAGAATATATTTATTATGGCGTACATAAAAATTATTATAAGCTAAGTAATCAGATTTTTTTATAACCCGATATTTTTTAGAAGTCATAAATGTAGTATTTTAAATTTTTCGCTAATAATCGTAAGGTAAAGAGAACTATTTTTTAAGTCAACACCTCTTCTCGTAATTTTTTTATATTTGATCAAACTTAAATTAACATTCAAAATAAAATTTTAAAAATAATTAAAAATGTATAATTAATATATTAAATTACGCGTACATATAATGATTACAAGCTAAGAAATCAGCATCTTGTATAAGTCATAAATTTAGTTTTCTGAATTTATTAAAACTTTTTTACTTAAAAAAAAAGGAATGAACTGTAGTCACCTGAACTTAAGTTTACAGTTAAATCTTTGGACCAATAGTTTAATAGCCAAAACCAGTTCAAGCAAATTATGCTGCTGATTTACATCTTTTGTGAGGCAGAAATTAGCCAAACTAGAACCTGTCCAATCTTTCACTATTCATAAGATATAGAGCATTCGAGGCGAACGCTGCTGAATATTTTAGCTAAAAACTCGTACATCCATTAAATCTCGGCTAACGCTTTATTTGAACATTAACTACGATTCCAAAACAGATCGGCTACAACTTGATTCTAGTCATTTCATATTCACGCACTTAACATCTTCCACTAAAAGTTCTAACATTTGAATTTGGAAAGTTGTTTCAAATGTCCAACAAGGTCGTTGCAAAAATTATTATTGTTTTTCCACTTAGAACATTATGAGCTTTTAGAAAAAATAAACAACAGTAGACAATAGAAAATGCAAATCGGCAATATCGAAACAAAATCAGGGCTTGATACACGCAATCGCAAGTATATCCCAACAGGTTTCAATTTCGCAGCTCAGATAATTATGCTGGCAATTGGCCAATCGCAGCTCTACATCTGATATATAATCTCATTTGTGCGACCCAAAGAGCCTTTCACTTTTGCCGCACCACAGCTCATACGCTCTCACGCATTGCACCGCTCCGACTCCACCCGAGTGCCACCCTCTCTTCTTCAACTCCTTGGTCGACAGCCAATCAGCCTCTCAGGCGACTGCAGTAGCTACTTACATCGTCGGTTTGATTTCCAGATCCAACATTGCAACATTTTGATTCAAATTAGAAACACGATCTCCCGCTGTTGCTGCCACACGATTATGTTATGTGTTGCAGTTGAAGTTGCCGTTGCAGCACAAGTCAACCGCAAATGAAGACTTCCCCAAAGTGCGTGAAATATGCAATAGGTGTAGGCCCTATCGAAGATCACAAGTCGCGCACCGCTCTTATTGTATTTCCCCAGCTTCCGCTTCCACTTTGCCAGAGAGGAAGCTCGAGCTACAGTCAGAAAAATTGGACGTCGAAAATCAAACATATATATTTATTTATAAATGTTATTTTATTTTTTAATATATTTATTTATTTTACTAGCAAACCCGGCGAACTCCGTTTCGCCACCAGATGGCTATATTTCTCCCAGTCGTTCTCCCAGTCCCTCTTCTAGTCCCTTTCCCAGTCCCTCCCCCAGTCGCTCATACAGTCGCTCTCCCCAGTTCCTCTCCCAGTCCCTCTCCCAATCCTTCTCCCTCTCCCAGTCCCTCTCCGAATTCTTTTCCCAGTCCCTCTCTGAATTCTTTTCCCAGTCGCACTCCCAGTCCCTCTCCCAGTCCCTCTCCCAGTCCTCCCAGTCGCTTTGTCAGTCCATCTCCCAATACTTTTCCCAATCCCTCTCCCGTATATAACATTTTTGAAAAGAATTTTTTGATAATTTTTTTAAGAGATTTTATAATCAAATTTATTGCTTATAATATTTTATTTATTTATTTTTATTTTCAGGGTACCTTTGACGAACACGTCAAAGTATAACACACCTAAACACATTATTTGTAATACATAAACAGTCTACTTTTGCTCACCAAGCAACAAGGTACTTTTATTTATTTTAAAATAAATTAAAGTTCCTTTTTGCTCGGTGAACAAAATTAGACTAACTATTTATTATGTAAACTGTGTATAGGTGTGTTTTACTTTGACGTGTTCGTCAAAGGTTCCTTGAAGTGGCCGGGAAAATTTGTATGGGAAAAAGGGAATGGCTATTTTTAGAGTTTATCCAGAAATAATTATAATTTAAAACCATAAAAAAACCATCCATGACAAAAGCAAACTCAGTTGATTTGGTGGCAGGCATTTTTTTTTTAATTTTGATATGACTTGAAGTCAGATAACAACATCGAAACTAATACAAAAGAAACGCGCAGGTTAGTGGCCGAGGGATTTTAAATTTTTAAAATAAATAAAACTACCTTGCTGCTAGGTGAGCAAAAGTAGACTGTTTATGTATTACAAATAATGTGTTTAGGTGTGTTTTACTTTGACGTGTTCGTGAAAGGTTACTTGAAGTGGCCCGGAAAATTTGTATGGGAAAAAGAAAATGGCCATTTTAACGGTTTTCCCAGCAATAATTCTAATTTTTCTTGCCGTGCCCACAAACCTTGAACTTCAACGAACAATTTAAAAAAAAATTTGGTCAAATTGGTTCAGGCGTTGTTGAGTTATGCGCTTACCAACACATTTTGCGATTCATTTTTATATAATAGATTAGTTAAATAGTTGTATACTATTTATATCAATAATATGAAAAAAAACCATTTTTAAATTTATTATTTTTCTATAAGATTAGTTTTATTTGCGGTGCTGTGGCAAAGCCCTGATAAAGCTATAACTATGAGTTAATTAGACCACGAATGTTGCGGGAAACTGTCATTGATGGTGGTCAGATTATGCAATACGGCTATCGGATATCGAAATAGCATGAGAAATGTGGGAAATGTCAACACTTTCGCAGACATCGCAAAATGCCCACTAATTGATGTTCACACTTGAATTATTGTCGACTGCGCTATGAAATGCTAATATTTCAATAGAATTTATACCTTATTTTGGATATTATACAACTGTGCGAGCAATAAATCTGCCCGAGCCGGAGCCGGAGCATTCAGAGTAGTGAATGCAAAACAATATGATTTTATGTTCGATCTTCTGGGTTTTGCCCATTCTAGTGCTGTTGAAATCAGGTTCCTCTCAGCCGAAAACCCGAAAGAAGCCCATTAAGAACGCGCAGTCTCTGCTGGAATAATCAACTGACATTTCTCCTGTTTTCAAGTAACGTCATGCCCGGTACAGTATGGGAATTAAAAAAACACTTATAAACAAGGTATTCCTCTGAAATTCCCCAGAGCACACATTGTTTCACTTACCCAAAGTAATTTACGGCCGGGGCAGATATTTTTAATGACTTCAGAGTTGTTCGGTTTGATCATTTGAAAATCACTTTGATCAGTTTCGAAAATCTCGAAATGCTCCAATACAAGCAAAGGCCCGAGCGAGGCCTGCAATGGTATTGGTGCGCTGCGCTGGTAGTGGTACGCGCTTCCGCTGAAAACTTTCCGAGCCAACGCACACAGCCAAAGCGCACCAATACCAATGCGGGAGAAGACTCGCGCGAGCTTTGGCTGAGAGCGAAAAGCGGCGCTTCGGAAAGCTTTCGAGACGGCGCTCCATTGGCGCTCCATTCGCAAGCTCGTGCTTGGCGGCGTTTTCAGTTTCGTTTTGACACAAAAACTCTTTGGGGGTATAAAAGTGCGCCACTGACCACAGACAGCATCCAGTCAAAGGTTTGGAATCGTGTGTGATTCTACAATCCTTACACAGTTAATACCGCTAATATTTCTGAGTTGCTCGTAAGTTTCTGCTTCAGTTTCAGTTCAAATTTCAGTTAAAGTTTTCGTGTTTTGTGAAAAATTGGAAGCAAAAAGTTTCTAAAAATTCAAAAATTACTTTAAATTTTTAAAATAGTTTTGAATTTTTTCGAAAATATTCCCTCAATGCTGTGTGCCGCGTTTTCCAAACACTCGATTAACATGCAAATTATTTCAATTATTTATTTATAGCCTTGGCAAGTCCCAACACACTCCACAATGAAAGTATTCGTAAGTAACAATTGCAATATTCTAAGTCTGTTTTCATTAATTATGTGTAAATATCGCGGTTAAAGATTCCTGCACAGTCTGCATAATTAAGTGTGCGATTTATGCAATTCCAATCAATTGTTGAAGCGGACTTCAAGTCCATTCTCACATAGATTAAACTGTAGCGTTTTCTAAGAAAAACACTATTATCAATTATACCTAACGCCCTTGCATTAACTGATCGGCTAACTATCCCACTCATTGTGTCTATCTACGGCTCTTTGGGTGCTTGACCGACGCACCGGGCACTTCCTGTCTGCAAATTGCATAATATGTTAGCCAAAATACGAAGCAGAGAAGCGAACGGTAAACGGCAAACTTCAACTTGAACAAATCAATCGATAATCGCCGACTCTCTACCAACGATCATAACTTAATCGCCAGCGAGTCACGTACCTCTGCAATCAAACTAAGCCAACTAAATAATCAATTAAAATCGCGGCAGCTAACGGTTGAATGCATTGGCAGAGGGGCCTCTGGCCCGGTCTCCGCGAATGCGTGACGTTTGCAGCGCACATTTTCTCATGTCTCCACCAACTGGGGCAGAGTGGGTAGTAGTGCACAGTGCACAGCACAGAGCGCACAGCGCACAACGCACTGGAACCACTTTGCATCGCATTAAGCATGCGCGACACATACGAATTTCACTTGACCATTTGAAAGCGAAATGAAGCGACAACATTATAGCCAAACGATCGTCATATCTCGGCGTCACTTTCTAAACTGATTACCTAATAGTCGGGCCAACCGATTGGTGCTACTCGGTTACATAAGCAGGCACCAAATTGGAGTTGTAAGAAACCCCTTAAGTTCCTTGTTGAGAATCAGAACAAGAACCGATTGCGAGCTGTAAGCCAATTGCCAACACACTTTCAAGTTAATGTTTTTACGATATATATACATAGACATATGGGCGTATATATATAATTAAAAATTTATGGCTTCCTTCTCCTAGATCTGCTTAGCCGCCCTGCTGGTGGCCTCAGCCTACGCTGGCGAAGCCGCTGACGAGAAGGTGCCGCTGGAGAAGAAGCTGGACAAGCGCGGCCTGCTCGATCTGGGCTATGGCTACGGTCACGCTGGTCTGGATGTTGGCCACATTGGCCACGGCTCCCTGACCGGCCTGAGCAGCTACGGACACTCTGCTCCCGCTGCCATCGCTGTGGGACACAGCGCACCTGGCATCGCCTACGGCCACAGCGCACCCGCCGTTGCTGTGCAGTCGCACGCTGTGCCCGCACCCTATGTGATCAGCAAGCAGGCTGATGTGCACAAGACCATCACCATCACCAAGGGTATCCCAGTGCCAGTGCATGTGGACCGCCCCTACCCGGTTGTGCACGAGAAGCGTGTGCCCGTTGAGGTTAAGGTGCCCGTGCCACAGCCCTACGAGGTCATCCGCAAGGTGGCCGTGCCCGTCAAGGAATACGTGAAGGTGCCCGTCCCAGTGCCACAGCCCTACGAGGTCATCCGCCACGAGAAGGTGCCCATCCATGTGCCCGTCGATCGCCCAGTGCCCGTTGAGGTGCCCAAGCCCTACCCCGTGCCCGTCGAGAAGCCCTACCCCGTCTACGTGGAGAAGGTACAGAAGGTGCCCGTCCATGTGCCCGTCGACCGTCCATACCCCGTCTACGTCAAGGTGCCCGTCGTCTCGCACTCCGTGGTGAAGCACGCCCCCGCCGTCGCCGTCAGCAGCATCCCCGTCAGCCATTACCCCATCAGCAGCATCGGCCATGACGCCAGTGTGTACGCCGACCACAGCGGCTACCACAAGTAAGGCGGCAGCGGAGTCGGAATGGAGCCAGCCGGACTTAACCAAGACGAACGAGCCGAATCAAATTTAGCAACATTTTTTCAATTCTTTGCACCAAGAACAACAACAACAGCAAAACAGAAAGATGAGAAACTCTCACACGGTCTCTGCGCTCCCCGTTTAATTTCCAAGAGGTTCGTTTAGAACTTCCTACCCTGCCACTCTGTTAGCTCTTAAGAATTCCCCAGGAAGAACAACAACAACCTTTTGTAAATTATTTCCAACTGACCATCATGTGGAGCATTGTTATGTATGAACTTACAGTTAAGGATAAATCGCGGCCAACTGTTTATAAACGCACTGCAAGTTTTATAGACATTTTGGCTGTGGCTGTTTATCAGTTAAAGGTTTCGTCATACAATGAATGAACACGCGATCAACAAAAAGATGTAAAAAATGTTTTAAGAAATAAACTTGTATAAAATAATTCAATTGTTTCCGTGATTTTTTACTTGTAGGGCATGCAACTACAGAAATTCAGTTAAAAAGTCTATAGCTCAAAACATTGAAACTATTTTCATTAATTTTAAAAGATTAATGCATATACATGTATAGTTGTTTTTCAACCTTAAGTGATTTGTACTGCTGCAAATATCAAATTCAAAATTATATTAGAAATTTCAGAGGAATAAAAGTTCCAGTCTAAGCCTCAGAATTTAAAAAACCAATTAATCGCTCTTATTGCTGACATAAACTGGAAATTTTTTTGAGGCACCGATTAGGTTAATGGAATGCTAAAATTAGTAAACTAGTTTCATGCAACTTTTGTTTTGTTGTTTTCTTACATGTAACAAGTTTTAAAGTGCATTAACATAAATTATTCAGAAACTTTTAGGAAATATTTTGATTAGATTTTATTTTGCAGATTTTTCATTATGTGGGCTAAGAATTTAAAAAAGATAAAGATATTTTAAATAATTTCTATTTCTAAGAAGTAAATAAAAAAAATAATAAATAAAAACATTTTTCTACGCAAAACTTCTGTTCTCACTTGGGTAAATTTTTAAAGACAGAATTGAAAGACTCACGAGATAAATTTTAAAATTTGTATTCTTTATTTTTAGGTAGAATAATTTTCATTATACTTAAGACTAATACTGTTTTTAAGCCACTGCTGACATTTGCTTTGATTGGGTTTTAGTGCATCGTATAAATCAGATAAATGTTGCTTCAATTGCAATAAATGACAGTCCATTCACTCTGCAAGTCACCGAGCGGACAGACTGCAGTGACTTTTAATGTGACCCAGTTTCCAGGTGCCTGGCCAGGAACTGCATGTCATTGGCATTGGAGGACAATAGCAAGACGATCCATTACTCTCATTAAGCCGTGTCCAACTGTCCCGCCATTCGAGTGGTGTAAATAACACACAGGGTAACAATTGAGATCGAGACACGAGCTGCAATTTATCTGACAGATCTGGCACAGCCAAGGCCACCGCTCCAGGCCTGTCGGATGAGCACATGTCAGCTCTGGCCAAGTCTGCTTCCGACTGGGTTCAAGCAAAAGGTCAGTTGACAGCGTCGACTCTAAGCACTCATAAATTTAATAACATTTAGCGAAATGCGTAAAAAACTAACCAAGCGAACAGCACTGCAGATAATGAAATCAGAGCAGATGCGCAGACCTTTAAGGCATGTTGGGTTTTTTTCTTCTCCTACTCGAAAATACCAAAACTTCAGCTTTTGAAAGTGACTGCAGGCCGAGTTCTAAGAGCGAAAGGCAACAACGGGCGACAGGCAGCACTTTTAATTGACCATAAAAACCCGAAACAAAAACCGAGAGGCGGTAAAAAAAATGTTACTCTGTTTGTTTGGTTTGATTTTGATGAATTGAGGCATTTAAAAATTTAGGACTATTTTGCATTTTCCACTTGGGTTTTTCGGCAAACAGCAATTAGAAGATGGAACATTAGCAGCGAGCAAACACAAAGATCTTTCACATCCGCAAACCGGTTCACTCGAACCGTTTTAATGGGCGGGCATAAAACAATCGCAAAAGCTTTTGTAAACGCGTCGACCATATATCAAAGATCTGGCTATGCTGTTGATTTGCTGTTTCGGCCGCGCACAGTGGACCTCATCTTTGGCGCATCTCGACTGGGGGCCAAAGCCCCCGCAATCACCTTTCGATATGCTCAAGGACGCTGCTGACGGAACTAAAACAACTTTCTAATAAAAAAGTCGTCGTCTGACTTCTGATTTAATTTTCTTTTCGAACCGATTCTTGTTTCTTGTCCACACAGTGCCAGCAGCAACCTCAGCAGCAGCAGAGGCCAATACCTCGGCTAGACTAGATAGAGAAAACCAGTTACTAGGCGAAAGAATTCATATCTGGTCGAAGGTCATCGGCTTTACTTGCAATCAAATGGGGCGTGGCACTCGGCTGGCTTGAGCTCATTTGCCTCTGCTCATAAAATTTCATTTTCTTTTGCCATCATTTGCGCTGGCTTCTTGCAGCTGACAGTTCAGGTGGCATGTAGGTGTTGCCACTTGTGGCGACTGGGTTGCACAACGCAGTTCATCTATTACCAAGCGGATCTCTCAATGAAGCTTAATTGCCGCACAGACAACTTGCCAGGCTTCAATTACGACAGATTAAAGAGAGCAAGAATGTTGTGAGTAATTAAAGGTATATTATTAGAATAATCTGAAACAGGCTTCCAGGTCAGAGTTTTAGAGAGGTACATGTGGTCTTGAGGCGATGAATATGAGAATTATATTTGATAGTCTATAAGAAATTTGATTTTAAGTTATATATGTCTATCAGAATTCTACAATTGAATAAATAATCATATTAATTTGATTTATTATTTGATGTTAATAAAAAGTGAATACATTTTTTATATTTAATTATTTTACCTAAATATCAATTTTAAATATATACAGTAAAATATTAATATTTGGCCGCAAATGAATTTAAAGTTATTCGTTAAGCCGTTATATAAGTTAATTATCCTGTTATTAGTAATATTAAAAAGGCTTAACGCAAATAATGGGTAATAACCCAAAAGTCTGCACTTTATTTTCGCAAAGAGCCAAGGATTGGGCCACAAAACGGACAGGCTCATAAGTAGTGCATGCTATATTTGTATCTGAACGGACATTGAGCCCATGGCACCCCATGAACACTTGTGCCGGGTTCAGCTTAAGTGGCATTTCGTCAAGTCAACGACTTTGGTTGCCCCATAAAAACAACATCTGAAAATCGTAAAGACAGTGCAGAAGCAATATGAAAAGTGTGCAGCTCAAGCTGCCGACCAAGCGAAGCATAAAGCCAAATGCAGGGCAGCCAAAGAATCCCAAAGAGACGACAGCACATAAGCCATATGTGAGGAGCCGATTGAGGCAAGGGGCAGCCAGTGCCAGAGATTTCCAGATTGCCACAGTTGTTGCTGCCTCCGCTTGCTGCTTCACTTGACTTGGACGACGAATTGCAGCAATGTTTTCGGAGGCTGATTTCGATTACATTAAAGCTTCGTTTTCTTATTCGTTTTTGATTAAATTTTCGGATTTTTTTTTTTCTATATAGAGTCGTTTACGTTGAAACTGGTGCAACCTGCAGCTTTGGCGCTTTGGCTGCCAAGTGACGCGAGTGCGATGCATTTTTTGGCCAAAAACGAAGCCAAACTCATTTCGCAATGAAACAACAACAACATCGAGACATTTGCTTCAATTGGATGGACAACTTGGCGACGGCGATGACCTCCAAAGCTGGCTGTCTAGATCAGCTCACCACTCGCAGCTCGCATGGCTTGTATAGTCGCTCATTAGAGCAAAATGTGCAACGTCTCGCTGGGCTTTTTCTCAGACAGACGAACGAATTCAAAAAGACAAACAGACCAAAAAGAAAAAGATCGAAAAAAAATAAAAACGAAATACAACTGAAATTGCGAAAAATTACATTTTGAGTTTTTCCATTTGCCTTGTTTTTGATTTCGCCGTTGTCTCTGTCGTTTTGTGGCAATTAATTAATTTCAACAAATATGCGTCCATTCCCCCGGCCACGTCTCCTCCGGCTTGTTCCTTCTCTTCCTATGGCAGAAATATTATTTTAATTGCCCCCAAACATCGCAGTCAGTTGCCGCAATTTGTTGCTTGTCTCTTTGCCGCATTTTGGGTGGCCTTTTGGCGGCCGGATCGTTGCGTAAATGCCGCAATCATCGATGCAGAGAAATCGGCCAGAGTTCCTGCTTGGATTTGCCATTGAAAGGTAGCATGAACCGAAATGAGGATATGCTGTACATACATACACATGTCTTGCAAGTTGATTAATCGTGGATTATAGTGAGATTTTGGCCAAGACGGAATCGAAAAGAAGATGAAGGGTGATACTGCAAAGCATGAGACAAATTGCGTCTGTTTTAGCAGCATAATTAATCGAGTACAGCGAAACTCTATCAACGGGTATAGCAGCCGTACATCGCTCTTAGACGAATATATACTTTGT